>CM042380.1:16037071-16637071 GCA_023634145.1 Thymallus thymallus | reverse complement strand
AGAGAATGACAGGGTGTTGTCCAGGGTCGCACCAAGGTTCTTTGCACTCTGGGAGGAGGACCATTATGGCGAGATCATGGAGCGGGCAGTCCTTACCCGGGAGGAAGAGCAGCTCCGTCTTGCCAAGGTTCAGCTTGAGGTGGTGATCCGACATCCAAACTGATATGTCTGCTATGCATACAGAGATGTGATTCGCCACCTGGTTATCAGAAGGGGGAAAATGTATTGAGTGTTGTCTGCGTAGCAAGGAGGATTCAGCAGAGAGGAGAAGGTGGCAAAGAGCTTCCTAGGGTTAGAGGCTGAGGCTTGCCATTTAGAGTGGTGGAAAGTGGCTTTGGCAGCAGAAACAGAGGAAGAAAATGTAGAGAGGAGAGAGTGAAAACATGACAGGTCCACAGGCAGTCTGGTTTTCCTCCATATCCACTCGGCTGCCCGGAGCCCTGTTCTGTGAGCTCGCAATGAGTCATCTAGCCACGGAGCAGGAGGGGAGGACCAAGCCGGCCGGGAGGATAGGGGACATAGAGAGTCAAAAGATGCAGAAAGGGAAGAGAGGAGGGTCGAGGAGGCAGGATCAGGAGACAGGAGGGAGAAGGATTTAGCAGAGGGAAGAGATGATAGAATGGAAGAGGAGAGAGTAGCGGGAGAGAGAGAGTGAAGGTTGCGATAGCACATTACCATCTGAGTAGGGGCAGAGTGAGTAGTGTTGGAGGAGAGGCAGAGAGAAATGAGTCAAAGGCAGACGTCGGGAGGTTAAAGTCACCCAGAACTGTGAGCGGTGACCATCAACAGGAAATTAACATTTCAAGGCGTCAAGTTCATTGATGAACTCTTTAAGGGAACCTGGAGGGCGATAAATGACAAGAATGCTAAGTTTGAATGGGCTAGTGACTGTGACAGCATGGAATTCAAATGAGGAGATAGACAGATGGGTCAGGGGGAAAAGAGAGAATGTCCACTTGGGAGAGATTAGAATTCCTGTGCCACCGCCACACTGACCAGATGCTCTTGGAATATGTAAGAACACATGATCAAACGAGGAAAGAGCAGTAGGAGACGCAGTGTTTTCTGTGGTAATCCATGCTTCCGTCAGCGCCAAGAAGTCAAGGGATTGGAGGGCAGCATAGGCTGAGATGAACTCTGCCTTGTTGGCCTCAGAACGGCAGTTCCAAAGGCTGCCGGAGACCTGGAACTCCACGTGGGCTGTGTGCGCAGGGACCACCAGACTAGAGTGGTTGCAACCACGCAGTGTGAAGCGTTTGTATGGCCTGTACAGAGAGGAGAGAACAGGGATAGACAGACACATAGTAGACAGGCTACAGAAAAGGCTACAATAAAGCAATTGGAATAAAATTAACTAAAACATATGGGCAAGCGAGAGAGCGTGGCCTCCCTCACTTACCTTCCTCAACTAACTCCCGCAGAACAACTCAGCAGAACTGTCTTTGTTTCAGGGACAGTCTTCGTTTTGTGGACGTCTGCCGCAAGCAGCTGCCGCTGAACAAGGAGGATGTGCTAATAACAATAAGCTAATTACCTAGCACAGGTGTAGCCACTCCACCTCCTATTAAATTGTAATCTGCAGAGAACAAAAGAAGTGGATGGACCTGCACCCACTTTCAATGGGTAGCAATCACTAACACTTAAGCAAATTAGCAGTTCACACAGACTAGGTAGCTTACTAACTAACTGGGACAGACAGACAAAACCAACCCATCTTACAAGCAGGGTCCTTCCAAGACTACAGTAGACATGCGCCACAGAGTGTGAAGAAAATAAATAAGTACTGCAATGATGACCATCTATTCAAAGGATTAACTTAACACTGGAAATAGCACAGTCAAAAATAACCAATAGCCAACACTTAAAAAACAAAGCCTTAAACGGGTAGGTCACATTACATGGTTTCCCCGTTGTTAAAACTGTAGGACTAACGGATGTTCTGTCTGCCAACTTCAGCAATAGCCTTTGTTATTTTATAACAAATTCTCTTAAAACAAGAACATAACTCTGTAATAAGTAGAAAATTGTGCCGTTAGCTGCTTTGAAATATGAATGGACTTGATTTAATCTCCGTTGCACGTAGGGAGCCATGAAATGTCAGGCAATGTCAGCGTCTTATTGTGTCCTTTGTGTCCCGCAAATTAAAGAACAAAATTCTATTCTGCCTGAGGGACCAAAATACAAAGCAACACAAAGGTAGCCGGCACAAAAATACACTCTGGAAAATGTAGATGAATTATGAGCAAGAGGGGCAGATCATCTCATTGTACATACTTTCTCTCTGCAATAAATCAAATTACCACCATGACAATAGCATTATTCCAGGCTTCAGGAAAACAGCCACTGGAAATACATTGACATGGTATTTTGTATAGTATTCCAGTAGTTAATTACGGGGCAGGGGAGGGGCAGACTCATCCTGCGTTCATTCACTTGCCACTATGCCAGAATGGGGATATAATGGAAGCAGAGTATTCCGAACCATGGTCCAAGAGTTGGACCCGAATGGGCAGTCATAAAACAAATGTCCTCTGAATTCTGCAAGGTGGAAATACCTACACAGTAGTAAAGCAGAACAGAAGGCCCTTCCTTTAAAACCTCATTTCTATTTTAAGAACCATGAATAAACATAACCTCACAGTCAGGTGGACTAGAATGAAAATCAGCAGAGGGGTATCCTACAAAGCAGGTTTGAGGAGTAGGCGGGGTAACTTTGGTCAATTCTGGGTTCAACTCAGGTGTCACGATCAGGTGTTAAAGCAGACCAAGGCGCAGCGCAGTGATAGTTCGTCATTTTAATGATTCAACAAATCAAATTAGATAATGACGAACTGTCCAAACACAAACACGATATGACAAACGTAATGGAATTTTCACACCAAACAAAACGAAACACACTACTTTACCCGTGACTGGAGGAATAACGACCCACACAAAAGTAAAGGACATACAAACATATATAGGATCCCTAATTAGAGACAATGCAGTGCAGCTGCCTCTAATTAGGTATCCAACCCAAAACCCACAAAGAAACAGAAATTATAGAAACTGTCAGACTCTGACCATAGCTACACAGAGAAGCAAATAGGCTTCTCTATGGCCAGAGCCTGACAGTACCCCCCCCCCAAGGCGCGGACTCCCGGACGCCAACAACAAAACACAACTACATGGGGGGGGTCAGGGAGGGAAGATTAGCTGGGCAAACAGCCGGGCCTGGACTGGGCACCGGTGGGGCGGACTGCTCAGGCTCTGGAGCGGAGCAGACGGCTGAACCCGGACTGGGTACCGGTGGGGCGGACTGCTCTGGCACTGGAGAGGAGCAGACGGCTGGACCCGGATTGGGCACCGGTAGGGCAGACTGCTCTGGCACTGGAGCGGAGCAGACGGCTAGACCCGGAATGGGCACCGGTGGAGCGGACTGCTCTGGCACTGGGGAGGAGCAGACTGCTGGACCCGGATTGGGTACCGGTGGAGCGGACTGCTCTGGCACTGGAGCGGAGCAGACGGCTGGACCCGGATTGGGTACCGGTGGAGCGGACTGCTCTGGCACTGGAGCGGAGCAGACGGCTGGACCCGGATTGGGCACCGGTAAGGCGGACTGCTCTGGCACTGGAGCGGAGCAGACGGCTGGACCCGGAATGGGCACCGGTGGAGCGGACTGCTCTAGCTCTGGAGCGGAGCAGACGGCTGGACCCGGATTGGGTACCGGTGGAGCGGACTGCTCTGGCGGTTCAGGGCTGCTGACCTTCGCTGGAGGTTCAGGGCTGCTGACCTTCGCTGGAGGTTCAGGGCTGCTGACCTTCGCTGGAGGTTCAGGACTGCTGACCTTCGCTGGAGGTTCAGGACTGCTGACCTTCGCTGGAGGTTCAGGACTGCTGACCTTCGCTGGAGGTTCAGGACTGCTGACCTTCGCTGGAGGTTCCGGACTGCTGACCTTCGCTGGAGGTTCCGGACTGCTGACCTTCGCTGGAGGTTCAGGACTGCTGACCTTCGCTGGAGGTTCCGGACTGCTGACCTTCGCTGGAGGTTCCGGGCTGCGGACCTTCGCTGGAGGTTCCGGGCTGCGGACCTTCGCTGGAGGTTCACGTCTGTCCCATAGCCTCATCACTAGTGCCCGTCAAAGTCCTTCTCCTCCTCTATCTCCAGTAGGAATGGGTCCTTCTGCGCCTCTTCCGGAAGAGCAACTCAGGTTCTCCACCACCTCGTCTGCTCCTCCTCCGGGTATTCGCGAAACCCCTCTGGCTTCTCCCGATCATGGATCGTGGGCAGACGCAGTGGTGTGCGAACCCCTTCCTTCAGCCTCTCCGAGCTCTGGCTGCGCACCGATGGTGTGGTGTTCGGAGCAACGACGGACCTTCCCTGACTCTGGGCCGGCGTTGGAGGCACCAGGTTGGGAACTGGCGTTGGGGGCTGTGACTGCCCCGATCTTCCTCACTCCATCGCCAATCCCCTCCTCGTGAGATCTCCTCCATGAGTCCCCACGAGAGAGGGAACAGAAGTACGTTGTCCTCCTCCTCTTCCGACTCCTCTCCGTACCTCTGCTCCCTTGGCTGTAGGGGCTCCTCCTGGATCATCCACGAGTGCAGTGGCCGGGGCTCTTCTTCGTTTACGCCCGACCACCCCCATAGCCCCCCTCCAACAACCGTTTGGGGTGTCTGGGCTCCAGGCTGTTCCTTCTGGGTCCGTCGTCGCTTCCCCTTTCCCTTGCGCTGCTTGGTCTCATTTGGGTGGGTCGTTCTGTCACAATCGGGTGTTAAAGCAGACCAAGGCGCAGCGCAGTGATAGTTCAACATTTTAATGATTCGGCAAATCAAATTAGATAATGACGAACTGTCCAAACACAAACACGATATGACAAACGTAATGGAATTTGAACACCAAACAAAACGAAACACACTACTTTACCCGTGACTGGAGGAATAACGACCCACACCTAAAGTGAAGGACATACAGTGGGGAGAACAAGTATTTGATACACTGCCGATTTTGCAGGTTTTCCCACTTACAAAGCATGTAGAAGTCTGTAATTTTTATCATAGGTACTCTTCAACTGTGAGTGACGGAATCTAAAACAAAAATCCAGAAAATCACATTGTATGATTTTTAAGTAATTAATTTGCATTTTATTGCATGACATAAGTATTTGATACATCAGAAAAGCAGAACTTAATATTTGGTACAGAAACCTTTGTTTGCAATTACAGAGATCATACGTTTCCTGTAGTTCTTGACCAGGTTTGCACACACTGCAGCAGGGATTTTGGCCCACTACTCCATCCAGATCCTTCAGGTTTCGGGACTGTCGCTGGGCAATACGGACTTTCAGCTCCCTCCAAAGATTTTCTATTGGGTTCAGGTCTGGAGACTGGCTAGGCCACTCCAGGACCTTGAGATGCTTCTTACGGAGCCACTCCTTAGTTGCCCTAGCTGTGTGTTTCGGGTCATTGTCATGCTGGAAGACCCAGCCACGACCCATCTTCAATGCTCTTACTGAGGGAAGGAGGTTGTTGGCCAAGATCTCGCGATACATGGCCCCATCCATCCTCCCCTCAATACGGTGCAGTCGTCCTGTCCCATTTGCAGAAAAGCATCCCCAAAGAATGATATTTCCACCTCCATGCTTCACGGTTGGGATGGTGTTCTTGGGGTTGTACTCATCCTTCTTCATCCTCCAAACACGGCGAGTGGAGTTTAGACCAAAAAGCTCTATTTTTGTCTCATCAGACCACATGACCTTCTCCCATTCCTCCTCTGGATCATCCAGATGGTCATTGGCAAACTTCAGACGGGCCTGGACATGCGCTGGCTTGAGCAGGGGGACCTTGTGTGCGCTGCTGGATTTTAATCCATGATGGCGTAGTGTGTTACTAATGGTTTTCTTTGAGACTGTGGTCCCAGCTCTCTTCAGGTCATTGACCAGGTCCTGCCGTGTAGTTCTGGGCTGATCCCTCACCTTCCTCATGATCATTGATGCCCCACGAGGTGAGATCTTGCATGGTGCCCCAGACCGAGGGAGATTGACCGTCATCTTGAACTCCATTTTCTAATAATTGCGCCAACAGTTGTTGCCTTCTCACCAAGCTGCTTGCCTATTGTCCTGTAGCCCATCCCAGCCTTGTGCAGGTCTACAATTTTATCCCTGATGTCCTTACACAGCTCTCAGGTCTTGGCCATTGTGGAGAGGTTGGAGTCTGTTTGATTGAGTGTGTGGACAGGTAACGAGTTCAAACAGGTGCAGTTAATACAGGTAATGAGTGGAGAACAGGAGGGCTTCTTAAAGAAAAACTAACAGGTCTGTGAGAGCCGGAATTCTTACTGGTTGGTAGGTGATCAAATACTTATGTCATGCAATAAAATGCAAATTAATTATTTAAAAATCATACAATGTGATTTTCTGGATTTTTGTTTTAGATTCCGTCTCTCACAGTTGAAGTGTACCTATGATAAAAATTACAGACCTCTACATGCTTTGTAAGTAGAAAAACCTGCAAAATCGGCAGTGTATCAAATACTTGTTCTCCCCACTGTATACCCAATACACACAAATCTAAGTAAGGAATGGAATTAAGAATATATACATATGTATATGGACGAGCGATGTCAGAGCGGCATGGACTAAGATACAATAGAATAGTATATAATACAGTATATACATATGAGATGAGTAATGCAACATATGTAAACATTATTAAAGTGTCTAGTGTTCCATTTCTTAAAGTGGCCAGTGATTTCTAGTCTATGTCTATAGGCAGCAGCCTATAATGTGCTAGTGATGGCTATTTAACAGTCTGTTGGCCTTGAGATAGCTGTTTTTCAGTCTCTCGGCCCCAGCTTTGATGCACCTGTACCAGACCCCAGCTTGTCCAGCCATCAATGCAGCCTCCAGTGTGCCAGTCTACCCAGCAGCTGCCAGAGTTGAAGCCACACCGATGCCACAGCGGGCATCCCTTTAAAAGCCCAGTTCGGCACTGGAACCTCCACGGCTCTCTTCACCAGTCCAAGCACCAGCCGAGCAGTCAGGGCCGGCCCGTGGCCTAGGCAGAATAGGCAAATGCTAGGGGCGCCGTCCATCCATAGGGGCGCCCAAATGAGTGAAGAATTGTATATATTTATATATATATTTTTTGTTGCTAATACTATTTTAATAGTATTAATTCGAAATATTACAAAAAAGTGAAAGCCCCACAACAACATAACTACCATATTTTCTGTGTTGCCTGCAGAGTCACCCCAAGCCGCCCAGACTTACATAATAACAAAGAGGAGATTCTCCTGATTAAAATGATTCCCGATATACACATTGTGAGATATTTGGCAAAATAGACAGACATAGCTATATTTCCCTATAGGAAACAATGGGACGACCTCCATGAGTAATTTTTTATTTACATTTTAACTACAAACAACGTGGACAGGTTTCATTGCCAACAATAGCGAAGCAGCCATTGTAACGTAGAACAATAAACTGGGAATAGAATGTTTGGAAGGTGAGTTGGTGCCACGGTGATCAATAAAACTAATAGGAGCTGGCAGGGTGAAAAAATACCCTAAAATAAGGCCAGTTCTTTTGTGATTACTTCAAAACTACGGCAAGCAGCTGGGAAATATGGTCATATTATGAAACTGGGCTCCCCGGCGTATGCAATGAACTAGTTTTTATAAGAAAAAAAGTATTTTGTCCAGCCTACTACTAGCTAGTTTACTTTGGATGATACTAGTAATGTTCGCTAATTTAAATAGCTAGCTAGCTAGAGTTCACTAGAGTTAATGTCAGTTACTTGGATATTTAGCAAAATTATTCAAACTCTTCTCAGTCTCCACCCAAAAATGGGATATCCTCCTGAAACATGTCGAAAACACCTTGAAATCATGGTCAGAGACCAGGTGGAAAATCAGGATAAACAGCATTCAGGCAGTAAGGTACCAGGCTGGGCAAGTCAGAGAGGCTCTTCTGGAGGTGAAGGAAAGTACTGCAGACCCTGTGGTGAAAGTTGAAGCCCAGTCTTTTGCTGAGGAGATTGGATCCTACCGCTTTTCTATTTGAACAGTCATATGGTATGACATCAACAAGATCCAGCATGTGAGTAAACTGATGTAGTCACCCTCTATGCAGCTAGATGTGGCTGTCGACTTGCTGAAGAAAACCAGAGATTCCCTTACCTGCTACAGAAACATGGATTTTCTGATGCACAGACAACTGCAAAGGAAATGTGCGAGGAGATGAACGTGGAGGCTGTACTCAAACAAAAGCAGTTGAGAACCACAAAAAGGCACTTTGGTTGTGAGGCTCCAGATGAGCCTATTCGTGATGCACTTTGAAAAAAATGGAAATCACATTTTTTGATGTGGTAGTGGATACAGCCCTCTCTTCACTTGATGAGAAATTTCAGAGCCTGGTTAATTACAAATTTGGAGTGCTCCTCAACATGTCAAAAGAAGAGTTGCTAGAGCACTGTCAAACCCTGAGCACTGCTCTAAGCCATGACGGACAGCCAGATACTGATGGCAGGGAACTTGCTGTGGAAATGCAAAACTTTCCACATTTGCCATAAAAAAACATGGCAAACATGGAACTTCCTGCACGAGAAGAAGCTGACAGAAATGTACCCCAATATGTAGCTCTGAGAATCACTGCCACTCATCCTGTTACAGTGGCTGCTGCTGAAAGGAGCTTCTCTAAGCTCAAACTGATTAAAACCTACGTGAGATCTACTACGGTGCAAGAACATCTCAGTGGACTTTCCATCATTAGTATAAATCAAGTGGTCTCACAACAGCTGTTTTATGATGATATCATAGATGACTTTGCTGCAAGAAAGGCAAGGCGAGTAAGGCCGTAGAACAATGCTACATTATGCATATTGCTCTCAGCTAAAATCTTGCCTAGGGCACCAAATTGGTCAGGGCCAGAGCTGCACCTAACCACGTCGTCCAGCTAGCCAACCCGACAAAAGCAGTGTAGCCAGACCACCGACTGCTCGAGCATGCCCTGCGACGGCTACCAAGGCCCAAGTCATTCCAGCAGTCGTCTGAGCTCCGCTCCGCACGCCAACCGGTGCCAACAAGAGCAGCACGTGAGCCAGTCGAGCCATTGCCAGCGGTGCACCCAGGCTAGTGTTCCCCAGTGTCCAGCCAGTTCAGCAAGAGCGAGAGCTCCAACCTGCTCAGCCGGCACTCTCAGTCAGCCATGCAGCCACAGATGGCTGAGCTGGCACCCCAAACGACACAGCCGGTGTCTCTCCCGGACCAACTATCACCGGACTCAACTCTGGTCTTGGTCCCTACTACACCTGCTGCCCTTGCAGATACTGTATGTCTGATCTGGACCCATCGCATGACCCAGACCCTGGGTCCAATGTCTGGCTCTGTCCTGGACCCACCAGCCGAACAGGCTCAAGTCCTGGTCCAGCCATCAATTCCTGTCCTGGATCCGTTGCTTTCACCGGCACATCAATGCCAGACCCACAACCAGCACTGACTGATGTCCAGTCCGTCCCCTGTGACACTGCCTGATCCAGCAACAGATCTGGGCCTGCCTCCGGTTCTGGATGAACATCCAGCGCCCGTAGGAGAGCCAGCGCTCTCTCCTTGTTCAGGCCAAGGATGCCTGGACCGATTTGTAAAATAAATAAATGTATAATTGCAACTGTAGATAGCTTGCCGTACCGGAACCTAAGTATTGTGATAATATCGCATTGTGAGGTCCCTGGCAAATTCCAGCCCTAATCTTTACTCCACATTTTTTTGCATTCCATTTTTCCTAGGGTCTTGTTCGACAGGCTTGCTCTGTAAATATGATAATGGTGAGTGAGTCAACACCAGTCCTACACAAGGGTAAGCCTTTGATAATAAACAAGCATGTCCTCTGACAACATCCCTCTATAGTGCCACACACACACACACACACACACACACACAGTTAATGACATTCACCAGCACTGACTGAACAAGTACAATTCTTCTTCAAATCGATCCCTGTAATGAAGCCGTTGACACCCATCAATATCTATTCAGTTCTATGTCTTTAGTTGATAGGACCCCCTGAAAGAGGGCATCAGGTGTACCTTTGGTCTATGAATATTACATATCTATATCCAGTGCCACCTCTGCCTATACGCAGACTACGCGCAGTGCGTAGGGAGCCGCAGCCGCTAGTGGGCCCCCAACCCTCCAAAAAGGGAAATTCGGTAGTGCATCAGCAGTTTTCCTCTTGTTATGCCAGTCGATGACAGTCACTCAATGTCAGCTAACATTTTTTAGATAGCTAGGTAAGTTAGCCTAGCCAGCTTTCCAAACCTTTTAATAATCATGGCTGAATTACTGACTGGGCCTAGGTGCCCTGACCTCCAGGGGCCCTGACCTCCAGTGTGCTCCAGACCTCCAGTGGGCCCCAGGCCTCCAAGGGGCCACCATTGTTTTTGTTAGTCACCCAGATATCATATGAACATGGCATAAGTAAAGGTAAAATGTGTAGAATTTCAGGACATTTTCTTTAAAACTGCAAATGTTTCTCTCCACCCCATAGAAATATGTGTAGAATTGCAGGAAAGTAGCTTTAAAACGGCAACATTTTCTCTACTCATGGCAAAAATGTGTAGACTTGCGGCTCATGTGTAGAGGCGGCTCTGTCTATATCACCTGGTAGGATCATGAACTCAGACAGAGAGAGAGGCTTTGGATTGTTTTTGTGTGGGAGGCCATCTGCATTCCTTGTCCATCCCTTGTTGATATATGACTAATTGTATATTATGAAGATAACGTTTTTAACTTTGTTTAACTGTATTATTGTTCATTTCTCCAGGCCTAAAATCAGCTTCACTGCTCCATAGTTTCTATTTATCAATGAGTGTATTTAAAGTCAATGACCATACACATTTTAATAGCTGGGAATATGCAGCTTCATCCTTCACTTATGCAGTGAACGAAGTTATGTAAAATGAGGGCTCTGACCTCGTAAGTCTCAGGGCAGACGGAGGAGGAGGGGAGAGGAAGGAGGGATAGTAAAAGTACTAGGCTTGCATCTTTAAGTGTCCGTGATAGTGTCACCTCCAGAGGACTGTCTAGCTTTGACAAAAACTAAGCTGTTTCTCCATTCTGATATGTTTCTCCTTTCAGCCCTGCCACATGCCAGACAAGCTACACTCAGCTATTTTATTCTGAATTTTCTACACCCTATTTTAATGAGTGTGTGTGGGAAAAGGGGCTGACCAGGGTATCAGTGGACCGGGGAGGTGTGGGGGGGTACCCGCAAAACACCAGTCTCAACGTCAACAGTGAAGAGGCGACTCCGGGATGCTGGCCTTCTAGGCAGAGTTGCAAAGAAAAAGCCATATCTCAGACTGGCCAATAAAAAGAGAAGATTAAGATGGGTACTATTTAATGAAGCTGCCAGTTTGCACTGTTCTGTGAAGGGAGTAGTACATTTACATTTACATATTAGTCATTTAGCAGACGCTCTTATCCAGAGCGACTTACAGTTAGTTAGTGCGTACGTTCATATTTTTTTGGACACACAGCGTTCTTCAGTTTCGTGACAAATTTTCGCATGGAATAGCCTTTATTTCTCAGAACAAGAATAGACTGACGAGATTCAGAATAAAGTTCTTTGTTTCTGTCCATTTTAAGCTTGTAATCAAACCCACAAATACTGATGCTCCAGATACTCAACTAGTCTAAAGAAGGCCAGTTTTATTGCTTCTTTAAATACCAACAGTGTTCAGCTGTGCTAACATAATCGCAAAAGGGTTTTCTAATAATTAATTAGCCTTTTAAAATGATAAACTTGGATTAGCTAAGACAACGTGCCATTGTAACACAGGAGTGATGGTTGCTGATAATGGGCCTCTGCACGCCTATGTAGATATTCCATTTAAAAAAATCAGCTGTTTCCAGCTACAATAGTCATTTACAACATTAACAGAGTCTACACTGTATTTCTGATCAATTTGATGTTATTTGAATGGACAAAAAAATTGCTTTACTTTCAAATACAAGGACATTTCTAAGTGACCCCAAACTTTTGAAAGGTAGTGTATGTTTTGAATTGCTTGTGTGTTGTCTAGTTACGTATTAGTAGCTATGGCCCTAACATAGCTTCCTGCTAACAGAATGACAAGGTCATCAGTTCTGAGTGGCTGATTGACAGCCTGTACGCAGGGAGAGAGTGACCGGTGAAGAGAGTCGCTATAAGGTCAGTGAGAAGCGTGCGGTGGTAGAGGCATCTTGCTAAACGCTAATTAGTGAGGAGGGAGCAAGGTGTGAGTCACCCTGCGGAGAAAGCAGAGAGATGGGATCAGGCTCAGGCTGAAGTCAGCCTCCCTAACAAAGACCAGGGATGAACTATCACTGTGTGAGTCAATCTGACTCATTACTTCATAGACAATGAAAGTCCAGATAATTAAATGGGGAAACCTGAAGGTGTAGAAGTTAAGAAGGAGTGGTTAGGATACCACAGCTGCACTAAATGTATAGTGGGAAGGATGTGTAAATGCAGTACAGTTAGTGCTGATTAATTTAACTCAGTTAATTTACTCTATGTAGAAAATGAAGTCCTCTGGCATCTGGCTTCAGAAGGGAAGTATAATCATTTTTATTTCAACATTTCTAATTCAGAAGCAGCCATCACAGTGGGGCTCTGGAAGTCTGACAAATCATCTGAAGTTGAGCTCTGGACACTACTGTAACTTGAAGAGGAAGTACGGCCTCCCAGCCAGCTTTGAACTTTCCATGACTTTGACACCAGTCAGGGATTAATGCCAGCCCACTGAGCTGAGTAACTGCCCCATTACAAGAGAGGGGAAAGAGTAGAGTGGGAGGCAGAGACAGAGTACACCTGAATAGTGTTTGTTCTGCTGTGTTCGTGAATGAAAAAGCCCTTGAGTGAAACAGGAATGACGAGAAAGAGGGAGAGAAAAGGAAAGCACAGAATAGTACCTTCACCTGTGAAGGAGTGTTTCTTCCATACACAGAGTAGTACCTTTACCTGTGAAGGAGTGTTTCTTCCACACACAGAGTTCGAAGGGGTGTTGTGTCTCGATGTGTATGCGTTGATTTACAGTGCTGTGGAAAATATCCATTAGCAGTGAAACAACACAGCTCGCAACAAGGAAGTGATTTATGTATTCAATAAGGGTCTCTAGCTTTCACTCCCTCCTTCCCCTCTGTATAATTTCCTTAAGAAAAGCAGCAGCGTGGAAACTAGACTATCATGCAAGGTGTCCCAGGTAGGTGAGAGTACATTGTCCTACTGTACTGTAGTCGGGTGGTGCACTGTACTGTGCCATTGGACCTCATACACTAACTGATATTCTGGGCAAACTACCTGACAGTGTGCTGGAGTATGTGAGTCAGAAAACTGTAGGAGGGTGATTGTGCAAAGCAGCAGATTTTAATTGACAAGTGAAAACTTGTAAAACAATGAGCTGTTTTATCTTCAAGCAGCATATCAACATAGTGATGAAGTGTGTTTTGATCTAGTAAAACAGCTTTGAGCTTTTTCAAAGTGTTCACTTCCAATTTAATGGCATATGGTTCTAAATATGAACCATTTATTAGGAGGAGGTGGGGAAGTGGGAAGTGTGGAGCGGGCCTAAGAATACTTTTTAATGAGAACACTTAAGAAACAAACTGCAAGTTTCCTTGAGACAATCATTAAGGAAATTATTGACACCCCCATTGTTTTCTATGGAGTGTAAAGGTAGGGTATCTTTTTCCATTCATAAGGTGGTGGAGGGCTGACTATGGTGCTGGAAAAAGGCATGACCAAATGCTCTAGAACACTTGTTAATAACCTCTTAAGGATCGGACCTTGATTTTCAATTTTCGCCTAAAATGAATACCAAATCTAACTGTCTGTAGCTCAGGACCTGAAGCAAGGATATGCATATTCTTAATATAATTTAAAAGGAAACACTGAAGTTTGTGTAAATGTGAAATTAATGTAGGAGAACATACCAAGTATTTGACAAGTATTTGATAACCTGCAAAATCGGCAGTGTTTCCCACTTACAAAGCATGAAGAAGTTTGTAATTTGTATCATAGGTACACTTCAACAGTGAGAGACGGAATCTAAAACAAAAATCCAGAAAATAACATTGTATGATTTTTAAATAATTAATTAGCATTTTAAGACCAGAGAGCTGTGCAAGGACATCAGGGATAAAATTGTAGACCTGCACAAGGCTGGGATGGGCTACAGGACAATAGGCAAGCAGCTTGGTGAGAAGGCAACAATTGTTGGCGCAATTATTAGAAAATGGAAGAAGTTCAAGATGACTGTCAATCTCCCTCGGTCTGGGGCACCATGCAAGATCTCACCTCGTGGGGCATCAATGATCATGAGGAAGGTGACGGATCATCAAGGTGACGGACCATAACTACACGGCAGAACCTGGTCAATTACCTGAAGAGAGCTGGGACCACAGTCTCAAAGAAAACCATTAGTAACACACTACGCCGTCATGGATTAAAATCCTGCAGCGCACGCAAGGTCCCCTTGCTCAAGCCAGCGCATGTCCAGGCCCGTCTGAAGTTTGCAATTTGACCATCTGGATGATCCAGAGGAGGAATGGGAGAAGGTCATGTGGTCTGATGAGACAAAAATAGAGCTTTTTGGTCTAAACTCCACTCGCCGTGTTTGGAGGAAGAAGAAGGATGAGTACAACCCCAAGAACACCATCCCAACCGTGAAGCATGGAGGTGGAAACATCATTATTTTGGGATGCTTTTCTGCAAAGGGGACAGGACGACTGCACCATATTGAGGGGAGGATGGATGGGGCCATGTATCGCGAGATCTTGGCCAACAACCTCCTTCCCTCAGTAAGAGCATTGAAGATGGGTCGTGGCTGGGTCTTCCAGCATGACAACGACCCGAAACACACAGCCAGGGCAACTAAGGAGTGGCTCCGTAAGAAGCATCTCAAGGTCCTGGAGTGGCCTAGCCAGTCTCCAGACCTGAACCCAATAGAAAATCTTTGGAGGGAGCTGAAAGTCCGTATTGCCCAGCGACAGCCCCGAAACCTGAAGGATCTGAAGAAGGTCTGTATGGAGGAGTGGGCCAAAATCCCTGCTGCAGTGTGTGCAAACCTGGTCAAGAACTTCAGGAAACGTATGATCTCTGTAATTGCAAACAAAGGATTCTGTACCAAATATTAAGTTCTGATTTTCTGATGTATCAAATACTCATGTCATGCAATAAAATGCTAATTAATTTCTTAAAAATCATACAATGTGATTTTCTGGATTTTTGTTTTAGATTCCGTCACTCACAGTTGAAGAGTACCTATGATAAAAATGACAGACTTCTACATGCTTTGTGGGAAAACCTGCAAAATCGACAGTGTATCAAATACTTGTTCTCCCCACTGTATATGTACAGCGGGTGAAATAAGTATTGAACACGTCACCATGTTTCTCAGTAAATATATTTCCAAAGGTGCTATTGACATGAAAGTTTCACCAGATGTTGGTAACAACCCAAGTAATCCATACATACAAAGAAACCAAAACAAAAAGTTCAGAAATTAAGTTATGTGTAATAATGTGAAATGACACAGGGAAAAAGTATTGAACACATGAAGAAGGGGAGGTTCAAAAAGGCATGGAAAGCCAAGACAACAGCTGAAAACTATCAGTAATTAAAAAGCAATCCAGCCCCCTGTCAGTGCAAATTAATATCAGCTGGTTCAGTCCCAACTGATGGCCTACAAAAAGGTCTCATTGCCAAGGTGTCACACAAGACACATCTCATGATGGGTAAAAGCAAAGAGCTGTCTCAAGACATTCGCAACCTAATTGTTGCAAAACATAATGATGGCATTGGTTATAGGCGCATTTCTAAGCTTCTGAATGTTCCAGTGAGCACTGTTGGGGCCATAATACGGAAGTGGAAAGACAATCATTTCACCATAAATTTGCCTCGACCAGGTGCTCCTCGTAAATTTGCCCATTCATCCTTCCTTCAATTATGTGAAGTTTGCCAGTACCATTTGCTGAAAAGCAGCCCTACACCATGATGTTCCCACCTCCAAACTTCACTGTTGGTATGGTGTTTTTAGGGTGATGTGGAGTGCCATTTCTCCTCCAAACATGGTGTGTATTATGACATCCAAACAGTTCAATTTTGCTCTCATCTGACCACACTATATTCTCCCAGTATTTCACTGGCTTTTCCAAATGTTGTGCAGCAAATTTTAAACGAGGTTCAACATGCTTTTTTTTCAGCAATGGAGTCTTGCGTGGTGAGCGTGCATACAGGCCATGGTGGTGGAGTGCATTACTTAATGCACTCCACAAGTGGTCCTTGGCTCTTGGACAACTCTTCTGATTATTCTTTTCACTCCTCTGTCAGAAATCTTGCGAGGAGCACCTGGTCGAGGCAAATTTATGGTGAAATTATTGTCTTTCCACTTCCGTATTATGGCCCCAACAGTGCTCACTGGAACATTCAGAAGCTTAGAAATGCGCCTATAACCAATGCCATCATTATGTTTTGCAACAATTAGGTTGCGAAGGTCTTGAGACAGCTCTTTGCTTTTACCCATCATGAGATGTGTCTTGTGTGACAATGAGACCTTTTTGTAGGCCATCAGTTGGGACTGAACCAGCTGATATTAAGGGGCTGGATTGATTTTTAATTACTGATAGTTTTCAGCTGTTGTCTTGGCTTTCCATGCCTTTTTGCACCTCCCTTTCTTCATGTGTTCAATACTTTTTCCCTGTGTCATTTCACATTATTACACATAACTTAATTTCTGAACGTATTTGTTTTGGTTTCTTTGTATGTATGGATTACTTGGGTTGTTACCAACATCTGGTGAAACTTTCATGTCAATAGCACCTTTGGAAATATATTTACTGAGAAAAATGGTGACGTGTTCAATACTTATTTCACCCGCTGTATATGTCATTGTAAATAAGAATTTGTTCTTAACTGACTTGCCTAGTTAAATGAAGGTTATATAAAAAAAAAATATATATATATATATATATATTTATTTATTAATTATTTTTTTATATAACCTTCATTTAACTAGGCAAGTCAGTTAAGAACAAATTCTTATTTACAATGACTGCCTACACTAGCCAAATCTAAAATGAATAATATGTAACCATTCAAACAACTGCATCAGCATGAGAAGAAAAAACGTATTTCACTTACCAGTCTAAAGTGGGGTCCTCTCCTTCCAAAACATCATATTCACTGTGACACTTTCCCAGTCGATTTCTGCTATTATCACATTTAAATCTGTATACCTGGACTTTTATTTAGCTTTTCCAGTATTAGTAGCCATATTGTACTTTCAAAATTTGCAGAAAACAATGTTTACAAAATCGAGCTGTGCGTAAAGCGATATGGGACTGGTTTAGATTTCCAATTGACACTAAACTGCGTTGCGCCCCGGCTCAATACACAGGCTTTTCTTCAGACAAAGGACCATCAGATACTCAAGGAAAGCCCAGCTCATTGGCTATCTAGAAAACTATGTTTCAAAACGATAGGTGATTATTGGACCAAGATACAGTCAATCAAGTGAACACCGCCCGTCTCATTGGTGCGTAATGAGATCATACCATCATATACTAAAATCGTTTTTTGGGGGGCTATACCTTACCTAGAATGATGAAGCAAGTTAGGGTTTGTTCTTGAGTGTCTGAGAATTGCATACGAACTTGACTGGGTAAAAGCAGTTTGCATTTCTTATTACCTCAATTGTTTGTTGAAAGTTGAATGAGTTGGATTTCATGACACAAGCTGTATAAAAACATGGGTCATGTTAGGACATAAAATTAATTTGATCAAACAGAACAACACTAAGTTTTATCTCTGGGACCCTCAGGATGACGAATCAGAGTAAGATTTACTGATTGTAAGTAAATTATTTACCTTCAGATGTGAATGTATCAAACCTGTTGCCATGATAAAAGTGTTTTGTTGTTGTGCACTATCCTCAAACAATAGCATGGTATTTTCTCGCTGTAATAGCTACTGTAAATCGGACACTGCGGTTAGATGAACAATAATTTAAGCTTTCTGTTCATATAAGACATGTATATGCCCGTGAAAATGTACGTTTTGTTTACAACGTCGTTCTAGTCACATGTCGCAAATTGAGCAAGCAATGAGAAAGAGATGGAGGGATAGAAAGAGATGGAGGGAGAGAGGAGGGAGAAGGAGATGGAGGGAGAGAGGAGAGAGAAGTCACGGGAGCTGGGGATCGAGAGAGGCAGGCCAGATCCTGCTGACTGTTCCACTTTCTAACAGCTGTTTGGGGAAACTCACAATGGCCATTTAAACAGCACAGACACAATGGGCAATGAATCCAGAGAGAGAGAGAGTGAATGAGAGGGAGAGAGAGAAAGAGAGTGGTGGAAAGAGAGGAAGAGAAAGAGAGGGAAATTGAGGGATGGAGAGTGAAGGAGAACAAGAAGGAAGAGTGCCAGTCAGTGCAGGAGAGAGAAAACAGAGGGGAGAACTTAAAACCCATTAATTTCCTAAAGCATGGTCTGGATAAAAATTCATCCTGATAGGGGGTCTGATGAACATTGCCAGCTTCTCTCTCTGCTCTTGCCCTATCTCTACTCTCTCTACTCTCTCTCCTCGCCTCTCCTCTCTACTCTCTCTCCACTACTCTAGCTAGTGGTTGATGCTTAACAGAGAGCAGAAGAGGCAAAACAGAGCCAGAGAGAGCAGAGGAAGCTCAGAGGGGAGAAACGATGGAGACCAGAAGCAGGAGCCAGAATGAGGGACTGATTGCTGCTGTGCTCTGACTTGACCATCCCCACAGATGGCTGATCCTCTATTATAGAGGGCAATAGACAGACACAGATCAGAGGTCTGGCTCACGGAAGTGTTACATTACATGAAGTTGTAGCAGCGGGTGTTCTGTGATATGTCTTAAACCTCCAACATGGGAGCTGTCATGTTGGACACTGAGCCATAGCAGAGAAAGGAGTCCGTCAGCCCACTGACAGTATTGGTGATTGTCTAGTCTGTTTTTGGGGCCGTTGTATTAGGAAGAAAATGGTTGGTCGACACACCTCATCACTCATCAGGTTTCTGAGGGACAGAACATACTTTCGGGGATGGACTGTGTGAGTGTGTGTACAGTATGTGTGTGTGTGTGTGTGTGCGCATGAGTGTTTGATAGTGTTAGTGTGTGTCCCTAGTGCAATAATGGCTAGACTCTGAGTCCTTTTCTCTAATTACAGGGAACAGAAACGGATTTCCAGACAGACAATCAGGCCGGCTTTACTCTGATTGGGCGGAATGCTTCCTCAAGTGTTTGTCAGCCAATTTGGCCCATTACCCAGTAAAGTGAATAAGGACTCCTGGTCCATCAAAGACCTGTCCAGCTGCCAAGCAACAGCAGTGGGACAAAAAACTTTTCTTGAAGATAATTTTGGTGCAAGGAAAATGTACCGCTATAGCAACATGAAAGGTAAGAAGAGTGATGAGAAGTGATCTAGTGCAAATACATATTTATGGCAATAGATTAACACAATACACTGGAGGCACTTGTAGCACCTGCACTGCAAAAGGTTGTAATATTTTTTATTTTATTTGAATCACTCCTCATTGACATTCACTTATAGTGCCCTCTGTAATTATTGGGACAGTGACACTTTTTGTTGTTGTTTTGGCTCTGTAGATGCAGTATAAACTGTATCTACACTGAAAAAATATATATAAACACATGTAAAGTCTTGGTGCCATGTTTCATGAGCTGAAATACAAAATCCCATAAATGTTCCATACACAAAAAAAGTGTATTTCCCTTCAACTTTGAGCACCAATTTGTTTAGTAAGCATTTCTCCTTTGCCAAGATAATCCATCCACATGACAGGTGTTGCATATCAAAAAAATGATTAAACAGCATTATCATTGCCCAAGTGCACCTTGTGCTAGGGACAACAAAAGGCCTCTTTAAAATGTGCAGTTTTGTCACAGATGTCTCAGGTGAGTCAACCACTCTAGCTAGTGGTTGATGCTCTACAGAGAGCAGAAGAGGCAAAACAGACTCAATTAGAGCCAGAGAGAGCAGAGGAAGCTCAGAGGGGAGAAACGATGGAGACCAGAAGCAGGAGCCAGAATGAGGGACTGATTGCTGCTGTGCTCTGACTTGACCATCCCCACAGATGGCTGATCCTCTATTATAGAGGGCAATAGACAGACACAGATCAGAGGTCTGGCTCAGGGAAGTGTTACATTACATGAAGTTGTAGCAGTGGGTGTTCTGTGATATGTCTTAAACCTCCAAATGTGCAGTTTTGTCACACAACACAATGCCATAGATGTCTCAGGTTTTGAGGGAATGTGCAATTGGCATGCTGACTGCAGGAATGTCCACCACAGCTTTTTCCAGATCATTTTATGTTAATTTCTATACCATAAGCAGCCTCCAACTAGCCTCACAACCGCAGACCACATGTAACCACACTAGCCCAGGGCCTCCACATCTGGCTTCTTCACCTGCGGGAACGTTTGTGGTGGGGTGGTGAGGAGTATTTCTGTCTGTAATAAAGCCCTTTTGTGGGTTGAAACTCATTCTGATTGGCTGAGCCTGAGGAGTGGCTTCCGTCTGGCCACTCTACCGTAAAGGCCTGATTGGTGGAGTGCTGCAGAGATGATTGTCCTTCTAGAAGGTTCTCCCATCTCTACAGAGGAACTCTGTCAGAGTGAACATCAGCTTCTTGGTCACCTCCCTGACCAAGGCCCCAATTGCTCAGTTTGGCCGGGTGGCCAGCTCTAAGAAGAGTCTTGGTGGTTCCAAACTTCTTCCATTTAAGAATGATGGAGGCCACTGTGTTCTTGGGGACCTTCAATGCTGCAGACATTTTTTGGTACCCTTCCCCAGATCTGTACCTCGACACAATCCTGTCTCGGAGCTCTACAGACAATTACTTCAACCTTGGTTTTTGCTCTGACATGCACTGTCAACTGTGGGAACTTACATACAGTGGGGAGAACAAGTATTTGATACACTGCCGATTTTGCAGGTTTTCCTACTTACAAAGCATGTAGAGGTCTGTAATTTTTATCATAGGTACACTTCAACTGTGAGAGACGGAAAATCCAGAAAATCACATTGTATGATTTTTAAATAATTAATTTGCATTTTATTGCATGACATAAGTATTTGATCACCTACCAACCAGTAAGAATTCCGGCTCTCACAGACCTGTAAGTTTTTTTATTAGAAGCCCTCCTGTTCTCCACTCATTACCTGTATTAACTGCACCTGTTTGAACTCGTTACCTGTTTAAAAGACACCTGTCCACACACTCAATCAAACAGACTCCAACCTCTCCACAATGGCCAAGACCAGAGAGCTGTGTAAGGACATCAGGGATAAAATTGTAGACCTGCACAAGGCTGGGATGGGCTACAGGACAATAGGCAAGCAGCTTGATGAGAAGGCAACAACTGTTGGCGCAATTATTAGAAAATGTAAGAAGTTCAAGATGACGGTCAATCTCCCTCGGTCTGGGGCAACATGCAAGATCTCAACTCGTGGGGCATCAATGATCATGAGGAAGGTGAGGGATCAGCCCAGAACTACACGGCAGGACCTGGTCAATGACCTGAAGAGAGCTGGGACCACAGTCTCAAAGAAAACCATTAGTAACACACTACGCCGTCATGGATTAAAATCCTGCAGCGCACGCTAGGTCCCCCTGCTCAAGCCAGCGCATGTCCTGGCCCGTCTGAAGTTTGCCAATGACCATCTGGATGATCCAGAGGAGGAATGGGAGAAGGTCATGTGGTCTGATGAGACAAAAATAGAGCTTTTTGGTCTAAACTCCACTCACCGTGTTTGGAGGAAGAAGAAGGATGAGTACAACCCCAAGAACACCATCCCAACCGTGAAGCATGGAGGTGGAAACATCATTCTTTGGGGATGCTTTTCTGCAAAGGGGACAGGACGACTGCACCGTATTGAGGGGAGGATGGATGGGGCCATGTATCGCGAGATCTTGGCCAACAACCTCCTTCCCTCAGTAAGAGCATTGAAGATGGGTCGTGGCTGGGTCTTCCAGCATGACAACGACCTGAAACACACAGCCAGGGCAACTAAGGAGTGGCTCCGTAAGAAGCATCTCAAGGTCCTGGAGTGGCCTAGCCAGTCTCCAGACCTGAACCCAATAGAAAATCTTTGGAGGGAGCTGAAAGTCCGTATTGCCCAGCGACAGCCCCGAAACCTGAAGGATCTGGAGAAGGTCTGTATGGAGGAGTGGGCCAAAATCCCTGCTGCAGTGTGTGCAAACCTGTTCAAGAACTACAGGAAACGTATGATCTCTGTAATTGCAAACAAAGGTTTCTGTACCAAATATTAAGTTCTGCTTTTCTGATGTATCAAATACTTATGTCATGCAATAAAATGCAAATTAATTACTTAAGAATCATACAATGTGATTTTCTGTATTTTTGTTTTAGATTCCGTCACTCACAGTTGAAGAGTACCTATGATAAAAATTACAGACTTCTACATGCTTTGTAAGTGGGAAAACCTGCAAAATCGGCAGTGTATCAAATACTTGTTCTCCCCACTGTATACAGGTGTGTGCCTTTCCAAATCATGTCCAACAAATTGAATTTACCACAGGTGGACTAATCAAGTTGTAAAAACATCTCAAGGACTCTAACCAAGTGGCGCAGTGGTCTAAGACACTGCATGTTAGTGCTAGAGGCGTCACTACAGTCAACCTGGTTTGAATCCAGACTGTATCACAACCGGCCATGATTGGGAGTCCCATAGGGTGGCGCACAATTGGCCCAGCGTCGTCCGAGTTTGGCCGGTGTAGGCCGTCATTGTAAATAAGAATTTGTTCTTAACTTACTTGCCTAGTTAAAAAGTCAAGGGATCTGAATACTTCCCGAATGCACTTTTTATGAACTGTATCTCAGTAAAATATTTGAAATTGTTGCATGTTGCGTTTATATTTACTCTATAAAGAGTAAATATAAACTACTCTATAAAGTTTTTAATTTCATAAAGAAGGTTTGGAAGCCATGTGATTGTTATTGTTGCCATTCCATATACAGTATGTGCCTTGAATCACTTGAAAGGTCTTCATGTCCTCCTTCTTCAGTGTTCCAGGTGGAGGTTCTCAGAAGTAGTCTGATTGGATCCTCACTGCTCTGCTGACAAACATCAACTGATGTGTTTTTCCTTGTCTTTTTTAAATCATTATGTAAATGTGTTCCTGATTGGATCTTTATCAGTACAACACTATGGAACAGATGCTAAAGACAAGCTCAGACACACACACACAATCAATCTACCCTACAGCTTTTAAACATATAGAACAATCAGAGACCTTGACAGTTGAAGGTGAATGAAACAACACATAACCCTTCCCTGACACACCACATTCATCTTGTGAAAGAAACAGATGAGGCTACAGTAGGGCAGATGAGGTGACTTGATAGATATTGATGGATAGACTGTATCACACACAGCCATTCAATTTTGGCAAATGCGCCAACAGAGCTCTCTCTTATTTTGAATCTATCTAAAACTATTTTGAGAGCCTAGCAGAGAAATAGGACATGTTCACTCCCAAGCACTCATGTAGAGGATGATGAATGTGTCTCTCCATCTTGCAATGTGGGATGAGGCTGAGCTATCCTCTCTCTTTATGCATGAATGCAACCTGTTAATACTCAATGTACGGCAGAAACAGAAGTGCATCCTAAAATAAACCCACATACGCTTGGTGAAGCCTGGGCCTGGTTTGAGAGAGAGACTAGTAAAAAAACAAAAGGAGAAAGGATGCCTTGGAAGAAGTATAAAGGAAGAAAAGAGAGTACATTTTAGATAAAGAGAATGTAATCTTTCTGGAGCCCTTTCCTTCTCAGCGGTCTCTAACAACAGCCTCATTAAAACAGCAGTTAATCACATCCGTCCCTGCGTTTTCATAACCACTCACCTTTTATATTCGGTTAGAATTTGTTGCTTACATCTTGAGTCTAGGCTTCTCTGACATATATATCATTCATTTATGGGTTTGCCGGTATAAATCACTAATCTCTCTCTTCACTCCACCCTGCCTTTAGAATACACTCACAATCTCTAGTCCAATTTTCTAAAGATTTGTTTCAAAAGGTAATATCCTCTTTTCTGAACTTTAAAATACAATAAAAAGGCTACCTTATTCCTACTTTCTCTCTTGCTATGATTTTCCCCAGTCTGATTCTAGCTGAACTGCAGTAAGAGTAGATAAGGCAGGGCAACCCTTTCTCGGTTTCTTCTGCGGTGACCCTTTTCCACCCTTCTCCAAGTGCTGAAGAAATGTACTCTCTTATAGTTTACCCTGATAGACGTTATTATGAGGACAATGGCTTGTGAGCAAAGGAATCATTTATAGGTCTAGTAATTCTGTTATTGAATGACTCTTGAAGGGGTAGAGAGAGCAAGAGAAGGTGAGGGAGATTGGGATGCAGTGATTGGACTTTCCTCCATTGACCTTCTCCCTATGGTTCTTCGATTATACTCACTCCATCTTTCCATCCATCCATCCCATGCCTTTTAACTCCTTTGCTCTCTCTCTTCTCGCTCCATCTCCTCCCCCTGTATTTACCCAGACTGATGAAAGACACCTTGAAGGGGCCAGCAGACCTCTTCAGCTGAGCACAGACAGTCAATTACCCCCTGGGTGAATACTAGGGCTGCTAGTGAGTGTGTGTGTGTGTGTGTGTGTGTGTGTGTGTGTGTGTGTGTGTATGTTGTGTGTGTCTGTGAAAGGTGAGGGATATACCATAACCTCACAGAGTTAATCAGAGAGCTGTATAAGCCTAAATATGTGCGTAACACTGATGGAGTGATCTTATTGTGGAACTTTGCAGATTACAGAGACTACTTAGAGATTGCAGGAGGTAGGGGACAATCACACACACTTCCTGCCCAGGATTGATTTGTTTACCTTTTGCTGTACTGAACACACACTTGAAGAAAATCCCTGCTGCACTGCATGCACACACTTGTTCTAAAGCAGAGTACACACACACACACACACACACACACACACACACACACACACTTGCTGCACTGGTTCTACTCAACCCCAAGTGGAACAGGCACTTATCACTTGAACAGATACAAAAAAAGCAAACCTCTGGATTTCTTGTGACTCATAGCTCCACCTACTGGTAATAAAGTAGAAGTGAAGTTTCACATGTAGCTCAGAGTACGCCTTTAGCTGAATACCAATAGAAATCACATTTTCATGCAAATTGGAACTTTTGATATGCTTGAATATGATTAAGTGAAGTGATTACACCAGCATAAGAAGCTCTGCACATTTCTATATCCGTCCCTCCCCTGTGCCGTGTTTAGACAAAGTCAACATCCAACCATAAACTGGCCATCAATTACTGACGCAGGGTCCAATAACGGAATAAAGAATATTAAGTGAATGAGGCGGTCTTATGACACAGTGCACCACTTTCTCATTCATACTCTCTCTTACCCTCTCTCTATATGGCTGATAATAGGACTAGTCTAGATGATCTCCAGGCTGCTCTTCACTGTTTATAGAAAGTGATGATGATGTATCCACCGAGAGACTATGACGTAAGAGACAATGCTATGCTGTTGAATTCACTCTGAGTGATGTGCAGTGGATAGTGCAACCAAAGCCTATACAAAACATTGAAGAGTGTACAGCATTGTTTTGAAGATACAAAAACTTGTACTCACTGGGGTCACATACTGTACATATGCACATTGACCTCTGAGAGATAGATAGATCAGTAGAAGAGCCATTGGATCACTGTGTGGCTCTCAGTTCGGATTGCAGCATTGAGATCACGGAGTTCTGACATTGGAAAAATTAAATGTACTACTAATGTTTAAAGAAATGTACTGTACTACTGCTGACACTGTCACACATCAAACAACACCTGCAGTTCTCAGCTTCTTCTCAGGTTGTGACAGATGCTGTCGGTACAGGTATCACAGACAGCTCAATACTGCCATGACAATGACCACCAGAGGAGAAAGGCAAAGAGAGACAATGAAAGGGAGAGTGACAATTATAGGCTTTCCGCAGGAAACGGGTGACATAGTGTACCAGTTTGGAGAGAAACGAAAGTAAGCAATATGGCTAGTTAACAAGCTAGATGGCTATAATCAAACAGCTGAAAATACAATATTTTGGGTTATGGAAAATATATTTCACAGCGATTTAGATGGTACAATGATTCTCTACTGTACATTGTACTTAAAAGGTTAAAAGGTTTATCATAGTCCAAAACGTGTACATGTATGCACAGCAGTGTTCTAGCATTTCGTTACACCCGCAATAGCATCTGCTAAACATGTGTATGTGACCAATAAAGTTTGATTTGAATATTGGACTTGGACCATTGCCTTTCATACTTTTCGAATTCTCAGTGTAACTCAAGCAATTTCTCCAACTGTCAACACATTGTAATGAATAGAGGACACGTACCAGAGACATGTTGGTTGGGAACATCTCCTGCGGATGGTTGGCTCAGAGCCAAGTAGCTATGTCACAATGGAACTCTGGACTATCGTTTAAAGAGTAAATCATAGTCCACGGACGCTGATACGCAATAGTCCAGCGTCCCATTGTGACATAATTACTTGTCTCTGAGACCACCATCCGCAGGGGACACACAGCTCAAACACCCACCTCCCCACAATCCACAGGGGATGCATAATTCCCAACCAATATGTCTCCAGTACTCATCCTCTATTCATTTGAATGTGTTGACAGCTGGAGGAATTGGTTGAGCTGCGCTGAGAATTCAAAAAAGTATGAAAGCCAACGGTATAATATTCTAGAACACTGCTATGCGTAAGCATTCATGTTTTGGAATATGATAAACCCTTAAATCATAGTCCACAGATGCTAGGATGCAGTAGTCCAGAGTCCCATTGAGACATACAGTGCCTTCAGGATGTATTAAGACTTAATTGACATTTTGTTGTTACAGCCTGAGTTCAAAATTGATTAAATAAACAACATTCTCACCTATCTCCACACAATACCCTATAATGAAAGTGTAAAGACGTTTTTTGAAAATGTTGCAAATTTAAAAAAAATGAAATACAGAGATATCTAATTTACATAAGTATTCACACCCCTGAGTCAATACGTTAGAATCACCCTTGGCAGTGATTACAACTGTGAGTCTTTCTGGGTAAGTCTCTAAGAGACCATCCATTACCATACGTGGATAATGAGCTATTGTCCTACCAGTTGATTAATAAATGCACTGCTACTTTGTTCCATCTGCTGTACTTCATTTGTATATTTTAAAGTAACAGTGATGATACCATAGCAATCAATGTTGAACCTGGTGTGTTCCTTTCTCTGCAATTAATTGAATTTGAGCTACTAGAGTGTGCAGCTATTCATTTTCATCTTAAATGATAGCATCTTCAACCACAGATAGTGTGGGGATAGTCTACTCAATGATACTGAGATGAGGGTGGCTCTCTCATTTCACAGTAAGTTAACTCAGGAACTCAGGGTAAAAAGAGGAGGAGCCCTCTGTCTATTTAAACCCAAATGAGAGGGAGATGAGTTGAATCAAACTCTATTTAAAAATGGAAGCCACAGCCATCAGATTATGTAAAGGACCAATGATTCAACATTTATCTCATTTAAGTGAGACCTCCCGACTCTGTCTACGTTGTGTAATACTACAGAGACTGATGCTGCGGTCCATTACAGAAAACAGTGCAGTATATAAGCGTCTGCCTGTATCTTTGTATCTGTAGGGGTTGACCCTGTCCTCCTCCTCTTCATCATAATCATCATGCCTTTCATAATCACTGTCTGTTCTGTTCTCCTTTAGCTTTTAATATAATGTGAAAAGAGCTGTTCTCCTTTAACCTTAATATAATGATGAGAAGGGTTCTCCTGTTCTCCCATCTCCTATTAATGTTTGTAGGTCAACACATGAGCACCTTTGTGGACCCAGTTTAAAAAAGATAGGAAACCCAAGCATGGAAAGTGTTGCTGTACTCCTTACTATTCCACAACGCAAAAAGGCAAATCAATGTGTTTTTAATTCAACTGGATTTTTCATCGTCATCCTAGGTTGCTCAGATGAATGATTATACAAAGCTAGCATAGGCTTGCATGAGAAAACAACAGGAAATATACAGAATTATCATGTACACCAATAGAGCCATAGCTAGAATGTTTCACCGTTTCATCACATTTCACCAAAATAACAATACACTATCAGGTAAGTAGTTAAAGCTGCAATATGTAACTTTTTGGAAACCCAAACAAAATCACATAGAAGTGTGAGTTATAGAGCTGTCATTCCCATTGAAAGCAAGTCCAAGAAGCAGTAGATCTATTTTATGTTCACTATTTCTATGCTTCCTGTTCTTAAGTTTCGTTTTTACGTCTTCGGTTTTGTACACCAGCTTCAAAGAGCTGAAAATACAATAAAATATATTTCACAGAGGTTTAGATGGTACAATGATTTTCTACACTATTCTAAAACTATTCAAATTTGAGCAACCAGCAAATGGCGGAATGAATTCTGCATATTGCACCTTTTAAAGAATATATTACATACCAACAATGCTACCAAAGGCATAAGACACATTGCAGATTGATAGAGATTACAAATGTGCTGTATGCAGCGGCAGAATGTAGCGAGACATCCCACTCCCTAATTCAATGGATGTCAATTAACTAGGTAGACTAGACCCAGCTGCTATCGCATTGGTGTCTATGGTAGAGCCACCCCCTTAAGTATTTTTTATTTTTTTTTCTATGTTAAACGGCCTGAGTGAACCTTCTTTATTTATCCAACATTTTGCGTCTGCCATTAGAGAAACAAACTTCCTGTGTACTGAGGTTACATGGCAGGTAAGGACAAGGTCACGGTCACAATAGGAAGAAACTGCTAATAGAAAACCACCTGCAGAGGGAGACAAATACACAGGCAACAGAACACCATCATCATCAGACAGTAGTATGAGTATCTGAAACCTCAGTACAACGGAATGCATCCGATAAAGTTCCTACAAAAAGTTTATTCACTTACACCACTGTACCATAATTACTTTAACTAGGACTTATTAAGAGATAATGGACCATCAGAGGCACATCAGATCTCATTAAGACTTCCAAATGAAGGCCTGAACAACCTACCTGCGAGAAAGGACACACTGAGAAACAAACCTTGCACGTGTGTGAGATGAACGTATCCAAATTCAGCCTTAGCCCCTAGCACTGACCCTCTAGCCCTGACCCCCTTGCCCTGACCCCCTAGCCCTGAACCTCTAGCCCAGAGTCCCTAACCCTCTAGAACAGTCTCTAGTCACTTGTATAGACCTAATAGTAGTGTATAGGTACAAGCAATATGGTGGAGGTCAGTGTGCATATGTACAGTTGAAGTCGGAAGTATACATACACTTAAGTTGAAGTCATTGAAACTAATTTCTCAACCACTCCACAGATTTCATGTTAACAAACTATAGTTTTGGCAAGTCGGTTAGGACATCTACTTTGTGCATGACACAAGTAATTCTCCCAACAATTGTTTACAGACAGATTATTTAACTTATAATTCACTATATCACAATTCCAGTGGGTCAGAGGTTTACATACACTAAGTTGACTGTGCCTTTAAACAGCTAGTAAAATTCCAGAAAATGATGTCATGGCTTTAGAAGATTCTGATTTACATCATTTGAGTCAATTGGAGGTGTACCTGTGGATGTATTTCAAGGCCTACCTTAAAACTCAGTGCCTCTTTGCTCGACATCATGGGAAAATCAAAAGAAATCAACCAAGACCTCAGAAAAAATATTGCAGACCTCCTCTGGTCACCCCCAAAGCCTTCCACAAGTCTGGTTCATCCTTGGGAGAAATTTCCAAACGCCTGAAGGTACCACGTTCATCTGTACAAAACAATAGTATGCAAGTATAAACACCATGGGGCCACGCAGCCGTCATACCTCTCAGGAAGGAGACGCGATCTGTCTCCTAGAGATGAAAGTACTTTGGTGCGAAAAGTGCAAATCAATACCAGAACAACAGCAAAAGACCTTGTGAAGATGCTGGAGGAAACGGGTACAAAAGTATCTATATCCACAGTAAAACGAGTCCTGTAGCAACATATCCTGAAAGGCCGCTCAGCAAGGAAAAAGCCACTGCTCCAAAACCGCCATAAAAAAGCCAGACTACGGTTTGCAACTGCACATGGGGACAAAGATCGTACTTTTTGTAGAAATGTCCTCTGGTCTGATGAAACAAAAATAGAACTGTTTGGCCATAATGACCATCGTTATGTTTGGAGGAAAAAGGGGGAGGCTTGCAAGCCGAAGAACACCATCCCAACCGTGAAGCATGGGGGTGGCAGCATCATGTTGTGGGGGCGCTTTGCTGCAGGCTTCAAGGCCTACTATAGTTCATTGGACACTGTATTAACAAACCTCCAAACGAGCTTCAATGCCATACAACACTCCTTCCGTGGCCTCCAACTGCTCTTAAATGCTAATAAAACTAAATGCATGCTCTTCAGCCGATCGCTGCCCACACCTGCCTGTCTGACTAGCATCACTACTCTGGACAGGTCTGACTTAGAATATATGGACACCTACAAATACCTAGGTGTCTGGTTAGACTGTTCACTCTCCTTCCAGACTCACATTAATCATCTCCAACCCAAAATTAAGTCTAGAATCGGCTTCCTATTTCGCAACAAAGCCTCCTTCACTCATGCTGCCAAACCTGCCCACGTAAAAATGACTATCCTACCGATGCTTGACATTATGGCCTATTTATTGTCCTACCTCCCTTATCTAACTACATTTGCACATACTGTATATAGAATAAATTTCCCCTCAGGGATCAATAAATTACCTAGTTTGACAAGAACATGTGGTAGCGAACTAGCGTGTTAATTTTTTACAAACAAATTTGTGAATGTGCTAGAAAGCTAAACAGCTAGCTAGCTAGTTGACTGCTGTGGCCAAAAAGGTTTGTTTTGAATGTTGGATCATCTTATCCTTTGAGACTTTTAAAGTGTTCTTACACTATGATTTTGAACATTAAAAACAACTGGGAAACGTACATGGCAGGCTTGCAACATAACTGCTGAGGAAGAAGCAAGAGCACCACCACAAATCAGCCTACACCACCGTCACTGCATGCACACCAATCATTACTATTATAACCGAAAGGTTGCTGGATCGAATTCCCGAGCTGACAAGGTAAAAAATCTGTTGTTCTGCCCCTGAACAAGGCAGTTAACCCACTATTCCTAGGCTGTCATTGTAAATAAGAATTTGTTCTTAACTGACTTGCCTAGTCATTTTTTTTTTTTTTTTTACTTCCTGTTTGGACAGTCAGTATTCCAAAACGGATTTGAAAACCAAAACGTATTGGAGCATTAAGGCCTGCAATGTGAACAAGATTTTATACTCAACTCACGTCAATCTAATAGGAGGAACATAGCCTACCTATGCCTTTCTCGTTTGATTTTCCTCTATGCACATGTTGGTAAAGAAAACAGATTAAAGCAAATTCTGACTGTCCTGTTTTTTGAGAAAATGAAGGAGATAAGCTATTGACTTTTATGGACGATTGAGATGCGCTATACACTCACCCAAAGTAGACTGAAATTGCGACGTCACGCTTACTGATGTCCTGAAACGCACCCATCAGAAGCGGAACGAAGTGAAGTCAGCTGATCATCAAACCAGCCTTGATATGATTCTTGGCGTGACACGATTGGATAGCTGGCGAACTTTAGTTGTTTACTTTTTTTTTTGCTAGTCATCTTTCCTCTCTTCTTTTGAACTGTATACGGTTACCGTAGGCTTTCGTTATTTGTGAAACTGAAACACTTAAAAACGGAATGAGTACTACCATTAGCACCCAACGAGGACAGGTAAATATAACTACTAATAACGTTAGCTAACAAGCTATAGTAGCTATCTAAGTTAGCTAACGAACACGGATTAACACCATTTTAGCTTCAATAATCACTCGTTTTAATTAGATAGCTAGCTGCAACGTTTTAATGCAAACAACACTAACGTTAGTTAATTTAACAAACGTTAGCTAGCTACAGTAGTTAACTAACTTCCAGCTAGCTACATTGGCTTCAACAAGCTAGCTTGCTGGGTGGGTCGGTCGTTTTTACGTCAGCCAGCTAACGTTAATTTAGAAGGCTAAAGTCTCTGGATATGACGTCAACGTTAGCCATCTACCTAACGGTAGCTAGTTTGCGCTCCTTAGCTAGAGCTTGCCAGGAGCAATAACCACAATGACATAGTTAACATTAGACTAGCTACTGGTTAAATCTAAAATCAACTAGCCAGTTATCTAGCTAACTACTATTCACAGGAGCCATTGGAGCCTTAGGCAAATGACTGTAGCTAGCGTCCATATAGCCAGATTAGCTAGTGTTACTCGCTCAGATTTAAACTAACTTGATTCGAGTTTATCAGGACACTGTTAAACCAGTGTCGTCTGTAAGCCATTTGAGCTGATGCCTAGGCATGGGGTATTAAGTAACATTTTACTGAACCACCTCTATAGTACAGCGATGGCTAGACTGAAAAGCCTTCTCAATATAAGGGACCAAGACACTTTTTGTCCGATAACTCAAGATGGGGTGGTCATATTGTTATGACATTTTCAGGTTTGATGTAGAACAAAGAGATGATTCAAATACAATGAAATGTATTCAATTAAAATGCTATATTATGCAAATTGGGCACGTCATATGCAAATGAGGCAGTATGGAACACACAATTGCAGTAATTAAGGACCAATATTTTAAAGTAAGCATGGTCAAATTATTAACAAATCCTAACGTTTCATGCAAAACTGAGTTTGTAACAATTGTAAACAATTTATGAAATTAGAATACATTTTTGTACAATTTATAAAAATGTACATATTAAAAATACTTAATATGGTAATTTGTCTGTGCGGAATTAACATAAAATACAGCATGTTGAGCCCATTCATTTAAACTAAGGTGGTCATTGTTAACATATATTGATGTTTTTATGCAGAACTGGGAGTTTACACTGAGGAGTAAGCTGCAGCCCATGTGTGTGTACACACACACACACTAGGGGTATTAGGAGTACATATTATTGGGATTATTACATAATCATGAACAAAAAGCAGGCTTACTATTTAGTATTTACCAATTAGCAACTGTTAGGCAGTATATATCACATTTATGTTGTATTTAGTAGCCCAACTGATTAGGCTGACCCTAGGCCCAACCCTGTGCCACCTGCATACACACTCCACACAGCATCCCCACACACTCAAACAGCACCCCCACCAACACACACACAGTGCCTAACACACACACATTTCTCATAATCCTTACACAGCACCCACCAACACACACACAGCCTAACACAGACACACGCTTCTCACTAAGTCTGAACTGTTGCACAGAAGGCTACTAGTCTAATAGCATAGCTTACTTCTATGGTAGGCCTACGCCTGAGTTGGGTTACATTGAAATTTTATTTTTTAGTGTTGATGCGTTTCTCTGGTGAATATTTAGCCTAGGCTCAGAAGAGACAGAGTGAGCTGCCAGCTGTACATAAAGATAGATTGGACACATTTTCAGTTATCGATTGTAGGCCTGTCGCCACTGAATTCTTGTAGTTTTTACTTGAAAGAATAAAAACATGAATCACAAATATCGCTGGTGGCATAATACTGCCAAGGCTTCACAGTGCTGCCTCTCGCCCCAGTTGCCTCAGGGAACTGCATCAAGCACTCCCACACAGCTAGCACGCATCATGGAAATGGAGGTGGCAGAACAAGAATTTGAAGCAATCCCTGACAACCCATGCATCAAATCGTAGCTACGATACAATGTTGCCAACTTAGTGAATGTGTCACTCTATTTAGAAAATTCAGCTACTTTTTAGGCTGCCCTTTGGGGAGTTTTGACATGATGGGTTTCTATGGGTTTGATAGCATTTAGCGACTTTTCCCAATCAATTCTGACACAAAAACACGAGTGGGAGAATCTGTCTGTGCAACAGAAGTTTCAGAAACAGCACACACAGGCACAAGGGGAGGGGGCGAAAATGCTATGTTGGGGGCTGTGCTGCAAAGCGACTTCTAGCGACAAATCAAGGATCAACACTGGCAACGGAGCTCTACTTTGTAACCTGCTATTTTGTTTTTGTGTCTCTGAAGAAAAAAATCTATGATAGAGCCGAAAGAAATTTGTTTTACCTTATGTTTCAGTCCAAGGATGTCCGATGCCCATGAAACACCCTCAGGATTTTCCAATACTTCTTAGCAATACAATGTCACACCGATCTTACTCTGGTAGGTTGAGGAATACCTTCCGCAAAGAACAATGAACACACTGATTTGCGGGTTTCACAAAAAGGTCTATCCTACTGAATTGAACGATGTTAGCACGGCAGTTGCTTTAGAATTGGGCTGATGTCGCGTAAATATTCATTACATAAAGTATTGGGATTTTTAAACATGGGTAACAACTGCCACATTCATGTTCAAATGATTCATGTATTTTGACGACCACATTATTGATGTTTAGTGAAAAATAGATTTGTTTACTCCTTATCTTTGTAGAATTCTGGCATATCGTCCATTGTTTGTCACCTAACACCCTATCAATGGTGTGTCCGAGAAATCGCTGCATAGTGTGAACCTTTTCTTCATCTAGTCATCACTCACAATTCTTCTGCACCTTTCGTCTTTTTAGGTATACATTGGGGAGTTACCCCAAGACTTCCTGCGTATTGCTCCCACCCAGCAGCAGCAACAAGTTCAGTTGGATGCCCAAGCAGCGCAGCAGTTGCAGTATGGGGGATCCCTGGGCACTGTAGGACGACTTAGCATCACTGTAGTGCAGGTAGGGTGTTTTTAACTGTCGGTGCATCTGCTTGGTCTTTCCCTAGTATCAAAATGTATTGTGTAACACAATATTATTAATGCAGTGGGAATATTTTCCTGTGAATCACGGTTATGTCCCTCTTCTCTCCAGGCCAAGCTTGCTAAAAACTATGGTATGACACGTATGGACCCTTACTGCAGGGTCCGACTAGGGTATGCTGTTTATGAAACACCAACAGCCCATAATGGTGCCAAGAATCCACGATGGAACAAAGTTGTCCAGTGCACTGTCCCACCTGGAGTAGACTCATTCTACCTGGAGATCTTTGATGAGGTGAGGAAGAAGGAATTACAGGGTGGTGGGTGAGGAGAAGATAATTGGCTCAATGACCAGGCCTGTCTACAAATAACCAGCGATCTACTTTGAGTGTTTCTTCTTGATGATCATCCATGATTTTAGGGACAAGTTACTTATTTGAGGTGTTTGTGCTGGTCACTTTTCCAGAGGGCCTTCTCCATGGATGACAGAATTGCTTGGACTCACGTCACCATCCCAGAAGGCCTGAGAGAGGGCAGTGTGGTTGATGAGTGGTACAGCCTCAGTGGCAGACAAGGCGACGACAAGGAGGGCATGATCAACCTGGTCATGTCTTATGCTGTGAGTTCATAAAACACACATGCTCGCATTGTCATTGTAGTACAGTTTGAAAGTGATTGATGTCATCTAACAACTTGCCACTTATCTCTTCCTATTGGCTCATGCTTTCAGAACATGCCAGCAGGTATGCACATGTCTCCACCCGTTGTCCTCATGCCCACAGTCTATCAGCAGGGGGTAGGATACGTACCCATTGCAGGTGAGTAGAAACAAACTATCCACTGTGACATAGTGTTAGGTTTAATTTCTGGTAAAAATAATCCAGACGGACTCCAAGAGAACTTTAGCTAGATTTATTCACCAGACTGGGTGTTGCAGCTGCACAATTGTATTTGTATTAAGAACAAATTCTTATTTACAATGACGGCCTACCAACAGGGTCAGCCCCTGGAGCAAATTAGGGTTAAGTGTCTTGCTCAAGGACACATCGGCAGGTTTTTCACCTTGTCGGCTCGGGTATTCGAACCAGCAACCTTTTGGTTACTGGCCCAACGCTCTAACCGCTAGTCTACCTGCGCCCAGTAAGAAGACAAAAGCACACATACTGGTCATAACACGTGCCTTATGTAAATTAAACTGTAGGACATAACAGACCACGCCTCTGACTGACCACAGAACATTGTCATTTTCTGTTCATTTTCCTGACTATTCTACATGTTGAATCGCCACTGCTCATCGGAGTGTGTGTTGCCCTTAAGAACTGTTGACCTGTTTAAATTATACATTTAATAGGAGATTGTTGCTTACCAATTTCTCTCTGGTCTGTTCTTCTCAGGAGTGCCAACTGTATACAACCAGGGAATGGTGCCCATGGGTATGCCTGCAGCACCCACTGTCACCCCACAGGAGGCTCCCTGTAGCGAGGAGGATCTTAAGGCACTGCAGGACATGTTCCCCAATCTGGACAGGGAAGTGATCCGCACTGTAATTGAGGCCCAGCAAGGTAACAAGGATGCCGCAATCAACTCTTTGCTGCAGATGACAGAAGAACTGTAACAGTGGAGACACAAATAGAGCCACTGTGGAGGACAGAACATTACCCATTCACAGCAACAGCACCCTGCACAGTTTGTAAATATGCACTCAGGCCTGCGAGCTCTCAACTGTCCCTCACACTAAATAATACATATTTTTTTTACCATAAGCAGATGTCCATGTCTGAGGTGGCACACATTTATACATCTGTATACATTACCATCTGTATTATGAAACAACGTATATCTGGGATTGGGACAACTTGGTTTACCTACTGATACGTGCTGTGATGGCTGGTTGGCTTCTCAATTTTTTGTTCCACTTTACTCAGAATGGGTTATGTACAATTGATGTTGATACAATGCTATGTGAGGGTAATGAAAGGAATTGATCCTGCAAAAGCTTTACATCTTTGTGAAAGCAGTTGTGAGACTTTGTTTAGAGCTCCCTAGCCAGTCTTCTCTGTATATGTGTATTGACCAGTACTATCTTGAGCCTATCTGTTTTTGAGATATATATATCTGTATAAATATAGTTCTATATATTCAAAAGATTGTAAATTATGAAGACGAGATTTAGGTATGCAGTGGTTCAGAACAGAAAGAGGACTTTTCACACTATAACAAACCGCAATGACTTAGGAGATGTGCAAATCCCCTCATAGCCAATGCCTATTTGCACCATTCCACTCTAGATAATGCCATGTGATTTTGCACGTCTCCAACCAGAAATGCCTCTGAATGTTTCAATATTAATGGTCAGTGGCTTAGTAACACTGCTTGTTATCTACGGTGGAACATTATATCATGGTAATCCAATATCAAATAATGACATGTTAATATTGAAAGCAGTGAAGAAATAAACATTAATGATATCATCCTTTCCCTAATTGTGTGCACAACCCAATACCATGATATTCAGAAAATTGGTAAATGTTGCTGTTATCATATACTTAAAATGTGATGTCCTACCACTACCATATATCTATATATATCTCTCACGCATTGAGGAGACTTGTAAAATCCATTGACATGAGGTATTGAATGTTGCCATCCCCCCCAAAGGTCTGATTTTAGCATGGGGTTTTCATTAGATATTTGTATTTGCTTAATCTTCAAAGATGTGCATATATTTTTCCAAGGAAAGATCCTCTGTTTTGGTTTGATTCATAAAAACAATTGTTAGTTAATTTAATTCATGCTTAGGCCATACTCCATGAGTGTCATATGTAAATATACTTGTTTAAATTTTTAAAAGACTTAATTGATTTTCATTGATCCCAATTCTGGGTACTTATGTTTAATTTCTCTATCCCCTCTTGATTTAACAAATACCTGTCTATCTTCCACTTTCGCCAAGACACAGCAAGCACTTTCATTTTAAATGTTAGGTTTTCTTCTCGGTTTTCCCACATACTTGTCCCATTCTCAGTGACATATTTTGAACATGATTGTGTCAGGTTTAGCCAGACATCTGTATAACTCTAACACTTCCAACGTTTAGCCTTTCTACCTATTTGTTGGTGGTAGTCCATAAGTAAATGTACCTTCCTAAGCTAAAGTGAGCATAACATTTCTTTTAGATCAAGGTGCACAAGGATGTTCGAAGGCACTCTAGTGGAAGATCGAAAGGTTGTTCTGATTCTGTTGCGGTGGAACAGTAAGGCTACAGCAGTTTAATGGGTTATCTGGTTTGAATGTACAACAATGTTTTGGTATCAAATTATGTTTGCAATTTTACTTTTGTGCTTGTTTCCTTTACTCATGAATTATTACATTATGGAAATAAAGGTTTTATCTGCATTTGTTTGGTCTTGTATTGTATATCTTAACCTACTGGTTTGTTTGGCCATTTTTGGACTTTGAAGTTGATATCTTTATACATTTATATACCAATTTGTTTTGTTGTACTATAACTTAGAAACACCTCATGAACTTAGTTCAACGGTTGTACCCCATCAGAACCCAAAATGTAAGCTTGTTTTACTTCTTTGTTCGTAAATGAAGTAATTGTAAACAAACACTGTTTAGACTCAACATGATTAAGGCCTAGATTCAATCTGGACTATGGAAGATCTCTGTTACAGTGCGATTGACATACACTGCCTGGGCAAAAAAAAAGTCACTGTTTGGATTTAAATAAACAAGTACTTAAGAGCCTATGATTGAATAATTACTGCAGTGATTAATGTGTTTCAGCTGGCAACAATTATTTTAACCCTAACTGATGCAGTGAGTAGCATCTCATTTCTTAAACAACCATGTTGGAAGATATATCCTGTGGTCGTGGAAAAGATGTTCCTGTGTTTCAGAAGGGTGAAATTATTGGACCGCATCAAGCAAAGAAAACAACTAAGGAGATTGCCGAGATTACTGGAATTGGGTTAAGAACTGTCCAACCTATTATTAAAACCTGGAAAGATAGTGGTGAACTGTCAACTATTGAATGATTAGTTTCATGTTAATTAATTCTGTGTTCCCTTTCCAAAATGACCTCTCCGTTATAGCTGATTTATAAATCCCTAATAATACATATATTATCACCTAATGTTTTGTTAGATCTTTTTATCATCTTAAGTTCTTGTGAACATTACAAGTTTTGAACTTCTATTTGCTATTTATGGCCTGTAGGCCTCATTGACCTGAGCTCATACAACTCGTTTTTGAGTAGGGGCTCTTCCTCATCACTGGATTGTTCCACATCGGTTGTCTCTTGGTCTGTATCATATTCTGTGTTGTCTTCAACTTCTAACACTTCCTCCTCTAATGCATCTTCACTGTCAGTTTCCTGGCCTCTCTCAACAGTGTCATGGGCGCAGTCAGGGTAAGAAGGGAAGCGCATGAAGCAATGCACCCATCATGCGTAGTGCCCACTGATCTGGGGTTGCTTCAATTGGTCAGGTCTATGTTGCAATAAAATGAAGTCAGCTGAGTACCTGAATGTACTGAATGACCAGGTTATCCCATCAATTGATTTTTTCTTCCCTGATGGCACAGGCATATTCCAGGATGACAATGCCAGGATTCATCTGGCTCGAATTGAGAGTGGTTCAGGGAGCATGAGGAATAATTTTCACACATGAATTGGCGTGGCCCTAGCCCCATTGAAGGTCTTTGGGATGTGCTGGAGAATACTTTATGGAGTGGTTCGACTCTCCCTTCATCAATACAAGATCTCGGCCAAAAATTAATGCAACTCTGGAAGGAAATAAATGTTGTGGCGTTGCATAAGGTTGTCGAAACAATGCCACGGCAAATGCGCGCCGTAATCAAAGCTTAAGGCGGTCCAACTAAATATTAGTGTGCAACTTTTGTTTTGGCCAGGCAGTGTATAAAGGTGACTCAAAATGGTATCTTTCAAATTATCTTTCTCTAAAACGTTTGTATATTGTCCCATACAATAATCGGTACACTTTTATTTATTTTGTACATTTTGGCCAACATACTGCAGTTCCATCTTAACCCCGACTTTGAATACCACTGCCCTAGAGAGCAAGGTAAACACTAGTAACTACTCAGCCATTCTGAGTGATCACCTTCAAGTTATGGTAAATCATTTCTATCCTGATGGGAGTGGATGACAATGCCCCTATCCACAGGGCACAAGTGGTCCCTGAATGGTTTGATGAGCATAAAAGCTATGTAAACCATATGCCATGGCTGTCTCAGTCACCAGATCTAAACCCAATTGAACACTTATGGGAGATTCTGGAGCGGCGCCTGAGACTGTATGTTCCACCACCATAATCAAAACAACAAATGATGCAATTTCAGACACTTTGAGAATCTATGCCAAGGTGCATTGAAGCTCTTCTGGCGGCTCGTGTTGTCCTAACGCCCTATAAGACACTTTCCATTATTTTAGCAGTTAAACTTCTAAGTAACATAATGTTATTGTTATAGTGGTCAATGAATAGCTTGAAGGAATGTGAGAATTGCTCAAAGAGCAAAACATGCAGAATGTTGTTTATTAATCACTACAAATGAGAAAAGAGATTCTCCACTACATTTATCATAGAAAATATATTCATTCTACAGTGACGTTATAAGAACATAATACTAAGTGCTGCTAACAAGAAAACAAATGTGGACGTTCGGACAACACCAATAGTTGTCGATGTCATGAGGATAATTCCAGTATCAGTGTGTATGTTGTCTCCCTAGACGTTTAGCGCCTCCTCCTGCGCGGTCTGGTCGTCCCCGGGGCGGCGGTGGTGCCTGCATCACAGTCTGTCACATGACATCCGCATGACTCAACATGGATATAGGAGTGCTTGACCTTTGACCCACCAGGGCAGATCAGCTCCACCTCTTTCTGGCTAGTGGTCGCCTCTCGGCAGCAGGAGCAGTAGTGCATCATGGTGTTTGACTCTGCTGAGTACCTGCACATTCACATAAACACAAGACAAGTTGAAAATAGGGCTTGAGTTCCCTGGGTTGTCTTGACAAGATGAGCACAGGAGCCGTAAATAAGTCAAATAAGCTCTTAGTTCATAAAGGGCACACTCTACAGTGAATTAGTGATCACTGACTGGGGCATGACATTGACTAATGCTGCAGTCAGCATCTTTAGTACTTACATGGAAGAGGTTCTACAGTTTCCTGAGCAGGAATTGATCTCCACAGGCTCAGCGGTCGCACAGCCACTGAGGACAATGCTAGTTGTGGTGTTCTTCATCTCACAGACATGTTCTGTGCCTGGTGAGGGAAGATGCATCACAATGTTTTCTGTTGGCCATATTTTCTTGTTTAGGTGACATAGCATGCTATTATTCATTAGGAATTAGGTGGTTATTAGGAATGTTTTGGCTGGACGTGTTACTTACAGGTCTTGCAGCATCCATTTGCATCTGTCTTTTCTGTGCCCTGGGGTGATAAATAGGAGAGATGATTTATAAGTGGTAGATTGTACACATTATGGGAGCTCCATTCCATTGTAAATGATACTGAAACATCTATCGCTATGAGCCAAGAGTGCTAGGAATGGAGGTGGAGGTGAGACAGAAACTCACTGGGACACAGTTCTCTGGGTGGAATACAGGGCACACAGTCTTCACCTCCACTGGTAAATATTGGCCATCAGTTTTCTCACATGTGTACTTCACACATTTGTCACCAGGTGGTGACCATGTTTGGTTTTCCTGTCGCACAAGGAGAAAATGATTATGATGGAGGTTCAGATCGTGTAGCCATATTATGCATCCTCATAAACACTCTTGTTGTACTCACCTGAATAGTGTGTTTGGTGTTATCTGGCATATTAACTACACAGCTTGTCTGTACACACTTCCCACAACACTGACCAGGTATGGCCTGATACTGGAAGCCCTAAGACGAGGATGGAGAGTACATTAGTAAATCATTGTTTATAAATATGTTAATGGATTTATCATCTTTGTTAAGAGAGACATGACTACCTGTGAACATGTAGTGTCGCAGGAGATATTTGTGCACACAATGTTGTTGAGCTTGGTGCTAGGATCCATGATCGAGCTGCAGATACAATTCTCACATGTTCCTTTAGGAACTTCAGCACCAGGCTGGAGTGAAAGAGAGATACACAAGTTATCATCCACTATAACAGACTGGTTGAATAGAGGAGGGTCAGAGTGCAAAGGGAGCAGTTCTATCGTTGAATGTGAGCAGATATGAGAGCAGCAAAAACAATACAGCTTATCTCAAGCTATTTGTTTGTGTATCTTTCAGAAGCTTGTTAAATTTAATTAAATTTATTTGAAATGATTTATTCTTACCTGGTACTCAATGTTATTGTAGACACATACACCCTTAGGAACTGAACAGACACACATTGAGAAGAAATCAGTCAGTGATACCAGTGATTCATATCATAGTTAAAACAAACGCAATTCAAACCAGTGATACCTGGGAATTACAAAGTCAATGAACTAACTAAACCATTGATGAAGCAAATCAAGGGGACTTACCACAGGTATTCTCTGGACAGCAGTTTGATATGGATGTGCTTATAATTGCCTCCCACCCTGGCTGGCAGTCCATCATGACTTTGGGGCAAAGCAGTGCATCGCACTCTGTTACAGAGATAACCAATGAGAAGTGATCAAAAGACAAGCCGATAGAGGGTCAAATATCCCCCTATGACCCTACAAAACACTTCAGATAATCTTGGTCTAGTACTGTATGTGTTGGATTTCTAATGATTTACTGAAGGGTCACTGTTCCATCACTTACCACATGTATAGTTCTGGCAGCAGCCTTCTGTCTTGTTCACCAGTCTGTATCCAGTCTCATCGCAGATAGGTATGGCCGGTGTGGGGCAAGTGATAGGCTGGCACTGGACAACCATGGAGTCCATGTCACAGGTGCACTGCTGGCAACCACTCTCCCATGTATCACCAGGCTTAATGGAAAAACAGGGCAATGTCAGGTCAACTCATGAAAAGAAAAGAGGAACTCAACTGTTTTTGTTCTGCAATGAACTGGATCTAACCATGGCAGTTCATATGAACCATCAATAGGTGATAAGAAATGGAGAAATGGTTATTCAAATATTACAAGTTTTTTCTGGTCTGTTCGTTGAAAGGAATAAAGAGGCCAAGACCTATACTATGTCAATGAAAAGTATCCATCCTAAGTATGTGAGTTCACTTGACTCACGTGATATGTATCTCATAATATATCTATGTGAGAATGAATATCTGGAGAATATTTAGATGGAAAAAATTAATACCATTTTGGGATTGCCATCAGGTCCAGTGCAGCCTGAAAAATAAATAAAGGGTGTGTTTAAAAATGTTGTCTCACATAGTTGGGGTCAAGTTCTTCACACCTCCACATCACACATTATGTTAACCGTTCCATTCCAAACAAAGCCAGTAAACCATGATTCATGATTCATTCGAGGTTTCAAAGTACAGAAAGGTGTAATTCTCATATTGATAGCTGCCCTCAAAATGACCCATAACCCATTCTTACCACAGAAGACCACACAAGTATCAGAGTAGGTGCTGAACAAGACGGTTCCAGATGGACAGAAGCAACCCTCCTTCGTCTTATTGGTTATTTGGGTTTGATAGTTCAAATACTTTTCATTATATCTGCATACAAAAGAGGTTTTGGATTATGCAGGAGATCATTTATTTGAATGAAGGCTAATATGAAGGAAATTCATATGACATCCAATCAGGCTAAAGCTTACCTGGTATTACATGTTGGTTCAACCGATGGACCACATGGCATGTACACCTTAGTGGCTGGACATGTATGCTCTGCAGGACAAAAATAGGTCACAGTTATGCTAAACACCAGCAAAAAAAACAAATAGATGTAGCTGCCTATGACATCTGATAATGTTACACATTAGTCAATGAATTTGTGGCATGAAATCTATGCTTGGATTCATATCTCACCACATTCTCCATCGGTGGACTTCCTCCAGTCAATGCAGATCCCTTTATTTGCACATTCAGATGCATACGCCTCCAGACTAGAGCAGCTAGAAATAGCATTGTTGCAGACATCTGATCTACAGGCCTGAACGAAGGCGTCAGGAGAAACCGCTTCATGGCATGCCTCAAAGACCCTTGAACAGAAAATAACATAGAGAGTGATGCATGGAGTTCAACCTTTAACTAGAAATGCCAATGGAACGGTACCTGTATTATGATCAAAACAGGTGAAAATACAAGCAAACTAACAGTACATAAAATGTACAATACAACTTATAAAAACACATTAGGAAGTGAATTATCATTTAGGCATTCATATTGTGTGCTTGTTCTCTTTTTCAAACTTAGTTTGATATGTTCCTTACTTGCTGTTCATGATTTCACAAATGGCTGTCTTGCAGGGGGTAGGGGATGTGCTTGGGGTTGCGGTGGTGGTAGTGGGTGGTGCTGTTGGAGGAGTTGGACAGTCCTGGTTTGGAATCAGCCACTGGCTAGCTGCGTCTGAGCAGCTCTCTATCTGTCCATTAGGGGACTGGCAGTCATTCTTCTGGGAATTATCACAGGTACCTTGAAAAATATGGACATTAAGTAAGGTAAAAACTATTTAGCAAGGCCAGGTCATAGATTCCTTGTTTTATAGGAGCATCTACTGAAAGTTTGAAACTGTGAAATGTATATTGATCCTCTTTAATAACACTCACCACACTGGCCCTCTGTGATGCTTTGGAAGAGGGAGTAAGGAAGGTCGATGCTAAATGATGACCCCTTGTAAGACACCTGAACCTTAAGATCAGGGATCTCCAGCACGACCTCCACACCAGTACTTGTTAGAGCAATGTCACCCATTCTGTAAGCTGGGTAGATTCGTTTACTGTTGACATATACCTGCATTTGTGTAGAAATGAATACACATTTAGATGGTTGAGTCATGTGTTCTCTTGAAAGCAGTAACATGACAATGTTGACACCATTATTGGTTTTAATGTCAAGTTATGAGATTTAAATAAAGCATGATAACGCAGCAGCATACATACAACTATTATGGATATTAAATAATACAAGCAATGATAATTATATTACCAAATTTTCTGTTGTTTCACCAGATCTCTGCTGGGTAAGAATCACTTCATAGGATTTGTAGTGAATGATAAGGGACTGAGGACAGAATCCACTGTCAGCGTTTCCACAGTAGTGGTTATCAACAGTAATGGTAAGGTTGTATTTGAAGTTGGTTTCTTTCACTAAGGTGTATGAGCAGTTCTCCTGGAAATTGTAATATACTCCATCAAATGTCATGTAGTGAGATCCACCCCATCCACTGCATACACCTGCAACATGATAAAATGAGTTAATAATAATCAAAACTATTGACAGAGGACCTTGAAAACTAATGAGCAACAATGTCTTATTTTAATTCAAATAGTTGGGGTGTTAGATTATATGTTGTCACTTACATTCACATTCATATGTAAAGCAGCATCCAGTTGAATCATAGACCTTGACAGGTGGACGGCCGTTCTCACACTGTAGTGGCTCCACTGGCTTGCATTTTACTGGTAGCTGGACAACAATGCCATCCTGGCAAATTGCTGTGGTACAGCTATTCAACTGCCAAGATTCTCCATTCTATCATTGATTTGATAAGGGAAAGCAAATACTCAAACATGCACACACAGGGTTGAACATAAAATTATTACTCCACAAAGACAAATATACCCATTCACCAATTTAATTATTACAACAATTATTTTGGCAAAAATGACCTTTCTTGGTGGCTGAATGCTAGTGCAGTCTGGGGAGGATTGAGTTGTTGGTGGTGTGGTCGCTGTCTCTTCCGACATTGTGGGTGATAAAGTGGGTGGTGTAGAAGAAGGACATGGATTTGATTCCACTTCAACTTGGCAAGTAGCTTTGCAGTAAGCGGTGAAGCACCACCCTGAAGCATCGGTCACATTATACACTAGGTTCCCTGATTGTTGAGAAAGGCAAGCGTTACAACATTTCAGTTTGCAAATGAAACTTAATTAAAACATTAGTGAAATGTCATTTATTTTGAATGTCTGAATTACATTTATAACATGTTACCTGGTAGATACTGTGTACCATTAACATTGCAAGTGCACTGGCTGGTGGTGACTACTTTTGATGTAGTTGTAATAATCACTTGTGGTGATGTTGAAGGATTTCTTGTTGTTTCTAATGCGCCTGTGATGACAACTGGCTCTGTTGTTTCTGGACTTGTTGGTGAAGGCTGTGATGTTGAACTTGAAGTTAGAACGATAGCAGTTGTAGAAGATGTCATTGGGCCAGTGGTGACAACTTTAGGTGGGTTTGTGGATGTCGATGGAATTGTCTCAGTAGTGGTTCCTTCAATTGATGTAGTTCCAACTGTGGTAGGTATAGTTACCTCTGCAGTTGTTGTGGGTGCAATTGTAGTTGTTGTTAAAGTAGTGGGTTTGGAAGTTACGACAACTGGCCCTGTTGTTTCTACACCTGTTGATGTAGGCTGTGATGTTGAGGTAGAGGTTTCAACAATTACAGTGGTGGAAGTGGTTGTTGGGCCTGTGGTGACTACTTTAGGTGGGTTTGTGGATGTAGATGGAACTGTCTCAGTAGTGGTTACTTCAATTGTTGTAGTTCCACCTGTGGTAGGTGTAGTTACCTCAGCACTTGTTGTGGGTGCAATTGAAGTTGTTGTTAAAGTAGTGGGTTTGGAAGTTATGACAACTGGCCCAGTTGTTTCTTCACCTGTTGTTGTTGGATATGATGTTGAGGTAGAGGTTTCAACAATTACTGTGGTGGAAGTGGTTGTTGGGCCTGTGGTGACTACTTTTGGTGGGTTTGTGGATGTAGATGGAATTGTCTCAGTTGTGGTTCCTTCAATTGTTGTAGTTCCACCTATGGTAGGTATAGTTACCTCTGCACTTGTTGTTGGTGCAATTGTAGTTGTTGTTAAAGTAGTGGGTTTGGAAGTTATGCCAACTGGCCCTGTGGTTTCTACACCTGTTGATGTAGGCTGTGATGTTGAGGTAGAGGTTTCAACAATTACAGTGGTGAAAGTGGTTGTTGGGCCGGTGGTGACTACTTTAGGTGGGTTTGTGGATGTAGATGGAATTGTCTCAGTTGTTGTTCCTTCAATTGTTGTAGTTCCACCTGTGGTAGGTACAGTTACCTCTGCACTTGTTGTTGGTGCAATTGTAGTTGTTAAAGTAGTGGGTTTGGAAGTCATGACAACTGGCCCTGTTGATTCTTCACCTGTTGTTGTGGGCTGTGATGTTGAGGTAGAGATTTCAACAATTACAGTGGTGGAAGTGGTTGTTGGTCCTGTGGTGACAACTTTAGGTGGGTTTGTGGATGTCGATGGAATTGTCTCAGTAGTAGTTCCTTCAATTGATGTAGTTCCAACTGTGGTAGGTGTAGTTACCTCTGCACTTGTTGTGGGTGCAATTGTAGATGTTAAAATAGTGGGTTTAGAAGTTATGACAACTGGCCCAGTTGTTTCTTCACCTGTTGTTGTGGGATATGATGTTGAGGTAGAGGTTTCAACAATTACTGTGGTGGAAGTGGTTGTTGGGCCTGTGGTGACTACTTTAGGTGGGTTTGTGGATGTAGATGGAATTGTCTCAGTTGTGGTTCCTTCAATTGTTGTAGTTCCACCTATGGTAGGTATAGTTACCTCTGCACTTGTTGTTGGTGCAATTGTAGTTGTTGTTAAAGTAGTGGGTTTGGAAGTCATGACAACTGGCCCTGTTGATTCTTCACCTGTTGTTGTGGGCTGTGATGTTGAGGTAGAGGTTTCAACTATTACAGTGGTGGAAGTGGTTGTTGGGCCGGTGGTGACTACTTTAGGTGGGTTTGTGGATGTAGATGGAATTGTCTCAGTTGTGGTTCCTTCAATTGTTGTAGTTCCACCTGTGGTAGGTGTTGTTACCTCTGCAGTAGCTGTCGGTGCAATTGTAGTTGTTGTTAAAGTAGTTGGTTTGGAAGTAATGACAATTGGCCCTGTTGATTCTTCACCTGTTGTTGTGGGCTGTGATGTTGAGGTAGAGGTTTCAACAATTACAGTGGTGGAAGTGGTTGTTGGGCCTGTGGTGACTACTTTAGGTGGGTTTGTGGATGTAAATGGAATTGTCTCAGTTGTTGTTCCTTCAATTGTTGTAGTTCCACCTGTGGTAGGTGTAGTTACCTCTGCACTTGTTGTGGGTTCAATTGTAGTTGTTGTTAAAGTAGTGGGTTTGGAAGTTATGCCAACTGGCCCTGTGGTTTCTACACCTGTTGATGTAGGCTGTGATGTTGAGGTAGAGGTTTCAACAATAACAGTGGTGAAAGTGGTTGTTGGGCCTGTGGTGACTACTTTAGGTGGGTTTGTGGATGTAGATGGAATTGTCTCAGTTGTTGTTCCTTCAATTGTTGTAGTTCCACCTGTGGTAGGTACAGTTACCTCTGCACTTGTTGTTGGTGCAATTGTAGTTGTTGTTAAAGTAGTGGGTTTGGAAGTCATGACAACTGGCCCTGTTGATTCTTCACCTGTTGTTGTGGGCTGTGATGTTGAGGTAGAGGTTTCAACAATTACAGTGGTAGAAGTGGTTGTTGGTCCTGTGGTGACAACTTTAGGTGGGTTTGTGGATGTCGATGGAATTGTCTCAGTAGTAGTTCCTTCAATTGATGTAGTTCCAACTGTGGTAGGTGTAGTTACCTCTGCACTTGTTGTGGGTGCAATTGTAGATGTTAAAATAGTGGGTTTAGAAGTTATGACAACTGGCCCAGTTGTTTCTTCACCTGTTGTTGTGGGATATGATGTTGAGGTAGAGGTTTCAACAATTACTGTGGTGGAAGTGGTTGTTGGGCCTGTGGTGACTACTTTAGGTGGGTTTGTGGATGTAGATGGAATTGTCTCAGTTGTGGTTCCTTCAATTGTTGTAGTTCCACCTATGGTAGGTATAGTTACCTCTGCACTTGTTGTTGGTGCAATTGTAGTTGTTGTTAAAGTAGTGGGTTTGGAAGTCATGACAACTGGCCCTGTTGATTCTTCACCTGTTGTTGTGGGCTGTGATGTTGAGGTAGAGGTTTCAACTATTACAGTGGTGGAAGTGGTTAGTGGGCCGGTGGTGACTACTTTAGGTGGGTTTGTGGATGTAGATGGAATTGTCTCAGTTGTGGTTCCTTCAATTGTTGTTGTTCCACCTGTGTTAGGTGTAGTTACCTCTGCACTTGTTGTGGGTTCAATTGTAGTTGTTGTTAAAGTAGTGGGTTTGGAAGTCATGACAACTGGCCCTGTTGATTCTTCACCTGTTGTTGTGGGCTGTGATGTTGAGGTAGAGGTTTCAACAATTACAGTGGTGGAAGTGGTTGTTGGTCCTGTGGTGACAACTTTAGGTGGGTTTGTGGATGTCGATGGAATTGTCTCAGTAGTAGTTCCTTCAATTGATGTAGTTCCAACTGTGGTAGGTGTAGTTACCTCTGCACTTGTTGTGGGTGCAATTGTAGATGTTAAAATAGTGGGTTTAGAAGTTATGACAACTGGCCCAGTTGTTTCTTCACCTGTTGTTTTGGGATATGATGTTGAGGTAGAGGTTTCAACAATTACTGTGGTGGAAGTGGTTGTTGGGCCTGTGGTGACTACTTTAGGTGGGTTTGTGGATGTAGATGGAATTGTCTCAGTTGTTGTTCCTTCAATTGTTGTAGTTCCACCTGTGGTAGGTGTAGTTACCTCTGCACTTGTTGTTGGTGCAATTGTAGTTGTTGTTAAAGTAGTGGGTTTGGAAGTCATGACAACTGGCCCTGTTGATTCTTCACCTGTTGTTGTGGGCTGTGATGTTGAGGTAGAGGTTTCAACTATTACAGTGGTGGAAGTGGTTAGTGGGCCGGTGGTGACTACTTTAGGTGGGTTTGTGGATGTAGATGGAATTGTCTCAGTTGTGGTTCCTTCAATTGTTGTTGTTCCACCTGTGGTAGGTGTAGTTACCTCTGCACTTGTTGTGGGTTCAATTGTAGTTGTTGTTAAAGTAGTGGGTTTGGAAGTCATGACAACTGGCCCTGTGGTTTCTACACCTGTTGATGTAGGCTGTGATGTTGAGGTAGAGGTTTCAACAATAACAGTGGTGAAAGTGGTTGTTGGGCCTGTGGTGACTACTTTAGGTGGGTTTGTGGATGTAGATGGAATTGTCTCAGTTGTTGTTCCTTCAATTGTTGTAGTTCCACCTGTGGTAGGTACAGTTACCTCTGCACTTGTTGTTGGTGCAATTGTAGTTGTTGTTAAAGTAGTGGGTTTGGAAGTCATGACAACTGCCCCTGTTGATTCTTCACCTGTTGTTGTGGGCTGTGATGTTGAGGTAGAGGTTTCAACAATTACAGTGGTGGAAGTGGTTGTTGGTCCTGTGGTGACAACTTTAGGTGGGTTTGTGGATGTCGATGGAATTGTCTCAGTAGTAGTTCCTTCAATTGATGTAGTTCCAACTGTGGTAGGTGTAGTTACCTCTGCACTTGTTGTGGGTGCAATTGTAGATGTTAAAATAGTGGGTTTAGAAGTTATGACAACTGGCCCAGTTGTTTCTTCACCTGTTGTTGTGGGATATGATGTTGAGGTAGAGGTTTCAACAATTACTGTGGTGGAAGTGGTTGTTGGGCCTGTGGTGACTACTTTAGGTGGGTTTGTGGATGTAGATGGAATTGTCTCAGTTGTGGTTCCTTCAATTGTTGTTGTTCCACCTGTGGTAGGTGTAGTTACCTCTGCACTTGTTGTGGGTTCAATTGTAGTTGTTGTTAAAGTAGTGGGTTTGGAAGTCATGACAACTGGCCCTGTTGATTCTTCACCTGTTGTTGTGGGCTGTGATGTTGAGGTAGAGGTTTCAACAATTACAGTGGTGGAAGTGGTTGTTGGGCCTGTGGTGACTACTTTAGGTGGGTTTGTGGATGTAAATGGAATTGTCTCAGTTGTTGTTCCTTCAATTGTTGTAGTTCCACCTGTGGTAGGTGTAGTTACCTCTGCACTTGTTGTGGGTTCAATTGTAGTTGTTGTTAAAGTAGTGGGTTTGGAAGTCATGACAACTGGCCCTGTTGATTCTTCACCTGTTGTTGTGGGCTGTGATGTTGAGGTAGAGGTTTCAACAATTACAGTGGTGGAAGTGGTTGTTGGGCCGGTGGTGACTACTTTAGGTGGGTTTGTGGATGTAAATGGAATTGTCTCAGTTGTTCCTTCAATTGTTGTAGTTCCACCTGTGGTAGGTGTAGTTACCTCTGCACTTGTTGTGGGTTCAATTGTAGTTGATGTTAAAGTAGTGGGTTTAGAAGTTATGACAACTGGCCCAGTTGTTTCTTCAGCTGTGGTTGTGGGATATGATGTTGAGGTAGAGGTTTCAACAATTACTGTGGTGGAAGTGGTTGTTGGGCCTGTGGTGACTACTTTTGGTGGGTTTGTGGATGTAGATGGAATAGTCTCAGTAGTAGTTCCTTCAATTGTTGTAGTTCCACCTGTGGTAGGTGTTGTTACCTCTGCAGTAGCTGTCGGTGCAATTGTAGTTGTTGTTAAAGTAGTTGGTTTGGAAGTAATGACAATTGGCCCTGTTGATTCTTCACCTGTTGTTGTGGGCTGTGATGTTGAGGTAGAGGTTTCAACAATTACAGTGGTGGAAGTGGTTGTTGGGCCTGTGGTGACTACTTTAGGTGGGTTTGTGGATGTAAATGGAATTGTCTCAGTTGTTGTTCCTTCAATTGTTGTAGTTCCACCTGTGGTAGGTGTAGTTACCTCTGCACTTGTTGTGGGTTCAATTGTAGTTGTTGTTAAAGTAGTGGGTTTGGAAGTTATGCCAACTGGCCCTGTGGTTTCTACACCTGTTGATGTAGGCTGTGATGTTGAGGTAGAGGTTTCAACAATAACAGTGGTGAAAGTGGTTGTTGGGCCTGTGGTGACTACTTTAGGTGGGTTTGTGGATGTAGATGGAATTGTCTCAGTTGTTGTTCCTTCAATTGTTGTAGTTCCACCTGTGGTAGGTACAGTTACCTCTGCACTTGTTGTTGGTGCAATTGTAGTTGTTGTTAAAGTAGTGGGTTTGGAAGTCATGACAACTGGCCCTGTTGATTCTTCACCTGTTGTTGTGGGCTGTGATGTTGAGGTAGAGGTTTCAACAATTACTGTGGTGGAAGTGGTTGTTGGGCCTGTGGTGACTACTTTAGGTGGGTTTGTGGATGTCGATGGAATTGTCTCAGTTGTGGTTCCTTCAATTGTTGTAGTTCCACCTATGGTAGGTATAGTTACCTCTGCACTTGTTGTTGGTGCAATTGTAGTTGTTGTTAAAGTAGTGGGTTTGGAAGTCATGACAACTGGCCCTGTTGATTCTTCACCTGTTGTTGTGGGCTTTGATGTTGAGGTAGAGGTTTCAACTATTACAGTGGTGGAAGTGGTTAGTGGGCCGGTGGTGACTACTTTAGGTGGGTTTGTGGATGTAGATGGAATTGTCTCAGTTGTGGTTACTTCAATTGTTGTTGTTCCACCTGTGTTAGGTGTAGTTACCTCTGCACTTGTTGTGGGTTCAATTGTAGTTGTTGTTAAAGTAGTGGGTTTGGAAGTCATGACAACTGGCCCTGTTGATTCTTCACCTGTTGTTGTGGGCTGTGATGTTGAGGTAGAGGTTTCAACAATTACAGTGGTGGAAGTGGTTGTTGGTCCTGTGGTGACAACTTTAGGTGGGTTTGTGGATGTCGATGGAATTGTCTCAGTAGTAGTTCCTTCAATTGATGTAGTTCCAACTGTGGTAGGTGTAGTTACCTCTGCACTTGTTGTGGGTGCAATTGTAGATGTTAAAATAGTGGGTTTAGAAGTTATGACAACTGGCCCAGTTGTTTCTTCACCTGTTGTTTTGGGATATGATGTTGAGGTAGAGGTTTCAACAATTACTGTGGTGGAAGTGGTTGTTGGGCCTGTGGTGACTACATTAGGTGGGTTTGTGGATGTAGATGGAATTGTCTCAGTTGTTGTTCCTTCAATTGTTGTAGTTCCACCTGTGGTAGGTGTAGTTACCTCTGCACTTGTTGTTGGTGCAATTGTAGTTGTTGTTAAAGTAGTGGGTTTGGAAGTCATGACAACTGGCCCTGTTGATTCTTCACCTGTTGTTGTGGGCTGTGATGTTGAGGTAGAGGTTTCAACTATTACAGTGGTGGAAGTGGTTAGTGGGCCGGTGGTGACTACTTTAGGTGGGTTTGTGGATGTAGATGGAATTGTCTCAGTTGTGGTTCCTTCAATTGTTGTTGTTCCACCTGTGGTAGGTGTAGTTACCTCTGCACTTGTTGTGGGTTCAATTGTAGTTGTTGTTAAAGTAGTGGGTTTGGAAGTCATGAGAACTGGCCCTGTTGATTCTTCACCTGTTGTTGTGGGCTGTGATGTTGAGGTAGAGGTTTCAACAATTACAGTGGTGGAAGTGGTTGTTGGGCCTGTGGTGACTACTTTAGGTGGGTTTGTGGATGTAAATGGAATTGTCTCAGTTGTTGTTCCTTCAATTGTTGTAGTTCCACCTGTGGTAGGTGTAGTTACCTCTGCACTTGTTGTGGGTTCAATTGTAGTTGTTGTTAAAGTAGTGGGTTTGGAAGTCATGACAACTGGCCCTGTTGATTCTTCACCTGTTGTTGTGGGCTGTGATGTTGAGGTAGAGGTTTCAACAATTACAGTGGTGGAAGTGGTTGTTGGGCCGGTGGTGACTACTTTAGGTGGGTTTGTGGATGTAAATGGAATTGTCTCAGTTGTTCCTTCAATTGTTGTAGTTCCACCTGTGGTAGGTGTAGTTACCTCTGCACTTGTTGTGGGTTCAATTGTAGTTGATGTTAAAGTAGTGGGTTTAGAAGTTATGACAACAGGCCCAGTTGTTTCTTCAGCTGTGGTTGTGGGATATGATGTTGAGGTAGAGGTTTCAACAATTACAGTGGTGGAAGTGGTTGTTGGGCCTGTGGTGACTACTTTTGGTGGGTTTGTGGATGTAGATGGAATAGTCTCAGTAGTAGTTCCTTCAATTGTAGTAGTTCCACCTGTGGTAGGTGTAGTTACCTCTGCACTTGTTGTGGGTTCAATTGTAGTTGTTGTTAAAGTAGTGGGTTTGGAAGTCATGAGAACTGGCCCTGTTGATTCTTCACCTGTTGTTGTGGGCTGTGATGTTGAGGTAGAGGTTTCAACAATTACAGTGGTGGAAGTGGTTGTTGGGCCTGTGGTGACTACTTTAGGTGGGTTTGTGGATGTAAATGGAATTGTCTCAGTTGTTGTTCCTTCAATTGTTGTAGTTCCACCTGTGGTAGGTGTAGTTACCTCTGCACTTGTTGTGGGTTCAATTGTAGTTTTTGTTAAAGTAGTGGGTTTGGAAGTCATGACAACTGGCCCTGTTGATTCTTCACCTGTTGTTGTGGGCTGTGATGTTGAGGTAGAGGTTTCAACAATTACAGTGGTGGAAGTGGTTGTTGGGCCGGTGGTGACTACTTTAGGTGGGTTTGTGGATGTAGATGAAATTGTCTCAGTTGTGGTTCCTTCAATTGTTGTTGTTCCACCTGTGGTAGGTGTAGTTACCTCTGCACTTGTTGTGGGTTCAATTGTAGTTGTTGTTAAAGTAGTGGGTTTGGAAGTCATGACAACTGGCCCTGTTGATTCTTCACCTGTTGTTGTGGGCTGTGATGTTGAGGTAGAGGTTTCAAGAATTACAGTGGTGGAAGTGGTTGTTGGGCCGGTGGTGACTACTTTAGGTGGGTTTGTGGATGTAAATGGAATTGTCTCAGTTGTTGTTCCTTCAATTGTTGTAGTTCCACCTGTGGTAGGTGTAGTTACCTCTGCACTTGTTGTGGGTTCAATTGTAGTTGTTGTTAAAGTAGTGGGTTTGGAAGTCATGACAACTGGCCCTGTTGATTCTTCACCTGTTGTTGTGGGCTGTGATGTTGAGGTAGAGGTTTCAACAATTACAGTGGTGGAAGTGGTTGTTGGGCCGGTGGTGACTACTTTAGGTGGGTTTGTGGATGTAGATGAAATTGTCTCAGTTGTGGTTCCTTCAATTGTTGTAGTTCCACCTGTGGTAGGTGTAGTTACCTCTGCACTTGTTGTGGGTTCAATTGTAGTTGTTGTTAAAGTAGTGGGTTTGGAAGTCATGACAACTGGCCCTGTTGATTCTTCACCTGTTGTTGTGGGCTGTGATGTTGAGGTAGAGGTTTCAACAATTACAGTGGTGGAAGTGGTTGTTGGGCCGGTGGTGACTACTTTAGGTGGGTTTGTGGATGTAGATGAAATTGTCTCAGTTGTGGTTCCTTCAATTGTTGTTGTTCCACCTGTGGTAGGTGTAGTTACCTCTGCACTTGTTGTGGGTTCAATTGTAGTTGTTGTTAAAGTAGTGGGTTTGGAAGTCATGACAACTGGCCCTGTTGATTCTTCACCTGTTGTTGTGGGCTGTGATGTTGAGGTAGAGGTTTCAACAATTACAGTGGTGGAAGTGGTTGTTGGGCCGGTGGTGACTACTTTAGGTGGGTTTGTGGATGTAAATGGAATTGTCTCAGTTGTTGTTCCTTCAATTGTTGTAGTTCCACCTGTGGTAGGTGTAGTTACCTCTGCACTTGTTGTGGGTTCAATTGTAGTTGTTGTTAAAGTAGTGGGTTTGGAAGTCATGACAACTGGCCCTGTTGATTCTTCACCTGTTGTTGTGGGCTGTGATGTTGAGGTAGAGGTTTCAACAATTACAGTGGTGGAAGTGGTTGTTGAGCCGGTGGTGACTACTTTAGGTGGGTTTGTGGATGTAGATGAAATTGTCTCAGTTGTGGTTCCTTCAATTGTTGTTGTTCCACCTGTGGTAGGTGTAGTTACCTCTGCACTTGTTGTGGGTTCAATTGTAGTTGTTGTTAAAGTAGTGGGTTTGGAAGTCATGACAACTGGCCCTGTTGATTCTTCACCTGTTGTTGTGGGCTGTGATGTTGAGGTAGAGGTTTCAAGAATTACAGTGGTGGAAGTGGTTGTTGGGCCGGTGGTGACTACTTTAGGTGGGTTTGTGGATGTAAATGGAATTGTCTCAGTTGTTGTTCCTTCAATTGTTGTAGTTCCACCTGTGGTAGGTGTAGTTACCTCTGCACTTGTTGTGGGTTCAATTGTAGTTGTTGTTAAAGTAGTGGGTTTGGAAGTCATGACAACTGGCCCTGTTGATTCTTCACCTGTTGTTGTGGGCTGTGATGTTGAGGTAGAGGTTTCAACAATTACAGTGGTGGAAGTGGTTGTTGGGCCGGTGGTGACTACTTTAGGTGGGTTTGTGGATGTAGATGAAATTGTCTCAGTTGTGGTTCCTTCAATTGTTGTTGTTCCACCTGTGGTAGGTGTAGTTACCTCTGCACTTGTTGTGGGTTCAATTGTAGTTGTTGTTAAAGTAGTGGGTTTGGAAGTCATGACAACTGGCCCTGTTGATTCTTCACCTGTTGTTGTGGGCTGTGATGTTGAGGTAGAGGTTTCAACAATTACAGTGGTGGAAGTGGTTGTTGGGCCGGTGGTGACTACTTTAGGTGGGTTTGTGGATGTAGATGAAATTGTCTCAGTTGTGGTTCCTTCAATTGTTGTTGTTCCACCTGTGGTAGGTGTAGTTACCTCTGCACTTGTTGTGGGTTCAATTGTAGTTGTTGTTAAAGTAGTGGGTTTGGAAGTCATGACAACTGGCCCTGTTGATTCTTCACCTGTTGTTGTGGGCTGTGATGTTGAGGTAGAGGTTTCAACAATTACAGTGGTGGAAGTGGTTGTTGGGCCGGTGGTGACTACTTTAGGTGGGTTTGTGGATGTAAATGGAATTGTCTCAGTTGTTGTTCCTTCAATTGTTGTAGTTCCACCTGTGGTAGGTGTAGTTACCTCTGCACTTGTTGTGGGTTCAATTGTAGTTGTTGTTAAAGTAGTGGGTTTGGAAGTCATGACAACTGGCCCTGTTGATTCTTCACCTGTTGTTGTGGGCTGTGATGTTGAGGTAGAGGTTTCAACAATTACAGTGGTGGAAGTGGTTGTTGGGCCGGTGGTGACTACTTTAGGTGGGTTTGTGGATGTAAATGGAATTGTCTCAGTTGTTGTTCCTTCAATTGTTGTAGTTCCACCTGTGGTAGGTGTAGTTACCTCTGCACTTGTTGTGGGTTCAATTGTAGTTGTTGTTAAAGTAGTGGGTTTGGAAGTCATGACAACTGGCCCTGTTGATTCTTCACCTGTTGTTGTGGGCTGTGATGTTGAGGTAGAGGTTTCAACAATTACAGTGGTGGAAGTGGTTGTTGGGCCGGTGGTGACAACTTTAGGTGGGTTTGTGGATGTAGATGAAATTGTCTCAGTTGTGGTTCCTTCAATTGTTGTTGTTCCACCTGTGGTAGGTGTAGTTACCTCTGCACTTGTTGTGGGTTCAATTGTAGTTGTTGTTAAAGTAGTGGGTTTGGAAGTCATGACAACTGGCCCTGTTGATTCTTCACCTGTTGTTGTGGGCTGTGATGTTGAGGTAGAGGTTTCAACAATTACAGTGGTGGAAGTGGTTGTTGGGCCGGTGGTGACTACTTTAGGTGGGTTTGTGGATGTAGATGGAATTGTCTCAGTTGTGGTTCCTTCAATTGTTGTTGTTCCACCTGTGGTAGGTGTAGTTACCTCTGCACTTGTTGTGGGTTCAATTGTAGTTGTTGTTAAAGTAGTGGGTTTGGAAGTCATGACAACTGGCCCTGTTGATTCTTCACCTGTTGTTGTGGGCTGTGATGTTGAGGTAGAGGTTTCAACAATTACAGTGGTGGAAGTTGTTGTTGGGCCAGTGCTGACTACTTTAGGTGGGGTTGTGGATGTAGATGGAATTGTCTCAGTTGTGGTTTCTTCAATTGTTGTAGTTCCACCTGTGGTAGGTGTAGTTACCTCTGCAGTTGCTGTTGGTGCAATTGTAGTTGTTGTTAAAGTAGTGGGTTTGGAAGTCATGACAACTGGCCCTGTTGATTCTTCACCTGTTGTTGTGGGCTGTGATGTTGAGGTAGAGGTTTCAACAATTACAGTTGTAGATGTTGATGCTGTGGTGTGTGTGAATATTCCGGATGTAGTTGTATTGGTAATTGTGGATTGAGGCTCTGTTGACAATATTCCACTGGTGATGACTGATTCTGTTGTTGTTGAGGGCTGTGTTGTTAAAGGCCACAATGTGGCTGTAAGGTAAGGTAGTGTTTTTGTAATTGGCGCAATCGAAGTCACTGAAGGTTTAGTGGTGACATGAGATGTCGTGGTTATTGTACCATTGGTGACAAATGTAGGTGGCTTTGTAGATGTGATGGTCTCAGTTGTGGTTTCTTCCTTTGTTGAAGTTTCAGCTGTGGTCGGTATAGCTACTTCTCCACTTGTTGAGGGTACCATAGTTGTTGTAGTTACAGTTGTCGGTTTGGGAAATGTGACTGTACTTGCTCCTGATGTTGTTGTTGAAGGATTTAATGTTGTGGGTGTGGTCTCCAATGTTGTGGATGACCAAGTTGTAGTAGATGTTGGTTCTGTTTTTGGAAAATATATATCTTTAGTTAACTAGGATAGAAAAATAACAATTTAATTGACCAAACAGCTCGTATTTACAATACTTATCATTCAAAATCATCAATATGAATTTAACTCATCACTACCATCTAGAGGTCTTCATGGTTCCACCTGAACCTAATTACCCGAGACCCCACCAGGGACCCGAGAGAATACGGGTTTTCGGGTCCGAATCGAGTCCCTTTTGAATGCCATTGGGTCTTGGGTCTATGTAATTACAGCTGATAGACCCGAATGGACCCGACAACAGCTCTGCATAGCCTGTACCATATTTATTTTACGCTAATACAGTACATTTATTGACTTATAGAAGGCCTAGGCAAAATATAAAGACCTATTCATTAACCAAAGGAGCAACTTGGCTGATAAATATAATTTGTTTGTCACTCGAGTCCAATGGGGTCTGGTCTAGACCTGGACACATTCAGGTATGGGTCGGGTCTAGCTCCGGTTGTTGTCGGGTCCATTCATGTTTGGGTCTGATTGTTCTCGGGTCCGTTCGGGTCCAGGTCCCCCTTTATTTAAAATTATCGGGTCCGTTCGGGTCCGCTCTGATTTTCCTCTGGTCTGTTTGGTTCTGGTTCCAACTTTTTGGACCCGAGAAGACCTCTACTACCACCTTACATACAAATTGCTATTAATTTCCATCAAGGTTGCCATTCATCAGTATGGTATTTTGCAAAAATTGGGCTGCACTTTAATCATTCAAGAGAATCTCTGCTTACCAGGTGTTGAGAAGTGGAAGACAGTTGTGGGATTTAGTGTTGTTGTAGAGGCCTGTGTTGTAGTTGCATGGACAGTTGTTGTGGTCAGAGGGGATGTTGTGGTTGGTACTGGAGTTGTGGTCACTTGACAACGGGAAATGTTCCTGGTAATGGTTCCATTCGCAGCACAAACAGCAACTATGCAGTTACCAATCCCATCTGTTGTATTGTAGAGGGTTGCTCCATATGGGTGTTGTTTACCATTATACAAGCATGTGCAATCTGCAATAACAATTGTATTTTAAATTTGTATTTTTTTAATAAGATACATTGCTAAATATGTTACTTTCATTTGGGGATGTCATCCTTACCATTTACATCATATCTGCAGCTCACTCCAGTCATTGTGCATGTGCTTTAAAATAAGAAAAATAATTTAAACATTTTAATTATTCCCAGTTTCAAATGATATAGATATAAATGTTTTGTGCAAAATACTATTATAGAGTTCAAACTAGTCAGGACTTGGTAAAAAAAAGTATTGTAAATTGTGAAATACATGTGGAGCAGGGCAGGTTTTCAGATTGTCATGCAGCCATAATTGGCATCACTATGGAAAAAGTAGCATGCCCTTCCCATCTTAGGCAAACCCCTACCCACCCTCTTCCCCAAAATGTATGTAATACAGAACACCTAATACTTTCACAGTTAGAACATTCAGAATATGCTCTGAAATAGCACAGGGACTGTGAACTGAATGATTTAAACATACCATGTTTCACAATTTGATGCCGGAACATTCTGTCCACTGGGGTACTGGTTTCCTTCATTGTCATAGCAGCCACATTGTTCCCTCTCCACACACTTCATTGTCTCCTCATTGAAGTAAGGTTGAGCCGCAGAACAGTTAGGATAGCAGCCTGTAAGAAGCACAATAGACAAGAGGTTACAAAAGGTCAAGGATAACAGGAGTCAGTGTAAATGTAGCCTGAGGCTGCTCAGACACACAGCATGTAGATTTATAACCATTGTCGGGGTCAGTTCTAATTTAAATTGTTATTCAGAAGTCATCCATGTGAGACAAAATATGATTTAGACGTTCACATCCCTACCTTCCAATGCTGGAATTAAACTAGAACAGTCTCCGGAGGGATTCCTGCAGGTCTTCATACATTGAGCTCCACATGCCTTGTAGTGCCACTCACATTCTCCAGTAGGGTTGTAGTAATCACAGAACAGTGCTGTATGTGGTGGACAAAATATAGTGAACAAAAACGTTTCCATTATTTGATCTAAAATAATGATCCCTTGGTCCAGTACTGAATTGACAAGCCCCTTAATATAATTGAAAATCACGTTCCAGACCAGAACCAAAAAATGTTCAATTCAACCTTGATTTTACTCAGCTCAGACATCACTGTTGATTGTGAAGAAACTTACGGCAAATTTGGGGGGTTCTCCAGACTACGCATGCTCCAGCTTCATTGCAGGCCTTTGCATAAGCTGCCACAGCGGTACAGAAGCACTCACAGTCTCCACCACTGTCACAAGCACATGAGTCTCTCACACAAGCATCGTAGTAAGGAGAAGGGTCCACCTTAAAAGCACAGCAATGTGTTGTAAGATATACAGTAGTTGTAGGGTACATGGTGAAGTACATTTCTTTGTCTACAAAAGACAAATCCACATATCTTACTAGTAGTATATCCTAATTGAATATATCCATACCTGGTTCTGGCAGGCTGCGAAGACATCACTGTTAATGATGCTGCACTGTTTCTGGGCCCAAGACGCTCTGTACGGGTTGGATGCACATGGGTGCACTACAGTGGATACACTTGGGCAGCTTGATGAAACTTTCCAGCTGTTTCCAAATTCCACCGGATCAACAACCGTCGCCTGGGCTCTAGTGGTGAAGTCATTGTTTGCGTTGCCATCATAGTTTCCACACAGACCACACACTTGCCCCTGAAGAAACGAGATCATGAATTCAATTGATTGACATGGCAGGGTTCTACAAAAGTCTTGGTAATATCAGTTTTGACTGAATACCCAATTCAGTTCTTCATCAGAGTATCTTAATGTACCTGGTATTGTGGGCTAAGCTTGATAAAGAGACTGGTCTTCTTATCCCACATGAGTATTAGACCACTTTTGACTTCAATGACCAGATAGTTCCCCAGAAGGCTGATCTGTTTAGGAAACTGCTCTTCTGGAGTACTCCTGACAACTTGAGCTGTCCCATCTGCCAATATGAGTTCACTGGTCTGAAATAGAGAAATATGTTTTCATACATAACTTGGTCTGAAATCTGATCTCAACTTGATGTTTGGTTGATGATTTGTTGATTATTCTTTACACTTGGGATGGAATGTTCAGTATTGTGTGAAGTCAAGTTGCTCATTACCCCCAGGAAGAGCTTGATGGTCTTGGAGCAGGTGGTGCCTTTAGTTCCACAAGGAACGTTCTCAGTGAGCACTCTGAAGCTGCCGCTGCCATTAGTATTGCCACAGTAGTCCTGTGCGAAAGGAGAATATTATTAATACGGTTCAACTTCACACTTTTCAATGCTGATACAATTCTTTCAAATAAAGAGACACACACCTGAAGGAGAGTGTATTCACAATTTCCATTAAAGTTGAACCTTTTCTCATCAAGGGTGATATAGTGACCCTCTCCGTAGATTGCACAAACTCCATCACAAAGATTTGTGGTACACTGCCATTGTCTGTCCTTGCAAGTACTGTGAACAACACACACACACATAATGTCAATAAAATTGCCTGACATTTTTTTATTCTTTGTAAGTCTACTGAATGTTCCTTATGTTTTCTCCCCCTGAGATGTAAGACACAAAACAGGCATACCATGTATTGCAGTCAACCTTAAGGGTCTCTCCAGCTTGGTAATTAGCTCCATTGTGAGAACAAGGACAAAGTTCCTCCTTGATGCAGTCTCCGTTCCCATCAGACACCAGTCCGGTGGGGCACATACAACCTGATGTGCACTCAGTGCTGATCTAAAGTAATTTAACAAAATACACAAATAAGTCATGGCAAAATCTGTTTGACATCATTTAGATTTTCCAAGGTTTATATTCATTCTACACAAAACTGTATAATAGTAGACAGTGTGTGACAATCCTTTTTAGAGTGAATGAGGGACTCACACAGGTCATGTCCAGAGTTTTGCAGCTCTTCTGACACTCTGACCCTGAAGCTCCTGGAGGTGCAGTTGAACAGCTGAAGAAAACCATAGGCAGTGTGCATACTGGGGGTATATGGAATAAGAATAGTACAAAAAATATGATTTTCAAACAAGCAGAATATAATTGTAATATATACAGAAACATCCACATTCATCATCATTAATCACATTGTCTTACATGAAATGCTTGAATTATCTTGGTTCATTTCAAATGTACCTGTATTGTGAAGGATGCATTTAAAGGGTTAAATCATATCGAGCCATATATTTTATAATAAAAGCTACTAAATTTGCAGCAAAGAACATAAAACTTACCAAATGGTCTTGCTCCCCCAGTGCAACTCAGTATCCCTTGTCTGCAAGTGCTGTAATATAGTTACAGTATTAATAGTTATAGTTAGATAATTAAATAAACAGCATATATCATTGTTATGACATAATTTAATACATAGTTTTGAATATATCCATCAAGTTTCACTAGTATTTTATTTTGCTCTCATAGCTTTATACGTATGAGGGAGGTGATTACCAGGTGGCACCGTCTCTGCTGATAGTCTCTCCTGCAGGGACCACTAAGCCCTTGTCATAGCAGGGACAGTTGGTGGGGGCAACACACTGGCCAGCCTCGTCCATGTAGGTGCCCTCTGCACAGCCACATCCATCCACTGGAACAAACTCCACCAGGCAAGATTGGTCTATCATACTCAGGGAGCGACAGGTTCGTCCACAGCTGGTCATGTTGTAGGTATAAACTGTTTGACTGGGGCAGGTGGCGAATTTATCTGAGAAAAGTCATTAGATATGAGTCAAATTTTGGTTTCCTTATATCTTTGTATTTGTGCAGTTGTTTCTACAGGTTATTTGTATTTAGTAACTCAACCCTATGTTGTTTTGTTAGTAAAATCATTATATTCTAATTGATTCGCAGCACTCATTATAATGACACATTGTGAGAGGTCTCCATAGTGCCGTGCTGTCTACTCACTGCAGATAGTGTCTCTCCAGCCGCTGAGCTGGATGCCCTCGGCAGCACAAGCGTGGACATAAGAGGAGACGGCAGCACACATGCAGTCCTCACTCTTCTCACAGTTACAGGTGTCATACATGCAGTTCTGTTGGAAAAAGAGTCAAAGTGTGTCAGGACTATAACCTCCTCACATAAGAGTTCAATGGTTTTATTTTGTGATTGTATCCTTCTCAACTAACTTACGGTTTTGTAGATGTCAGGTCTTATTTCAGAATGGCAAGGGGAGAACACCCCTTTAGGATCTGATAACATGGAACACCAGTGCTGGGCATATTTCTCTGAGAAAAAGAAAATCATAATTTGTTCAACATAAGCATATACTTTCTCAAATAAATGTGTTATAATCATTCAACAAGTGATTAATCTGTAGGCTTAATAGATATGTACCATTTTCAATGCTCAAACTGCAGGGGTTTTCAAAGCTACTCTTGACATCAGGGCAGCTGGCCATGGTCTTCCATGTGTTGGCAAAAGCTACAGCTGTGCCCTCCACCAATCCACTGATGACTCTGAACTCATCAGCCTGAACATCGTTGTAGTTTCCGCAAAGGCCTGTGGAAAAATAATAGAAGCCATATGATGTTATTAGATTTTTATGAATAAAGATACCGAAGAAAAAGGTATGAAACTGGCTGATGAATCTGAAGCATACCACAGGTTGTTCCTTTGTAGGATGAGATGGCAGTTATGTAGATCTGCATAACTGGTGAAAGCTGGATCTGAAGTTGAACTCCAAGAGTTGTCTGGATAACAATGTAGAATGAGGAGGGCTTGAAGACGGTCACTTCAGCTGCAATACATGAAATAAATAGAGGGACACCATTAAGGCTTCATCTAGTGAATATACATTTTATGGAGTTTATACACTGATCCACACTACAATTTAATTTGGCATTACAATGGATTATCTCACCTGTATAGAGTGGGAGCTGAGAAAGAATCTGATTTACAAAAACACTTCCACATGACTGGACTCGGATCACCTGTGAATTAGATAAGACAATATATTCTATAAAATTCTAATTTGTTCATATATATTTGTTGAACAATCCCCTGAAGACACAAACATTACCATGCATGAGCATTTTAGAAGATTGCAAACAGCCTAGCAATATTTGCTAAATCAGGGCAATATTAAATAAGGTTATTGTGTGTTTTACTTTTATTAGCAAGGCAGTATAATTATCTTAAAGAAGGTGTTTTGCATGGAAATGAGTTGACATGTCATTGTATTATTTGCTCTGAAACATATTTGTAGAGTTGCCTTACGGTGGATCTGCTGGAGAGGGCTAGGGTAACAGACCTCATACAGGTCTCAGTGTCAGTCAACCCACACTTCACAATATCTCCCAGCACGGTGAATTCAGTTCCATTGCATTGCTGAAAGAAAACAAGCATGAGTTTGAAGGCAAAAACATGAAATGAGAGTGACTCACTTAGAGAATGACCCCTTTGGACACAAGTCTACTTCAACATAAGGCTTGAGGAAAAGTTATTTTACCTCACCTTTCCACCCTATTTTGCACTGAAAACGTATTAAGAGTTTCTACTTGCTTTTATGGCTTTGCTATGCTGCACCACATGCACTGACCTTGGTCAGAATGTAAGAGCAGTCCCCATGGAAGTTGTATGCTTTCCCATCATAGGTGTTGATGTGGGATCCTCCCTCCACAGAGCAGGTCCCAGGACAGTCCTTGTCCGTACAGGCCCACTGACCACCAGCACAGGTGCTAAAGGGAACATTTATACAGGCTCATCTCACAACTGCATTCATACAGTATATTAGAAATATTTACATGGATATAGTTTTGATAATCCCACTGTACAGTTTGGCATGATTCATGAAAATGAGGCATGGGATATGTCACGTTTAAATCAGATGATGTTCTTGGCCTACCATTCTTTACAGTTGCTGGTGTAAGATTCCCCAGATTTGTATACTTGTCCATTGTGGACACAGAGGCATTCAACCACTGGAATACAGCCACTGTTGCTGACATCATCAAAAACAGTACCTATTTGGTGAGAAATCAGATAGAATTTTAAGACAACATTCAGAAAGATTTATTTTCACTGTTTAAGAGATTGCTTAAACTGCATTCATTAAGGTGTGTTATTCTAATGTTTACTTTACACAGAGAGCTGCATTGACTCCAGGAAGTAACTGAGAAAAACATCCAATATTTACTCCTTTCTTTGTCACACATTGACATAAAAGGCATAATGGGTCAAGTGTTTTCATGTTGTGCTTAAGGCAAACTTGTACACCAGAGTTGAACCTGTGTGGTACCTAGAGGACAGAAGCAGCCGTCTGTACAGTGGTCTTCACACAACTGGCTGGCCTCTGGGTTGGAGCAGGTGTCAACACAGGGGATTCCACACTCCTGGTGCTCCATGTTGTAGGGGCATGTTTTATCTGAGAAAATAAACATTGTGATGAACTGTTTCTTTAAAAGAGATTGTGAACCTGATCATTTGAGGTTTAGGGGGCATGTTGAAGAGTTGAGGCATGCTTACAGCAGAACTGTTTAGTCCTCCATTGCTGGGGCTTCCCCCCTGCGTGAACACACTGACGGGAGTACTCTGAGATGGTGTTGCACAGACAGAAGGAGTTGGTGCTGTTAGCACAGTGGCACAGGTCAGCCAGGCAGGTCTTGACGAAGGAGTCCATGTCCAAAAAATTAGTGCAGCTGCTGAAAGCTGCACTGGAGAACAGCTGCTGACAAAATTCCTACAAATAGAGACAAACCACAAAAGGTTACCATACAGAAAATGGTTGTTCGATCACATGGATTGATTGCCATTTCTAACTTCAATTAACATTGTTTTGTATTCTTCTTCTATGGTTTGAATTGGATACCTCATCTCCACAACTCTCCGCAGAAGTTAGCATAGGCTCCTCACAGGCTTCCAGAGGGCCATCCAGTTTCCAGAGGTTTCCATAGTCAGAGCTAGAGAGTTTCCCACCTGCAAACAACACAAACATTGACAATTAGCTTTTACACCTACAGTATGTAATGTAGTTACATTTCAATAGTTTGGTCTGATTTATTTTACCATTGATGATGAACTCGTTATATGTTTGGACTTCATTGAAGTCACCACAGAGTCCGCAGGTCTGGTTTCTGTACTTCTCGTTCATTTCAATCTGTAGAAGGACCAGATGCAATGTGTTTAATCCACAAAATCTCATCATGTTCAGCACCATTCATGTGTTCTAAGTCTTGGCTAGCCTCCATGTTAAACTTTATTTGTATTAGTCTTTGTAGGGAGTGACAGAAAAAACTAATCTAATCTACAAATATGTGCAAACACTTCATCAAATAAACATTGGAGTATTAGCCTGTGTGTGTATAGCCTATACATCTTCACAGATCCTGTTCAGTTCATCCTCGCTCTTCAGGTAATTCTGCCTTATCATTGGCAATGATGTTATGCTTTTAATATAAAGACAAATTAAACTTAGTTAACTTATCAACACTTAAAGAGGAATATTAGAAAAGCAGGTATTTTACCATTAGGGAGTCATCCTTGTTCCAAACAGCAACCAGCCCCAGTTTGGCTACGACCTTCACATTGGATGTAGTCTTCACAATGCTGACTCCAGACAAGCTGAACGGCAGGGTCACCCTTCAGGAGGAAGAAGATGCTTAAAGGTCATCCTATACATTATGATTGTAAGTTTTATTAAATTCCAGAATGTAGCACATACAATCCTCAAGAGAGATGCTTGCAGAATGGCGTATCAGTCAAATGACAGGAAAACTCACGTCTTCCCATTGACCCAAACAACACCCTTGGTTAGCTCCACCACTACACCATCCAGCTTCATGGTGATCTTGCTAATGGTGGGCTGGTTGTCCACCACCTGCCGCCTCAACTGGATGTTGAAAGCCTCATAGCTGCTCTTACACAGTGAGGTCACAACATGGTTGCAGGTGGATGGGAGCTGGAAAAAGTCCCCGTCGAAGGTCTTGAAATGGTAGTTACCCCATGTGCTGCAGACCTGGTCATTGTGTGAGGCATTCACTCCTGAGGGACAAGGAAAACAAATGTTGGTTCCTTCTTAGCTTATTGATGGATACCCAGTCATTTATTTGGTGTGAATTCTGTCAGACATTTACCTGAAAGTGTGGGTATCGTTGTGGTCATTGTCGGGATGATTGTTACAGTTGTGGTGGGGCTCACTGAAATAAAAGCAATTCATGAGTATTTTACAAAACTATGCACATGTCGGCTCAATCGGAAATTAACTTTACATTTCAAGTACGGGGATAGGGATTGAATCGAGCCCCTAATTTACCAAAAGCTGCTTTGTTTATGTGACACTTCATTTCACTTGACAATTTAGTCACACAGCTGCAAGGGGCTGACAATTGTAAAATCAATGTTTGAGGGTCTTCTGTGCCAAAACTACTGATGTTCTGTGAATCTCGTAGGTGGGGTCAAAGCATTTGGAAAGCTCAGCCCTGTCTGACAGGTCATCCGACACATACAACGGGGCTGAAGATGCCTCAATCAAATGTAATCTGCTGTCTAAACCAAACACATTTAATTCCGATGACTGTTCAGTTCCTCTTTTACATATTTAGACATCAGATGTTTCCTATCACTATTATTTGAGTAATATCAGACATACCTACCACAACTATTATTTTAAAGATATTCATTTGAGTTTTTGTCTGTATTCTGTTCTTGTTTTCATTCCTGGTCTACATTTTTGTTGTAAAGTACTAACACACACCCAGTGTGGGGGGGGATTTATGTATTTACAACACTGTAAACTATGATACAACCACTCATGATAACAACCACTAATGATAACCATTTCTATAAGGTTACAGATATTTTACCTCAGATGTGCAACATTTCCAAATTTAGATGTTAACAATCTCATAAACAAATGTGTTTAAGAAACAGAAATGGAATGAAAACTTAAATCAATGATGTAATCATATGATCGTAGTAAATGTGTAAGCTGCCTTGAAGCAGAAAACAGGAAAACCTTTATTACTGATTGCGTGAAAACTTATACTGTATGCCTACTGTCGAATTCTTCCAAATGTATGTATAATACATGTAATAATACAGTATGAAAAAAGTGTGAAAAGAGCCTCTGCTAATTTATGTAAATGTAAACATAAATGTAAATGTAATCAATGTTGTGTGTGTTCGTTTTTTATATAATGAGATTTTACGTAAAGTACCATATTATCACATCTGAAAGTCACATAATCATATATTGATAGGGTATATTTGTAAACTAAACTTGTGGTTACAGCTTTTAAAGCTATAGATCTGCTGAATTAACATAGATTGTGTATTTGTATTTTTCCATTCATACATCCCATGTGTCAATAATCATTATAATTTGGTGTTGTCCTGAATACTTACTATTTGTAATTAACAATCAGTCTGATTTATAAAATAATATGTAGATTTTACAGATTTGTCAGAATTTAAAAAATGTGGAATAATTATATTATAATAATAATCAGAACAGTTTCTGATTTAGTCAAATTAATGAATATTCTGCCAACCTGTTTGTGTTGATCTGATCAGTAGTGCCAGACATATCAGCGTCCATATCGGTATATCCTTGGTTGTCCCCATGGTGATCCTGTGGGTAGTGAACAGGTCCTCCACAGGTGATATGAGAGAGATGGTTAGGATGGATCAGGTCTTTATAACCACCTGTATTTGAGGAGGGGCCTTGAAGGTTAACACAAAGGTGGGGCCAAAGGTTAAACATGACTCAATGATGACTTTAAGACTCCAATGTTCTGTCTTATGAGGGATCTTCAGTCCACTAAGCATGAGTATTTACATACAGATTTATCTATTTTCATTAAGTATTATATTATTGTGATTCGTTGTGTACCCCTATTGTTATTATAAACTCAGGGGTTCATAATTGTCCTTTATTTAAGCCTACACATCTACAGTATATTGCACAAGATAATTTACTTATCAGTCTTATGTGATTTCCTTTTTTTACATAGAGAAGTGCCTTCCTTCCTCATTCCGTATCTATCTATCTCAGGCAGCATCTCCACTCCAGTGGTTTGAGCATTTGGTATTTTATTAGAATCCCCATTATCCCGAAAGCAGCAGATACTCTTCCTGGTGTCCACAATACATGTTTTTTTCTTTATGTAATGTACTGTATATTTTAATGTATAATTACATATACATTCATAATAAATAAGTAGTGAGGTTTGATAGAACATAATGGTGTATCTCCATGGACATCCCAAACTCTGGCAATGTATTAATAATACATTAATCCACTCTATTGGCTCAGTGTCTTGAGCACACCTTGTCCAAATACAAACATTTGTCTCTCTGCTGTTGCTCAATGGAGCGATCCGGCTAATTGTATTAATAGTTAGTATTCATAGGCTAGTGTGACTCAACAAGCTGATCCAGGAACTGCATCCTGATTTTAAAAAATTGAAAAAAGATGATCCAAAATTTTCACAACTATGATAACTATTATAATGTTAATCACTTCAGCTTTCTCATATGGCCACTAAGTGTATCAATAGTATCAACCTATTATTTTTGGCTTATTTTAGTTTGTATGTAGCACATACACCCTATGCTGTTGCAAAATGAACTTAGCATTTTTTAAGTTTAGTAGCATATCTACGTTTTCCAAATTAATGTTTTAAAATGTAACACATACATTTTTTTGTCCAACCTTCCTAGTTCAATTGATGCCTGTCATTTTAAGGCTTATGGTTACTGTTGAGGTTAGACACAACTTCAAACCCTCACTTTAAGTGTGCATTTTAAAAACGTCATTATGTTTTGTGTCTCAATAGAAATATACAAATTTGACTAAAAACCCATTAAACAAGTTCGCTATACCTGCATGCCTTTCTATATTTTCATTTTACATTGACAATAATTTATTTTACCACCAATGTACATATAACTGCCAAAATAAAGGAAACACTTGAGTAAATGAGGGATACAAATTGTATAAAAAGCAGATGCTTCCACACAGATGTGGTTCCTGAGTTAATGAAGCAATTAACATCCCATCATGCTTAGGGTTGTGTGTATGTGTGTGTGTGTGTCAGTCACCAGATCTCAACCCAATTTAACACTTGTGGGAGATTCTGGAGCGGAGACCGAGATAGTGTTTTCCAACGCCATCAACAAAACACCAAATGATGGATTTTGTCATGGAAGAATGGTGTCGTATCCCTCCAAAAGAGTTCCAGACACTTGTAGAATTAATGCCAAGGCACATTGAAGCTTTTCTGCCTGCTCATGGTGGCCCAACGCCCTATTAAGACACTTTATGTTGGTGTTTCCTTAATTATGGCAGTTCTGTCAAGCCAAGTCCTGCTTGGTTTCAATGGTTTTCCTGCCATAAATGTAACACATGACATGTCTTTCACACTGCCTAGGCTATGGCATATGCTCTTGTGTCTACACCCCAGGTGGTTTCTTTCCTAACAAAGCCTTCACTGAATAGCCTATCCATCCTTCCCCACCCATCCCCACCTAGGTCTTTGCCAGAGGCTGTGTGTGGCTCCACCTTACCCAAAGGTTTCAACAATGTTTGATGATTTTAGCAGCTCTGGGTTCTATCGTCATAGCTATACTTGTTTTTTTGTATAGAACCATTATTACACAAGCTCTGGGTAAATAGATTGAGGTTGAGAGTAAACTCAATTCAGCGTACAGAAGTAATATTGTACAGTGCAAGTTGATGAGCTCTCTGAATAACTCAAACAAACGGGGATGATTTATGGGCAACAGCTTAATGTTAAGTGTAACTAAAGGTTAGATTGAGGTAGGTTGATATAGGAACCTTTATGTAAAAGTAAGTGTAATATTAAAACATGTTGAATAGAGTGGGAGAAATGACTCAGGATTAACTATCCAGTGTGGAGCACACAGCTGAGCAACATATTTTAATTGTTTTATTGGCTATAGATGCTAGTAAAGAGATGTTCCCCAACAACACCATGTTTAAAAACAATAAGAATAAAATACATTAGCTTATTTATTTGACCATTATATTATTTCATGGGTATTTTACTGTGCCTGGTCTAATTCTGTTATACATATGACCCACTTTCTGTGAGCTCAGAGTTCCTTTTCTGATGACTAGGCAGCAAGTATGCAGTACCTGGAGCTGGGTAAAACTAATAAAGTCCCAGTATTAAGGCCTTTGGGAAATGGGTTCCCTATTAAGTTGACCCTACCTGTTCTACTGTATACTTTTAATCTCACAGGAATGTTGTTTGCCTTCTTAGGTGGGACTTTCAATGTTGATTCAGCGTCAATACAATTATTGATCTAATTACAAATGAAATGTATATCTAATTCACTCCACCTCTAGGCATAATCTTCTAAATATATATCATGTCCTGTCCATAGCAATAAGCACTACACTGACTTTTATATAAATCAATTGCATTCTTTTTCAGATAAGGAGAGTATTTTTCCTTTTAAACAGCCACTTAAGTCTCAACTAACCAACAGCTGTCAGCAGAATGTCCCTTTGGACAGCAACACTTGTTGTGCCAGGTGTAGACAAGTCAGTATAACATGATCATGTTATAAACGCAAACACAGCATGTGACGTCATCCACTCTGTTATCGCGAGGTTACGGACAGTGCATCCCAGTGCTTGCTTTGCCATTTCGGGGGATTTTAACCATGCATCTCTCTCTTCAACGCTGCCCACGTTCAAACAGTTTGTGAAGTGCCCAACCAGGAATAATAAAACTCTGGACTTGTTATATGCTAATGTGAAGGACGCATACAACTCCACTGCACTCCCTCCCCTCGGTAGATCGGATCACAACCTTGTCCACCTCACCCCACTCTACAGGCCTTTGGTCCAACAGCAGCCTGCGACCACCAGGACCATTAGGAGATGGTCCCCGGAGGCGAATGAGGCCCTACAGGACTGCTTTGAAACAACAGACTGGGATGTGCTCTGTGAGGCTCATGGGGAGGACATCGATGGACTTACTGACTGCATAACAGACTATATTAATTTTTGTGTAGTTAACACTGTACCCACCAGGAAGGTACGCTGTTTCCCAAACAATAAACCCTGGGTTACTAGCGACCTGAAGGCTCTGCTGAATGAGAAGAAGAGGGCCTTCAAGGAGAGGGACAAGGACAAATTGAAATGCGTCCAGAGGGAGCTGAAGTTGCGGATTGCAGAGGGGAAGAGAGTATATAAGGAGAAGATGGAGGACAAGTTGAGGCATAGCCAGGTGAGTGAGGTGTGGAAGGGTATGAGAAATATCACTGGCTTCAAAAAGTCAAACAGTGGGCAGACGGAGGGGACCCAGGACAGAGCCAATGAGCTGAACCAATTTTTTAACAGGTTTGATACTGGCCCTGTCCACCTCCCTTCCAGCTCCCCAGACCACACACCCTCACGGCTGTCCCACCCCCACGCTGCTCACAACACCTCTGCTGAGACAATCAGTGACCCCACCTCCACCCCTGCTCTCTCTGGGCTGATCCTCAACACCCCCCTTCCCCCCACCTCCACACCTGGGCTGGCTTTCACCACCAACTAAGTGAAGAGAGAGCTGGAGAGACTACATCAGTGGAAAGCGGCGGGCCCTGATGGCATCAGCCCAAGGGTGCTTAGGGTCTGTGGTGACAAACTGTGTGGAATACTCCAGCATCGCTTCAACCTTAGCCTGAGCCTAGAAAGGGTCCCTGTGCTGTGGAAAACATCCTGCCTCGTCCCAGTGCCCAAGAAGGCACACCCCACTGTCCTGAATGACTTCAGACCTGTAGCGCTAACATCCCACATCATGAAGACCCTGGAAAGGTTAGTCCTCGCTCACCTCAGACCCCTGGTGTGTACATCACTGGACCCCCTGCAGTTTGCATACCAGTTCAACATCGGGGTGGATGATGCAATCATTTACCTTCTGCAGAGGGCCTACTCTCACCTGGACAACGCAGGTTGCACTGTGAGGGTTATGTTTTTTGACTTCTCCAGTGCCTTCAATACCATTCAGCCCCTGCTACTGGGTGAGAAGATGAGGAGGATGAAAGTGGAAGCACCCTTAGTCTCCTGGGTCACGGACTACCTGACCGGTAGGCCACAATTTGTGCGACTACAGAGTTGTGTGTCAGAACGGGCAGTTAGCAACACAGGGGCCCCTCAGGGAACGGTCCTGTCCCCCTTCCTGTTCACCCTCTACTCCTCAGACTTCAGATATAACTCTGAAACATGCCACCTAGACTCTGCTATTGTAGGGTGCATCAGGGGTGGGCAGGAGGAGGAGTACAGGAGCACAATCAGTGACTTTGTGTTGTGGTGTGAGCAGAACCACCTTCAGCTCAACATCATCAAAACAAAGGAGATGGTGGTGGACTTCAGGAGAACCAAGTCCCTATACAGGGGATGGATGTGGAAATGGTTGGGTCATACAAGTTCCTGGGAGTCCATATGGACAATAGGCTGGAATGGGCTGGTAACACCGGGGCCCTGTACAAAAGGGCTAGAGCCGACTCTACTTTCTGAGGAGGCTCAGGTCCTTCAATGTGTGCAGTAAACTACTGCATACCTTCTACCAGTCTGTGGTGGCCAGTGCCATCTTTTTTGCAGTGGTGTGCTGGGGAGCAAACATCAAAGCCGGTGATGCTTCTCGGGTAAATAAGCTGATCAGGAAGGCTAGCTCTGTCCTGGGGATGAGCCTTGACACTCTGGAGGAGGTGGCGGAGAGACGGATCCTGGCCTAGTTTAACAATTATGCATCCATCCGTGAGTAACTCTGGTCCGTCAGCACTCATTCACTCAGGACCTATTTATTCATGCAGGTCTGTATATACATACTCATGTACAGTTGTTATATCATATCACGTGCAATATTGCTAGTAATTCTTGGACCTAACTTACGTAGGCATTCACTCAGGAATGCATATTAGTATCCTGTCAGTTGCACCTTTTCTCATTGCTTTTAGTATATCGAATGTGCAATACGTGCAGTTGTCTGTAATTAAACCCTATGCACTAAGGACTGTATTTTAAGGGAATTACTATTATTACCCCAAATTATATCATACACACATTTAGCTATTAAAGTATCTCTTCCTGTCATTTACCTGTACAGTTTGTGTAACCATGCAAGTATTCACTTATCTGTAAATATAACTGTATACTTACCTGTACAGCTAATTTAACCATGCAAAATGTTCAGTTACCTGTTCTTTTAGCCAGTCTGTCTATTAAGTAAACTATTATTACCCTCATATCATACGCATTTTTAGCTACTGAAGTATTTCTCTGCCATCGACCTGTATAGTATAGTTAACCATCCAACATCCACCAATGTATAGTGTACATATTCAGCCATCCACCCATACTATGCAATGTCTTTTATAGCTTTTTTTTTGTTTGTTTTAATGTTTTTTTTACTTTTTTATTATTTTGTATTTATCTTATTTTTTATTTATTTTTTGCACTCCAGATATCTTGTATTTCTATACTTTTTCATACTGCCGCTCTATGTATCATGTACCGTGTATCTGTTTTTTGTGTACTTTCGTTGTGGCATTTTGCACCTGCCCTGTGTTTTGTTGTAGCTGCTTGACAAAGAAATTCCCCCCCCCCCCCCCCGGGATCAATAAAGTATCTATCTATCTATCTATCTATCTATCTATCTATCTATCCATCTATCTATCTATCTATCTATCTATCTATCTATCTATCTATCTATCTATCTATCTATCTATCTATCTATCTATCTATCTATCTATCTATCTATCTATCTATCTATCTATCTATCTATCTATCTATCTATCTATCTATCTATCTATCTATCTATCTATCTATCTATCTATCTAAAGCAGGCAGAGTGCTCTTTTCCGCTATATTAGTTTTGATTTGAATGAGTCTATTGATCCACGTTTTGTCTGATTGTTGTGAGGCTACAACATCAGTAAGGTACGTCATATGTAACAGAGGACTGGTTATAATAGCAAACTAATAGCAAAATAGTTTTATAATTCCCTCCAACTAAGGTGGGAACCTTCCCATTTCTGTTCACGCAGTTTGACAAGCACTATTAGAGAACATCTGAAAAATATTGGATATTTATATAATCACACATGCCCCATATATTTCCCTTTGCATTTTGTATAGTTAAAATGAAATTATCTGCTCCTTCTGAGTTTTTATGTTTATAATTTTTACGCCAATTATTGCCGGACAATCTAGTTTCTATTTTGTAGACTTGATTTAATATGAGAGATGGGTACTTAATTACTTTATTAGTGTCACGACTTCGGCTGAAGTGGCTCCCTTCCCTCGGGCGGGCTGCCGAAATAGGTCGACGTCGCCCGAGTACTAGCACCACCGACCCACCACTCAGTGTTTGTCTGCGCTGTTTCGTTTCAGCACCTGTTCCCCATTTGTTCACTAATTGTGGGTGCGTCTTATTCCCTCTGCACACCCCGGGTCCCTGTCGGTGATTATTGTACTTTGAGTGTGTATGGGAGCTAACGTGTTTTCGTAGCTCCCCCTTATGTTCAAAACGGAGAGTTTGGTTTCCGTCGTTAAATATTCATTCTCGTTACTCTCCTGCCTCCCTGCGCCTGCTTCCACTACGCCTTCCTTGCGACAATCGCTCACAATTAGTCCATCAAAGATATATCAGTACTGTATAGGGAGCAGCACAGGATCAGACACAGTACTTCCCCTGTAGCTATGTAGAGGTTAGCTAAGTGCCTTGCCTAACAGCAAAACAGTAAGAAGTGGTGCCAGGGATCTGAAACCAGCAGCCTTCCAGTTGCCAGGTCATTTCCCCTATTGCCCGGCCTGGAATTCAAACCAGCAACCTTCCAATTACTGATCCGTTTCTCTAACCTAACACCATCTCAAATTACAATTAGTGTTTTGACACTTTGAATTGTGGTTGTTTGTCTGGAAGAGGATAAGCTATTGTTGAACTTGGTGTCTGCAATCAAATATTTCTCAACAGAATTTCAAAAGGAATGGAAACAAGAACGTGGTATATATGCATAGGCTATTGCCAACTTTATTTATGTGTTTGGAATGGCCCAAAAAAAATTAGACAGAAAAGCTAAAACTATTTCTCCTACTTTTAGCAGATTACTTTGCAGGAAAGTGAACAAGTTTAACATAAATAGAGAACTAATCTAAGCAGTAAAGGGATGGTAGTGGCGAGTCATTCATCTTCTCCTGCGTCGTGACCTTGTGACCTGGGTCGCCTCCGGGGTCACACACTCTGTCCTCTGGCAGTCACATTTATTGATGTGGACGTAAGAGTGGTTGAACTTTGACCCATCTGGGCAGATCATCTCCACTTCCTTCTTGGTGGTGGATACTTCCCGACAGCAGCTACAAGAGCGCTCCATCATGTTGGCCTCCATGGAATACCTGAAAACAGAAATAAAAGGCCAAGTCGTTATGTGGAAGTAGTGATGGTAGCAGTTGTAATTAGATATCATTGACTGAGTTTACACAAGCAGCCTAATTCTGATGTTTTGACCAATCAGATCAGCTATTTTTCCTGTAATTGTGCAAAATATCAGAATTGGGCTGCCTTTGTAAACACAGACATTGTAACACACTGAAAATATAATTTGTAGGCCGCTTTTAGACAGGCAGCCCAATTCTGATATTTTACCACTGAAAAGATCTGGTGTGAAAAGATCTGAGGCAATATTTTATTGGGAGGATTAAAGTGTTAGTGTTCCTGAAATATTTCAGGAATGATCAAAATACTCACATGGCATAGGTGCCACAGGATCCACCACATGTTGTCACTTCCACCTCGTTTGCAGACTTGCAGCCATTGCTGTCCAGGTACACTTTGCCCGTTGTCACGTTGCACGGCTTATGTTTTGGAATACCTGCACACAAAAGTGACATTTTCAAATGAATTAATGTTAACCATCCTGAGGACCATGGCAATAGCTAGAACACTTTTTTCAATGCATGATAAAGGGCAAGAATGATTTACAAATGTCCGTCAACAAGGAGGATGGTAAAAAGACACTCACAGACATGGCAGCAACCATCTGGAGCAATGACTTCAGTTCCCTTAAAAAACGAGAATATTGAAGAACAAACAAGAAAATATTTAAGTCACTGATGTAGCGTTTGCCAAACTGGCTCCACATGTTTTTCAGTGCAGTGCTCTTGTATGGTTTACTTTAAGCAGCAGGTGTCAATAACCTCACCTAAATACACAGTAGGTATACTATATTAAGCAACAGGCCTTGGTCTGAGTGACTGGGCATGTTTAAACTGTATTTCACAAGTATGATTTTGCACATTGTCAAGTTGTTTTTAAATGAGCCAGTTTCCCTGACCCAGATCATTTGAAGGATGGTTATTGTAACTCACGGGTATGCAGTCTTCTGGGTAGAATTCAGGGCAGATAGTCTTAGTCTCGCTTGGGATGAGTTGGTCCATAATCTTTACACACTCAAACGTGAGACACTTGTCTCCAGATGGTATCCAGATGGATCCAGGCTGTAGAGGTGAGAATGTGAAAGATATCAACAGGAGATTCTTTAAATTATGTAAGATAGACTAGATCATTGGTAAGATAGTAATTTTGCATAACACTTTAGTACTGTTTTATGAATAGTAAAAAAAAATACAATTTGCAAATCTGTGTGAGAGATAAATAATGCTGCTTGATGCTATTTTACCTGAATAGTGTGTGTGGTGTTATCTGGCAGCATAACCACACAGCTTGTCTGTACACACTTCCCACAACACTGCCCAGGAACGGCTTGATGATCATATCCCTGTAAGGAAGAAGACAGACCAGACAGGAGAAAAACGTTATGATGTGCACATGATCTCTCTTATAACAAAGTGAGATCCTGGTAATTCACTAGTAATTCACTTATTCAGTGGTAGCCCAATAGTGGACACAGAGGAGTCAGGGTTATTATAATATTTAGATATGGATAAGAACTAATCAAACATTACACTAAGTTGGTGGAATTACATATCAGACCAATGGAGATCCCTTACCTGCTGGCAGTGAGTGTCACATTCAATAGGTTGACACTCAATGATATGTAGATGGGTTTGGGCATCCACCCTTTCCCCACACACACAATTCTGACACTTGTCCTCGGGAACATTGACACCAGGCTGGAATTAGAAAATACAATACTTCAAGAGAAAATCTATAAATGTAGACACTTTTTGTGTCCTATCTAATCTCATAAAAGGATTGACCTGCAATACGTGCAGTTGTCTGTAATTAAACCCTGCGCACCAAGGACTGTATTTTAAGGGAATTACTATTATTACCCCTAACTATATCATACACACATTTAGCTATTAAAGTATCTCTTCCTGTCATTTACCTGTACAGTTTGTGTAACCATGCAAGTATTCACTTATCTGTAAATATAACTGTATACTTACCTGTACAGCTAATTTTAACCATGCAAAATGTTCACTTACCTGTTCATTTAGCCAGTCTGTCTATTAACTATTATTACCCTCGCTCATATCATACGCATTTTTAGCTACTGAAGTATTTCTCTGCCATCGACCTGTATAGTATAGTTAACCATCCAACATCCACCAATGTATAGTGTACATATTCAGCCAACCACCCATACTATGCAATGTCTTTTTATAGCTTTTTTTTGCACTCCAGATATCTTGTATTTCTATACTTTTTCATACTGCCGCTCTATGTATCATGTACCGTGTATCTGTCTTTTGTGTACTTTCGTTGTGGCATTTTGCACCTGCCCTGTGTTTTGTTGTAGCTGCTTGACAAAGAAATTCCCCCCCCCCCCGGGATCAATAAAGTATCTATCTATCTATCTATCTATCTATCTATCTATCTATCTATCTATCTATCTATCTATCTATCTATCTATCTATCTATCTATCTATCTATCTATCTATCTATCTATCTATCTATCTATCTATCTATCTATCTATCTATCTATCTATATATCTATCTATCTATCTATCTATCTATCTATCTATCTATCTATCTATCTATCTATCTATCTATCTATCTATCTATCTATCTATCTATCTATCTATCTATCTATCTATCTATCTATCTATCTATCTATCTATCTATCTGACCCTGATAGTTTATTAATGTATGTAAGTGAAATAACATCATCCTCTTTAAATAAGTTAAGTTCAAAAGTGTTGATAGTGTAGAAGTGGCAGGACTGGCCAAAATGAACATAGCATAGAATGCATTCTCACCTGATATTCAGTGTTGTTAAACACACAGACATCCATTGGCACTGTGGGGCAAAGAACATGGATAATCATTCAATACTGCAACTAACATGTTGGGATTTCTATGGTATGCACATGTACACGCACACTCAAGCATGTGCAGACGCACACTCACCGCATTGATAAGTTGGGCAGCAGACTCCCATAGTTGCCTCTGTCTCGAATCCGACTGGACAAGTTATCTTGGAAGTAGAGCATCGTTTGACATCACACTCTGTTTGTAATACAAATAACTATTGTTATTAAAAAACTATGCAAATGGCCACATTGGTTGGATACATTAGGTAGTCACCAAACATGTTTATGTTTTTACGGAGATGTTAAAAATCCATCATATAGAGCACATTATCCAAACAAGTCACTCACCGCATTTGTCCCTTTGACAACAGTCAACGGTTTCTACGACCTTAACTTGGCCCTCCTGATCACAGGTGAGAGGAGGCTGATGTTGACATGCAACAGACTGGCATTGGATTTCCAGACTGTACGGGTCACACACACAATCCTGGCAGTTGCTCACCCAGGTCTCATTAGCCTGCAATGAGAACAATTTAAGCATATCAAGGTTATTATACATGACTGTCAAAAGTGAACTACCCACTTGATGTTAAAATTATCGTTTATGTTCTCTGCTAAAACCTGTGAGAGAAAATGAACCACATTTTTACCTCTTTCCATTCTCCATTTGGCAACGGGCAAATATCTAATGAACCAAAGAGAAAATAATACATTAAAAAGATTCCACTACTTAGTTTTGATAATGTACTGTGTGTACCGGAAGCACTTGATAAAATCAATAGAAATCAATATAAACCAAAACCCACACCATTGACGTATCTGTGAAAGAATGCTGTGGTTAAACAGTTTTTGTTGTTGTTTACAAAAGCTGAATCAGCTTTCAAAAGACAACTAGAGTAGCAATGAACAATTAACACTTTGTTCTTCCCAAAGTGAAGGTCAGCAGGATCTAGCTACTAACACAGCACCATACTGTAAGTCACCACACCCTCATTATACGATGCTGTTAATGAACCATCCTTACCACAGCTGGGGATACAGTAGTTTGAGGTGGAACTCATCAGAGTGGTACCAGGGGGGCAATAACATCCCTCCATTTGTATATCTCCCATAATACTGAACTCATTTTGAGTCTGGATGAATTTGAAATTGTACCTGCAGAGATAATTAAAACATGTCAATACCTGAGAGACTTTCCCCCATCATTATACCCATCCACTGAACAACAACAGCATTATACATACCAGGCATTACAGGTTGGTTCAACTTGTGGACCGCAGGCATTATAAACCTTGGGTTTCTCGCATGTGAAGTCTGTAGCGGGTGAGATAAAAAGGTTAATAACCATTAAACTACATCATAGAGAGGCTGTCTGCGCTTTATGGCCTTGAGGAGTGATCTACTTACCACATTGTCCATTTGTATAATTTCTCCACTCAATACAGACTCCTGCTTGTGCACATGCATCAGCATAGGTCTGTAAGCTGATGCAGCCAATGGTGACATTATCCATATGACACACATCAAAGTTGCATGCCACAATGAATGGCTCGTAGGGGATTACCTTATGGCACCTCTCAAAGACCCTTAAAAAGATGCCACGCTTCAGTTAAAGTAGATACTTAAACATGACAATTCACTTGGTCTTGTTATCAGGTTTTGGCAAATGATTGCCTTGTTTTAGTATGTCAAGTTACTGTTGGCACTGAGATGATTCTGATTGAGAGGTTATCGATCACACAGAGGAGCTAAGTTTATTGTAAATACTAATTGCTACTTACTTGCTTTGAATGAGATGACAAATGGGTGGATCGCAGCCTGGTGGTTGTGTTGGTGTCGGCTCTAGTGGTGGTGGTGTGCACTGACTGTTATTGTGGTCAGCAACATGCCAATGCTGTGCCATGTCAGGACAAGATGAATCGATAGTCCCATTTGGCAAGCGGCAGTCATCTGTCCGGTTGTTGTCACATGTACCTGAATAATATTGAATACCATTGTTAGACAATGAGACCATGGGGTAATCATGGTAACAGAGTGACAGTAAAACTCCTGTACTCACCACACTGTCCCTCAGTGTTGCCACTGAACAAGTCCCAGGGCAGGTATATGCTAAACATAAGACCAGTGAAAGACACCTTGGCATGAATTGCTGGTATGACTAAAAGGGTCTCAATTCCATTGTCTGTGATGCGGAAATCCTTGGTCTCATATGCTGGGATGATGCGTTGCTGGTTTACATAAATCTAAGACAAAAATATTAAGAGATGGACAAAATGGTTACAATAATTCAATATTTGTATACCCAATAGTATTCTAGAACTGTCTCCTATATCGAATACATAGAGGAAGTATATCCATCTTAAATGAAGGCTAATCAATATCTAAGCTAATCAAAAAGCTAATCCCTCTTCAATGAAAAACGAATGAGAATGTCTTGAACATACAGTATTTGAGATATTTTAATTACCAGACTTGTGAAAACTCCATCAACGTCCTTGTTGGTCATGAATATCTCGTAAGATTGATAATAAATGGTCAGAGACTGGGGACAGGAAAGTCCATCTGGGGCATCACAATAGTAATTGTCGATTACCACACTGAAGTTGTACTTTGGAAGGATTTCTTTGACCAAGACGTAAGAACAATTTCCTTGGAAGCCATAGTATGTTCCATCAAATGTGACATAGTGAGGATCTCCCCAACCATAGCAGATACCTTTGTAAGAAGAGAACAATTAGCATTTAAAAAGATACGGATGTGGAATTAATGCTGTGCTGAAATGTTTCACATATTAGACATGCATATACATTTGCTATTGGTAACTATTAGATAACTCTAAACCAGTCAAGAGTAAGGATTATTTTTCAAATTTTGAACTAAAATCAATAATAAAAGGGGATTTTGTGACACAAAGAATAAACATTTTTTTAACTTACATTGACACTCATAGTGGAAACAGCATCCAGATTCATCATACATTTTGATTGGAGGATAGTTATTTTCACATGCTATAGGTTTCGGAGTCTCACAATGTACATGGTCATAAGAAACTTTCCCGTTGGAGCATGTTCCGTTGGTGCACTGGTTATGTATCCAGCTTTCACCGTTCTACAAACACAGAAAAGTATTAGGCTTACAGGAAATGTCTATGAAATAAAACTATTATTATTTTTTTAATAAAATCATCCTTTTGTAATAATAATAATTCCTATGGAATGGTTCTACAAAAGTTGTTATCTATAGCAGAGTAAATACCTTTCTTGGAGGATGGTCATGGTCACAGTTCTTCTCAACTGGATTTGTTAAATGTGCTGTTGTTGTTATTGTTGTTGGGGGCTGTGAAGTGGTTGGTGTAGTAGGAGTAACTGGGGTAGTTGGTGTAACACATCTGGTAGAATTTGTTTCTACTTCACAAGTCTTGTTGCAGAAACCAATGTAGCACCATCCATCATGGTCAGACACATTGTAAACAATTGAGCCTGAAAGGATTTTGAAGAGTGTTAAAAGTATTCCAATTTAACTTCCAAACAAATTAAAAACATCACTAATGGCTGAATTAATGGTAATGTACAAAAGGTTTAAAACTAGGAAAGGTGAACAGTAAAAACTTACCAATGGGGAAATCAGTATGGTTGAAATAGCATGAAGAACAATTAAGGGGTTCAGTGGGTGGAATCGTTGGTTTTGACGTTCCACCAGTTTCTACAGTAAATGAGGTTGTAGGAATAATAGAAGTGGTGGGTGGCTGAGTTGATGTTGTTCTTGTAGTGGGAGCTAATTCTGTGGTGGTTGGGATGTGTGTTGTGGTTCCACATTGACAACATTTCACTCGAATCTCGTAATCAAAGCACTTTTGCTGAAGACCTTGCTTATTGTTGTTACAAATCAGTCCAACGGATGGATTGCAAGTCACGTCTTGGCCAAGCTGAGAGATCTGAAGTCCAGGGTATTGTGTTGCTCTACATTCAACTGCTTCAGGAGCTGAGCAAATGTGATAACCAGCAGAAATGATCTTCTTAATAGATTCATTATCTCCACCTTCGGAGCCAGACGTTGGCTGACCAAGGTTGATCCAGTCTGACCACACACATGTTTCTTCACCACCGCAGGTGGTAGGTGTTACTCCTGTTGAGGTTGATGTAGGAGTAGTGGTTGGAGTTGTAGTAGGGCTGGGAGTCAGAGTGGTTGTTTTTGTTGTAGATGTAACTGTCGATGTTGAGGTTGTAGAAGTGGGTGTAGGAGTAGTGGTGAGAGGAACTGTTGATGTTGTGGTGGTTGGGATGTGTGTTGTGGTTCCACATTGACAACATTTCACTCGAATTTCGTAATCGAAGCACTTTTGCTGAAGACCTTGCTTATTGTTTTTACAAATCAGTCCAACGGATGGATTGCAAGTCACGTCTTGGCCAAGCTGAGAGATCTGAAGTCCAGGGTATTGTGTTGCTCTACATTCAACTGCTTCAGGAGCTGAGCAAATGTGATAACCAGCAGAAATGATCTTCTTAATAGATTCATTATCTCCACCTTCGGAGCCAGACGTTGGCTGACCAAGGTTGATCCAGTCTGACCACACACATGTTTCTTCACCACCGCAGGTGGTAGGTGTTACTCCTGTTGAGGTTGATGTAGGAGTAGTGGTTGGAGTTGTAGTAGGGCTGGGAGTCAGAGTGGTTGTTTTTGTTGTAGATGTAACTGTCGATGTTGAGGTTGTAGAAGTGGGTGTAGGAGTAGTGGTGAGAGGAACTGTTGATGTTGTGGTGGTTGGGATGTGTGTTGTGGTTCCACATTGACAACATTTCACTCGAATCTCGTAATCGAAGCACTTTTGCTGAAGACCTTGCTTATTGTTTTTACAAATCAGTCCAACGGATGGATTACAAGTCACGTCTTGGCCAAGCTGAGAGATCTGAAGTCCAGGGTATTGTGTTGCTCTACATTCAACTGCTTCAGGAGCTGAGCAAATGTGATAACCAGCAGAAATGATCTTCTTAATAGATTCATTATCTCCACCTTCGGAGCCAGATGTTGGCTGACCAAGGTTGATCCAGTCTGACCACACACATGTTTCTTCACCACCGCAGGTGGTAGGTGTTACTCCTGTTGAGGTTGATGTAGGAGTATTGGTTGGAGTTGTAGTAGGGCTGGGAGTCAGAGTGGTTGTTTTTGTTGTAGATGTAACTGTCGATGTTGAGGTTGTAGAAGTGGGTGTAGGAGTAGTGGTGAGAGGAACTGTTGATGTTGTGGTGGTTGGGATGTGTGTTGTGGTTCCACATTGACAACATTTCACTCGAATTTCGTAATCGAAGCACTTTTGCTGAAGACCTTGCTTATTGTTTTTACAAATCAGTCCAACGGATGGATTGCAAGTCACGTCTTGGCCAAGCTGAGAGATCTGAAGTCCAGGGTATTGTGTTGCTCTACATTCAACTGCTTCAGGAGCTGAGCAAATGTGATAACCAGCAGAAATGATCTTCTTAATAGATTCATTATCTCCACCTTCGGAGCCAGACGTTGGCTGACCAAGGTTGATCCAGTCTGACCACACACATGTTTCTTCACCACCGCAGGTGGTAGGTGTTACTCCTGTTGAGGTTGATGTAGGAGTAGTGGTTGGAGTTGTAGTAGGGCTGGGAGTCAGAGTGGTTGTTTTTGTTGTAGATGTAACTGTCGATGTTGAGGTTGTAGAAGTGGGTGTAGGAGTAGTGGTGAGAGGAACTGTTGATGTTGTGGTGGTTGGGATGTGTGTTGTGGTTCCACATTGACAACATTTCACTCGAATCTCGTAATCGAAGCACTTTTGCTGAAGACCTTGCTTATTGTTTTTACAAATCAGTCCAACGGATGGATTACAAGTCACGTCTTGGCCAAGCTGAGAGATCTGAAGTCCAGGGTATTGTGTTGCTCTACATTCAACTGCTTCAGGAGCTGAGCAAATGTGATAACCAGCAGAAATGATCTTCTTAATAGATTCATTATCTCCACCTTCGGAGCCAGACGTTGGCTGACCAAGGTTGATCCAGTCTGACCACACACATGTTTCTTCACCACCGCAGGTGGTAGGTGTTACTCCTGTTGAGGTTGATGTAGGAGTAGTGGTTGGAGTTGTAGTAGGGCTGGGAGTCAGAGTGGTTGTTTTTGTTGTAGATGTAACTGTCGATGTTGAGGTTGTAGAAGTGGGTGTAGGAGTAGTGGTGAGAGGAACTGTTGATGTTGTGGTGGTTGGGATGTGTGTTGTGGTTCCACATTGACAACATTTCACTCGAATCTCGTAATCGAAGCACTTTTGCTGAAGACCTTGCTTATTGTTTTTACAAATCAGTCCAACGGATGGATTACAAGTCACGTCTTGGCCAAGCTGAGAGATCTGAAGTCCAGGGTATTGTGTTGCTCTACATTCAACTGCTTCAGGAGCTGAGCAAATGTGATAACCAGCAGAAATGATCTTCTTAATAGATTCATTATCTCCACCTTCGGAGCCAGACGTTGGCTGACCAAGGTTGATCCAGTCTGACCACACACATGTTTCTTCACCACCGCAGGTGGTAGGTGTTACTCCTGTTGAGGTTGATGTAGGAGTAGTGGTTGGAGTTGTAGTAGGGCTGGGAGTCAGAGTGGTTGTTTTTGTTGTAGATGTAACTGTCGATGTTGAGGTTGTAGAAGTGGGTGTAGGAGTAGTGGTGAGAGGAACTGTTGATGTTGTGGTGGTTGGGATGTGTGTTGTGGTTCCACATTGACAACATTTCACTCGAATTTCGTAATCGAAGCACTTTTGCTGAAGACCTTGCTTATTGTTTTTACAAATCAGTCCAACGGATGGATTGCAAGTCACGTCTTGGCCAAGCTGAGAGATCTGAAGTCCAGGGTATTGTGTTGCTCTACATTCAACTGCTTCAGGAGCTGAGCAAATGTGATAACCAGCAGAAATGATCTTCTTAATAGATTCATTATCTCCACCTTCGGAGCCAGACGTTGGCTGACCAAGGTTGATCCAGTCTGACCACACACATGTTTCTTCACCACCGCAGGTGGTAGGTGTTACTCCTGTTGAGGTTGATGTAGGAGTAGTGGTTGGAGTTGTAGTAGGGCTGGGAGTCAGAGTGGTTGTTTTTGTTGTAGATGTAACTGTCGATGTTGAGGTTGTAGAAGTGGGTGTAGGAGTAGTGGTGAGAGGAACTGTTGATGTTGTGGTGGTTGGGATGTGTGTTGTGGTTCCACATTGACAACATTTCACTCGAATCTCGTAATCGAAGCACTTTTGCTGAAGACCTTGCTTATTGTTTTTACAAATCAGTCCAACGGATGGATTACAAGTCACGTCTTGGCCAAGCTGAGAGATCTGAAGTCCAGGGTATTGTGTTGCTCTACATTCAACTGCTTCAGGAGCTGAGCAAATGTGATAACCAGCAGAAATGATCTTCTTAATAGATTCATTATCTCCACCTTCGGAGCCAGACGTTGGCTGACCAAGGTTGATCCAGTCTGACCACACACATGTTTCTTCACCACCGCAGGTGGTAGGTGTTACTCCTGTTGAGGTTGATGTAGGAGTAGTGGTTGGAGTTGTAGTAGGGCTGGGAGTCAGAGTGGTTGTTTTTGTTGTAGATGTAACTGTCGATGTTGAGGTTGTAGAAGTGGGTGTAGGAGTAGTGGTGAGAGGAACTGTTGATGTTGTGGTGGTTGGGATGTGTGTTGTGGTTCCACATTGACAACATTTCACTCGAATCTCGTAATCGAAGCACTTTTGCTGAAGACCTTGCTTATTGTTTTTACAAATCAGTCCAACGGATGGATTACAAGTCACGTCTTGGCCAAGCTGAGAGATCTGAAGTCCAGGGTATTGTGTTGCTCTACATTCAACTGCTTCAGGAGCTGAGCAAATGTGATAACCAGCAGAAATGATCTTCTTAATAGATTCATTATCTCCACCTTCGGAGCCAGACGTTGGCTGACCAAGGTTGATCCAGTCTGACCACACACATGTTTCTTCACCACCGCAGGTGGTAGGTGTTACTCCTGTTGAGGTTGATGTAGGAGTAGTGGTTGGAGTTGTAGTAGGGCTGGGAGTCAGAGTGGTTGTTTTTGTTGTAGATGTAACTGTCGATGTTGAGGTTGTAGAAGTGGGTGTAGGAGTAGTGGTGAGAGGAACTGTTGATGTTGTGGTGGTTGGGATGTGTGTTGTGGTTCCACATTGACAACATTTCACTCGAATTTCGTAATCGAAGCACTTTTGCTGAAGACCTTGCTTATTGTTTTTACAAATCAGTCCAACGGATGGATTGCAAGTCACGTCTTGGCCAAGCTGAGAGATCTGAAGTCCAGGGTATTGTGTTGCTCTACATTCAACTGCTTCAGGAGCTGAGCAAATGTGATAACCAGCAGAAATGATCTTCTTAATAGATTCATTATCTCCACCTTCGGAGCCAGACGTTGGCTGACCAAGGTTGATCCAGTCTGACCACACACATGTTTCTTCACCACCGCAGGTGGTAGGTGTTACTCCTGTTGAGGTTGATGTAGGAGTAGTGGTTGGAGTTGTAGTAGGGCTGGGAGTCAGAGTGGTTGTTTTTGTTGTAGATGTAACTGTCGATGTTGAGGTTGTAGAAGTGGGTGTAGGAGTAGTGGTGAGAGGAACTGTTGATGTTGTGGTGGTTGGGATGTGTGTTGTGGTTCCACATTGACAACATTTCACTCGAATCTCGTAATCGAAGCACTTTTGCTGAAGACCTTGCTTATTGTTTTTACAAATCAGTCCAACGGATGGATTACAAGTCACGTCTTGGCCAAGCTGAGAGATCTGAAGTCCAGGGTATTGTGTTGCTCTACATTCAACTGCTTCAGGAGCTGAGCAAATGTGATAACCAGCAGAAATGATCTTCTTAATAGATTCATTATCTCCACCTTCGGAGCCAGACGTTGGCTGACCAAGGTTGATCCAGTCTGACCACACACATGTTTCTTCACCACCGCAGGTGGTAGGTGTTACTCCTGTTGAGGTTGATGTAGGAGTAGTGGTTGGAGTTGTAGTAGGGCTGGGAGTCAGAGTGGTTGTTTTTGTTGTAGATGTAACTGTCGATGTTGAGGTTGTAGAAGTGGGTGTAGGAGTAGTGGTGAGAGGAACTGTTGATGTTGTGGTGGTTGGGATGTGTGTTGTGGTTCCACATTGACAACATTTCACTCGAATCTCGTAATCGAAGCACTTTTGCTGAAGACCTTGCTTATTGTTTTTACAAATCAGTCCAACGGATGGATTACAAGTCACGTCTTGGCCAAGCTGAGAGATCTGAAGTCCAGGGTAATGTGTTGCTCTACATTCAACTGCTTCAGGAGCTGAGCAAATGTGATAACCAGCAGAAATGATCTTCTTAATAGATTCATTATCTCCACCTTCGGAGCCAGACGTTGGCTGACCAAGGTTGATCCAGTCTGACCACACACATGTTTCTTCACCACCGCAGGTGGTAGGTGTTACTCCTGTTGAGGTTGATGTAGGAGTAGTGGTTGGAGTTGTAGTAGGGCTGGGAGTCAGAGTGGTTGTTTTTGTTGTAGATGTAACTGTCGATGTTGAGGTTGTAGAAGTGGGTGTAGGAGTAGTGGTGAGAGGAACTGTTGATGTTGTGGTGGTTGGGATGTGTGTTGTGGTTCCACATTGACAACATTTCACTCGAATTTCGTAATCGAAGCACTTTTGCTGAAGACCTTGCTTATTGTTTTTACAAATCAGTCCAACGGATGGATTGCAAATCACGTCTTGGCCAAGCTGAGAGATCTGAAGTCCAGGGTATTGTGTTGCTCTACATTCAACTGCTTCAGGAGCTGAGCAAATGTGATAACCAGCAGAAATGATCTTCTTAATAGATTCATTATCTCCACCTTCGGAGCCAGACGTTGGCTGACCAAGGTTGATCCAGTCTGACCACACACATGTTTCTTCACCACCGCAGGTGGTAGGTGTTACTCCTGTTGAGGTTGATGTAGGAGTAGTGGTTGGAGTTGTAGTAGGGCTGGGAGTCAGAGTGGTTGTTTTTGTTGTAGATGTAACTGTCGATGTTGAGGTTGTAGAAGTGGGTGTAGGAGTAGTGGTGAGAGGAACTGTTGATGTTGTGGTGGTTGGGATGTGTGTTGTGGTTCCACATTGACAACATTTCACTCGAATCTCGTAATCGAAGCACTTTTGCTGAAGACCTTGCTTATTGTTTTTACAAATCAGTCCAACGGATGGATTACAAGTCACGTCTTGGCCAAGCTGAGAGATCTGAAGTCCAGGGTATTGTGTTGCTCTACATTCAACTGCTTCAGGAGCTGAGCAAATGTGATAACCAGCAGAAATGATCTTCTTAATAGATTCATTATCTCCACCTTCGGAGCCAGACGTTGGCTGACCAAGGTTGATCCAGTCTGACCACACACATGTTTCTTCACCACCGCAGGTGGTAGGTGTTACTCCTGTTGAGGTTGATGTAGGAGTAGTGGTTGGAGTTGTAGTAGGGCTGGGAGTCAGAGTGGTTGTTTTTGTTGTAGATGTAACTGTCGATGTTGAGGTTGTAGAAGTGGGTGTAGGAGTAGTGGTGAGAGGAACTGTTGATGTTGTGGTGGTTGGGATGTGTGTTGTGGTTCCACATTGACAACATTTCACTCGAATTTCGTAATCGAAGCACTTTTGCTGAAGACCTTGCTTATTGTTTTTACAAATCAGTCCAACGGATGGATTGCAAGTCACGTCTTGGCCAAGCTGAGAGATCTGAAGTCCAGGGTATTGTGTTGCTCTACATTCAACTGCTTCAGGAGCTGAGCAAATGTGATAACCAGCAGAAATGATCTTCTTAATAGATTCATTATCTCCACCTTCGGAGCCAGACGTTGGCTGACCAAGGTTGATCCAGTCTGACCACACACATGTTTCTTCACCACCGCAGGTGGTAGGTGTTACTCCTGTTGAGGTTGATGTAGGAGTAGTGGTTGGAGTTGTAGTAGGGCTGGGAGTCAGAGTGGTTGTTTTTGTTGTAGATGTAACTGTCGATGTTGAGGTTGTAGAAGTGGGTGTAGGAGTAGTGGTGAGAGGAACTGTTGATGTTGTGGTGGTTGGGATGTGTGTTGTGGTTCCACATTGACAACATTTCACTCGAATCTCGTAATCGAAGCACTTTTGCTGAAGACCTTGCTTATTGTTTTTACAAATCAGTCCAACGGATGGATTACAAGTCACGTCTTGGCCAAGCTGAGAGATCTGAAGTCCAGGGTATTGTGTTGCTCTACATTCAACTGCTTCAGGAGCTGAGCAAATGTGATAACCAGCAGAAATGATCTTCTTAATAGATTCATTATCTCCACCTTCGGAGCCAGACGTTGGCTGACCAAGGTTGATCCAGTCTGACCACACACATGTTTCTTCACCACCGCAGGTGGTAGGTGTTACTCCTGTTGAGGTTGATGTAGGAGTAGTGGTTGGAGTTGTAGTAGGGCTGGGAGTCAGAGTGGTTGTTTTTGTTGTAGATGTAACTGTCGATGTTGAGGTTGTAGAAGTGGGTGTAGGAGTAGTGGTGAGAGGAACTGTTGATGTTGTGGTGGTTGGGATGTGTGTTGTGGTTCCACATTGACAACATTTCACTCGAATCTCGTAATCAAAGCACTTTTGCTGAAGACCTTGCTTATTGTTTTTACAAATCAGTCCAACGGATGGATTGCAAGTCACGTCTTGGCCAAGCTGAGAGATCTGAAGTCCAGGGTATTGTGTTGCTCTACATTCAACTGCTTCAGGAGCTGAGCAAATGTGATAACCAGCAGAAATGATCTTCTTAATAGATTCATTATCTCCACCTTCGGAGCCAGACGTTGGCTGACCAAGGTTGATCCAGTCTGACCACACACATGTTTCTTCACCACCGCAGGTGGTAGGTGTTACTCCTGTTGAGGTTGATGTAGGAGTAGTGGTTGGAGTTGTAGTAGGGCTGGGAGTCAGAGTGGTTGTTTTTGTTGTAGATGTAACTGTCAATGTTGAGGTTGTAGAAGTGGGTGTAGGAGTAGTGGTGAGAGGAACTGTTGATGTTGTGGTGGTTGGGATGTGTGTTGTGGTTCCACATTGACAACATTTCACTCGAATCTCGTAATCAAAGCACTTTTGCTGAAGACCTTGCTTATTGTTGTTACAAATCAGTCCAACGGATGGATTGCAAGTCACGTCTTGGCCAAGCTGAGAGATCTGAAGTCCAGGGTATTGTGTTGCTCTACATTCAACTGCTTCAGGAGCTGAGCAAATGTGATAACCAGCAGAAATGATCTTCTTAATAGATTCATTATCTCCACCTTCGGAGCCAGACGTTGGCTGACCAAGGTTGATCCAGTCTGACCACACACATGTTTCTTCACCACCGCAGGTGGTAGGTGTTACTCCTGTTGAGGTTGATGTAGGAGTAGTGGTTGGAATTGTAGTAGGAAGGGGAGTCAGAGTGGTTGTTTTTGTTGTAGATGTAACTGTCGATATTGAGGTTGTAGAAGTGGGTGTAGGAGTAGTGGTGAGAGGAACTGTTGATGTTGTGGTGGTTGGGATGTGTGTTGTGGTTCCACATTGACAACATTTCACTCGAATCTCGTAATCAAAGCACTTTTGCTGAAGACCTTGCTTATTGTTGCTACAAATCAGTCCAACGGATGGATTGCAAGTCACGTCTTGGCCAAGCTGAGAGATCTGAAGTCCAGGGTATTGTGTTGCTCTACATTCAACTGCTTCAGGAGCTGAGCAAATGTGATAACCAGCAGCAATGATCTTCTTAATAGATTCATTATCTCCACCTTCGGAGCCAGACGTTGGCTGACCAAGGTTGATCCAGTCTGACCACACACATGTTTCTTCACCACCGCAGGTGGTAGGTGTTACTCCTATTGAGGTTGATGTAGGAGTAGTGGTTGGAATTGTAGTAGGAAGGGGAGTCAGAGTGGTTGTTTTTGTTGTAGATATAACTGTCGATGTTGAGGTTGTAGAAGTGGGTGTAGGAGTAGTGGTGAGAGGAACTGTTGATGTTGTGGTGGTTGGGATGTGTGTTGTGGTTCCACATTGACAACATTTCACTCGAATCTCGTAATCGAAGCACTTTTGCTGAAGACCTTGCTTATTGTTTTTACAAATCAGTCCAACGGATGGATTACAAGTCACGTCTTGGCCAAGCTGAGAGATCTGAAGTCCAGGGTATTGTGTTGCTCTACATTCAACTGCTTCAGGAGCTGAGCAAATGTGATAACCAGCAGAAATGATCTTCTTAATAGATTCATTATCTCCACCTTCGGAGCCAGACGTTGGCTGACCAAGGTTGATCCAGTCTGACCACACACATGTTTCTTCACCACCGCAGGTGGTAGGTGTTACTCCTGTTGAGGTTGATGTAGGAGTAGTGGTTGGAGTTGTAGTAGGGCTGGGAGTCAGAGTGGTTGTTTTTGTTGTAGATGTAACTGTCGATGTTGAGGTTGTAGAAGTGGGTGTAGGAGTAGTGGTGAGAGGAACTGTTGATGTTGTGGTGGTTGAGATGTGTGTTGTGGTTCCACATTGACAACATTTCACTCGAATTTCGTAATCGAAGCACTTTTGCTGAAGACCTTGCTTATTGTTTTTACAAATCAGTCCAACGGATGGATTGCAAGTCACGTCTTGGCCAAGCTGAGAGATCTGAAGTCCAGGGTATTGTGTTGCTCTACATTCAACTGCTTCAGGAGCTGAGCAAATGTGATAACCAGCAGAAATGATCTTCTTAATAGATTCATTATCTCCACCTTCGGAGCCAGACGTTGGCTGACCAAGGTTGATCCAGTCTGACCACACACATGTTTCTTCACCACCGCAGGTGGTAGGTGTTACTCCTGTTGAGGTTGATGTAGGAGTAGTGGTTGGAGTTGTAGTAGGGCTGGGAGTCAGAGTGGTTGTTTTTGTTGTAGATGTAACTGTCGATGTTGAGGTTGTAGAAGTGGGTGTAGGAGTAGTGGTGAGAGGAACTGTTGATGTTGTGGTGGTTGGGATGTGTGTTGTGGTTCCACATTGACAACATTTCACTCGAATCTCGTAATCAAAGCACTTTTGCTGAAGACCTTGCTTATTGTTTTTACAAATCAGTCCAACGGATGGATTGCAAGTCACGTCTTGGCCAAGCTGAGAGATCTGAAGTCCAGGGTATTGTGTTGCTCTACATTCAACTGCTTCAGGAGCTGAGCAAATGTGATAACCAGCAGCAATGATCTTCTTAATAGATTCATTATCTCCACCTTCGGAGCCAGACGTTGGCTGACCAAGGTTGATCCAGTCTGACCACACACATGTTTCTTCACCACTGCAGGTGGTAGGTGTTACTCCTGTTGAGGTTGATGTAGGAGTAGTGGTTGGAGTTGTAGTAGGGCTGGGAGTCAGAGTGGTTGTTTTTGTTGTAGATGTAACTGTCGATGTTGAGGTTGTAGAAGTGGGTGTAGGTGTAGTGGTGAGAGGAACTGTTGATGTTGTGGTGGTTGGGATGTGTGTTGTGGTTCCACATTGACAACATTTCACTCGAATCTCGTAATCAAAGCACTTTTGCTGAAGACCTTGCTTATTGTTGTTACAAATCAGTCCAACGGATGGATTGCAAGTCACGTCTTGGCCAAGCTGAGAGATCTGAAGTCCAGGGTATTGTGTTGCTCTACATTCAACTGCTTCAGGAGCTGAGCAAATGTGATAACCAGCAGCAATGATCTTCTTAATAGATTCATTATCTCCACCTTCGGAGCCAGACGTTGGCTGACCAAGGTTGATCCAGTCTGACCACACACATGTTTCTTCACCACCGCAGGTGGTAGGTGTTACTCCTATTGAGGTTGATGTAGGAGTAGTGGTTGGAATTGTAGTAGGAAGGGGAGTCAGAGTGGTTGTTTTTGTTGTAGATATAACTGTCGATGTTGAGGTTGTAGAAGTGGGTGTAGGAGTAGTGGTGAGAGGAACTGTTGATGTTGTGGTGGTTGGGATGTGTGTTGTGGTTCCACATTGACAACATTTCACTCGAATCTCGTAATCGAAGCACTTTTGCTGAAGACCTTGCTTATTGTTTTTACAAATCAGTCCAACGGATGGATTACAAGTCACGTCTTGGCCAAGCTGAGAGATCTGAAGTCCAGGGTATTGTGTTGCTCTACATTCAACTGCTTCAGGAGCTGAGCAAATGTGATAACCAGCAGAAATGATCTTCTTAATAGATTCATTATCTCCACCTTCGGAGCCAGACGTTGGCTGACCAAGGTTGATCCAGTCTGACCACACACATGTTTCTTCACCACCGCAGGTGGTAGGTGTTACTCCTGTTGAGGTTGATGTAGGAGTAGTGGTTGGAGTTGTAGTAGGGCTGGGAGTCAGAGTGGTTGTTTTTGTTGTAGATGTAACTGTCGATGTTGAGGTTGTAGAAGTGGGTGTAGGAGTAGTGGTGAGAGGAACTGTTGATGTTGTGGTGGTTGGGATGTGTGTTGTGGTTCCACATTGACAACATTTCACTCGAATTTCGTAATCGAAGCACTTTTGCTGAAGACCTTGCTTATTGTTTTTACAAATCAGTCCAACGGATGGATTGCAAGTCACGTCTTGGCCAAGCTGAGAGATCTGAAGTCCAGGGTATTGTGTTGCTCTACATTCAACTGCTTCAGGAGCTGAGCAAATGTGATAACCAGCAGAAATGATCTTCTTAATAGATTCATTATCTCCACCTTCGGAGCCAGACGTTGGCTGACCAAGGTTGATCCAGTCTGACCACACACATGTTTCTTCACCACTGCAGGTGGTAGGTGTTACTCCTGTTGAGGTTGATGTAGGAGTAGTGGTTGGAGTTGTAGTAGGGCTGGGAGTCAGAGTGGTTGTTTTTGTTGTAGATGTAACTGTCGATGTTGAGGTTGTAGAAGTGGGTGTAGGTGTAGTGGTGAGAGGAACTGTTGATGTTGTGGTGGTTGGGATGTGTGTTGTGGTTCCACATTGACAACATTTCACTCGAATCTCGTAATCAAAGCACTTTTGCTGAAGACCTTGCTTATTGTTGTTACAAATCAGTCCAACGGATGGATTGCAAGTCACGTCTTGGCCAAGCTGAGAGATCTGAAGTCCAGGGTATTGTGTTGCTCTACATTCAACTGCTTCAGGAGCTGAGCAAATGTGATAACCAGCAGCAATGATCTTCTTAATAGATTCATTATCTCCACCTTCGGAGCCAGACGTTGGCTGACCAAGGTTGATCCAGTCTGACCACACACATGTTTCTTCACCACCGCAGGTGGTAGGTGTTACTCCTGTTGAGGTTGATGTAGGAGTAGTGGTTGGAATTGTAGTAGGAAGGGGAGTCAGAGTGGTTGTTTTTGTTGTAGATATAACTGTCGATGTTGAGGTTGTAGAAGTGGGTGTAGGAGTAGTGGTGAGAGGAACTGTTGATGTTGTGGTGGTTGGGATGTGTGTTGTGGTTCCACATTGACAACATTTCACTCGAATCTCGTAATCGAAGCACTTTTGCTGAAGACCTTGCTTATTGTTTTTACAAATCAGTCCAACGGATGGATTGCAAGTCACGTCTTGGCCAAGCTGAGAGATCTGAAGTCCAGGGTATTGTGTTGCTCTACATTCAACTGCTTCAGGAGCTGAGCAAATGTGATAACCAGCAGCAATGATCTTCTTAATAGATTCATTATCTCCACCTTCGGAGCCAGACGTTGGCTGACCAAGGTTGATCCAGTCTGACCACACACATGTTTCTTCACCACCGCAGGTGGTAGGTGTTACTCCTATTGAGGTTGATGTAGGAGTAGTGGTTGGAATTGTAGTAGGAAGGGGAGTCAGAGTGGTTGTTTTTGTTGTAGATATAACTGTCGATGTTGAGGTTGTAGAAGTGGGTGTAGGAGTAGTGGTGAGAGGAACTGTTGATGTTGTGGTGGTTGGGATGTGTGTTGTGGTTCCACATTGACAACATTTCACTCGAATCTCGTAATCGAAGCACTTTTGCTGAAGACCTTGCTTATTGTTTTTACAAATCAGTCCAACGGATGGATTACAAGTCACGTCTTGGCCAAGCTGAGAGATCTGAAGTCCAGGGTATTGTGTTGCTCTACATTCAACTGCTTCAGGAGCTGAGCAAATGTGATAACCAGCAGAAATGATCTTCTTAATAGATTCATTATCTCCACCTTCGGAGCCAGACGTTGGCTGACCAAGGTTGATCCAGTCTGACCACACACATGTTTCTTCACCACCGCAGGTGGTAGGTGTTACTCCTGTTGAGGTTGATGTAGGAGTAGTGGTTGGAGTTGTAGTAGGGCTGGGAGTCAGAGTGGTTGTTTTTGTTGTAGATGTAACTGTCGATGTTGAGGTTGTAGAAGTGGGTGTAGGAGTAGTGGTGAGAGGAACTGTTGATGTTGTGGTGGTTGAGATGTGTGTTGTGGTTCCACATTGACAACATTTCACTCGAATTTCGTAATCGAAGCACTTTTGCTGAAGACCTTGCTTATTGTTTTTACAAATCAGTCCAACGGATGGATTGCAAGTCACGTCTTGGCCAAGCTGAGAGATCTGAAGTCCAGGGTATTGTGTTGCTCTACATTCAACTGCTTCAGGAGCTGAGCAAATGTGATAACCAGCAGAAATGATCTTCTTAATAGATTCATTATCTCCACCTTCGGAGCCAGACGTTGGCTGACCAAGGTTGATCCAGTCTGACCACACACATGTTTCTTCACCACCGCAGGTGGTAGGTGTTACTCCTGTTGAGGTTGATGTAGGAGTAGTGGTTGGAGTTGTAGTAGGGCTGGGAGTCAGAGTGGTTGTTTTTGTTGTAGATGTAACTGTCGATGTTGAGGTTGTAGAAGTGGGTGTAGGTGTAGTGGTGAGAGGAACTGTTGATGTTGTGGTGGTTGGGATGTGTGTTGTGGTTCCACATTGACAACATTTCACTCGAATCTCGTAATCAAAGCACTTTTGCTGAAGACCTTGCTTATTGTTGTTACAAATCAGTCCAACGGATGGATTGCAAGTCACGTCTTGGCCAAGCTGAGAGATCTGAAGTCCAGGGTATTGTGTTGCTCTACATTCAACTGCTTCAGGAGCTGAGCAAATGTGATAACCAGCAGCAATGATCTTCTTAATAGATTCATTATCTCCACCTTCGGAGCCAGACGTTGGCTGACCAAGGTTGATCCAGTCTGACCACACACATGTTTCTTCACCACCGCAGGTGGTAGGTGTTACTCCTATTGAGGTTGATGTAGGAGTAGTGGTTGGAATTGTAGTAGGAAGGGGAGTCAGAGTGGTTGTTTTTGTTGTAGATATAACTGTCGATGTTGAGGTTGTAGAAGTGGGTGTAGGAGTAGTGGTGAGAGGAACTGTTGATGTTGTGGTGGTTGGGATGTGTGTTGTGGTTCCACATTGACAACATTTCACTCGAATCTCGTAATCGAAGCACTTTTGCTGAAGACCTTGCTTATTGTTTTTACAAATCAGTCCAACGGATGGATTACAAGTCACGTCTTGGCCAAGCTGAGAGATCTGAAGTCCAGGGTATTGTGTTGCTCTACATTCAACTGCTTCAGGAGCTGAGCAAATGTGATAACCAGCAGAAATGATCTTCTTAATAGATTCATTATCTCCACCTTCGGAGCCAGACGTTGGCTGACCAAGGTTGATCCAGTCTGACCACACACATGTTTCTTCACCACCGCAGGTGGTAGGTGTTACTCCTGTTGAGGTTGATGTAGGAGTAGTGGTTGGAGTTGTAGTAGGGCTGGGAGTCAGAGTGGTTGTTTTTGTTGTAGATGTAACTGTCGATGTTGAGGTTGTAGAAGTTGGTGTAGGAGTAGTGGTGAGAGGAACTGTTGATGTTGTGGTGGTTGGGATGTGTGTTGTGGTTCCACATTGACAACATTTCACTCGAATTTCGTAATCGAAGCACTTTTGCTGAAGACCTTGCTTATTGTTTTTACAAATCAGTCCAACGGATGGATTGCAAGTCACGTCTTGGCCAAGCTGAGAGATCTGAAGTCCAGGGTATTGTGTTGCTCTACATTCAACTGCTTCAGGAGCTGAGCAAATGTGATAACCAGCAGCAATGATCTTCTTAATAGATTCATTATCTCCACCTTCGGAGCCAGACGTTGGCTGACCAAGGTTGATCCAGTCTGACCACACACATGTTTCTTCACCACCGCAGGTGGTAGGTGTTACTCCTATTGAGGTTGATGTAGGAGTAGTGGTTGGAATTGTAGTAGGAAGGGGAGTCAGAGTGGTTGTTTTTGTTGTAGATATAACTGTCGATGTTGAGGTTGTAGAAGTGGGTGTAGGAGTAGTGGTGAGAGGAACTGTTGATGTTGTGGTGGTTGGGATGTGTGTTGTGGTTCCACATTGACAACATTTCACTCGAATCTCGTAATCGAAGCACTTTTGCTGAAGACCTTGCTTATTGTTTTTACAAATCAGTCCAACGGATGGATTACAAGTCACGTCTTGGCCAAGCTGAGAGATCTGAAGTCCAGGGTATTGTGTTGCTCTACATTCAACTGCTTCAGGAGCTGAGCAAATGTGATAACCAGCAGAAATGATCTTCTTAATAGATTCATTATCTCCACCTTCGGAGCCAGACGTTGGCTGACCAAGGTTGATCCAGTCTGACCACACACATGTTTCTTCACCACCGCAGGTGGTAGGTGTTACTCCTGTTGAGGTTGATGTAGGAGTAGTGGTTGGAGTTGTAGTAGGGCTGGGAGTCAGAGTGGTTGTTTTTGTTGTAGATGTAACTGTCGATGTTGAGGTTGTAGAAGTGGGTGTAGGAGTAGTGGTGAGAGGAACTGTTGATGTTGTGGTGGTTGGGATGTGTGTTGTGGTTCCACATTGACAACATTTCACTCGAATCTCGTAATCAAAGCACTTTTGCTGAAGACCTTGCTTATTGTTTTTACAAATCAGTCCAACGGATGGATTACAAGTCACGTCTTGGCCAAGCTGAGAGATCTGAAGTCCAGGGTATTGTGTTGCTCTACATTCAACTGCTTCAGGAGCTGAGCAAATGTGATAACCAGCAGAAATGATCTTCTTAATAGATTCATTATCTCCACCTTCGGAGCCAGACGTTGGCTGACCAAGGTTGATCCAGTCTGACCACACACATGTTTCTTCACCACCGCAGGTGGTAGGTGTTACTCCTGTTGAGGTTGATGTAGGAGTAGTGGTTGGAGTTGTAGTAGGGCTGGGAGTCAGAGTGGTTGTTTTTGTTGTAGATGTAACTGTCGATGTTGAGGTTGTAGAAGTGGGTGTAGGAGTAGTGGTGAGAGGAACTGTTGATGTTGTGGTGGTTGAGATGTGTGTTGTGGTTCCACATTGACAACATTTCACTCGAATTTCGTAATCGAAGCACTTTTGCTGAAGACCTTGCTTATTGTTTTTACAAATCAGTCCAACGGATGGATTGCAAGTCACGTCTTGGCCAAGCTGAGAGATCTGAAGTCCAGGGTATTGTGTTGCTCTACATTCAACTGCTTCAGGAGCTGAGCAAATGTGATAACCAGCAGAAATGATCTTCTTAATAGATTCATTATCTCCACCTTCGGAGCCAGACGTTGGCTGACCAAGGTTGATCCAGTCTGACCACACACATGTTTCTTCACCACCGCAGGTGGTAGGTGTTACTCGTGTTGAGGTTGATGTAGGAGTAGTGGTTGGAGTTGTAGTAGGGCTGGGAGTCAGAGTGGTTGTTTTTGTTGTAGATGTAACTGTCGATGTTGAGGTTGTAGAAGTTGGTGTAGGAGTAGTGGTGAGAGGAACTGTTGATGTTGTGGTGGTTGGGATGTGTGTTGTGGTTCCACATTGACAACATTTCACTCGAATTTCGTAATCGAAGCACTTTTGCTGAAGACCTTGCTTATTGTTTTTACAAATCAGTCCAACGGATGGATTGCAAGTCACGTCTTGGCCAAGCTGAGAGATCTGAAGTCCAGGGTATTGTGTTGCTCTACATTCAACTGCTTCAGGAGCTGAGCAAATGTGATAACCAGCAGCAATGATCTTCTTAATAGATTCATTATCTCCACCTTCGGAGCCAGACGTTGGCTGACCAAGGTTGATCCAGTCTGACCACACACATGTTTCTTCACCACCGCAGGTGGTAGGTGTTACTCGTGTTGAGGTTGATGTAGGAGTAGTGGTTGGAGTTGTAGTAGGGCTGGGAGTCAGAGTGGTTGTTTTTGTTGTAGATGTAACTGTCGATGTTGAGGTTGTAGAAGTTGGTGTAGGAGTAGTGGTGAGAGGAACTGTTGATGTTGTGGTGGTTGGGATGTGTGTTGTGGTTCCACATTGACAACATTTCACTCGAATTTCGTAATCGAAGCACTTTTGCTGAAGACCTTGCTTATTGTTTTTACAAATCAGTCCAACGGATGGATTGCAAGTCACGTCTTGGCCAAGCTGAGAGATCTGAAGTCCAGGGTATTGTGTTGCTCTACATTCAACTGCTTCAGGAGCTGAGCAAATGTGATAACCAGCAGCAATGATCTTCTTAATAGATTCATTATCTCCACCTTCGGAGCCAGACGTTGGCTGACCAAGGTTGATCCAGTCTGACCACACACATGTTTCTTCACCACCGCAGGTGGTAGGTGTTACTCCTATTGAGGTTGATGTAGGAGTAGTGGTTGGAATTGTAGTAGGAAGGGGAGTCAGAGTGGTTGTTTTTGTTGTAGATATAACTGTCGATGTTGAGGTTGTAGAAGTGGGTGTAGGAGTAGTGGTGAGAGGAACTGTTGATGTTGTGGTGGTTGGGATGTGTGTTGTGGTTCCACATTGACAACATTTCACTCGAATCTCGTAATCGAAGCACTTTTGCTGAAGACCTTGCTTATTGTTTTTACAAATCAGTCCAACGGATGGATTACAAGTCACGTCTTGGCCAAGCTGAGAGATCTGAAGTCCAGGGTATTGTGTTGCTCTACATTCAACTGCTTCAGGAGCTGAGCAAATGTGATAACCAGCAGAAATGATCTTCTTAATAGATTCATTATCTCCACCTTCGGAGCCAGACGTTGGCTGACCAAGGTTGATCCAGTCTGACCACACACATGTTTCTTCACCACCGCAGGTGGTAGGTGTTACTCCTGTTGAGGTTGATGTAGGAGTAGTGGTTGGAGTTGTAGTAGGGCTGGGAGTCAGAGTGGTTGTTTTTGTTGTAGATGTAACTGTCGATGTTGAGGTTGTAGAAGTGGGTGTAGGAGTAGTGGTGAGAGGAACTGTTGATGTTGTGGTGGTTGGGATGTGTGTTGTGGTTCCACATTGACAACATTTCACTCGAATCTCGTAATCAAAGCACTTTTGCTGAAGACCTTGCTTATTGTTTTTACAAATCAGTCCAACGGATGGATTACAAGTCACGTCTTGGCCAAGCTGAGAGATCTGAAGTCCAGGGTATTGTGTTGCTCTACATTCAACTGCTTCAGGAGCTGAGCAAATGTGATAACCAGCAGAAATGATCTTCTTAATAGATTCATTATCTCCACCTTCGGAGCCAGACGTTGGCTGACCAAGGTTGATCCAGTCTGACCACACACATGTTTCTTCACCACCGCAGGTGGTAGGTGTTACTCCTGTTGAGGTTGATGTAGGAGTAGTGGTTGGAGTTGTAGTAGGGCTGGGAGTCAGAGTGGTTGTTTTTGTTGTAGATGTAACTGTCGATGTTGAGGTTGTAGAAGTGGGTGTAGGAGTAGTGGTGAGAGGAACTGTTGATGTTGTGGTGGTTGGGATGTGTGTTGTGGTTCCACATTGACAACATTTCACTCGAATCTCGTAATCAAAGCACTTTTGCTGAAGACCTTGCTTATTGTTTTTACAAATCAGTCCAACGGATGGATTGCAAGTCACGTCTTGGCCAAGCTGAGAGATCTGAAGTCCAGGGTATTGTGTTGCTCTACATTCAACTGCTTCAGGAGCTGAGCAAATGTGATAACCAGCAGAAATGATCTTCTTAATAGATTCATTATCTCCACCTTCGGAGCCAGACGTTGGCTGACCAAGGTTGATCCAGTCTGACCACACACATGTTTCTTCACCACTGCAGGTGGTAGGTGTTACTCCTGTTGAGGTTGATGTAGGAGTAGTGGTTGGAGTTGTAGTAGGGCTGGGAGTCAGAGTGGTTGTTTTTGTTGTAGATGTAACTGTCGATGTTGAGGTTGTAGAAGTTGGTGTAGGAGTAGTGGTGAGAGGAACTGTTGATGTTGTGGTGGTTGGGATGTGTGTTGTGGTTCCACATTGACAACATTTCACTCGAATTTCGTAATCGAAGCACTTTTGCTGAAGACCTTGCTTATTGTTTTTACAAATCAGTCCAACGGATGGATTGCAAGTCACGTCTTGGCCAAGCTGAGAGATCTGAAGTCCAGGGTATTGTGTTGCTCTACATTCAACTGCTTCAGGAGCTGAGCAAATGTGATAACCAGCAGCAATGATCTTCTTAATAGATTCATTATCTCCACCTTCGGAGCCAGACGTTGGCTGACCAAGGTTGATCCAGTCTGACCACACACATGTTTCTTCACCACCGCAGGTGGTAGGTGTTACTCCTATTGAGGTTGATGTAGGAGTAGTGGTTGGAATTGTAGTAGGAAGGGGAGTCAGAGTGGTTGTTTTTGTTGTAGATATAACTGTCGATGTTGAGGTTGTAGAAGTGGGTGTAGGAGTAGTGGTGAGAGGAACTGTTGATGTTGTGGTGGTTGGGATGTGTGTTGTGGTTCCACATTGACAACATTTCACTCGAATCTCGTAATCGAAGCACTTTTGCTGAAGACCTTGCTTATTGTTTTTACAAATCAGTCCAACGGATGGATTACAAGTCACGTCTTGGCCAAGCTGAGAGATCTGAAGTCCAGGGTATTGTGTTGCTCTACATTCAACTGCTTCAGGAGCTGAGCAAATGTGATAACCAGCAGAAATGATCTTCTTAATAGATTCATTATCTCCACCTTCGGAGCCAGACGTTGGCTGACCAAGGTTGATCCAGTCTGACCACACACATGTTTCTTCACCACCGCAGGTGGTAGGTGTTACTCCTGTTGAGGTTGATGTAGGAGTAGTGGTTGGAGTTGTAGTAGGGCTGGGAGTCAGAGTGGTTGTTTTTGTTGTAGATGTAACTGTCGATGTTGAGGTTGTAGAAGTGGGTGTAGGAGTAGTGGTGAGAGGAACTGTTGATGTTGTGGTGGTTGGGATGTGTGTTGTGGTTCCACATTGACAACATTTCACTCGAATCTCGTAATCAAAGCACTTTTGCTGAAGACCTTGCTTATTGTTTTTACAAATCAGTCCAACGGATGGATTACAAGTCACGTCTTGGCCAAGCTGAGAGATCTGAAGTCCAGGGTATTGTGTTGCTCTACATTCAACTGCTTCAGGAGCTGAGCAAATGTGATAACCAGCAGAAATGATCTTCTTAATAGATTCATTATCTCCACCTTCGGAGCCAGACGTTGGCTGACCAAGGTTGATCCAGTCTGACCACACACATGTTTCTTCACCACCGCAGGTGGTAGGTGTTACTCCTGTTGAGGTTGATGTAGGAGTAGTGGTTGGAGTTGTAGTAGGGCTGGGAGTCAGAGTGGTTGTTTTTGTTGTAGATGTAACTGTCGATGTTGAGGTTGTAGAAGTGGGTGTAGGAGTAGTGGTGAGAGGAACTGTTGATGTTGTGGTGGTTGGGATGTGTGTTGTGGTTCCACATTGACAACATTTCACTCGAATCTCGTAATCAAAGCACTTTTGCTGAAGACCTTGCTTATTGTTTTTACAAATCAGTCCAACGGATGGATTGCAAGTCACGTCTTGGCCAAGCTGAGAGATCTGAAGTCCAGGGTATTGTGTTGCTCTACATTCAACTGCTTCAGGAGCTGAGCAAATGTGATAACCAGCAGAAATGATCTTCTTAATAGATTCATTATCTCCACCTTCGGAGCCAGACGTTGGCTGACCAAGGTTGATCCAGTCTGACCACACACATGTTTCTTCACCACTGCAGGTGGTAGGTGTTACTCCTGTTGAGGTTGATGTAGGAGTAGTGGTTGGAGTTGTAGTAGGGCTGGGAGTCAGAGTGGTTGTTTTTGTTGTAGATGTAACTGTCGATGTTGAGGTTGTAGAAGTGGGTGTAGGTGTAGTGGTGAGAGGAACTGTTGATGTTGTGGTGGTTGGGATGTGTGTTGTGGTTCCACATTGACAACATTTCACTCGAATCTCGTAATCAAAGCACTTTTGCTGAAGACCTTGCTTATTGTTGTTACAAATCAGTCCAACGGATGGATTGCAAGTCACGTCTTGGCCAAGCTGAGAGATCTGAAGTCCAGGGTATTGTGTTGCTCTACATTCAACTGCTTCAGGAGCTGAGCAAATGTGATAACCAGCAGCAATGATCTTCTTAATAGATTCATTATCTCCACCTTCGGAGCCAGACGTTGGCTGACCAAGGTTGATCCAGTCTGACCACACACATGTTTCTTCACCACCGCAGGTGGTAGGTGTTACTCCTATTGAGGTTGATGTAGGAGTAGTGGTTGGAATTGTAGTAGGAAGGGGAGTCAGAGTGGTTGTTTTTGTTGTAGATATAACTGTCGATGTTGAGGTTGTAGAAGTGGGTGTAGGAGTAGTGGTGAGAGGAACTGTTGATGTTGTGGTGGTTGGGATGTGTGTTGTGGTTCCACATTGACAACATTTCACTCGAATTTCGTAATCGAAGCACTTTTGCTGAAGACCTTGCTTATTGTTTTTACAAATCAGTCCAACGGATGGATTGCAAGTCACGTCTTGGCCAAGCTGAGAGATCTGAAGTCCAGGGTATTGTGTTGCTCTACATTCAACTGCTTCAGGAGCTGAGCAAATGTGATAACCAGCAGAAATGATCTTCTTAATAGATTCATTATCTCCACCTTCGGAGCCAGACGTTGGCTGACCAAGGTTGATCCAGTCTGACCACACACATGTTTCTTCACCACCGCAGGTGGTAGGTGTTACTCCTGTTGAGGTTGATGTAGGAGTAGTGGTTGGAGTTGTAGTAGGGCTGGGAGTCAGAGTGGTTGTTTTTGTTGTAGATGTAACTGTCGATGTTGAGGTTGTAGAAGTGGGTGTAGGAGTAGTGGTGAGAGGAACTGTTGATGTTGTGGTGGTTGGGATGTGTGTTGTGGTTCCACATTGACAACATTTCACTCGAATTTCGTAATCGAAGCACTTTTGCTGAAGACCTTGCTTATTGTTTTTACAAATCAGTCCAACGGATGGATTGCAAGTCACGTCTTGGCCAAGCTGAGAGATCTGAAGTCCAGGGTATTGTGTTGCTCTACATTCAACTGCTTCAGGAGCTGAGCAAATGTGATAACCAGCAGAAATGATCTTCTTAATAGATTCATTATCTCCACCTTCGGAGCCAGACGTTGGCTGACCAAGGTTGATCCAGTCTGACCACACACATGTTTCTTCACCACCGCAGGTGGTAGGTGTTACTCCTGTTGAGGTTGATGTAGGAGTATTGGTTGGAGTTGTAGTAGGGCTGGGAGTCAGAGTGGTTGTTTTTGTTGTAGATGTAACTGTCGATGTTGAGGTTGTAGAAGTGGGTGTAGGAGTAGTGGTGAGAGGAACTGTTGATGTTGTGGTGGTTGGGATGTGTGTTGTGGTTCCACATTGACAACATTTCACTCGAATCTCATAATCAAAGCACTTTTGCTGAAGACCTTGCTTATTGTTTTTACAAATCAGTCCAACGGATGGATTGCAAGTCACGTCTTGGCCAAGCTGAGAGATCTGAAGTCCAGGGTATTGTGTTGCTCTACATTCAACTGCTTCAGGAGCTGAGCAAATGTGATAACCAGCAGAAATGATCTTCTTAATAGATTCATTATCTCCACCTTCGGAGCCAGACGTTGGCTGACCAAGGTTGATCCAGTCTGACCACACACATGTTTCTTCACCACTGCAGGTGGTAGGTGTTACTCCTGTTGAGGTTGATGTAGGAGTAGTGGTTGGAGTTGTAGTAGGGCTGGGAGTCAGAGTGGTTGTTTTTGTTGTAGATGTAACTGTCGATGTTGAGGTTGTAGAAGTGGGTGTAGGTGTAGTGGTGAGAGGAACTGTTGATGTTGTGGTGGTTGGGATGTGTGTTGTGGTTCCACATTGACAACATTTCACTCGAATCTCGTAATCAAAGCACTTTTGCTGAAGACCTTGCTTATTGTTGTTACAAATCAGTCCAACGGATGGATTGCAAGTCACGTTTTGGCCAAGCTGAGAGATCTGAAGTCCAGGGTATTGTGTTGCTCTACATTCAACTGCTTCAGGAGCTGAGCAAATGTGATAACCAGCAGCAATGATCTTCTTAATAGATTCATTATCTCCACCTTCGGAGCCAGACGTTGGCTGACCAAGGTTGATCCAGTCTGACCACACACATGTTTCTTCACCACCGCAGGTGGTAGGTGTTACTCCTATTGAGGTTGATGTAGGAGTAGTGGTTGGAATTGTAGTAGGAAGGGGAGTCAGAGTGGTTGTTTTTGTTGTAGATATAACTGTCGATGTTGAGGTTGTAGAAGTGGGTGTAGGAGTAGTGGTGAGAGGAACTGTTGATGTTGTGGTGGTTGGGATGTGTGTTGTGGTTCCACATTGACAACATTTCACTCGAATCTCGTAATCAAAGCACTTTTGCTGAAGACCTTGCTTATTGTTGTTACAAATCAGTCCAACGGATGGATTGCAAGTCACGTCTTGGCCAAGCTGAGAGATCTGAAGTCCAGGGTATTGTGTTGCTCTACATTCAACTGCTTCAGGAGCTGAGCAAATGTGATAACCAGCAGCAATGATCTTCTTAATAGATTCATTATCTCCACCTTCGGAGCCAGACGTTGGCTGACCAAGGTTGATCCAGTCTGACCACACACATGTTTCTTCACCACTGCAGGTGGTAGGTGTTACTCCTGTTGAGGTTGATGTAGGAGTAGTGGTTGGAGTTGTAGTAGGGCTGGGAGTCAGAGTGGTTGTTTTTGTTGTAGATGTAACTGTCGATGTTGAGGTTGTAGAAGTGGGTGTAGGAGTAGTGGTGAGAGGAACTGTTGATGTTGTGGTGGTTGGGATGTGTGTTGTGGTTCCACATTGACAACATTTCACTCGAATTTCGTAATCGAAGCACTTTTGCTGAAGACCTTGCTTATTGTTTTTACAAATCAGTCCAACGGATGGATTGCAAGTCACGTCTTGGCCAAGCTGAGAGATCTGAAGTCCAGGGTATTGTGTTGCTCTACATTCAACTGCTTCAGGAGCTGAGCAAATGTGATAACCAGCAGAAATGATCTTCTTAATAGATTCATTATCTCCACCTTCGGAGCCAGACGTTGGCTGACCAAGGTTGATCCAGTCTGACCACACACATGTTTCTTCACCACCGCAGGTGGTAGGTGTTACTCCTATTGAGGTTGATGTAGGAGTAGTGGTTGGAGTTGTAGTAGGGCTGGGAGTCAGAGTGGTTGTTTTTGTTGTAGATGTAACTGTCGATGTTGAGGTTGTAGAAGTGGGTGTAGGAGTAGTGGTGAGAGGAACTGTTGATGTTGTGGTGGTTGGGATGTGTGTTGTGGTTCCACATTGACAACATTTCACTCGAATTTCGTAATCGAAGCACTTTTGCTGAAGACCTTGCTTATTGTTTTTACAAATCAGTCCAACGGATGGATTGCAAGTCACGTCTTGGCCAAGCTGAGAGATCTGAAGTCCAGGGTATTGTGTTGCTCTACATTCAACTGCTTCAGGAGCTGAGCAAATGTGATAACCAGCAGAAATGATCTTCTTAATAGATTCATTATCTCCACCTTCGGAGCCAGACGTTGGCTGACCAAGGTTGATCCAGTCTGACCACACACATGTTTCTTCACCACCGCAGGTGGTAGGTGTTACTCCTGTTGAGGTTGATGTAGGAGTAGTGGATGGAATTGTAGTAGGAAGGGGAGTCAGAGTGGTTGTTTTTGTTGTAGATGTAACTGTCGATGTTGAGGTTGTAGAAGTGGGTGTAGGAGTAGTGGTGAGAGGAACTGTTGATGTTGTGGTGGTTGGGATGTGTGTTGTGGTTCCACATTGACAACATTTCACTCGAATCTCGTAATCAAAGCACTTTTGCTGAAGACCTTGCTTATTGTTGTTACAAATCAGTCCAACGGATGGATTGCAAGTCACGTCTTGGCCAAGCTGAGAGATCTGAAGTCCAGGGTATTGTGTTGCTCTACATTCAACTGCTTCAGGAGCTGAGCAAATGTGATAACCAGCAGCAATGATCTTCTTAATAGATTCATTATCTCCACCTTCGGAGCCAGACGTTGGCTGACCAAGGTTGATCCAGTCTGACCACACACATGTTTCTTCACCACCGCAGGTGGTAGGTGTTACTCCTATTGAGGTTGATGTAGGAGTAATGGTTGGAATTGTAGTAGGAAGGGGAGTCAGAGTGGTTGTTTTTGTTGTAGATGTAACTGTCGATGTTGAGGTTGTAGAAATGGGTGTTGATGTGGTCGGTGGAGCAGTCGTTGTTAAGATTTTAGTAGTGGGTGTTGGAGTAGTGGTTGGAGTTGTAGATGTGGTTAGAGGTTGAGTTGAGGTTGGAGGAGTAGTGATTGTCATTGGTTTACTTGTTTTTGTAGGTAATGTGGATGTTGACATTGTTGTAGTTGTGACAGTAGGTGTAATTATAGGTACTGGTGTTGTAGTTTGACATTTCACAGTCTTACAACACTTCACCTTAATTTCATAGTCAAGGCATATTGGAGGAATGCCTTGATCTTTGTTCTGGCATATTAGTCCAACTTCCGTATTACATTCTACCTTCTGTCGTAATTTAGACAATGGGACCCCTGGATATCGCACTGCTTGACACTTAACATCCACTGGTTTTTCACAAATATCTTTTCCAGATTGTATAATTTTTTTAATTGATTCATTGTCGCCACCCCCAGGACCAAATTGAGGATAGTCCACATTATACCAAGGTGACCACTGACAAACTGTGCAGTTAGGGGTTTTTGTAGTCAACGTGGTTGTTGATATAGTGGAGGTGGTTGCTGTTGTAGTTGTTGTAGTAAAAGGTGGCCTTGTTGTTGTTGGTGCAATGGTTGGAGGTTTAGATGTGCAAAGATTTTCATCACAGCAGAGGACTCGAACTTGGTAGTTAAAGCACAGTGGAAATGGGCCTGACTGGTCTTCATTTCTGCAAGTCAACCCTTCTGCTACATTACACTGCACCACTTGGCCCACTTGGCTTATGCTAACATTTGGGTACTTCTCAGCTCTGCATTGAATCTTGCTTGGCTTCTCACATATATCGTGTCCCTCTGCTCTTATGTTGTTGTAGGTTTCAGAGTCTCCTCCTGGAGTTCCAAGTGTAGGAAATGTGGTATCAAACCATTGTGACCACACACATGGATATCCACATGTAGTAGTAAATGTTGTTGGATACGGTGTTGTCTCTGTTGACGTTGTGGCTGGCTCTATAGATACAGGGATTACATGACAGTTATTTAATTCAATTTAAAACAAACAAACCATTTTAAATTGTGTAAAAACATGTAATTTAGGTGCATAATTAGCCATTTTGATCACAAAAGATACCTGCTGTAGTTTTTACTTTCACATAACTTCATACAACAACTAATTCACAGTCATTCAAGTCACCGTCTCAGGTACCCACCAGTTGTGGGTGTTGAGAAAGTAAAGACAGTTGTTGTCACTGTAGAGGATGGAGTAGAGTTAGGAACAGATGGAGTTGAAGCTGGAGTTGGAGTTGAACATGGGTAAATGTCCCTCTGAATGGTTCCGTTCTTCCCACAAATGGCTGTGATACAACTGCCGTGCCCATTCGTAGTGTGATAGATGGTATGTCCATAAGGGTATTTGTTCCCATTGTAGGTGCAAGTGCAAGCTGAAAGGATAAGATATATTTTAGTGTACTGGAATGTTGAAGAAATAATTTATGTGTTGCTGTTTTGGTTGAAGGATCCATTCATACCTTGTACATCGTATTTGCAGTCCACTGTCACGGAATTACAATAGCTTTGGAAAAAGAAACATTTATAATTCTACTTAGTTTCATTCTTGACATTGGTGTTCACAATTTTAGCCGAGACCAAGATTCTCTGTATTACTAAAGGCATACCATGTCTGGCAGTTCTCTGTGGTCGGTACTTTTTCTCCATTATTGTAGTGTTTTCCATCTCTGCCATAGCATCCACACTGCTCCTTCTCCACACACTGCATTGTATCTTCATCAAAGAAGGGTTGAGCAGGAGGACATTTTGGATAGCAACCTAAAGAAGAAGAAAAATAGTCAAATATTAATGATCAAAATGTGCAATTGATTGATAGTGGGATATGGTGGTGAAACAAAGTGAATAGAAACTGAGTGAAAAGTAAAGTATATCTAAAATGACCTTATAGATATACTTTAGAAGACAGTTATTCTTCTAAATATTTGATTGTTGTAAAACAGGAATAGCTGAACAAAAATACAAAATAAATTCATAGACTAGAGATCAAGTTCCCCAGAGATAAAGTTCATACTATAGTCATACCTTGTAAGTACATTATAATTACAACACCAGGTACACAAACACATTACTATCAAGCTAAGCCCAGCCATATACTTGCTTGATCACTTTTCAGTTATCATGTTTTGTAAAAGATGTAGCCTGAATTTGTTTCACACTGCCAATTCCAGCCCGATAAAATTGATAGCAATTTAAAGCTAGAATCCTTTGTTGATACAGCCATTTTTGGACGTATAAATAAATAATATACACCCATTGATTCTTGAAGAATATAACTTCTGAGCTTAGTTCAAATGTCATATCCCATAAGAACCCCAAATATACTAATGTTTTAATCCAATGTTTGTAAACAATATAAATGTAATCAAACACGGTATAGCCACAAAACATGGTTAAAACAATCCTTTTTATATCATGAATGGTCATCCCTTGAATCCATAGCTCTGTCTATGAATTTGAAAGTGGTTACATTTCTCCTGGCCCATCCCTCAGCTTTTTACCGAAACAGAGGCAGGGTGACATACTTTGTAATTGTTTCAATTAAGGACTCTAGCTTTAACGTTAAACAAATACTAAGCACCTGTTATAGAAAATAGTTGTTGCCCAAAATAGATCCTAAATGAATGTCTACTGTACCTTCAAGAGGTGGTATCTGAGTGGAGCAGCTCCCAGAGGGATTCCTGCAGGTCTTCATACACTGAGCTCCACATGCCTTGTAGTGCCACTCACATTCTCCAGGGGGGTTGTAGTAATCACAGAACAGTGCTGTATGTGGTGGACAAAAAGCTCTCTGTAAGTATTATCTTCAATTCGGTTTAAACTGACTGTTATTATGTCAGCCTATTATTATGTCGGCGCATAAATGAATTGAACATTTAAAGACTCACGGCAGATTTGTGGGCTTCTCCAGGCTATGCAGGCTCCAGCCTCATTACAGGCCTCTGCATAAGCTGCCACAGCGGTACAGAAACACTCACAGTCTCCACCACTGTCACAAGCACATGAGTCTGTCACACAAGCATCGTAGAAAGGAGAGGGGTCCACCTAATTGGAGAACATCATTTAGTCAATTTGATCATATAAAATTCCAAAACATTCAGTGAACGACTAAAGTCTAACCTACTTTAGAATGGCAGTCTGTGAAAACTTTGCTCTGTATGATGCTGCACTGCTTTTGTGACCAAGACTGCCTGTAAGGGTTGGCAGAACAGGGACTCCTTTTTCTCTTGGCATCGGGGCAGCTTGCAGAGACTTTCCAGCTGTTTCCAAAGTCTAGAGGATTGACAACAACTGCCTGGCTCCTGGTAGTGAAGTCATTGTTTGCGTTGCCATCATAGTTTCCACATAGACCACAGACATGTCCCTGAAGAGGACATAGCATGCGATTCAATTGAATTATAAAAATTAGTGATAACAGTCTTGTGAATATCAGTTGATGGAATACTATAAACATATTTTCATATCTAATTTGTCATTCAATTAAAGTTCAAATGTACCTTGAACTGTGGGTTAAGTTTGATGAACATGCTTGTTTTCCTGTCCCACATGAGAATCAAACCATTATTGGCTTCGATCACAAGGTAGATGCCCATTGTGCGAATCTGGTAAGGAACCGCCTCCCCTGTATTTCTCTCAACGACTTGGTAGTTCCCTTCTGTCAGGATTAATTCATTGTTCTGAAAGAGATTTTAAAAAAATATTTGAGTATATAGTTATTAAGAGATTAATTTATCTAATTACTCATTATGTTATAATGTATGCTATAGTCTTCATTTTTTTGCCTCATGAAGTTTTGATTTATGTATTTTGTATAGTATGCTTTATAGGTTGTACTATGTATGTACTGCATGAATGAATGAATGAATGAATGAATGAATTAATTAATTAATTAATGAATTAATGAATTAATTAATTAATTAATTAATTAATGAATAGTAGTAGTCTTGGCTTCAGTAATGGTATGTGCCAGTCAGGAAGCAGGAATCTAGTTACCCCCAGGAAGAGTTTGATGGCTTTGGAGCAGGTGGTGCCTGTTGTTCCACAAGGGATGTTCTCAGTGATGACTCTGAAGCTGCCGTTGGGATTGTTGTTACCACAGTAGTCCTGTTTAAGGTAGACTCAATTTCAGTCATAAATTTAACAACAGCCAACACAGTATTTTGGTGGACTGTACATTATCTCCAACCACACATGTGGTAAGTCAATCATTGAAATAGTGAAAAGGTTCAGCTTGATGGGAACAGCAGCATCCACAAAGCAACAGCAGATAATGTCCAAACCGTTTCAAATATTTATTTTCAGACTCCTCAGAAACGCCTACAGCACATACCTTAAAAAATATATATATCTATATAAACACAGACCCTTATTGGTCAACGTGTATTAATAATACTTGACCAGTAAATAAACAAATATTAGGGTTGATCATTTAGACTATCAAGTTACCCTGCAAGCATACCTTTGTAAGAGTGTATTCACAATCTCCTTCGAAAGTGAATCGTTTCCCATCAAAAGTAATGTAGTGTCCATCTCCATAAATGGCACAGGTTCCATGGCACAGGTTTGTTGTGCACTGCCATTTTCTGTCTTTACAAGTGCTGAAAGTGGCAAAAACAGATATATCAGACTGAAGTCTTAATTGGTTTTAAACCCCAACTGTGGCAAGATGAACTTACCAGGTATTGCAGTCGACCTTGATGCTGTCTTCTGGTTGGTAAGTAGCTCCATTGTGAGAACAAGGACAAAGGTCTGGCTTGATGCAGCCTCCTTTTCCATCGGATACCAGTCCAGAGGGACACATACAGCCTGATATGCACTCTGTGCTGATCTGTGAAGTGAAGATTATTGATATGAAAATTTGCTGTGTACAAATGGTGTTAACTACACGTTAAAGTGGTTCTCAGAAAGTTCTGTCTAAATGCGTGAAGATTCTGGTGGACCAAAAGGTCAAACTTGGCCTTCGTTAGCCATTATCCAATACAGAAAGACTGGGAGAAACTCCCGGGGCATATGCATTGGCTTAATCGGCTTAATCTACCAACCAATCATCTCCGACAACACATTTACATTTACATCATTTAGCGACTTACATACATTTTCATATATTTTTTCATACTTTTTCAACACCTTCCCCCTAACCCTCCCCCATACACTAGCACAAGCACAGAGCCACGCCTCACAGTTGTATGATTCGCTCAAATTAAATGATGACAAACATTTTACTCAATAAGGTCCCTCCCATGGAATTATCTGGCCAAAATTGAATCGTTGATGTACTAGGCTTATATGCACTGTGCGCAATAGCCTGTAGACGAGGTGAATAGGAGACTCACACAGGCCATATCCAGAATATTGCAGCTCTTCTGACACTCTAACCCTCTCACTCCTGGGCTTGCATTGGAGCAGTTGAAGAAAACCATTGGTGCAACACATGCTGTGAAAATAAAGGGAATTCATGTATCATGACTCTGTTGTGTCTTTCACAAAATCAATATGCTCTGTAAAGTGTGTGCTAGGATGGAGAGATTTCAACATGCACATAGACTTGTTCTGCTACCAATAGCATACCATTACCACGCACCATATCTGTATATAGGATTTGACATAGTGCCATTAAAAAAACAGTCATTTCAAATTCAGTGTTGCCTCGAACAGTACAATAGCTCAAAATTGTGAGTTGTTTCGACAATTTATATACATGAACTTACATGGCTGTTCAGGTGAATCTCCAATACAACGGAGTTTGCCCTCCTTGCAGGTGCTGAAATAAAATAATGTTAATGGTACTTGAATGTCCTTATGCTCACTGCAGGAAAGCAAGTCTTAAGGCTCTTTGTTCATGAAGTCCCACAACATTTAAAAAAAAAATTGTGTTGTGAATTACATTGATATACAGTTTGAGTATAGGTAGGTAAATAACTCGGTCCATACCACATGGTTCCATCCTTGCTGATGACCTCCCCAGGGGACACCACTGAGCCCTTGTAATAACAAGGGCAGTTGGCTGGTGGAACACACTTGCCCTCATCATCCAGGTAGGTTCCCTCAGAACAGACACATCCATCCACAGGCTCGAAGGTGATTGAACAGGTAAAGTCAGAGTCGCTGTAGCAGCGGCAGGAGCGATCACTGCTTTTTATGCTGTAGGCGTAGACCATGGTGCTAGGGCACGAGTTGGAGTATTTGGCTGGGGATGGCAACAACTGGTGTTAGATGTAAATATGTATAATATTTGTGTCTAATTCTCTCACAATTGACACATCTTCTTAGGTATTATGGTGTGATTGTCACTTACTGCAGATAGTGTCTCTCCAGAAGCTGAGCTGGATCCCCTCGGCAGCACAAGCGTGGACATAAGAGGAGACGGCAGCACACATGCAGTCCTCACTCTTCTCACAGTTACAGCTGTCATACATGCAGTTCTGAATAGAAAACCACAGTCACAACAACATCCATATTATACCGTACAATAGTTTAAATGAATTGTGTGTGCATAATATGCACGAATACTGTGCAGATAAACTATATTTAACAGCAAGCAAGGAAATCCTCAATTGCCCCATAACAGCTGGCATCCCATGTTACATACATTTGTGTATTAACTGTGCTAAGGAAACTTTCAGAAATGAATAGTATGGTGAAATGGTCTCACTTCTTTGTACATGTCTGGGCTTATCGCTGCGTGGCATGGAGCAAACAACCCTTTAGGATCAGACAGCTGAGAGCACCAGTGCTGGGCATATTTCTCTGAAATAGTGGGAAAAAAAGCCACAGCAATTAGTTAGGCCGACTTTAAGAAACACTTGCACCATTCTCCGTAACATTTAAAACTAACATGGAAAGGTAATAAACCATGCAGCTACCATTGTCAAGACTTAAACTGCAGGGGCTTTCAAAGCTACTCTTGATGTCTGGGCAGCTGGCTCGTGTTTTCCAAGTGTTTACAAAACCAATGGCTGTGCCCTCAGTTACTCCACTCAGGACCTTGAAATCATCTCCTTGGTTGTTGTTGAAGTTTCCACAAAGACCTGTAGGGTGAACATGTATTTATATACAGGGAAAATAAATAATTCCCAGAACATGAACACCTCAGTGGACTGTGGTGGTTGGTCAACGGATGATGAGACATACCGCAAGTTCTCTGCTGCCAAACGGTGCTTGCAGCAATATAGACCTGCATGACTGGTGAGAGTTGGATTTCCAACTGGATGCCAAAGGTGGTCTGGATGATGATGAAAAATGAGGAGGCTCTGAAAATAGTTACTCCAGCTATAAGGATCAAAGTGGGAAGAGGAAGGAGTAAGATGCAGCAATATGATGTTAAGTAAAATATATGTGTCAGTGTTGAATGATATAGCTACATCATCATTACAACATTCCCAATTACCCTTAAATATTCCCCATACAATGGTGAGCTTAACTGTAGGACACCAGTTTCATGCATGCCTAGTCATGACTACATTGATAGTACTGTATGTTTATTGGTCAACTGTAACTTACCAGCAGAAAAGGGCAGCTGAGAATAGATTCCATTTACAAAGGCTTTTCCATTGGGTTGTATGTTGATGACCTGCATAGAGGGGCATTGTGTATCAATATGTGTATTCATGATATTCATATAATACATTAAAATCTAAAACCTAACAACATTGTGGAAAAAACATCTACTGCAGTCAGTTGAGAGCATATCATATCAGTCAAAGATTACTTACAGTGGCTCCTTCTGAGAGGGACAGGGTAACAGCCTTTAGACAAGTCTCACTGTCAGAAAGCCCACACTGCACCAGATCACCCAGTACAGTGAATTGCATCCCATCACAGTCCTGCAAAAAACATGAATATTTGTCTCAATAAAAGGAAATATCCTTCTGAATATTTCTGAAAAAGGAATATCTCAGTGTAAAACAGGAGACAGAGTAAACATAAATGTATGGACGCAAGATGAATAGTGTGGTTCTATATAGTGCTCCATCCCCAGTTGTAACTAACCTGATTCAGCTCATCAACCAGTTAATTATTAGAATGAGGTGCACTAAATTAGGGTTGGAGTGAAAACCAACAGGACCATAGCACTCCAGGAATAAAGTTGGAGAGCCCTGTTCTATATAGTTTGATTTAAATTTTTCATCATAAAAAATGGATTTGTCAGAAGAAAAGTAAAGAAGCCGGAGAAAAAGGTGTAATACAGACATAATAACTAAAAAGAAGTTGGCAAGTTCGAATATGTCTTTTATGAGAATTAGATTGATGCACACAGAGCTTTGATGAGGAAACTGCATATTGACCTTGGTCAGAACATAAGAGCAGTCCCCATGGAAGGTGTAGGCGTTTCCATCATAGGTGTTGATGTGGGATCCTCCCTCCACTGCGCAGGTGCCAGGACAATCCTTGTCCACACACCTCCACTGACCACCACCACAGGAACTATGGGCAAAATATCAATTATTCAATGGAACTTAGAAATTGTCACCCCTGGAATAACTTTTAGACTCAAGTCACAATTTCTTACCAATCTTTACAAGTGCTTGAATAAGACTCTCCAGGTGCGTAGGTTTTTCCATTGTGGTGGCAGGAGCATTGACTTAAGGCTATACAACCATTCTTGTTGACGTCATCAAAAACGGTGCCTTTGGGTGAGACGTGTTTATTATGTATCTCAATCCCACCATACTGCCCTACTAAAGCAAAACGACTTCAAAGTGTTTTTCTGTCTCAAAAGACAATAATTTTTTTAACTCCATGATATATTCTGATCAACTGGCTTGTTCTTGCATCAGGAAACTAAATAAATATATAAATAAATATCAGATAATATACCTGGCTATTACAACAGATCAACAGATCATTTGTAGTTGCCTTTGTAACGCAACATAGTCCAGTCCACAATATAGAATCAATTGCTTTACATTCTATCAGTATACAGTCTGCTACATTCCAATGCATTTTTAATTCCATCTCTTTGAAGAAGAGGATGTACAGAGAATATGTGAGACATTTAAATAAGTCTGCCTACCAGGAGGACAAAAGCAGCCATCTGAGCAGTGTTCCTCACACAGCTGGCCTCTCTCAGGGTTGGAGCAGGTGTCAACACAGGGGTTTCCACACTCCTGGTACTCCATGTTGAAGGGACATGTCTTATCTGCAAAGATAAAGTTATTTCAAAATGTTAGTATACTGTTGCAACTAACCAATGTGCAATTTGAATGTTGATAAGGGGAGTAAGGGCATGCTTACAGCAGAACTGTTCAGTCCTCCATTGTTTGGGCTTCCCGCCTGCATGAACACACTGGCGGGAGTACTCTGAGATGGTGTTGCACAGGCAGAAGGACTTGGTGCTGTTATCACAGTGGCACAGGTCAGATACACAGGCCTCAACAAATGAGTCGATGGCCAACAAGTCCTTACAGCTGCTGAAGGCAGGACCGGAGAGCAACTGCTCACAAACTGGTTCCTTTCAAACAAAAACAGAGAGATGTTACAATTAGGACATATACAGTGGAGTCTGAAATGATTGACACCCTTGATAAAGATGAGCAGAAATTACTGTATAAAATCAATTATTGAAATACTGAGCTATATTGTCTGCAATACAAATTTGGTCAAATTTATTATTTTGTGCTAATACAATTGCTCCTAGAAAGAGATTTTGTTCAAGAAGCAATTATAAAAAGGTAGGGGTCAAAATTATTGACATCCCTGTTTTCAATATCTTTCAATACCTCACCTTGCGAGGATAAATGCAACAAGCCTTTTAGGAGCACAGAAGGTTGGTGGCACATTAATTGGGGAGGACGGGATGGTGGTAACGGCTGGAGCGGAATTAGTTGAATGGTATCAAATACATCAAGCACATGCCGCAAGGGGATATTCCAGCAAGACAAAAACCCCATGCACACATCAACATCCCCAAATAAATACATATTTGTCCACAAAATCAACATTTTGCATTGGCCATCTCAGTCTCCAAACTTCAAACACATTGAAAATCTGTGGTTTGAATTGAAGAGTAAGCACAGACAAAGGATATCAAAGAGTTGGTAGGATTCTGTGTGGAGAAATGGTCTAAAATCTCTCCCAATGTGTTCTCCAACACATATTTTACAAAAAGGTTAGTGCCATTATTCTCGCAAGGTGAGATATTGAAAGGTATTGAAAACAGGGGTGTCAATAATTATGACACCTGCCTGGAGAGAAAGAAAGCTATTACTTTTCAACAAAATCTCTTTCTCGGAGCAATTGTATTAGTATAAAATAATATAATTTAAAAGGAAATGGAGCATACAATATACTGTAGCAGTCTATTCATTTTTGCTGATCTTTATCAAGGGAGTCAATATTTTCAGACCCCAGTGTACATGTTGTTAAGTACACAGCAGTCTAGACAATATCCCTATTCTTATCATAAGCCATAAAGATTAACCTACCAGATTGGGGCATTTCTGATTTGAAGGCAGCGTGTTTTCAGTACAGCTTTCAGTTGGACCATCCAATTTCCAGAAGTTTCCAAAGTCGACAGGAGACAATTTCAAACCTTTGGCATAAAAATAAATCCAGTTATTATTAAATGTCAACTTTATTCCAAATAATAGGCTATAGTTGACATGTTAATAGTGTCAGTGAAAGAGTACCATGGCTGTAGAACTCATCGAATTGCTGAACTCCATTAAAATCTCCACATAGACCACAGGTCTTGTTTCTGAATTTGATGTCCATCTCCACCTGAAATTGCAGATCATTAGAAGTTTTAGGGCGACAGTTAACACTCAACAAAAACGGGGAATGACTGTAACAAAACTAACATTTAACAGCAATGACAACAATTCTTAAAATGACTACAGGTTAGGACTACCTTAACTGTTGTTAACACAGTCATTCCAAGTGCCCACCACAGCACAGGCCTTCAAATGCAGACATTGACCACACTGAAAAAACCTCCACAACAGAACATTTAGAAAATGCACAATTGTTGTACTACCAAGAAGGAATCCTCCTGGTTCCATATGGCTACCAATCCCAGTTTTGCTTTGATCTTGATGTAGGAGGGAGTCTCTTCAATGAGAACACCAGACTGGCTGAAGGGTAAGGTGGCACTGGAGGAAGAGGATGACAAGCACTAGATTCAAGTAGAACTTAGACCAACCAATTTTCAATTAGCTCAATTTACTTCATTTAAGGCATTCTCATCTCTATCACTGTAAATGTGGGCTTGAGCGTAAGTACACAATACAAGGTGTGGTCTCATCTTTTAAGTCAAAGCCACTGGGACAACAATATGATAACCAACAACTTGAGCACTGAGCACTGATAAATACAGCTACATGACAAATTCGTCAGGAACTTACTGATTTCCATTAACAACAACGGAACCCTTGGATAGCTCCACCACTGTGCCATCCAGCTTCATGGTGATCTTGATAATGGTGGGCTGGTTGTCCACCACCTGCCGCCTCATCTGGATGTTGAAATCCTCATAACTGCTATGGCACAGTGAGGTCACAACATAGTTGCAGGTGGAGGGGAGCTGAAAGATGTCTCCGTCAAAGGTCTTGAAGTGGTAGTTACCCCACGTACTGCAGACCTGTCCATTGTGTATAGGACTCACTCCTGGGGAAAAGGACAACCAATTCAGGTTTAATAGCATACAATTCAGCAAGTTTTATCTTTAGATACAGAGAAAGAAATTAGTAGACTACGGGGAGGAGATATATTTCCCATTTTTGCCACTCATAGGACCATTGGTTGATTACTAGATTGTCCACACTCACTCACCATGTTAAAATTGTGTAACTAATACTTATGAACTAAAAAAACAAGACTTTTCAAAGTACATCCAATCTCTATCATATTTATTAACAATACATTAATTATCTAGGCTACTCTTGCTTTGTAGCAACAGCTAATCCACAAAACCTGTTGCACTACTTGCTATGACTCCATCATGGTTATTGTCCTTTCACCATTGTCTGTGGATTAGTAAGGCTGCAGTGTTAAACATTGTCATCATCCTCGGGGCTCACACATCTGTATATCACATGTATTATGAAGCTTACCTGCAATTTCAGGTATCCTTGACATTGAGGGGATGATGTTAACTGTGGCCTTTGATGTATCCTCTGAAATCAAAGTGTATGTGAATAAGTTACATGAAGCTTTTACTGTAAATCATTGTGGAATCCTGTGTATTTCAGGATCTGTTATGTAGTTCTCTTGCCAATCCTACATTTACTTATTCATAAATCTTAACTTGTGCTTAAAGGCGCATAAAGGCAGGACTGAGCTTTGTCAAATATTCCCTCATTGTTAGGCTGTCCAATTAGATAAACATTGGCGCTATCGGGAGAGCACTATGACATACAGTAACATACATTTTAGCTCTGTCGCCGCTTAAGCACAAGGTTTCATTTAAAGCAAAATCACGGATTGTACCTACCACTTTGAGAGGCAGTTAAACCAATCGCCAGTGCCATCCATATTAACACCCATGTAGGTGTCTGTGTTGTCCCCATGGTGATCCTCTGGGTAGTGAACACAGCTGGTATGAGAAAGGTACTTGCTTGGATCTTGGCTTTATACCACCTGAGTAAAGGGAAGGTCCTTGGTTCTTCTGGACGTGAAGGTGTGGCAGAAGGGTTGGCTCCGTCCCAAGGAATTCATGGACCTCTCATACCAATACGACAGGTTTAAACCCAATTTTCTCATTGCACAGACAAAGGTGTCATACACAAGTGGTTCCTAGATTTGTTTACCTTTTGACAAATATTTCTTATGACCAACCAAATAAACCAAATGTACTGTATGTGTTATCCTAGTCTTGAGTTGAGCCACAACCCAGGAGGACATTGCCCTGACCCATCATTCAGGAGACAACTTCATAGACAATGACCATAACCATTATTATTGCATTGGTTATCTGTTAGATTAATTGTATTTATTTATTAAAGTATATACTGTATATGGACTGAATAAACATCAAAACAGGTCATAAAGTGTTTCTGTTAATTTGTTTTGTTTATCTTCTTATGAGTCATTCAAAAGACCAACGTACCACGCTGCAGGTGTGTTGCTATCACAAGAGTGATTACTGATTCACTCTGTTGTCTTTACACTGAGTCTACAATTCTTATTGTTTCTCTTATCACAAACAGTCACACACAATGGCAATATTGCTAATGACCTGATATGAAGGAAAACCCTTGGTTACATGACTAATTAGTTGTTTTATAAACACGAAACATTTTCAAAATGCCATTAGTATTGTTGCAATGCACAATGTGATTATGCGGTGCTGTAGAATGTGGCTCCACCATCTCATGTCCTTATATCAATATCCTTGTAGAAGGGTCGTTCTGTTTGATTTCACCCCTTTTAACTTGAACAAAACTTTCTATACATCATAGGAATAGTCAAAAACAAACTTTTTGGACCTGAATGCCAAAACATTTAGGAGGTTCTCAAAGTTTTCCCATTTTGCATACCCCACCCCACCATGAGACATCCATACTGTACATGTCTTCGTCACTGGAAAAGACAAACGGTTGAGTTTGATACAAATTAAAAGCTTGCAAACAGGGTAGTCAAACTATTTTATAATTTCTTGAAGAAAAAAAATATTTGAAGAAAAATTGACATTTCTTAATCTTTAAAATCAATTATAAAAAAATGAACTAATTTTTCTTCTCACATATGTTGTACCTTAGACCCTATTTTACATCATCTGAGGTGTTTGTGTTGCATTCAAGAATGGTCTTTAATACAGGTTGTGTGTAATGTTTTGGTTTTAAAATGGTAGCACAAAACTGGTCCATACATCAGATAATGTTGACTTGAATGGAATTATCAGTTGTTTGAAATTATACTGTAAATCTTCTATACAAAACAAAAAATTTAAGTTGACGTTCGTCAATGTATGGACTGGCAGCCATCTTTGTGGATATTTTCTAGATATTATAAAATAGTTTTACAACCCTGTTTGTAAGGTTTAAGTGATATCAAACTCAACCATGTATGTCAGGGCTGTCCAACCCTGTTCCTGGAGAGCTACCCTTCTGTAGGTTTTCAATCCAACACCAGTTGTAACCAACCTGATTCAGCTTTTCAAGCAGCTAATTATTAGAACCAGGTGCGCTAGATGAGGGTTGGAGTGAAAACCTACAGAATGGTAGCTCTCCAGGAACAGGGTTGGACAGCCCTGATTTATGTTTTCCAGTGATGAGGGATGGGGTATGCAAAATGGGTAAACTTTGAGAACCTCTATCTCCTAAATGTTTTGGCATTCAGGTCTAAAAAGTAACTTTCTGACCATTTCTACCATTGCAAATATGTATGGAAAGATTTGTTCAAATCAAATGGAATGACCCAGAACTAAGGTTCAAACTGAGAATGTTTTGGCATGAAAACCCCCTTTTGGCTTCAAAATACACCCATTATAACTGTGAATGAATAGAATGTATTGTTGAAAGCTGTGTTCCTGTTGCATAGCATCACTTGACTTGATATTTGAACATGCAATTGTCACTTAGCTATTCATTAAATTCACACAAGGTTTAGAAAGATACCACTCAAACTGTATCCCCAACTAGACCTTTGACAAGACTATTTAAGATATTGATACCATCTTGTGATTTAAATATAGTCATATCCTTGAAATTAAATGATTGGTTAAACTTTATTTGTAGGTACACATATTAGCCACTAATGTGTAGTTCATAAGCATGTATGGTACATAAGTAGCTAATAACAATTAGCAACTCAACTTCCTTCCATAGTGTATTTAAAATAGAATGACCACTATGTATTATCGCTTGCCAGGGCGACATACAAGCTAGAACCGCCACTGCTGCTAGTATAAAGTGGTCTCCATGTGAATTTGGACAGTGATGCTCTCCATACACTCACCGGTCACTTCAGTACACCTTGCTAGTACCGGGTTGGACCCAATTTTGCCTTCAGAACTGTCTTAATTCTTCGTGGCATAGATTCAACAATATGCTGGAAACATTCCTCAGAGTTTTGGTCCATATTGAAATTATAGCTTCACGCAGTTGCTGCAGCTTTGTCGGCTGCACATCCATGATGCGAACCTCCCGTTCCACCACATCCCAAAGGTGCTCTATTGGATTGAGATCTGGTGACTGTGGAGGCCATTTGAGTACAGTGAACTCATTGTCATGTTCAAGAAACCAGTTTGAGTTTTTGACTTCTCCAGTGCCTTCAATACCATTCAGCCCCTGCTACTGGGTGAGAAGACGAAGAGGATGAAAGTGGAAGCACCCTTAGTCTCCTGGTTCACGGAATACCTGACCGGTAGGCCACAATTTGTGTGACTACAGAGCTGTGTGTCAGAACGGGCAGTGAGCAACACAGGGGCCCCCCAGGGAACGGTCCTGTCCCCCTTCCTGTTCACCCTCTACAACTCAGACTTCAGATATAACTCTGAAACATGCCACCTACAGAAGTTCTCGAATTACTCAGAAATTTTAGGGTGCATCAGGGGTGGGCAGGAGGAGGAGTACAGGAGCGCAATCAATGACTTTGTGTTGTGGTGTGAGCAGAACCACCTTCAGCTCCTGTTCACCCTCTACAACTCAGACTTCAGATATAACTCTGAAACATGCCACCTACAGAAGTTCTCGAATTACTCAGCAATTTTAGGGTGCATCAGGGGTGGGCAGGAGGAGGAGTACAGGAGCGCAATCAATGACTTTGTGTTGTGGTGTGAGCAGAACCACCTTCAGCTCAACATCAGCAAAACAAAGGAGATGGTGGTGGACTTCAGAAGAACCAAGGCCCAACTGACTGCAGTCCCTATACAGGGGATGGATGTGGAAATGGTTGGGTCATACAAGTTCCTGGGAGTCCATATGGACAACAGGCTGGAATGGGCTGGTAACACTGGGGCTCTGTACAAAAAGGCCCAGAGCCGACTCTACTTTCTGAGGAGGCTCAGGTCCTTCAACGTGTGCAGTAAACTACTGCATACCTTCTACCAATCTGTGGTGTCAAGTGCCATCATTTTTGCAGTGCTGTGCTGGGGCGCCAACATAAAAGCTGGTGATGCTTCTCGAGGTAAATAAGCTGATCAGGAAGGCTAGCTCTGTCCTGGGGATTAGCCTTGACACTCTAGAGGAGGTGGCGGAGCGACGGATAATGGACAACGTCACCCACCCTCTGCATGCCATGGTTATGATGCAGAGGAGCACCTTCAGTCACAGACTGATCCCTCCACGGTGTGCCAGAGAGCGCTACAGGAGTTCCATCCTGCCGGCGGCTATTAGACTATTTAATGCCTCACCGGGGTGCCGTGCCGTCGTCAACATAGACCTGGAACTGTTGGGGTGTTGGACCTAGTTTAACAATTATGCATCCATCCGTGAGTAACTCTGGTCTGTAATTCCTCAGTCACTCAGGACTTATTTATTCATTCAGGTCTGTATATACATATTCATGTACAGTTGTTATATCATATCACGTGCAATATTGTAAGTAATTCTTGGACTTAACTTACGTAGCCATTCACTCAGGAATGCATATTAGTATCCTGTCAGTTGTATCTTTTTTCATTGCTTTTAGTATATCGAATGTGCAATACGTGCAGTTATCCGTAATTAAACCCTGCGCACTAAAGACTGTATTTTAAGGGAATTACTATTATTACCCTAAATTATATCATACACACATTTAGCTATTTAAGTATTTATTCCTGTCATTTACCTGTACAGTTAATGTAACCATACAAATATTCACTTACCTGTAAATGTAACTGTATATTTACCTGTACAGTTAATTTAACCATGCAAAATATTCACTTACCTGTTAATTTAACCAGTCTGTCTATTAAGTAAACTATTATTACCCTCACTCATATCATACGCACCTTTTGCTATTGAAGTATTTCTCTGCCATCGACCTGTATAGTATAGTTAACCATGCACCATCCACCAATGTATAGTGCACATATTCAGCCATCCACCCATACTATGCAATGTCTTTTTATAGCTTTTTTGCACTCCAGACTTCATGTATTTGTATACGTTTTCATACTGCCGCTCTATGTATCATGTATTGTGTATCTGTCTTTTGTGTATTTTCTGCCCTGTGTTTTTTTCGTAGCAGCTTGACAAAGAAATTTCCCCTCGGGGATCAATTGGTACTAAGTACCCCACACCATTACACCACAACCACCAGCCTGAACCGTTGATACAAGGCAGGATGGATCCATGCTTTCATGTTGTTTACATGTAAGTTTTCATGTAAGTTCTGACCCTACCATCTGAATGTCGCAGCAGAAATCGGGACTCTTTATATTTGATTTGTCCAATGAGGTCATTTCTGGACAATATCTCTGCAAGTATCTTTAAATTAGAATGACCACTATGTATTAGCACTTGCTGCTATTTCTGCAAATAACACACTGTCTTTATTAGTTCCAGATTGAGACAGCTACTAAGAGTATGTTTCTTGTGTAACTTGCTCTTTATTAAATAATAATGTCTTTATTATGGCTAACACATTACTAATAAATATATGGCTAATAAGACACAATAAAGTCCTTATAGCTACTTATATGACATTTTCCCCCCGGGGGATCAATAAAGTATCTATCTATCTATCTATCTATCTATCTATCTATCTATCTATCTATCTATCTATCTATCTATCTATCTATCTATCTATCTATCTATCTATCTATCTATCTATCTATCTATCTATCTATCTATCTATCTATCTATCTATCTATCTATCTATCTATCTATCTATCTATCTATCTATCTATCCACACTTATAAACAAAAAATAAGTGGCTTATATGTGTAGCCTACCTTAAAGTAAAGTGTTACCAAATAACTTAGTTTGTATATTATAATAGTATTCATGTTTAACACCACAATAAGAATAATGCGTAATTTCCCCATAACATGTTACAAAATAATTGGTTTTAGTCATTTGCCCACAGAGCCATGGAGACTACACACTAGAATAGACACCAAAGGGCCATTCAAACCTGGACACAACAACCAGAGAGCCCTATGCCGTATATATCTATGGCCAGTAATGAACTTAATAACAATTTGGGGTAATTGGTACAGATATCCAGTACTATACATATACCATACATCAAAGGTAGTTGGGTCAAAGTTGAAGCAACAAAAATACCAGAGCTGGGTCGAATAGGAGGGCAGTCACGTGTGCTAGGAAGGCAGAGGTTCTGTGCATTTGACCCTCGGTGTGAGCCGAATCAGGATGAAGGGGCACTCGCTAAGCAAGCAGCGTGACGTCCTTTACATGTGCAACTTTTAGTAATATTAAAGTGATATTGATTTCAATTTACTTGACCATTACATTTTGACAATTGCACACCCCACCCCATCATTTCCATCGATTTTTAGCTAGCAGTGGCAGAAGTTAACTGACATCTGTAGTGGCTGTTAAGATAATGGATTACAGTTTATCCTGGCCCACAGACTACTTTTAGGATGAAGAGCCATCTAACAGCAAGTTGTAAAATCCTGAACTTCGCCTTTAATAAAACCTATCCTGCTTTATGTCTTGTTGTATGTACAGTCGTGGCCAAAAGTTTTGAGAATGACACAAGTATTGGTCTCCACAAAGTTTGCTGCTTCAGTGTTCTTAGATCTTTATGTCAGTAGTTACTATGGTACACTGAAGTATAATTACAAGTATTCCATAAGTGTCAAAGGCTTTCATTGACAATGACATTCAGTTTATGCAAAGAGTCAATATTTGCAGTGTTGACCCTTCTTTTTCAAGACCTCTGCAATCTGCCCTGGCATGCTGTCAATTAACTTCTGGACCACATCCTGATGGCAGGCCATTCTTGCATAATCAATGCTTGGAGTTTGTCAGAAGTTGTTGGTTTTTGTTTGTCCACCCGCCTCTTGAGGATCGACCACAAGTTCTCAATGGGATTAAGGTCTGGTGAGTTTCCTGGACATGGACCCAAAATGTTGATGTTTTGTTTCCCCCGAGCCACTTAGTTATCACTTTTGCCTTAAGGCAAGTTGCTCCATCATGCTGGAAAAGGCATTGGTCGTCACCAAACTGTTCTTGGATGGTTGGGAGAAGTTGCTCTCGGAGGATGTGTTGGCTGTGTTCTTAGGCAAAATTGTGAGTGAGCCCACTCCCTTGGCTGAGAAGCAACCCCACACATGAATGGTCTCAGGATGCTTTACTGTTGGCATGACACAGGACTGCACTCACACCTGCCTGCTGCCATTCCTGAGCAAGCTCTGCACTGGTGGTGCCCCGATCCCGCAGCTGAATCAACTTTAGGAGACGGTCCTGGCGCTTGCTGGACTTTCTTGGGCGCCCTGACGCCTTCTTCACAACAATTGAACCTCTCTCCTTGAAGTTCTTGATGATCCGATAAATGGTGGATTTAGGTGCAATCTTACCAGCAGCAATATCCTTGCCTGTGAAGCCCTTTTTGTGCAAAGCAATTCTGACGGCATGTGTTTCCTTGCAGGTAACCATGGTTGACAGAGGAAGAACAATGATTTCAAGCACCACCCTCCTTTTAAAGCTTCCAGTCTGTTATTCTGACTCAATCAGCATGACAGAGTGATCTCCAGCCTTGTCCTCGTCAACACTCTCACCTGTGTTAACGAGACAATTTTTTATTTTTTTTTTCACCTTTATTTAACCAGGTAGGTCACAATCACTGACATGATGGCAGCTGGTCCTTTTGTGGCAGGGCTGAAATGCAGTGGAAATGTTTTTTGGGGATTAAGTTCATTTTCATGGCAAAGAGGGACTTTGCAATTAATTGCAATTCATCTGATCACTCTTCATGACATTCTGGAGTATATGCAAATTGCCATCATCAACACTGAGGCAGCAAACTTTGTGGAGACCAATACTTGTGTCATTCTCAAAACTTTTGGCCACGACTGTACTATATTGCAGCTTAACAGAAAGAAATGTCAGCCCGTCTAGCCATATAAGACAAGAGAAATTGGACTCTGCAAAAACGCCCTAACCACTTCACTTAAACAGACAGATTTTGATGGGGATTGTTTAATTATGTTAATTTCTGTGGGGGCGCAAAACTTGTAAGCTATTGGTTAAAGGTGTGGCAATCTAATTATCCCATAGTTCATTAATTGGCCACCTTATTCACTGCCACTCCTTAGACTCACCAATATGTAGGCTGGTCATAGTAATGGTCGCACTGCCAAAATTAGTCAGCATTACGCTTCCGAGAACAGGATCTGGATCCCGGCATTCATGAATATATGCCCATTTAAAAAGTAATAAAGCTGTATTTGACATCACTGATGTGATTCAATTCTAATTTGCAACTAATCATTTGATGCAGGCGTTACATTTAGCCATGAGTTATATCAGAACAACAATATCTCAAGTGCAGCGCAAAGGAGTATTACTTTGGCAGTCTCACAGAGACTTAGCTATTCAATCAATCCTGCTATAAAACTAAAATACAGTTGAAGTCAGAAGTTTACATATACCTTAGCCAAATACATTTAAACTCAGTTTTTCACAATTCCTGAAATTGAACCCTAGTGAAAATTCCCTGTCTTAGGTCAGTTAGGATCACCACTTAATTTTAAGAATGTGAAATGTCAGAATAATAGTAGAGAGAATGATTTATTTCAGCTTTTATTTATTTTGTCAGAAGTTTACATACACTCAATTAGTATTTGGTAGCATTGCCTTTAAATTGTTTAACGTTTCGGGTAGCCTTCCACAAGCTTCTCACAATTAGTTGGGTGAATTTTGACCCATTCCTCCTGACAGAACTGGTGTAACTGAGTCAGGTTTATTTTGTTATTATTTTGTTAGACAGGGAAGTCCCATTGAGACAAAGGTCTCATTTAGAAGGGAGCCCTGTGGACAGCATTTACAAAAAAGAAAAATATAATAAACAGTTAAAAATAGCATAACACAATCCAAAAGTAGCACAACAATAGTAATAACAATACAACAAATCAAAAGGTGATTATTGTAACAGTACTATGACCAGGCCTAAACCCTGATTGGTTAACATTTAAAATACAATTATCAGATAAAAAGGATCGAATTGGTACATTAACCAAGGATTCAAGTATCTTAGCTAAACAAGGTAGTATTGAAATGCGGCGATAGTTGTCAATAATATTTGTATCCCCACCCTTGTGGAGTGGAAGCACATACACTGATTTCCATGCTTTAGGGATACTTCCTGATAACAGTGTTAAGTTAAAAATGGGGGCCACTGAGCCAGCAATAAAGGGAGCTGCACACCTAAGCAGACCAGGCTCCAAACTATTCGCACCTGTGAATTTTCTCCCATCCAATGACAACAAAGCATCCAGAACTTCTCCATCAGTAAACTTCCGAAAAGAAAACTCCTGGCCAACAGCCTCATCATCACTCAACAGACCATCAGCATCCAAAACACTCTTCTCAGGAGCTGACTTTACAATATCCTCAAATATATACAGTGGAGAGAACAAGTATTTGATACACTGCCGATTTTGCAGTTTTTCCCACTTACAAAGCATGTAGAAGTCTGTAATTTTTTATCATAGGTACTCTTCAACCAGAAAATCACATTGTATGATTTTTAAGTAATTAATTTGCATTTTTTTGCATGACATAAGTATTTGATACATCAGAAAAGCAGAACTTAATATTTGGTACAGAAACCTTTGTTTGCAATTACAGAGATCATACGTTTCCTGTAGTTCTTGACCAGGTTTGCACACACTGCAGCAGGGATTTTGGCCCACTCCTCCATACAGACCTTCTCCAGATCCTTCAGGTTTCGGGGCTGTCGCTGGGCAATACGGACTTTCAGCTCCCTCCAAAGATTTTCTATTGGGTTCAGGTCTGGAGACTGGCTAGGCCACTCCAGGACCTTGAGATGCTTCTTACGGAGCCACTCCTTAGTTGCCCTGGCTGTGTGTTTCGGGTCGTTGTCATGCTGGAAGACCCAGCCACGACCCATCTTCAATGCTCTTACTGAGGGAAGGAGGTTGTTGGCCAAGATCTCGCGATACATGGCCCCATCCATCCTCCCCTCAATACGGTGCAGTTGTCCTGTCCCCTTTGCAGAAAAGCATCCACCTCCATGCTTCACGGTTGGGATGGTGTTCTTGGGGTTGTACTCATCCTTCTTCTTCCTCCAAACACGGCGAGTGGAGTTTAGACCAAAAAGCTCTATTTTTGTCTCATCAGACCACATGACCTTCTCCCATTCCTCCTCTGGATCATCCAGATGGTCATTGGCAAACTTCAGACGGGCCTGGACATGCGCTGGCTTGAGCAGGGGGACCTTGCGTGCGCTGCAGGATTTTAATCCATGACGGCGTAGTGTGTTACTAATGGTTTTCTTTGAGACTGTGGTCCCAGCTCTCTTCAGGTCATTGACCAGGTCCTGCCGTGTAGTTCTGGCCTGATCCCTCACCTTCCTCATGATCATTGATGCCCCACGAGGTGAGATCTTGCATGGTGCCCCAGACCGAGGGAGATTGACCGTCATCTTGAACTCCATTTTCTAATAATTGCGCCAACAGTTGTTGCCTTCTCACCAAGCTGCTTGCCTATTGTCCTGTAGCCCATCCCAGCCTTGTGCAGGTCTACAATTTTATCCCTGATGTCCTTATACAGCTCTCTGGTCTTGGCCATTGTGGAGAGGTTGGAGTCTGTTTGATTGAGTGTGTGTATACAGTGTGTGTATACAGGTAACGAGTTCAAACAGGTGCAGTTAATACAGGTAATGAGTGGAGAACAGGAGGGCTTCTTAAAGAAAAACTATCAGGTCTGTGAGAGCCGGAATTCTTACTGATTGGTAGGTGATCAAATACTTATGTCATGCAATAAAATGCAAATTAATTATTTAAAAATCATACAATGTGATTTTCTGGAGTTTTGTTTTAGATTCCGTGTCTCACAGTTGAAGTGTACCTATGATACAAATTACAGACCTCTACATGCTTTGTAAGTAGGAAAACCTGCAAAATCGGCAGTGTATCAAATACTTGTTCTCCCCACTGTAGCCCGCAGAGATAAAATTGTGATTAAATGCACTGATGATATCAATTATATCAGTAATAAGGCCTGAATCTAAATTAATTTCTTGATTGAGAGAAGAGTAGACACACCCTTTTAGTGACTTAACAGCTTTCCAAAATGTAGCTGGATTCCCTGCACAATCAGTGTATTAACATAAAAATCTGATTTAGCTTTTTTGACACACATTTGTGAATCGACTGAAAGACTGCCAGGCTAGGCCCAAATCTGTAAATCTAGCTCTAGCCCAAGCAGCATCTCTTTTGTGTATGAGTTCAAATAGCTCTGGACTTGTTGTTTCTTAAAAAGGTGCATGTTTATCAGCAATACATCTAAAAACATTTAAGAAGTGCTTCAGAGCCAACTCAGGGTCCGGTATAAAAGCAATACAATCAAAGTCACCAAAATAAAGATCAGAAAAAGGCCTGTTCATTGAAATGTGTAAAATTCCTCTTGTTTATAAAATGAGGTTTGGATCTAGGCATCTTTACATTTCTAACATACACACAATTGGACAATGATCACTAATGTCAAGTGAGAAAACACCACAGGCAGTGTACCTCTCAGGTATATTTGTTAAAATTAGATTAATCAGGTTGATTTCTCAGGATACTTTGAATTTGGCCTTGTGGGCAACATAATCAGTTGCGTTAGGTTAAGATCATTGCACAGGTCATACTATTACTTAGGAGTCCAGGCACAATTTAGATTTTGGCCACTAGATGGCAGCAGTGTATGTGAAAAGTTTTAGACCGATCCAATGAACCATTACATTACTGTTCAAAATGTTCAAGACTGCCCAAATGTGCCTATTGGTTTATTGATACATTTTCAAGTACAGAACTGTGCACTCTCCTCAAACAATAGCATGGTATTCTTTCACTGTAATAGCTTCTGTAAATTGGACATTGCATTTAAGCTTTCTGCCCATATAAGATATGTCTATGTCCTGGGAAATGTTCTTGTTACTTACAACACCATGCTAAGTTAAGATCATTGCACAGATCTTTAAAATTAGCAGAAGAATCAGAATTCCAATTCTAGTTCAGATCCCCCAAAATTACTAATTCAGAAGATGAGAAGGTGGACAGGCAATTTACTAGAACCTTAAGCACACCCAGGACAGCAGAGGGTGGCCTGTAGACTACTACAACTGTTACAGCCGAGTTGTTCCCTAGAGTAAGCTTTAAGGCAAGTAATTCAAAATATTTAGGATTAGATATGGAATTTAGCACAGAACAAATTAGATTATTCTTAACATAAAAAGCCACTCAACCTTCTCTCCCTTTTCTGTCAGCCCTAAACACATTATAACCATTGATACTGATATCCAAGTCATTTATATTTGTGTTAAGCCAGGTTTCAGACACAGCCATTACGTCCGGGTTAGCCTGTATAGAACAAATCGTGATATAATCAATTTTTGGGAGTAAACTCAGAGTATTCAAATGTATCCTCTTGTTCTCTGTAAAAGCCTCTAGCCTCTAATTTCCCTTCTTAGGTCTAGAAGAGGTAGGCTTATAACTAAGGTATCCAATGGTAGAATGATGTATACTGACTTACTTTCATGTCACTTTTTAAGAATGAGATCCATGTTTAAGAAATTGGGGATGCTCCCAGAATAAAGTGGTTGTCAATGTAATCTAGCTGCATAGAAACACAGTAATCCTTCAGCCAGGTGTGAATTGCAAACAGACAAGAGAATTTCCCAATTCCACGACCATACGTGGGAAGTGGACCAGAGATTAAAATCCGCCGTCTCTTTAAAATTGTTTTTAAGAACCTCTGATTGCTGCTTCTCCAGAACCGCAGCAACATGACGTTTCATGTCCAGAATCCTTGCACCAGGGAAACAACATGTCCGAAAATTTTTAATCCAGACATTTCTAATGATAGAGTGTCCAACCACTAGGCTGGTAATAGCCATTATTAGGGGCTCTGTTCTCTGTCGGGTGAGAGGGTGAAGAGTGTGAGAGGGCCTCTCCGTATAGGGGATCATCGATGAAGATGGTGCCGGTTCGTCTGGATTTAGAGCTGCAAAACCGGTTTGACTGGGGGAGCTCAGGAATAGGCGTGCATGGCTGCAGGAGAGATCGCGGCTGAAGGGATGAGTGTCGGGCAGTGTTTTGCCGGGTAGTAACTCCACAACAGAGCGAACAGGAGTGGAACAGGCAGATCAAGCCAGGGCCGGGAAGGACTCAGATCCAATCATCCCATTTGCAACTGAGCAGTCCAGTATCGAACGCCGTTCATCTCGCTCCCTCAGCTTGGAAATAGTGTAATTTCACTCCTTCAACTCCTGATGCAATTTAATGTTTGCCTCCTGAAGCTCAGCAATCTGTTCGCACTTTTTACAAAAGCCAGCAAACACTCCTCTTCCTCAACTATTATAAACATCTCACAAAGTGAGAAAATAACATCACGTTTGCAACGTTAGAGTGATAAGTATTAAGTACATCCCTTCATTCAATATTTTGTGCAACCTCCCTTTGCCAAGGTAACTGCTCTGAGTCTCCTATAATGCGTAATGAGGTTATTATTTGACCCTGCTGGTCATCTTTGAACATTTGAACATCTTGGAGAAAGATCTGGCCTTAACAGCCATGTATTGTTATAATCTCCACCCGTCACTGCCAGAAGGGGACTGGCCACCCCTCAGAGCCTGGTTCCTCTCTAGGTTTCTGCCTTTCTAGGGAGTTTTTCCTAGCCATCGTGGTTCAACATCTGCATTGCTTGCTGTTTGGGGTTTTAGGCTCGGTTTCTGTATAACACTTTGTGACATCAGCTGAAAAGGGCTTTATAAATACATTTGATTGATTGATTGATTGATTGATTGACTCTCCTCTTCAGCTCATCCCACAGGTTTTCTGTTGGGTGTTAGGTCAGCGGACTACGATGGCCATGGTAAAACCTTGATTCTATGGTCAGTGAACCATTTAAGTGTTGATTTTGAGTTGTGCTTTGGATCATTGTCCTGCTGGAAGATCCAACCATGGCCCAGTTTAAGCTTAGTAGCAGAGGCAGTCAGGTTTTGATTAAATATCTGCTGGTGCTTGATGCAGTCTATGATACCATGTATCCTAACAAGTTGTTCAGGGTCTTTGGGAGAAAACCAGCCCCACAACATCAAAGATCCACTTCACAGAGGGGATGAGGTACTTTTCTGCATGGCTATCTTTCTATCCAAGCCAAACCCACCTCTGGTGTTTGTTTCCAAAAAGCTCTATTTTGGTCTCATCTGACCATAGAACCTGGTCCCACTGAAAGTTCCAGTAACGTTTGGAAAACTGAAGCCGCTTTAGTTTGTTGTTTGATGACAGCAAAGGCTTTTTTATGGCAACCTTCCCAAACAACTTGTGGTTATGTAGGTGGCGTCTGATCGTAGTTCTGGAGATATTCTGATCCCAAGACACAACTAACGTCTGCAATTCTCCAGCTGTGATCCTTGGATATTTTTTGGCCACTTGAACCATCCTCCTGACTGTGCATGGGGTCAATATAGATGCACGTCCTCTTCCAGGCCGATCTCCAGTTGCGTTAAACTTCTTAATTATTGCCCTGACAGTGGAAATGGGCATTTTCAACTGTTGAGCTATTTTCTTCTAGCCATTTCCTGATTTGTGCAGCTCAACAACCTTTTGTCGCACATCATTACTGTTTTCTTGGGTCTTTCCCATAGTGATGGATGACTTAAGTGTTCCTAATCACTCAGGTGAACTTAAAAACGTAAAACATGAATGGGAATATATTTCAGTTTGATTTTACTCATAATAATTTTTGAGGATAAACAGCGAAAAAAATAATTTCACAGCTCGTTTTGCTCATATTTACCAAGGGTGCCAATATTAGTGGAGGGCTGTACATGCATCAAACAATACCTGCCAAAAATCACCATCACTTCCTCCTGTCATACCCTAATTCCGTTCACCTGTTCTCCCTGGCTCCTCCTCTACCAGGTGTTTCCTATGTTCCCTTATTGCTTGTGTATTTAATCTGTATCTGTTCATTGGTCTGGTTGCCAGTTCGTCTTGTGTGTTTCACCAGGTCGTGCCCGCATTCCTAGTAATACCCGCTGTCTGTTTAGTTCTCCTGTTACCGTACCCCTGCCTGTTTACACAACCTGATTCCTGCCTGCCGTCTCTGTACCTCTGAACGCCTGTGTACCAAATCCTTGCCTGCCTACGACAACGAGATATAGCCTTCCGATTTTGTAAAATAAATACATACTTGACATTCTACCTGCCTCCTGCGTCTGCACTTGGGTCTCTGTCTGAGCTGTGATAGTACGAACTGGCCATGACAGACCCAGCAGATTCTGACAACCTCCGGAGCGCTCTCTCCCTTCAGGGAGCTGCTATTGGGAGACATGAAGACCTACAACGTGTCATGGAGGGACTTCAAACTATTTCTGACCGCCATGATCAGACCTACAACTCGCTGATGGAGCAACTTCGTGGATTGTCAGTGGGACAGCCTACTACAGCGGCACCTGCCCCTGATACCAGTACCCTCGCGACTAACACTGTTTCGCGTATAGCCCACTCAGCCTCTCGGGAACCCAGCTTACCTCCTCCTGAGCGGTACTCTGGAGATCCGGGAACCTGTCGTTCGTTCCTATCGCAGTGTTCGTTGATCTTCGAGCTGCAACCCTCCTCGTTCCACTCGGATCGTGCTAAGGTAGCATACATCGTCGCTCTTATGTCCGGGAGGGCAGGAGCCTGGGCTACGGCGGTGTGGGAACGACAAACACCCATCTGTTCCAGCCTGGACTCCTTCGTGGCCGAAGTTAAAAAGGTTTTTGATTCACCGATTTCTGGGAGAGAGGCAGCCCGTAAACTCCTGAGACTGCGGCAGGGCTCTCGTAGCGTTTCGGATTACGCAGTGGACTTCCGCACTCTGGCCGCCGATAGCTCGTGGAATTCTGACGCTCTTTTTGACGCTTTTCTTAATGGGTTGTCGGACATTATTAAAGATGAGCTAGCAGCCCGGGAACTGCCCCCCGATCTCGACTCTCTCATAAACCTTTCTATGCGGATAGATAGCCATATACGGGACAGGAACCGAGAGAGAAGATCAGCCCCCTCACATCCTTCGCAACCCGGAAGTTACCGGTCTTCCGGCCTCCGAGAGGTTAGGGGCGGGGACGAACCGTTCCGGAATTATCCGAAAGCGCCCGAGGTGGATACATCAGAGCCTATAGATAGATAGATAGATAGATAGATAGATAGATAGATAGATAGATAGATAGATAGATAGATAGATAGATAGATAGATAGATAGATAGATAGATAGATAGATAGATAGATAGATAGATAGATAGATAGATAGATACTTTATTGATCCCCCGGGGGGGAAATTTCATTGGAACTAGGAAGGGCCAGAATAAGCCCGGCGGAAAGGGAGAGGAGAATCAACAGCCGTAGCTGTTTGTATTGTGGCGCTTCAGGCCATTACATCTCTACCTGCCCAGTAAAAGAGCAGGCTCATCAGTAAGAGCGGGTGTGCTGGTGGGCCAAACAGAGACCCCCTGGTCTCCTTCGACCCGTGCCCCAATTCATGCTATCCTCCGGTGGGGAACCCTATCCAAGACCATCAGAGTTCTTATTGATTCTGGGGCTGACGAGAGCTTCATTGACTCCGCCCTAGTCCAGCAGCTGGGCATTTCCACCCAAAACCTCTCCACTGCTATAGAGGCCAGAGCCTTGGACGGCCGGTCCATTGGCAAGGTGACACTTTGTACTGTTCCAGTGGTTCTTCGCATCTCTGGCAACCATAGTGAATCCATCCGGTTTTTACTCATCAGTTCCCCTAACGTGCCAGTGGTTCTGGGCCATTCCTGGCTTCAACGGCATAACCCTCTCATCGATTGGACTACGGGTTCCATCAAGGGATGGAGCCCCTTTTGCCATGCCCAGTGCTTGAAGGCTGCACAACACCCCTTGGTTATCCCCATCCCAGTTTCTGAGCCCGCCCTTGACCTGTCCTCTGTTCCGGCTGAATACCAGGACCTACGGGAGGTCTTCAGCAAGTCCCGGGCGACATCACTTCCCCCTCACCGCTCTTACCTCCACCAAGATCCGCTTTGTCTGGTCTCCTGAGGCTGCCCGTGTGGTTCACTGACCTTAAACGGCGTTTCACCTCGGCCCCGGTCCTAATCCAGCCTTTCCCCTCTTGCCAGTTTGTAGTGGAAGTGGACGCCTCAGAGGTAGGGGTGGGAGCAGTTCTGTCCCAGCGCTCGACCAGAGATCAGAAGCTGCATCCTTGCGCTTTCCTCTCCCACCGGCTCAGTCCAGCAGAGAGGAACTATGATGTCGGCAACCGGGAGTTGTTGGCTGTCAAGATGGCATTGGAGGAATGGAGGCACTGGCTGGAGGGCTCAGAGCTCCCGTTTTTGGTCTGGACCGACCATAAGAACTTGGAGTACCTTCGCACCGCCAAGCGGCTCAACTCCAGACAGGCCAGGTGGGCTCTACTGTTCACACGGTTTAATTTCACCCTATCATACCGTCCCGGCTCTAAGAACGCTAAACCCGACGCCCTGTCTCGTGTTTTCAGCCCCGTCACTGCCTCCCCGGGACCCAGAGCCCATCCTTCCCGCCTCCTGCCTTACTACATCTATCATCTGGGGAATAGAAACTGTGGTCCGCAATGCACAGCGGTCTCAACAGGGACCTGGAAATGTTCCTACAGGCTGCCTGTTTGTTCCGGATTCTGTCCGGTCCCAAGTTCTGAAGTGGGGCCATTCCTCTAACCTTACCTGTCATCCAGGGTCGCGTCGGACCCTTGCATTCATCCGTAGACGGTTCTGGTGGCCCACCATGGGGCAGGACGTGCCCTCCTTTGTCTCTGCGTGCACGGTGTGTGCCCAAAACAAGACTCCGCGGCAAGCTCCGTCTGGCCTCCTCCAACCTCTGCCTGTTCCGCGCCGCCCTTGGTCGCACATTTCATTGGACTTTGTGACCGGCCTCCCTCCTTCCGACGGCCACACCGCCATTCTCACGGTAGTGGACCGGTTCTCCAAGGCGGCTCACTTCATCCCCTTAGCCAAGCTACCCTCGGCCAAGGAGACGGCTTCACTCGTTATGCAGCACGTCTTCCGGATCCATGGTCTTCCCACTGACATGGTGTCAGATCGAGGACCCCAGTTTGCGTCTCAGTTCTGGAAGGCTTTCTGCGCCCTCATCGGGTCATCGGCCAGCCTCTCCTCCGGATTCCACCCTGAGTCTAACGGTCAGTCGGAGAGGGCCAACTAGGAAAATACACAAAAGATAGATACACGATACATGATACATAGAGCAGCAGTATGAAAAAGTATAGAAATACAAGATATCTGGAGTGCAAAAAAGCTATAAAAAGACATTTTATAGTATGGGTGGTTGGCTGAATATGTGCGCTATACATTGGTGGATGTTGGATGGTTAACTATACTATACAGGTCGATGGCAGAGAAATACTTAAATTACTTCAACTTTGCATGGTTAAATTAGCTGTACAGGTAAATATACAGTTATATTTACAGGTAAGTGAATACTTGCATGGTTATATAAACTGTACAGGTAAATGACAGGAAGAGATACTTAAATAGCTAAATGTGTGTATGATATAATTTGGGGTAATAATAGTAATTCCCTTAAAATACAGTCCTTAGTGTGCAGGGTTTAATTACAGATAACTGCACGTAATGCACATTCGATATACTAAAAGCAATGAAAAAAGATGCAACTGACAGGATACTAATATGCATTCCTGAGTGAATGACTACGTAAGTTAAGTCCAAGAATTACTTGCAATATTAAACGTGATATGATATAACAACTGTACATGAGTATGCATATACAGACCAGAGTTACTCACGGATGGATGCATAATTGTTAAACTAGGTCCTAACACCCCAACAGTTCCAGGTCTGTGTTGCCGACGGCACGGCAACCCGGTGAGGCATTATATGCAGGAAGGACCTCCTGTAGCACTCTCTGGCACACCATGGTGGGATCAGTCTGTGACTGAAGGTGCTGCTCTGCGAGGTGTAGAGGGTGAACAGGAAGGGGGACAGGACCGTTCACTGGGGGGGCCCTGTGTTGCTCACTGCCCGTTCTGACACACAGCTCTGTAGTCGCACAAATTGTGGCTTACCGGTTAGGTAGTCCGTGACCCAGGAGACTAAGGGTGCTTCCACTTTCATCCTCTTCATCTTCTCACCCAGTAGCAGGGGCTGAATGGTATTGAAGGCACTGAAGAAGTCAAAAAACATAACCCTCACAGTGCAACCTGCGTTGTCCAGGTGAGAGTAGGCCCTCTGCAGAAGGTAAATGATTGCATCATCCACCCCGATGTTGAACTGGTATGCAAACTGCAGGGGGTCCAGTGATGTACACACCAGGGGTCTGAGGTGAGCGAGGACTAACCTTTCCAGGGTCTTCATGATGTGGGATGTTAGCGCTACGGGTCTGAAGTCATTCAGGACAGTGGGGTGTGCCTTCTTGGGCACTGGGACGAGGCAGGATGTTTTCCACAGCACAGGGACCCTTTCTAGGCTCAGGCTAAGGTTGAAGCGATGCTGGAGTATTCCACACAGTTTGTCAGCACAGACCCTAAGCACCCTTGGGCTGATGCCATCAGGGCCCGCCGCTTTCCACTGATGTAGTCTCTCCAGCTCTCTGTATGGAGGAGTGGGCCAAAATCCCTGCTGCAGTGTGTGCAAACCTGGTCAAGAACTACAGGAAACGTATGATCTCTGTAATTGCAAACAAAGGTTTCTGTACCAAATATTAAGTTCTGCTTTTCTGATGTATCAAATACTTATGTCATGCAATAAAATGGAAATTAATTACTTAAAAATCATACAATGTGATTTTCTGGATTTTTGTTTTAGATTCCGTCACTCACAGTTGAAGAGTACCTATGATAAAAATTACAGACTTCTACATGCTTTGTAAGTGGGAAAACCTGCAAAATCGGCAGTGAATCAAATACTTGTTCTCCCCACTGTTTATATGTATGTAGTTATGGTCAGAGTCTGACAGTGTCGTTCTTTTCTGTTTCTTTGTGGGTTTTGGGTGGATCCCTAATTAGAGGCAGCTGCTAACCATTGTCTCTAATTAGGGATCCCATATATGTTGAGTCTGTCCATCACTTTGGTGTGGGTTGTTATCGATATCGATGTATGTCGCAGTCACGGTGAAGTAAGTGTGTTTTCTTTACGTCCGTCCATTAGTGTGTTTTGTGAACGTGACGTTGTCTATAGTGTTTGTTTTCGGTTTTGTTGTATAGTTCGTTCATTTGCTTGTTATTTATACATAGTATTAAAACAAAGATGTCGAACTATAATCCCTGCGCTGCGTCTTGGTCTCTCCATACACCCAATCGTGACACAGACAAAACAATATGTAACCATAACTAAACAAAGTGTGGTAACTACATACTGTATCCTGTACATTTGGTGTGATGTTATGATGCTGACAACAAAAAAAGCTTCCAAAAGATATGTTTTTAGTTATTTTGATTGTATGTCAAGCACATTCTGTTTGATTATATCTTAACTTAACAAGTGGAAGCTTTTCATTCCCACTTGATATGTTAAGTTGTAGTAATACATTCTAAGCAAGGCTTGATTAATCTTTCAAAACTTAACAATATCCTTCAAGAGTTTTAAATAAGTGTAGCTAAAAGAATTTAGAAACCTCAAAAAAGTGTTTGATGATTTGAGGAATGTTCGAGCATCAGTTTGTACATTGGTTTCTATCACTAATGACCAGGCACTTGTTCAAAAGCCCTTCCCACCTCTAGATAAACAGGTGGGGCGTCTGCCCGCAGGGAGTGTCAGGAAGCAGTGACTCAGATTTGTGAAAAAAGTTCTGTACGGAAAGACCTTATGTGGTGAAATACAAGCACTTCTGTTTGCGTATGCAATTACACAGTCCCTGCTGGGTGTCCATATCTCAATATTTGTCAGCCCTTCTGCAAATATTTGCAACTCATTGGTGCCATCCAAGTTACACATTGGTACGCCCCAAAAAAAACCTTCTAGCCAAAATTACAGTCTAGCATTAGCTTAAAAAGTATGTACCTAGGTTGTAACAAATGGACAGACAGATAGACCGACCAACAGTCCGATCCCACCCCCACCCCTGGAGCAATCTAGAAGTCAGGGCAAGGGTCATGTGGCTGAGACCTCGGGTAATGCGTGTCAAAACCTCTTTGCCTCAAGTGTATGTGGCTGCATTTACATACGTACAGTACAATAACAGTCTAATGTTGATAATAGAATGTCAAATATGAACCCTTTTCTATCTTGATATGTGGAATTTGCGTCATGCTAGGATCTTCTCTCTCAAGCTCAAATGAGACAGCATTGCTTTAGTGCCTTGTTGCAAACAGGATGCATAATTTTGAATATTTTTATTCTTTACAGGCTACCTTCTTTTCACTCTGTCAATTAGGTTAGTATTGTGGAGTAATTACAGTGTTGTTGATCCATCCTCAGTTTTCTCCTATCGCAGCCATTAAACTCTGTAACTGTTTTAAAGTCACTATTGGCCTCATGGTGAAACCCTTTAGCGGTTTCCCTCCTCTCCGGCAACTGAGTTAGGAAGGACAACTGTAACTTTGTAGTAACTGGGTGTATTGATAGACCATCCAAAGTGTAATTAATAACTTCACCATGCTAAAAGTGATATTCATTGTCTGCTTGTTTTTTTTTTTTACCCATCAATCAATAGGTGCCCTTCTTTGCGAACCATTGGAAAACCTCTCTGGTCTTTGCGGTTGATTTGATGTTTGAAATTCACTGCTCTACTGCGTTACCTTACAGATAATTGTTAAACACTATTATTGCATCAACTTATTATGTGACTTGTTAAGCACATTTTTACTCCTCTTTCTGGGAGGAGATTGTCAGTGTACATGGTGTGAAATGTCACAGAGCCAAAACTGGGAGTCTACATCTTTATTGTAACCAAGCAGACAAAACAATATGTAACTATAACTAAACAAAGTGTGGTAACTACATACTGTAAACTGTACATTTGGTATGATGTTATTAACAAAAAAAGCTTCCATGACAAAGGGGTTCAATACCTATTTGTAAACATTTATAAAAACACAATTCCACTTTGACATTATGGGGTATTGTGTGTAGGCCAGTGACAAAACAGGTAGCCTGACGGTTAGAGCGTTGGGCCGAATACCCGAGCCGACAAGGTGAAAAGAAAACCTGTCGATGTGTCCTTGAGCAAGGCATTCACCCCTAATTTGCTCCAGGGGTGCCGTACTACTATGGCTGACCCTAGAGGTAGCCCGTCATTGTAGATAAGAATTTGTTCTTAACTGACTTCCCTAGTTAAATAAAGGTTAAATAAAATAAAATAAAAAACATCTCAATTTAATCCATTTTATATTCAGGCTGTGACAATACAAAATATGTAAAAAGTCAAACGGTGTGAATACTTTCAAAAGGCCCTGTACATCATTAGCAAGCTTAGAAGACAAGTAGCCTTGTATAACCACCATTGAGCTGTAAGCCTAAGAGCATGCATTTTACAGTAGCCTATGTATAGCCACCTAAAATATCCATTAATACATTTCAAGTCCCTAAACTCGGCAAGAGTCTATTGTCCTGCTAATAGCCCATAAATTCCAAGATGGCGTAACAGTGCGGACGTGATTTTTTGTCCTGTCTCATGTCCCGTGTAAATAGTCTGTAATTAGTCTGTCTTTCCGTATTTTTTTCATATTCCCCATATACTTTTCCTGCAACCCGCCTCACCCAACGTGGAATGGATCTACTATTTTCTTTATTTCTTCATCATTTAACTGAACCAACGATAGAAGCCAGACTGCTAGCCAGCTTGCTAACTAGCTACTAGCCACTGCTAGCGGTCCTCACCACTGCTCTGCCTGCATCAGCCAGCTTTAGTTCGGACAATATCGGCCAGTCTGCACAGCGCGCTAACAACCCTGCGCATATCGGATTGCGTTCCCTTCCACTTCACCGGATTTCTGCTGAAATCACAGGACCATCACACCGGATCATAACAGCTAGCTAGCGGCAACCGAGTGGCTGCTGTTGTTTGGCTAACACTATCCAAAAGCATGCACCAGTTAGCCTTGAGCTAGCCCCGAGCTAGGCCCATCTCCCGGCTAAACGACGTGTACTAGCTAATTTCCCGGGATACAGTACCTTTGTCAACCGGCCTTGGACCTTCTACTGTCGACACGGAGCCCCGCCTAGCCTTCACGACTGGTCTGCCGACGTAATCGTCTGACGTGGTCTCAACAGGCTTTTCTGCTGCGTCGTCGCCGAGGATAGATCTGCTAGCCCCGGCCCGCTAGCATTCTGAACACCGTGCCTCCTGCTCGCCTAGTGCAGAGTCTACTGAACTGCTCCCTGGCTCACCTCTTTGCTGCTCATCGGACCTTATGATCACTCGGCTACATAGCTGTTACCTGCTGGCCTGTTCCCTAACACGGTACCTCATTCTGTTTAGCTGTTAAGCCTCAGTTTCGAATCTCAGGTCCTTTTTCTCAACACTTTCTCAGTCTATTCATCGCCATTTACCCGTTGTTGCCTTAGCTCTCTTGATTAACTGTGTTTGTTTTATGCCTCTCCCTTATTTCAATATGCCTTGTCTGTTGATGTTTAGTTTATTCCTTATCGTTCAATTCCACTGTAGCGTCCCAGTCCCGATCAACATGCCTCAGATAGCTCCTTTGTCCCACCCCCCACACACGCGGAGACCTCACCTGGCTTAACTGGTGTCTCCAGAAGTGCAACCTCTCTCATCATTAACCAACACCTAGGTTTACCTCCACTGAATTCTCATCCTACCATATCCCTGTCTGTACATTATGCCATCAATCTATTCTATTGCGCCCAGAAATCTGCTCCTTTTATTCTCTACACCCAACGCACTAGACAACCAGTTCTTAAAGCCTTTAGCCATACCCTTATCCTACTCCTCCTCTGTTACTCTGGTGATGTTGAGGTAAACTCAGGCCCTGAGGTGGTCGTTGAGGTAAACGACCACCCCTTATCACTGTCAAACGCTCCCTAAAACACTTCTCTGGAAGGATATTGACCTCATCCCGACAGTAGAGGATGCCTGGTTGTTCTTTAAAAGTGCTTTCCTCACCATCTTAAATAAGCATGCCCCGTTCAAAAAATGTATAACTAAGAACAGAAATAGCCCTTGGTTCACCCCAGACTTGACTGCCCTCGACCAACACAAAAACATCCTGTGGCGCACTGCATTAGCATCGAATAGCCCCCGCGATATGCAACTTTTCAGGGAAGTCAGGAACCATTATACACAGTCAGTTAGAAAAGCAAAGGCTAGCTTGAAATTTGCATCCTGTAGTACTAATTCCAAAAAGTTCTGGGACACTGTAAAGTCCATAAGAGCACCTCCTCCCAGTTGCCCACTGCACTGAGGCTATGAAACACTGTCACCACCGATACATTTCCGACAATCAAAAATGTCAATAAGCATTTTGCTACGGCTGGCCATGCTTTCCACCTGGCTACCCCTACCCCGGCCAACAGCTCTGTACCCCCCGCAGCAACTTTCCCAAGCCCCCCCCCCCACTTCTCCTTCACCCAAATCCAGATCGCTGATGTTCTGAAAGAGCTGCAAAATCTGGACCCCTACAAATCTGCTGGGCTAGACAATCTGGGCCCTTTCTTTCTAAAATGATCCGCCAAAATTGTTGCAACCCCTATTACTAGCCTGGTCAACCTCTCATTTGTATCGTCTAAGATCCCTAGAGATTGGAAAGCTGCCGCGGTCATCCCCCTCTTCAAAGGGGGAGACACTCTAGAACCAAACTGTTACAGACCTATATCCATCCTGCCCTGCCTTTCTATAGTCTTCGAAAGCCTAGTTAACAAACAGATCACTGACCACTTCGAATCCCACCGCACCTTCTCTGCTATGCAATCTGGTTTCCGAGCTGGTCAGAGGTGCACCTCAACCACACTCAAGGTACTAAACAATATCATAACCGCCATAGATAAAGACAGTACTGTGCAGCTGTCTTCATCGACCTGGCCAAGGCTTTCGACTCTGTCAATCACTGCATTCTTATTGGCAGATGACTGCCTTGCCTGGTTTTCCAACTATTAGTTCAGTGTGTAAAATCGAAGGGCCTGTTGTCCGGTCCTCTGGCAGTCTCTATGGGGGTGCCACAGAGTTCAATTCTTGGGCCGACTCTATTCTCTCTATATATCAACGATGTCCCTCTCGCTGCTGGTGACTCTCTGATCCATCTCTACACAGACGACACCATTCTGTATACATCTGGCCCCTCTTTGGACACTGTGTTAACTAACCTCCAAACAAGCTTCAATGCCATACAACACTCCTTCCATGGCCTCCAACTGCTCTTAAATGCTAGTAAAACCAAATGAATGCTTTTCAACCGAACGCTGCCCGCACCCGTCCACCGGACTATCATCACTACTGTCGACGGGTCTGACTTAGAATACGTGGACACCTACAAATACCTACAGTGGGGAGAACAAGTATTTGATACACTGCCGATTTTGCAGGTTTTCCCACTTACAAAGCATGTAGAAGTCTGTAATTTTTATCATAGGTACTCTTCAACTGTGAGTGACGGAATCTAAAACAAAAATCCATAAAATCACATTGTATGATTTTTAAGTCATTAATTTGCATTTTATTGCATGACATAAGTATTTGATACATCAGAAAAGCAGAACTTAATATTTGGTACAGAAACCTTTGTTTGCAATTACAGAGACCATACGTATCCTGTAGTTCTTGACCAGGTTTGCACACACTGCAGCAGGGAGTTTGGCCCACAGACCTTCAGGTTTCGGGGCTGTCGCTGGGCAATATGGACTTTCAGCTCCCTCCAAAGATTTTCTATTGGGTTCAGGTCTGGAGACTGGCTAGGCAACTCCAGGACCTTGAGATGCTTCTTACGGAGCCACTCCTTAGTTGCCCTGGCTGTGTGTTTCGGGTCGTTGTCATGCTGGAAGACCCAGCCACGACCCATCTTCAATGCTCTTACTGAGGGTAGGAGGTTGTTGGCCAAGATCTCGCGATACATGGCCCCATCCATCCTCCCCTCAATACGGTGCAGTCATCCTGTCCCCTTTGCAGAAAAGCATCCCCAAAGAATGATGTTTCCACCTCCATGCTTCACGGTTGAGATGGTGTTCTTGGGGTTGTACTCATCCTTCTTCTTCCTCCAAACACGGCGAGTGGAGTTTAGACCAAAAAGCTCTATTTTTGTCTCATCAGACCACATGACCTTCTCCCATTCCTCCTCTGGATCATCCAGATGGTCATTGGCAAACTTCAGACAGGCCTGGACATGCGCTAGCTTGAGCAGGGGGACCTTGCGTGCGCTGCAGGATTTTAATCCATGACGGCGTAGTGTGTTACTAATGGTTTTCTTTGAGACTGTGGTCCCAGCTCTCTTCAGGTCATTGACCAGGTGTAGTTCTGGGCTGATCCCTCACCTTACTCATGATCATTGATGCCCCACGAGGTGAAGTTCATCTTGAACTTCTTCTATTTTCTAATAATTGCGCCAACATTTGTTGCCTTCTCACCAAGATGCTTGCCTATTGTCCTGTAGCCCATCCCAGCCTTGTGCAGGTCTACAATTTTATCCCTGATGTCCTTACACAGCTCTCTGGTCTTGGCCATTGTGGAGAGGTTGGAATCTGTTTGATTGAGTGTGTGGACAGGTGTCTTTTATACAGGTAACGAGTTCAAACAGGTGCAGTTAATACAGGTAATGAGTGGAGAACAGGAGGGCTTCTTAAAGAAAAACTAACAGGTCTGTGAGAGCCGGAATTCTTACTGGTTGGTAGGTGATCAAATACTTATGTCATGCAATAAAATGCTAATTAATTATTTAAAAATCATACAATGTGATTTTCTGGATTTTTGTTTTAGATTCCGTCTCTCACAGTTGAAGAGTACCTATGATAAAAATTACAGACTTCTACATGATTTGTAAGTGGGAAAACCTGCAAAATCGGCAGTGTATCAAATACTTGTTCTCCCCACTGTATATATACGCGTGCTTTGTTTGGGAAGAAAATAAAACCACTATTACGTATTCCTGCACTTGTCTCCAATCCTTGTTACAGCTTGACATTAATACAACATTTGCTAAGTGAAAACCCTGTTCAGCAATGTTACCCTCTCTCCACACCTTGTCGATATTTTGCACACAGAGCTTTTCATTTTACAGTTAGAACCCATAGGGCTGTGGTTAGAACTCCATGGGGGGAGTGGGGATCTCTTTCTGGGAGGAGATTGTCAGCGTACATGGTGTGTCACTGAGAGCCAAACCTACATCTTTATTGTAACCAAGCAGACTGTCAGGCTCTGGCCATAGAGAAGCAAATAGGCTTCTCTATGTAGTTATGGTCAGAGTCTGACAGTGTCGTTCTTTTCTGTTTCTTTGTGGGTTTTGGGTGGATCCCTAATTAGAGGCAGCTGCTAACCATTGTCTCTAATTAGGGATCCCATATATGTTGAGTCTGTCCATCACTTTGGTGTGGGTTGTTATCGATATCGATGTATGTCGCAGTCACGGTGAAGTAAGTGTGTTTTCTTTACGTCCGTCCATTAGTGTGTTTTGTGAACGTGACGTTGTCTATAGTGTTTGTTTTCGGTTTTGTTGTATAGTTCGTTCATTTGCTTGTTATTTATACATAGTATTAAAACAAAGATGACGAATTATAATCCCTGCTCTGCGTCTTGGTCTCTCCATACACCCAATCGTGACAGAACAACCCACCACTGCGAGACCAAGCAGCGCGACTGGGGAGAGAGGGAGAGAGAGGAGTGCGCGCCAGTACCTATTCCCACGTGGCCTAGGGTGAAGCTTGAGGACAGGGGTAGGTTCATGAAGCAATGGAGGAGGATGGAGAAGCAAAGGTCCGTTGTGGCTGCGAGCACCACACCATCGGTGCGCAGCCAGAGCCCGGAGAGGCTGAAGACGGGGAATCGCCCACCACTTCGTCTGCCCACAGATCAGGATCGGGAGAAGCCCGAGGGGTTCTCTAAATACCCGGAGGAGGAGCAGACGAGGTGGTGGAGAGCCTGGGTTGCGCTTCCGCTGGAGGCTCAAAAGGAACCACTCCTCCGGGAGATAGAGGAGGAGAGGGACTTTGAGCGCCGACGGGTACTAGTGCTGAGGCTAATGGACAGACAAGCACCTCCTGTGAACGTCAGCGTCCCGCCACCTCCTGCTAAGGTCAGCGTCCCGCCAACTCCAGCGAAGGTCAGCGTCCCGCCACCTCCAGCGAAGGTCAGCGTCCCGCCACCTCCAGCGAAGGTCAGCGTCCCGTCACCTCCAGCGAAGGTCAGCGTCCCGCCACCTCCAGCGAAGGTCAGCGTCCCGCCACCTCCAGCGAAGGTCAGCGTCCCGCCACCTCCAGCGAAGGTCAGCACCCCGCCACCTCCAGCGAAGGTCAGCGCCCCCGAACCTCCAGCCATCTGCTCCGCCTCAGTGCCTGAGCAGTCCGCTCCACCGGTGCCCATTCCGGGTCCAGCCGTCTGCTCCGCCTCAGTGCCTGAGCAGTCCGCTCCACCGGTGCCCAGTCCGGGTCCAGCCGTCTGCACCGCTTCAGAGCCTGAGCAGTCCTACCCACCGGTGCCCAGTCCGGGTCCGGCTGTTTTCCCAGCTCCATGGCCGGAGCAGTTTACCCCACCGGTGCCCAGTCCGGGCCCGGTTTTTTGCCCAGCTCCATGGCCGGAGCCATTTGTCCCACCGGTGCCCAGTCCGGCCCGGTTGTTTTCCCCAATCCATGGCCGGAGCAGTTTACCCCACCGGTGCCCAGTCCGGGCCCGGTTTTTTGCCCAGTTCCATGGCCCGAGCCGTTTGTCCCACCGGTGCCCAGTCCGGGCCCGGTTGTTTTCCCTGCTCCATGGCCGGAGCCGTTTGCCCCACCGGTGCCCAGTCCGGGCCCGGGTGTTTTTCCAGCGCTATGGCCGGAGCCGTTTGCCCCACCGGTGCCCAGTCCGGGCCCGGGTGTTTTTCCCGCTCCATGGCCGGAGCTGTTTGCCCCACCGGTGCCCAGTCCGGACCCGGTTGTTTTCCCCGCTCCATGGCCGGAGCCGTTTGCCCCACCGGTGCCCAGTCCGAGCCCAGGCGTTTTCCCCGCTCCATGGCCGGAGCCGTTGGCCCCACCGGTACCCAGTCCGGGCCCAGCTATAAGGAGGGGCCATGGGAAAAAACTGTCCACATCGCCGGAGCCAGAGCCGCCCCCAAAGGACTAGTTTTCCCTCCCTAGTAACCCCCCCCCTTGTGTTTGGGTGGTTTTTTTTGGCGTCCGGGAGTCCGCGCCTTGGGGGGGGGGGGGGTACTGTCAGGCTCTGGCCATAGAGAAGCAAATAGGCTTCTCTATGTAGTTATGGTCAGAGTCTGACAGTGTCGTTCTTTTCTGTTTCTTTGTGGGTTTTGGGTGGATCCCTAATTAGAGGCAGCTGCTAACCATTGTCTCTAATTAGGGATCCCATATATGTTGAGTCTGTCCATCACTTTGGTGTGGGTTGTTATCGATATCGATGTATGTCGCAGTCACGGTGAAGTAAGTGTGTTTTCTTTACGTCCGTCCATTAGTGTGTTTTGTGAACGTGACGTTGTCTATAGTGTTTGTTTTCGGTTTTGTTGTATAGTTCGTTCATTTGCTTGTTATTTATACATAGTATTAAAACAAAGATGTCGAACTATAATCCCTGCGCTGCGTCTTGGTCTCTCCATACACCCAATCGTGACACAGACAAAACAATATGTAACCATAACTAAACAAAGTGTGGTAACTACATACTGTATCCTGTACATTTGGTGTGATGTTATGATGCTGACAACAAAAAAAGCTTCCAAAAGATATGTTTTTAGTTATTTTGATTGTATGTCAAGCACATTCTGTTTGATTATATCTTAACTTAACAAGTGGAAGCTTTTCATTCCCACTTGATATGTTAAGTTGTAGTAATACATTCTAAGCAAGGCTTGATTAATCTTTCAAAACTTAACAATATCCTTCAAGAGTTTTAAATAAGTGTAGCTAAAAGAATTTAGAAACCTCAAAAAAGTGTTTGATGATTTGAGGAATGTTTGAGCATCAGTTTGTACATTGGTTTCTATCACTAATGACCAGGCACTTGTTCAAAAGCCCTTCCCACCTCTAGATAAACAGGTGGGGCGTCTGCCCGCAGGGAGTGTCAGGAAGCAGTGACTCAGATTTGTGAAAAAAGTTCTGTACGGAAAGACCTTATGTGGTGAAATACAAGCACTTCTGTTTGCGTATGCAATTACACAGTCCCTGCTGGGTGTCCATATCTCAATATTTGTCAGCCCTTCTGCAAATATTTGCAACTCATTGGTGCCATCCAAGTTACACATTGGTACGCCCCAAAAAAAACCTTCTAGCCAAAATTACAGTCTAGCATTAGCTTAAAAAGTATGTACCTAGGTTGTAACAAATGGACAGACAGATAGACCGACCAACAGTCCGATCCCACCCCCACCCCTAGAGCAATCTAGAAGTCAGGGCAAGGGTCATGTGGCTGAGACCTCGGGTAATGCGTGTCAAAACCTCTTTGCCTCAAGTGTATGTGGCTGCATTTACATACGTACAGTACAATAACAGTCTAATGTTGATAATAGAATGTCAAATATGAACCCTTTTCTATCTTGATATGTGGAATTTGCGTCATGCTAGGATCTTCTCTCTCAAGCTCAAATGAGACAGCATTGCTTTAGTGCCTTGTTGCAAACAGGATGCATAATTTTGAATATTTTTATTCTTTACAGGCTACCTTCTTTTCACTCTGTCAATTAGGTTAGTATTGTGGAGTAATTACAGTGTTGTTGATCCATCCTCAGTTTTCTCCTATCGCAGCCATTAAACTCTGTAACTGTTTTAAAGTCACTATTGGCCTCATGGTGAAACCCTTTAGCGGTTTCCTTCCTCTCCGGCAACTGAGTTAGGAAGGACAACTGTAACTTTGTAGTAACTGGGTGTATTGATAGACCATCCAAAGTGTAATTAATAACTTCACCATGCTAAAAGTGATATTCATTGTCTGCTTGTTTTTTTTTTACCCATCAATCAATAGGTGCCCTTCTTTGCGAACCATTGGAAAACCTCTCTGGTCTTTGTGGTTGATTTTATGTTTGAAATTCACTGCTCTACTGCGTTACCTTACAGATAATTGTTAAACACTATTATTGCATCAACTTATTATGTGACTTGTTAAGCACATTTTTACTCCTCTTTCTGGGAGGAGATTGTCAGTGTACATGGTGTGAAATGTCACAGAGCCAAAACTGGGCGTCTACATCTTTATTGTAACCAAGCAGACAAAACAATATGTAACTATAACTAAACAAAGTGTGGTAACTACATACTGTAAACTGTACATTTGGTATGATGTTATTAACAAAAAAAGCTTCCATGACAAAGGGGTTCAATACCTATTTGTAAACATTTATAAAAACACAATTCCACTTTGACATTATGGGGTATTGTGTGTAGGCCAGTGATAAAACAGGTAGCCTGACGGTTAGAGCGTTGGGCCGAATACCTGAGCCGACAAGGTGAAAAGAAAACCTGTCGATGTGTCCTTGAGCAAGGCATTCACCCCTAATTTGCTCCAGGGGTGCCGTACTACTATGGCTGACCCTAGAGGTAGCCCGTCATTGTAGATAAGAATTTGTTCTTAACTGACTTCCCTAGTTAAATAAAGGTTAAATAAAATAAAATAAAAAACATCTCAATTTAATCCATTTTATATTCAGGCTGTGACAATACAAAATGTGTAAAAAGTCAAACGGTGTGAATACTTTCAAAAGGCCCTGTACATCATTAGCAAGCTTAGAAGACAAGTAGCCTTGTATAACCACCATTGAGCTGTAAGCCTAAGAGCATGCATTTTACAGTAGCCTATGTATAGCCACCTAAAATATCCATTAATAAATTTCAAGTCCCTAAACTCGGCAAGAGTCTATTGTCCTGCTAATAGCCCATAAATTCCAAGATGGCGTAACAGTGCGGACGTGATTTTTTGTCCTGTCTCATGTCCCGTGTAAATAGTCTGTAATTAGTCTGTCTTTCCGTATTTTTTTCATATTCCACATATACTTTTCCTGCAACCCGCCTCACCCAACGTGGAATGGATCTACTATTTTCTTTATTTCTTCATCATTTAACTGAACCAACGATAGAAGCCAGACTGCTAGCCAGCTTGCTAACTAGCTACTAGCCACTGCTAGCGGTCCTCACCACTGCTCTGCCTGCATCAGCCAGCTTTAGTTCGGACAATATCGGCCAGTCTGCACAGCGCGCTAACAACCCTGCGCATATCGGATTGCGTTCCCTTCCACTTCACCGGATTTCTGCTGAAATCACAGGACCATCACACCGGATCATAACAGCTAGCTAGCGGCAACCGAGTGGCTGCTGTTGTTTGGCTAACACTATCCAAAAGCATGCACCAGTTAGCCTTGAGCTAGCCCCGAGCTAGGCCCATCTCCCGGCTAAACGACGTGTACTAGCTAATTTCCCGGGATACAGTACCTTTGTCAACCGGCCTTGGACCTTCTACTGTCGACACGGAGCCCCGCCTAGCCTTCACGACTGGTCTGCCGACGTAATCGTCTGACGTGGTCTCAACAGGCTTTTCTGCTGCGTCGTCGCCGAGGATAGATCTGCTAGCCCCGGCCCGCTAGCATTCTGAACACCGTGCCTCCTGCTCGCCTAGTGCAGAGTCTACTGAACTGCTCCCTGGCTCACCTCTTTGCTGCTCATCGGACCTTATGATCACTCGGCTACATAGCTGTTACCTGCTGGCCTGTTCCCTAACACGGTACCTCATTCTGTTTAGCTGTTAAGCCTCAGTTTCGAATCTCAGGTCCTTTTTCTCAACACTTTCTCAGTCTATTCATCGCCATTTACCCGTTGTTGCCTTAGCTCTCTTGATTAACTGTGTTTGTTTTATGCCTCTCCCTTATTTCAATATGCCTTGTCTGTTGATGTTTAGTTTATTCCTTATCGTTCAATTCCACTGTAGCGTCCCAGTCCCGATCAACATGCCTCAGATAGCTCCTTTGTCCCACCCCCCACACACGCGGAGACCTCACCTGGCTTAACTGGTGTCTCCAGAAGTGCAACCTCTCTCATCATTAACCAACACCTAGGTTTACCTCCACTGAATTCTCATCCTACCATATCCCTGTCTGTACATTATGCCATCAATCTATTCTATTGCGCCCAGAAATCTGCTCCTTTTATTCTCTACACCCAACGCACTAGACAACCAGTTCTTAAAGCCTTTAGCCATACCCTTATCCTACTCCTCCTCTGTTACTCTGGTGATGTTGAGGTAAACTCAGGCCCTGAGGTGGTCGTTGAGGTAAACGACCACCCCTTATCACTGTCAAACGCTCCCTAAAACACTTCTCTGGAAGGATATTGACCTCATCCCGACAGTAGAGGATGCCTGGTTGTTCTTTAAAAGTGCTTTCCTCACCATCTTAAATAAGCATGCCCCGTTCAAAAAATGTATAACTAAGAACAGAAATAGCCCTTGGTTCACCCCAGACTTGACTGCCCTCGACCAACACAAAAACATCCTGTGGCGCACTGCATTAGCATCGAATAGCCCCCGCGATATGCAACTTTTCAGGGAAGTCAGGAACCATTATACACAGTCAGTTAGAAAAGCAAAGGCTAGCTTGAAATTTGCATCCTGTAGTACTAATTCCAAAAAGTTCTGGGACACTGTAAAGTCCATAAGAGCACCTCCTCCCAGTTGCCCACTGCACTGAGGCTATGAAACACTGTCACCACCGATACATTTCCGACAATCAAAAATGTCAATAAGCATTTTGCTACGGCTGGCCATGCTTTCCACCTGGCTACCCCTACCCCGGCCAACAGCTCTGTACCCCCCGCAGCAACTTTCCCAAGCCCCCCCCCCCCACTTCTCCTTCACCCAAATCCAGATCGCTGATGTTCTGAAAGAGCTGCAAAATCTGGACCCCTACAAATCTGCTGGGCTAGACAATCTGGGCCCTTTCTTTCTAAAATGATCCGCCAAAATTGTTGCAACCCCTATTACTAGCCTGGTCAACCTCTCATTTGTATCGTCTAAGATCCCTAGAGATTGGAAAGCTGCCGCGGTCATCCCCCTCTTCAAAGGGGGAGACACTCTAGAACCAAACTGTTACAGACCTATATCCATCCTGCCCTGCCTTTCTATAGTCTTCGAAAGCCTAGTTAACAAACAGATCACTGACCACTTCGAATCCCACCGCACCTTCTCTGCTATGCAATCTGGTTTCCGAGCTGGTCAGAGGTGCACCTCAACCACACTCAAGGTACTAAACAATATCATAACCGCCATAGATAAAGACAGTACTGTGCAGCTGTCTTCATCGACCTGGCCAAGGCTTTCGACTCTGTCAATCACTGCATTCTTATTGGCAGATGACTGCCTTGCCTGGTTTTCCAACTATTAGTTCAGTGTGTAAAATCGAAGGGCCTGTTGTCCGGTCCTCTGGCAGTCTCTATGGGGGTGCCACAGAGTTCAATTCTTGGGCCGACTCTATTCTCTCTATATATCAACGATGTCCCTCTCGCTGCTGGTGACTCTCTGATCCATCTCTACACAGACGACACCATTCTGTATACATCTGGCCCCTCTTTGGACACTGTGTTAACTAACCTCCAAACAAGCTTCAATGCCATACAACACTCCTTCCATGGCCTCCAACTGCTCTTAAATGCTAGTAAAACCAAATGAATGCTTTTCAACCGAACGCTGCCCGCACCCGTCCACCGGACTATCATCACTACTGTCGACGGGTCTGACTTAGAATACGTGGACACCTACAAATACCTACAGTGGGGAGAACAAGTATTTGATACACTGCCGATTTTGCAGGTTTTCCCACTTACAAAGCATGTAGAAGTCTGTAATTTTTATCATAGGTACTCTTCAACTGTGAGTGACGGAATCTAAAACAAAAATCCATAAAATCACATTGTATGATTTTTAAGTCATTAATTTGCATTTTATTGCATGACATAAGTATTTGATACATCAGAAAAGCAGAACTTAATATTTGGTACAGAAACCTTTGTTTGCAATTACAGAGACCATACGTTTCCTGTAGTTCTTGACCAGGTTTGCACACACTGCAGCAGGGAGATTGGCCCACAGACCTTCTCCAGATCCTTCAGGTTTCGGGGCTGTCGCTGGGCAATATGGACTTTCAGCTCCCTCCAAAGATTTTCTATTGGGTTCAGGTCTGGAGACTGGCTAGGCAACTCCAGGACCTTGAGATGCTTCTTACGGAGCCACTCCTTAGTTGCCCTGGCTGTGTGTTTCGGGTCGTTGTCATGCTGGAAGACCCTGCCACGACCCATCTTCAATGCTCTTACTGAGAGAAGGAGGTTGTTGGCCAAGATCTCGCGATACATGGCCCCATCCATCCTCCCCTCAATACGGTGCAGTCATCCTGTCCCCTTTGCAGAAAAGCATCCCCAAAGAATGATGTTTCCACCTCCATGCTTCACGGTTGAGATGGTGTTCTTGGGGTTGTACTCATCCTTCTTCTTCCTCCAAACACGGCGAGTGGAGTTTAGACCAAAAAGCTCTATTTTTGTCTCATCAGACCACATGACCTTCTCCCATTCCTCCTCTGGATCATCCAGATGGTCATTGGCAAACTTCAGACAGGCCTGGACATGCGCTGACTTGAGCAGGCGGACCTTGCGTGCGCTGCAGGATTTTAATCCATGACGGCGTAGTGTGTTACTAGTGGTTTTCTTTGAGACTGTGGTCCCAGCTCTCTTCAGGTCATTGACCAGGTCCTGCCGTGTAGTTCTGGGCTGATCCCTCACCTTCCTCATGATCATTGATGCCCCACGAGGTGAGATCTTGCATGGTGCCCCAGACCGAGGGAGATTGACCGTCATCTTGAACTTCCATTTTCTAATAATTGCGCCAACAGTTGTTGCCTTCTCACCAAGCTGCTTGCCTATTGTCCTGTAGCCCATCCCAGCCTTGTGCAGGTCTACAATTGTATCCCTGATGTCCTTACACAGCTCTCTGGTCTTGGCCATTGTGGAGAGGTTGGAGTCTGTTTGATTGAGTGTGTGGACAGGTGCATTTTATACAGGTAACGAGTTCAAACAGGTGCAGTTAATACAGGTAATGAGTGGAGAACAGGAGGGCTTCTTAAAGAAAAACTAACAGGTCAGTGAGAGCCGGAATTCTTACTGGTTGGTAGGTGATCAAATACTTATGTCATGCAAATGCAAATTAATTATTTAAAAATCATACGATGTGATTTTCTGGATTTTTGTTTTAGATTCCGTCTCTCACAGTTGAAGTGTACCTATGATAAAAAATTACAGACCTCTACATGCTTTGTCAGTAGGAAAACCTGCAAAATCGGCAGTGTATCAAATACTTGTTCTCCCCACTGTAGGCGTCTGGTTAGACTATAAACTCTCCTTCCAGACTCGCATCTCCAATCCAAAATTCAATGTAGAATCGGCTTCCTATTTTGCAACAAAGCCTCCTTCACTCATGCTGCCAAACATGCCCTCGTAAAACTGACTATCCTACCGATCCTTGACTTCGGCGATGTCATTTACAAAATAACCTACAACACTCTACTCAGCAAATTGGATGTAGTCTATCACAGTGCCATCCGTTTTGTTACCAAAGCCCCATATACTACCCACCACTGCGACCTGTACGCTCTCGTTGGCTGGCCCTCACTACATATTCGTCGCCAAACCCACTGGCTCCAGGTCATCTATAAGTCTTTGCTAGGTAAATCCCTTATCTCAGGTTGTTGGTCACCATAGCAACACCCACCCGTAGCATGCTCTCCAGCAGGTATATTTCACTGGTCAACCCCAAAGCCAACACCTCCTTTGACCGCCATTCCTTCCAGTTCTCTACTGCCAATGACTGGAATGAATTGCAAAAATCATTGAAGCTGGAGACTACCATCTCCCTCAATAACTTTAAGCATCAGCTGTCAGAGCAGCTTACCGATCACTGCACATGTACATAGCCCATCTGTAAATAGCCCACCCTACTACCTCATCCCCATATTTATTATTTTTGCTCATTTGCACTCCAGTATCTCTATTTGCACATCATCATCTGCACATCTATCAGTCCAGTGTTAATGCTAATTTGTAATTATTTCGCCACTATGGCCTATTTATTGCCCTACCTTCCTAATCTTACAACATTTGCACACACTGTACATAGATTTTCTATTGTGTTATTGACTGTTTGTTTGTTTATCCCATGTGTAACTCTGTGTTGTTGTTTTTTTGTCGCACTGCTTTGCTTTGTCTTGGCCAGGTCGCAGTTGTAAATGACAACTTGTTCTCAACTGGCCTACCTGGTTAAATAAAGGTGAAATAAATAATAATAAAAAGGGTGGATGGCGTTTCTTTTGTATTCCAAATTATTGGAAAGGCTGCCAAACCATTTGCACCTTTCCCACAGCTTTTTGAGTTTTATTTATATGTGCTCAGTAGCCGAGGCTAATTGGCTGTGCCAGTAACTTGTTAATTTAGCAGACATCAGAAAATCTTAACTTCTTAGAATTAAAACATTACAGTGTAACAACAGTTATATTAGGTGATAGACTACAGTCCAGATACAACTTCTTCTGACAAAGTAGAAACATAACAAGAGGTGTATTTTCCAGGTGTGCGCACGGGACAGAGGATGATCAATTATTCTGCTATTGTTATAAATTCAATCACCCTCTTTTTCATCCTCATCCTTCTGTTAATTCAAATTCAATCGTGAGGTCAAGTGCACAATTGTCAGTTTCTATCACTCATTCATCAATACACGTCATTCCTTCAGTGAGGAGAGAAAACCATTAGCGCCTGAGTACCAATGCTTTTCACCAAACCCAAAAGCATAATCAGCGTTCTAACTCCCCCTTGTGGTGACGAAATGTACTGTACTATACCACAATCTACCTGAATGGACTGCGGTATAAACTCTAAACTATTCCTTGAAGAACCACTGTAGCAATGCTTTTGTGTTATTTACAGTAAAAAAATCATTTAGACACTGATAGTTTCCATTGACTGGCTCCCATGTCTTTCATTTGTAAGGATTCGTGCCATGTTTCTCTGTGTGGAACCTGCTGAGGCACTGTTAGGTAGTTGATTACAATGGTATACATTTCCACAAAATATATTTCCATTCATATTATTTACAATGATCACTTCAAAATGTGTCAACAAATTCATAAGTATCTCAGGCTTCTAATTGGCATATTGAATGTGAACTAGTTAACCCTCAAGAGTCTAAGCCCGTTTTAAGACAGGGGGGGGGTTATCCAAGCTCACATATGGAATTGTTTTAAGATGGTCATACCAAGGATCATTGGCTATTTGATTTTGAATTTTAAGACCCCTTAAGGTATGAAAAAAAATATATAAAAAAATTATTGGATGAAACATTGAATTTGGCATTACTGCTATTAGGCAATAGAAACACATTGAATAACAGATTCACTAAATGGAACAACAGCTAGTTCCAAAAAAAATCCAAAGGAAGTTTGTTCTGAAGTGTCTGCCCAATTCCTGAGAGATATAAGAAAGTTCAGGAAATTATTTCAAACATTTTTGTTGACATGCATTTATACCCTTATTTTAGGCACTACATTATCTCCATATATACACTACATCACCAAAGTTATGTGGACTCCCCTTCAAATTAGTGGATTAGGCTATTTCAGCCACACCCGTTGCTTACAGGTGTATAAAATCGAGCACTAATCCATCTCCATAGACAAACATTTGCAGTCAGGACTTACTGTATACACTTATTCATGTACAGTTGTTATATCATATCACGTGCAATATTGTAAGTAATTCTTGGACTGAACTTACGTAGTCATTCACTCACTAATGCATATTATTATCCTGTCAGTTGTATCTTTTTATCATTGCTTTTAGTATATTGAATGTGCATTTATCTGTAATTAAACCCTGCGCACTATGGACTGTATTTTAAGGGAATTACTATTATTACCCTAAATTATATCATACACACATTTAGCTATTTAAGTATCTCTCCCTGTCATGTACCTGTACAGTTAATTTAACCATGCAAAATATTAAACTTACATGTTCATTTAACAAGTCTGTATATTAAGTAAACTATTATTACCCTCACTCATATCATACACACTTTTTACTTTAGAAGTATTTCTCTGCCATCGACCTGTATAGTATAGTTAACCATGCATTATCCACCAATGTATAGTGTACATATTCAGCCATCCACCCATACTATGTAATGTCTTTTTATAGATTTTTTGCACTCCAGACTTCTTGAATTCCTATACCTTTTCATACTGCCGCTCTATGTATCATGTATCGTGTATCTGTCTTTTGTGTACTTTCGTTCTGGCATTTGGCACCTGCCCAATCTATCTATCTATCTATCTATCTATCTATCTATCTATCTATCTATCTATCTATCTATCTATCTATCTATCTATCTATCTATCTATCTATCTATCTATCTATCTATCTATCTATCTATCTATCTATCTATCTATTTTTTTATTTTTTTTATTTCACCTTTATTTAACCAGGTAGGTCAGTTGAGAACAAGTTCTCATTTGCAACTGCGACCTGGCCAAGACAAAGCAAAGCAGTGCGACAAAAACAACACAGAGTTACACAGTAAACAAACATAGTCAAAAACACAATAGAAAATCTATATACAGAGTGCAAAATGTAGTGCAAAAGGTAGGACAATAAATAGACCATAGTGGTGAAATAAATTACAGATTATCATCATTAACACAGGAATGAAGGATGTGCAAATTATGATGTGCAAATAGATATACTGGAGTGCAAGATTTGTGAAAATAACAAAAATAAATAGAATATGGGGATGAGGTAGTAGTGTGGGCTATTTACAGAAGGGCTATATACAGGTGCAGTGATCGATGAGCAGCTTTGACAACTGATGCTTAAAGTTATTGAGGGAGATAGGAACCTCTAGCTTCAATGATTTTTGCAATTCGTTCCAGTCATTGGCAGCAGCGAACTGGAAGGAATGGCGGCCAAAGGAGGTGTTGGCTTTGGGGGTGACCAGTGAGATATACCTGCTGGAGCGCATGCTACGGGTGGGAGTTGCTATCGTGACCAGTGAGCTGAGATAGGGCGGGGATTTACCTAATAAAGACTTATAGATGACCTGGAGCCAGTGGGTTTGGCGACGAATATATAATGAAGGCCAGCCAACGAGAGCATACAGGTCGCAGTGGTGGGTAGTGTATGGGGCTTTGGTGACAAAACGGATGGCACTGTGATAGACTACATCCAATTTGCTAAGTAGAGTGTTGGAGGCTAGTTTGTAAATGACATCGCCGAAATCAAGGATCGGTAGGATAGTCAGTTTTACAAGGGCATGTTTGGCAGCATGAGTGAAGGAGGCTTTGTTGCGAAATAGGAAGCCAATTCTGGATTTAATTTTGGATTGGAGATGGTTGATGTGAGTCTAGAAGTTGAGTTTACAGTCTAACCAGATGCCTAGGTATTTGTAGGTGTCCACGTATTCTAATTCGGACCCATCGAGAGTAGTGATGATAGTCCGGTGGGCGGGTGCTGGCAGCGTTCGATAGAAAAGCATGCACTTAGTTTTACTAGCGTTTAAGAGCAGTTGGAGGCCACGGAAGGAGTGTTGTATGGCATTGAAGCTTGTTTGAAGGTTAGTAAACACAGTGTCCAAAGAGGGGCCAGATGTATACAGAATGGTGTCATCTGCGTAGAGATGGATCAGAGAGTCACCAGCAGCGAGAGCGACATCGTTGATGTATATAGAGAAAAGGGTTGGCCCAAGAATTGAACCCTGTGGCACCCCCATAGAGACTGCCAGAGGATCAGACAATAGGCCCTCCGATTTGACACACGGAACTCTGTCTGCAAAGTAGTTAGAGAACCAGGCAAGGCAGTCACTTGAGAAACCAAGGCTGTTGAGTCTGCCAATAAGAATGCGGTGATTGACAGAGTCGAAAGCCTTGGCCAAGTCGATGAAGACGGCTGCACAGTACTGTCTTTTATCGATGGCGGTTATGATATCGTTCAGTACCTTGAGTGTAGCTGAGGTGCACCCATGACCAGCTCGGAAACCAGATTGCATAGCAGAGAAGGTACGGTGGGATTTGAAGTGGTCAGTTATCTGTTTGTTAACTTGGCTTTCGAAAACTTTAGAAAGGCAGGGCAGGATGGATATTGGTCTATAACAGTTTGGGTCTAGAGTGTCTCCTCCTTTGAAGAGGGGGATGACCGCGGCAGCTTTCCAATCTCTAGGGATCTCAGACGATACGAAAGAGAGGTTGAACAGGCTAGTGATAGGTGTTGCAACAATTTTGGCTGATAATTTCAGAAAGAGAGGGTCCAGATTATCTAGCCCAGCAGATTTGTAGGGGTCCAGACTTAGCAGCTTTTTCAGAACATCAGCCGTCTGGATTTGGGTGAAGGAGAAGCGGGGGGGGCTTGGGCAAGTAGCTGCCGGGGGTACAGAGCTGTTGGCCGGGGTAGGGGTAGCCAGGTGGAAAGCATGGCCAGCCGTAGCAAAATGCTTATTGAAATTTTCGATAATCGTGGAATGATTATTAATGGTAACAGTGTTTCCGAGCCTCAATGCAGTGGGCAACTGGGAGGAGGTGCTCTTATTCTCCATGGACTTAACAGTGTCCCAGAACTTTTTGGAGTTAGTGCTACAGGAAGCAAATTTCTGTTTGAAAAAGCTGGCCTTTGCTTTTCTAACTGACTGTGTGTACTTGTTCCTGACTTCCCTGAATAGCTGCATATCGCGGGGGCTGTTCGATGCTAATGCAGTGCGCCACAGGATGTTTTTGTGTTGGTCTAGTGCAGTCAAGTCTGGGGTGAACCAAGGGCTATATCTATTCTTAGTTCTACGTTTTTTGAAAGGGGCATGCTTATTTAGGATGATGAGGAAAGCACTTTTGAAGAACAACCAGGCGTCCTCTACTGACGGGATGAGGTCAATATCCTTCCAGGATACCTGGGCCAGATCTAATAGAAAGGCCTGCTCGCAAAAGTGTTTTAGGGAGCGTTTGACAGTGATAAGGGGTGGTCGTTTGACCGCTGACCCATTACGAACACAGGCGATAAGGCAGTGATCGCTGAGATCCTGGTTTAAAACAGAGGAGGTGTATTTGGAGGGCAAGTTAGTCAGAATGATATCAATAATGGTACCCATGTTTACGGATTTTGGGTTGTACCTGGTGGGTTCCTTGATAATTTGTGTGAGATTGAGGGCATCTATCTTAGATTGAAGTACAGCCGGGGTGTTAAGCATATCCCAGTTTAAGTCACCTAACAGTACAAACTCTGAAGATAGATGGGGGGCAATCAATTCACATATGGAGTCCAGGGCACAGTTGGGGGCTGAGGGGGGTCTGTAACAGGCGGCAACAGTGAGAGACTTATTTCTGGAAAGGTGGATTTTTAAGAGTAGAAGCTCAAACTGTTTGGGCACAGACCTGGACAGTATGACAGAACTCTGCAGGTTATCTCTGCAGTAGATTGCAACTCCGCCACCGTTGGCAGTTCTAACTTGACGGGAAATGTTGTAGTTGGGGATGGAAATTTCCGAATTTTTGGTAGCCTTCCTAAACCAGGATTCTGACACAGCTAGGACATCCGGGTTGGCGGAGTGTGCTAAAGCAGTGAATAAATCAAACTTAGGGAGGAGGCTTCTAATGTTAACATGCATGAAACCAATGCTTTTACGGTTACAGAAATCAACAAATGAGAGCGCCTGGGGAATAGGTGTAGTACTGGGGGTTATAGGACCTGGGTTTACCTCTACATCACCAGAGGTACAGAGGAGTAATAGAATCAGTATTCGGCTGAGGGCTTTCAGAACTGGACGTCTAGTATGTTGGCTACATAGAATAAAAGGAGCAGATTTCTGGGCGTGGTGGAATAGGTTGAGGGCATAATGTACAGACAAGGGTATGGTAGGATGTGAGTTCAGTGGAGGTAAACCTAGGCGTTGGGTAATGAAGAGAGAGGTTGCATCTCTGGAGACACCAGTTAAGCCAGGTGAGGTCTCCGCATGTGTGGGGGGAGGAACAAAGGAGCTATCAGAGGCCAGTTGAGCAGGACTGGGGGCTCTACAGTGAAATAAAACAATAATAGCTAGCCTGAACAGCAAAAGACAAGGCATATTGAAATAAGAAAGGGGCAAAAAATAAAATAAAAAATAACAGTTAATTAATAACAGTTAACTATCTATCTATCCATCTATCCATCTATCCATCTATCCATCCATCCATCCATCCATCCATCCATCCATCCATCCATCCATCCAGATTGGCGCTTAAATATGATTAAGTGAAGTGATTACACCAGCATAAGAAGCTCTGCACATTTCTATATCCGTCCCTCCCCTGTGCCCTGTTTAGACAAAGTCAACATCCAACCACAAACTGGCCATCAATTACTGAGGCAGGGTCCAATAACGGAATAAAGAATATTAAGTGAATGAGGCGGTCTTATGACACAGTGCACCACTTTCTCATTCATACTCTCTCTTACCCTCTCTCTATATGGCTGATAATAGGACTAGTCTAGATGATCTCCAGGCTGCTCTTCGCTGTTAATAGAAAGTTATGATGATGTATCCACCGAGAGACCATGACGTAGATGGAGAATATGCACTTACAGTATTATGTGCTGTGCTATGAGAGTCGGTTCCAACAGCCTCAGAACCAACTCATTGGATTGTCCTCACCCCATCTGATGCGTTGCACCCACAACATGTTACGGGGAGGAGAAATAAAATGATGATATCGACTTTGTAGCAGATGGGTATGTTTGAAACTTACTCCTCAGCCTGAAGTGTCCCGACTCCTGCCAGAGAATAAATAATTTTTCGCGTGGCGCCGACTGTTAAGATGCTTTAGGAGGGAAGTCAGCTGCTTACTTGGCGAGTACCTATGGGGGTTATAAAGGCCTAAATTCAGCCTAGGCAACAGTACCACTATGTGGCTGTTGACTACTATTGAACGTCTGACTGACATGACATGATACCAAAGCCTTCGAGCGTGCCGCTTAGGCCGTGGAGTGGCTCGCTTGTGGGTGTGCTGGAAGCATCTAGCAGCACTTTCGATTGTGCGTCAAGAATTCAGCATAGCAAATTTGTATGAAGGTCTGGTTATTACATGGGTAAATAGTTAAATAGTAATATGATCTAAAACGCTCTGGTGACAAACAAACAAACGTTGCTGCTTGTTTCAAATCGTCCACATGGCTGGAAGAACCTATTTAAGTACAAAAAAAACAAAAAACGATGTAACCCCCATTCAGTACACATTTGCGCAACCGCTGCATTCAAACGGTATGTAATATAAAAACAATAAATAGACAGGGTAAGGGGAATAGTCAATTGTACAACTGAATGCATTCATTTTTTTGCGTCATCACTGCAAGCCATCATTACTGTTTACTTCTGAAGATAACTTTAGCGCAGGTGTTGTGCCGAAAAACTCCACCGGTAAAACCCCTTTCACGTGAATGCGCGCACACTCAATTCTTCATTGCTGCGACTTGCTTGCTAGTTGAGATTTCTGCTCTTCACTCCATTGTCAGTTTAGCCTACATTTCATTGATTGATCTTAGTAGCATAAAGCATTTTTTATTTGTGTCCTTCAAGGTAGCTCCCTCTATGTTTAATATAACACACATACATGAATTATTCATTTCGGTTGCCTATCCTGAAGTTTGTTCTATAGAAAGTATTTGACTCTGATGTGTGTCTAGACTCAAATACTTCTGTGGCACAAATCAGAGTCAACTACTTTCTATAGAACAATCTTCACTTTAGGATAGGCAACCGAAATGAATAATTCATGTTGTGGGATATTTTAAACATAGAGGGAGCTACCTTGAAGGACACAAATAAAACATGCTTTATGCTACTAAGATCAGTGAAATGTAGGCTAAACTGACAACGGAGTGAAGAACAGAAATCTCAACTAGCAAGCAAGTCGCAGCAATAAAGAATTGACTGTGTACGCGTTCACGCGAAAGGGGGGGTGGATTACGGCAGGGGGGAGCTTTTTGGCACAACACCTTCTTAAAAACCCGATTCAAATTCGACACAAACCTTCAAATAGGTATGTAATATAAACTAGTTAAAGTGTTTTATTTACATTTTAGAGGTGATAAGTTGGACAGTTCGGGTGAAAAATACTGTTTCCCAACACGGGAAACATCTCCCCCTTTCACTATCATGCAGTATGTTTCGCTTCCCCACCCGGTAAGACCCGACAGAGCTCATTGCCTAATTCAATCATGCATAGACGGGATTTGCTTTTGCTGGAAAGGGGAGAAATTGTGCTTTACAATGGTATTCATATTACAGTTGACCTGGAAGTATTTGGGCGCTAAAGTAAGGTCAATTGTACGACCAGTGCGATGTACGAAAGTGCGTTAGCTACCGTTACCAGCTAAGTTACAGTGCAGGCTAACTCAAATTAGCTAGCTATCTAGCCAACTTCATATTATCTAGCTACCTTGATGTATGTATCACTGTAAAAGCATTTGTAGGTACCTAGCTAACAGCCATGGAGGAGGGTGAAAGGATAGCGGCCCCAACTGTCAAAGTGAGAGAGTAGGCTATTCTGGAGAGGGCATAAACTTCTGTGTAATTCCAGTCCCTAGAAGTGAGGACAGAGATAATAATAACATACTATTCAGTGCGGTCTAATTTGAGTATAATGAAGTCTGTTTCTTGTGAGGTTTTCTGTCCTCATATACAGAGATCTGTGAAAACCTGTCTGCAAATGAAGAGGCCCCAATGAAGAGCAGTGGTTCCCAGTCCTGGTCCTGAGGAATCATAGGGGTGCACATTTTTGTGTGATGTCTGTACAAAAACAAAACAAGCTATTTTAAGTCACCCATGGGAAGAATACTTTTTTTGCAATGTGTATGGCTCTTAAAAGAGCCTTTAGTTATGTATAGTGTAGTCTATGTGTAACCGGTTCTGTACCGTTGTGTTCTGGTAAGGTGTAGGTGAAGGCAAGGCTCTGCACACAATTCTGCCGGTTGTCTCTCTTTTAATGACTGCATGGAATGTATACAAATACAAGGCAAAAGTTAATGCTGCCGTCTGGACTTCATACAAGTATATTTGCCTCTCCTCATCACGCTCTGAGCAAACTCCACATCAACAAAAAAAATACATTGTATAAAATGTACATGTTCATATTTTCAAAAGACTCACAACGCCATTTTTGACATGACCGGACAGGTAACAAAATGAACGACAGCTAACTAGGCACATTAAACATGAAATACAAAATCGTCACATGGAATGGATACAAATACAAGGCAAAAGTTAATGCTGCCGTCTAGACTCCATACAAGTATATTTGTCTGTTAAAAGACAAAAGACAGTGCAGAATGCCCGTGAGAAAATCGTCAGAAAACTCGCGCTGTCTACACCTGAAGGAGACCCTCTCCCGCCACCAAGCTAACGACAACTGGGCTAGCCTTGCAAAGTTGCACTCGAACATCATCCCCATTCACATGAATATATATTTATATAAACGTAATGCAACACTACATCAGTGACAATATAATTTTTGGTGCCTTGCTCAAGGACACATCGGCAGGTTTTTCACCTTGTCGGCTTGGGTATTCAAACCAGTGACCTTTTGGCCCAACACTCTAACTGCTAGGCTACGTGCCGCAGTGTAGGGCACTGCAGTTACCGTGCAGTGCCCTACACGGTAACTGTAGGTAATCGTTTTGAAGGAATCTCCAGTTGCCACACTAGGATGACGCTGTGCCAATTGTGCACTGCCCTATGGGACTCCCAATCACGGCCGGCTGTGATACAGCCTGGAATCGAACCAGGGTGTCTGTAGCTGCGCCACTTGGGAGCCCCAGTTGACCGGGGCAGCTCTAGCAGGGCAGAAATTTGACGAACTGACTTGTTGGAAAGGTGGCATCCTATGAAGGTGCCACGTTGAAAGTCATTGAGCTCTTCATTAAGGCCATTCTACTGCCAATGTTTGTCTATGGAGATTGCATGGCGTTGTGCTCGATTTTGTACACCTTTCAGCAATGGGTGGGGCTGAAATAGCCGAATCCACTATAGCGACTCTATAAACAAACATTCTTCCGTGGTGCCCCGACTTCCTAGTTAATTAATGTTTATATGGTTAGTTTAATCACATAATATTTAAGCCTATAGAATCGATGTGATAATATCACCTTTAATGATAGTCAAGAGATGACAAGTGGATGTTGACAGATAGTCGATTGACTGGAGTTTTTCATTGTCAGTGGCAAAGTCTTGCTGTATGTTCTTCTCTAAGAAGAAAGTTGCTGATTAATATACTGTTGTTTCTGGACAGCCTATGGGGAGGGTTTGTAAGTTCATATTTGGTTTAATAAGTAATATGCATGGAAAGATCATGTCATAAATGTTGAAACAAAGTGTAAGAAGATGGTGAATCTTATGCACTCAGTCTCTGGTTATGAATGGGGTGCTGACAGACAATCGTTGATGGATATTTATAGAGCTCTGATCAGTATGTCAATCAGGGCCGGCTGCTGCTGTCAGTGAAAAGCATCTAAAATACAGTATATGTGAAGATAATGTGTCTTGAGTGTAATTAAAATGGTTGCAGCAAGAAGAAGGGGAGGAGTTTGTGTCACCAGTAGACCTAGTAAATGTACCATTAATCCCTCTTCATTTGGTTACATTAATTTCTGTTAATGTATGTATTAATTACAGTAATTTACCATTCTCATTCGTGGAGTTTACAACATGCTACACTTGTGAGAAACAAGTTTTGGTTTATTTCATAACCATTAAGAGTTTTGTCAATCTTTTAATTGTATTTGGTTTTGAGTGCTCTATGAGCATGTGTGGTTTCTCTGTCCTGATAACGTTAAGGCCTGAGCTCGCATAAAAGTAGCCCTACCTGGCCTGCTGCATGATAATGTAGGACAGTGCCAATATGGCAATGTCTAATTTCTGATTGTCTCAACTCACCACGTCCACCATCAATAAGCTGAACTTTTCATTCATTTTTTCCTTACTTCACACATTGCAAACTTTTTTTTTTTTCACATCCATTGCAAATGATAGTTCCTCAGTATTTGACAAATGGAAGTTATAGGCCTACTGCTGCATTGGCCTATAGACTATCTCTGAGTTCTATGTGCTCATTTATTCAGCCGCCAATAAACAACAGTGTATCAATGTGTCAATCACAGGAGGCTGCTGAGGGAAGAACGGCTCATAATAATTGCTGGAATGGCGCAAATGGAATGGCATCAAACACCTGGAAACCATGTGATTGATGTATTTAATACCATTCCACTAATTCCGCCGCAGTAATTACCATGAGCCCGTTCTAACCAATTAAGCTACCACCAACATCCTGTGGTGTCCATATGGCTAGTGCTCTAGCCTTAGTTGAATTTCAAGTTTTTGATTTTAATAATTTTTATTAAGATTTATGATTAACCACGTGACAATGAGTTTTGAGAAACGAAAACGTTATTATTTAAATGAAACTTCCACGAAAATGTGCATATAAAAAGAATCAGTTGAAATGGTAGGATAAATAGTAAGCTACCCCAAACTTGAAACTCCAGCCCTGCCTATGGTCTACTATAACACCCATCTAACAAAATTGTGAACGTGCAAGCGTGTCCCCTATGGATATCAAAGGCCCGTCCGACTGATTTGTTCTGGTGCCGGCCCTGCAGAACATTGCCCATTTACAGCAACAGCACCCTGCACAGTTTGTAAATATGCACTCAGGCCAAAATCCTTATATATTTTTTTACCATAAGCAGATGTCCATATCTGAGGTGCCACGCATTTATACATCTGTATACATTACCATCTGTATTATGAAACAACGTATATCTGGGATTGGGACAACTTGGTTTACCTACTGATTCGTGCTGTGATGGCTGGTTGGCTTCTCAATTTTACATTCTACTTTACTCAGAATGGGTTATGTACAATTGATGTGGATGCAATGCTTTGTGGGGGCAATGAAAGGAATTGTTACTGCAGAAGCTTTAGGTCTTTTAGATAGCCGTTGTTGTGAAAAACATTTGCTGAGAGCTCCATAGCCAGTCTTCTCTGTATATGTGTATTGACCAGTACTGTCTTGAGTCTATCTGTGTTTGATATATACACTGAGCATACCAAAAATGAGGAACAACTTCCTAATATTGAGTTGCACCTCCTGTAACGAATTGTAAACAAATTATTATTTACAATGATGGCCTACCTACAGGGCCAGCCCCTGGAGCAAATTTGGGTTAAGTGCCTTGCTCAAGGACACATCGACAGGTTTTTCACCTTGTCGGCTCAGGTATTCGAACCAGCGACCTTTCAGTTACTGGCCCAATGCTCTAATCTCTAGGCTACCTGCTGCCAAAATGTTGGTGTGATTATCATACAGATAAAATGTAATTTCTTATTGAAATGCGCTGGTGTTTTTTTTTTTTTTTTTAATGCGTTTTTTGGCAGAAATGTCTTCTGGAACGTGAACTTTCAGGTGCCTTAATAACAAATGTGTATGCCATCTGTAAATACGAATAAAATAGTTAAATTACAAGCCTAGTTGGTTTAGCCATAGAAAAAGAAAGCAACCTTCCCGCTAGCCATGGTTGGCTGAGTTTGGATTGGTCTGCCATGTAGCACGCTTCTGTCTATTTGAGCTGGTCAATATGTGTAGGTAATCCTGTCTAACGCAGCTTTAAAATATATATATATTGTGTAGTAAACTGCGTAAGTGTTTCTCTCCACTTTCTGGAGGACCGTGTTTTGAAATCAGTGTAATTAGAGTATGATAGCAAAGGTGATGGAGAAAACACACGTCTCAGGATTACATCTTCAAACTAAGGGCAACCATGTCATACGTGACAGAGAGGGAGAATCGTCCATCTGTGTATACAGGTAAGATAGTCTAGCTAGCTACATTTTCAGATATTACACGTTTCTAATTTTGTCAGAACGCCGTTTTCATTTCAAGTTAAAATGTACTGTTAGCTAGCTAGCTAAAGTTAGCTGGCTCGCTAGCTAACATTACATGTATGATCTGTAAAGTAATATTATTAAGACAGCAGAGAAGAATGGGAGAAACTCCCCAAATACAGGTGTGCCAAGCTTGTAGCGTCCTACCCAAGAAGACTCAAGGCTGTAAGCGTTTAGCCATTATACTTATTTGTATAATAAATCTCAGTCACCAGATCTCATCCCAATTGAACATTTATGGGAGATACAGGAGTGGAGCCTGAGACTGCATTTTCCACCACCATCAAAAAATATATTTATATTGAATTTCACATGGAAGAATGGTGTCGCATACCTCAACATAGAGCTTCAGACGCTTGTAGAATCTATGCCAAGGTGTATTGAAGGTGTTCTGGCAGCTCGTGGTGGCCCAAAGCCCTATTAGAACACCATGTTGGTGTTTCCTTTATTCCATACTTCTAAGTAACTTAATGTTACTGTTATAGTGGTCACTGAATAACTTGAAGGAATGTGAGAATTGAGCAAAAGGAACATGCAGAATGTTGTTTATTAATCACTACAAATGAGAAAAGAGATTCTCCACTACATTAATCATATATTAATTCTACAGTGACGTTATAAGAACATAGTACTAAGTGTTACTAACAAGAAAGAAATGTGGACATTCGGACCACACAAATAGTTGTCGATGTCATGAGGATAATTCCAGTATCAGTGTGTATGTTGTCTCCCTAGACGTTTAGCGCCTCCTCCTGCGCGGTCTGGTCGTCCCCGGGGCGGCGGTGGTGCCTGCATCACAGTCTGTCACATGACATCCACATGACTCAACATGGATATAGGAGTGCTTGACCTTTGACCCACCAGGGCAGATCAGCTCCACCTCTTTCTGGCTAGTGGTCGCCTCTCGGCAGCAGGAGCAGTAGTGCATCATGGTGTTTGACTCTGCTGAGTACCTGCACATTCACATAAACACAAGACAAGTTGAAAATAGGGCTTGAATTCCCTGGGTTGTCTTGACAAGATGAGCACAGGAGCCGTAAATAAGTCAAATAAGCTCTTAGTTCATAAAGGGCACACTCTACAGTGAATTAGTGATCACTGACTGGGGCATGACATTGACTAATGCTGCAGTCAGCATCTTTAGTACTTACATGGAAGAGGTTCTACAGTTTCCTGAGCAGGAATTGATCTCCACAGGCTCAGCGGTCGCACAGCCACTGAGGACAATGCTAGTTGTGGTGTTCTTCATCTCACAGACATGTTCTGTGCCTGGTGAGGGAAGATGCATCACAATGTTTTCTGTTGGCCATATTTTCTTGTTTAGGTGACATAGCATGCTATTATTCATTAGGAATTAGGTGGTTATTAGGAATGTTTTGGCTGGACGTGTTACTTACAGGTCTTGCAGCATCCATTTGCATCTGTCTTTTCTGTGCCCTGGGGTGATAAATAGGAGAGATGATTTATAAGTGGTAGATTGTACACATTATGGGAGCTCCATTCCATTGTAAATGATACTGAAACATCTATCGCTATGAGACAAGAGTGCTAGGAATGGAGGTGGAGGTGAGACAGAAACTCACTGGGACACAGTTCTCTGGGTGGAATGCAGGGCACACAGTCTTCACCTCCACTGGTAAATATTGGCCATCAGTTTTCTCACATGTGTACTTCACACATTTGTCACCAGGTGGTGACCATGTTTGGTTTTCCTGTCGCACAAGGAGAAGATGATTATGATGGAGATTCAGATTGTGTAGCCATATTATGCATCCTCATAAACACTCTTGTTGTACTCACCTGAATAGTGTGTTTGGTGTTATCTGGCATATTAACTACACAGCTTGTCTGTACACACTTCCCACAACACTGACCAGGTATGGCCTGATACTGGAAGCCCTAAGACGAGGATGGAGAGTACATTAGTAAATAATTGGTAACTTACATCATAACTACTGTAAGTTTTTTATAAATATCTTAATGCATTTATCATCTTTGTTAAGAGAGACATGACTACCTGTGAACATGTAGTGTCGCAGGAGATATTTGTGCACACAATGTTGTTGAGCTTGGTGCTAGGATCCATGATCGAGCTGCAGATACAATTCTCACATGTTCCTTTAGGAACTTCAGCACCAGGCTGGAGTGAAAGAGAGATACACAAGTTATCATCCACTGTAACAGACTGGTTGAATAGAGGAGGGTCAGAGTGCAAAGGGAGCAGTTCTATAGTAGAATGTGAGCAGATATGAGAGCAGCAAAAACAATACAGCTTATCTCAAGCTATTTGTTTGTGTATCTTTCAGAAGCTTGTTAAATTTAATTTAATTTATTTGAAATGATTTATTCTTACCTGGTACTCAATGTTATTGTAGACACATACACCCTTAGGAACTGAACAGACACACATTAAGAAGAAATCAGTCAGTGATACCAGTGATTCATAAAACAAATGTAATTCAAACCAGTGATACCTGGGAATTACAAAGTCAATGAACTAACTAAACCACTGATGAAGCAAATCAAGGGGACTTACCACAGGTATTCTCTGGACAGCAGTTTGATATGGATGTGCTTATAATTGCCTCCCACCCTGGCTGGCAGTCCATCATGACTTTGGGGCAAAGCAGTGCATCGCACTCTGTTACAGAGATAACCAATGAGAAGTGATCAAAAGGGGGTGAAATATCCCCCTATGACCCTACAAAACACTTCAGATAATCTTGGTCTAGTACTGTATGTGTTGGATTTCTAATGATTTACTGAAGGGTCACTGTTCCATCACTTACCACATGTATAGTTCTGGCAGCAGCCTTCTGTCTTGTTCACCAGTCTGTATCCAGTCTCATCGCAGATGGGTATGGCCAGTGTGGGGCAAGTGATAGGCTGGCACTGGACAACCATGGAGTCCATGTCACAGGTGCATTGCTGGCAACCACTCTCCCATGTATCACCAGGCTTAATGGAAAAACAGGGCAATGTCAGATCAACTCATGAAAAGAAGACTCCTTCTTTATGAAAACTCAAAACAAACAGATGAGTAACTTAAATGTAGTTGTTCTGCAATTAACTGGATTTAACCATGGCAGTTCATATGAACCATTATTAGGTGATAAGAAATGGATTGGAGGTGGTTATTCAGATATTAAAGGTTTTCTGGTCTGTTCATTGGAAGGAATAAAGAGGCCTATACTATGTCAATGAAAAGTATCCATCCTAAGTATGTAAATTCCCTTGACTCACGTGATATGTATCTGATGATATGTCTATGTGAGAATGAATATCTGGAGAATATTTAGATGGAGGAAATTCATACCATTTTGGGGTTGCCATCAGGTCCAGTGCAGCCTGAAAAATAAATACATTTAGTGTGTTTAAAAATGTTGTCTCACATATACCCCTTTTCCACCAAAGCATTTTGAGAGCCGGTTCGGAGCCGGTGCCTACTCGCGAACCAGTTCTTTGTGTTTCGACAGCCAAAGAACCAGTTCTCGGCCAGGAAAATTGGTTTCAAAGCGGCACCAACTCTTTGCTGGACTAGAACCGTTCTTTTACCACGTCATGCTTACGTTGGGGGCTGGGGGCGGGGTTATTGTGACCAACAACACGACGGGAAAGGTTGTGACCGCCATTGCTAAAAACAGCGCTAGTAGAAAGATAGTACAACGATTGAAGAAAGATGGATTCGCAAAGCCAGGAGAAACATTTGCAGAAAGACGATGTAGTCCGCCATTGTAATTGTTATGCTTGAAGTTGGCGCAAGCGTTTCTGGGAAAGCTAAGACATATGGCGACGTACACAGTGATGTAATGACGTCGTTCGCTGGGCTCTCTAGTCAGTGGAAAAACAAACAGGTTCTGAGAAGGTTCGCAAGTTGAACCAACTTTGAACCAACTTTTAACCAGCACCAGTTCCGAACCAGTTCTTTTTTTGTGGAAACGAGGTAATAGTTGGGGTCAAGTTCTTCTCACCTCCACATCAACACACCATTCCATTACAAATAAAGCCAGTAAACCATGATTCATGAATAATTCAAGATTTTAAAGTACAGAAATGTCTAATTGTCATATTGATAGATGCCTGCAAAATGACCCATAACCCATTCTTACCACAGAAGACCACACAAGCATCAGAGTAGGTGCTGAACAAGACGGTTCCAGATGGACAGAAGCAACCCTCCTTCGTTTTATTGGTTATTTGGGTTTGATTGTTCAAATGCTTCTCATTATATCTGCATACAAAAGAGGTTTGGGATTGTTTAGATAATTTATTTGAAAGAAGGCTCATATGAAGGAAATTCATATGACAACCAATCAGACTAAAGCTTACCTGGTATTGCATGTTGGTTCAACTGATGGACCACATGACATGTACACCTTAGTGGCTGGACATGTATGCTCTGCAGGACAAAAATAGGTCACAGTTATGCTAAACACCAGCAAAAAAAACAATAAAGCGTAGCTGCCTATGACATCTGATAATGTTACACATTAGTCAGTGAATTTGTGGCATGACATCTATGCTTGGATTCATATCTCACCACATTCTCCATCGGTGGACTTCCTCCAGTCAATGCAGATCCCTTTATTTGCACATTCAGATGCATACGCCTCCAGACTAGAGCAGCTAGAAAAAGCATTGTTGCAAACATCTGATCTACAGGCCTGAACGAAGGCATCAGGAGAAACCGCTTCATGGCATGCCTCAAAGACTCTTGCACAGAAAATAACATAGAGAGTGATGCATGGAGTTCAACCTTTAACTAGATTTGCCAATCGAACGGTACCTGTATTATGATTAAAACAGGTACAAATACAAGCAAACTAACATGACATAAAATGTACATTACAATGTATAAAAACACATTAGGAAGTGAATTATCATTTAGGCATTCCTATTGTGTGCTTGTTTGCTTTTTCAAACTTAGTTTGATATGTTCCTTACTTGCTGCTCATGATTTCACAAATGGCTGTCTTGCAGGGGGTAGGGGATGTGCTTGGGGTTGCGGTGGTGGTAGTGGGTGGTGCTGTTGGAGGAGTTGGACAGTCCTGGTTTGGAATCAGCCACTGGCTAGCTGCGTCTGAGCAGCTCTCTATCTGTCCATTAGGGGTCTGGCAGTCATTCTTCTGGGAATTATCACAGGTACCTTGAAAAATATGGACATTAAGTAAGGTAAAAACTATTTAGCAAGGCCAGGTCATAGATTCCTTGTTTTATAGGAGCATCTACTGAAAGTTTGAAACTGTGAAATGTATATTGATCCTCTTTAATAACACTCACCACACTGGCCCTCTGTGATGCTTTGGAAGAGGGAGTAAGGAAGGTCGATGCTAAATGATGACCCCTTGTAAGACACCTGAACCTTAAGATCAGGGATCTCCAGCACGACCTCCACACCAGTACTTGTTAGAGCAATGTCACCCATTCTGTAAGCTGGGTAGATTCGTTTACTGTTGACATATACCTGCATTTGTGTAGAAATGAATACACATTTAGATGGTTGAGTCATGTGTTCTCTTGAAAGCAGTAACATGACAATGTTAACACCATTATTGGTTTTAATTTAAAGTTATGGGATTTCAATAAAGCATGATAACGTGTCAGCATACATACAACTATTATGGATATTAAATAATACAAGCAATGAGAATTATATTACCAGATTTTCTGTTGTTTCACCAGATCTCTGCTGGGTAAGAATCACTTCATAGGATTTGTAGTGAATGATAAGGGACTGAGGACAGAATCCACTGTCAGCGTTTCCACAGTAGTGGTTATCAACAGTAATGGTAAGGTTGTATTTGAAGTTGGTTTCTTTCACTAAGGTGTATGAGCAGTTCTCCTGGAAATTGTAATATACTCCATCAAATGTCATGTAGTGAGATCCACCCCATCCACTGCATACACCTGCAACATGATAAAATGAGTTGATAATAATCTAAACTATTGACAGAGGACCTTGAAAACTAATGAGCAACAATGTCTTATTTTAATTCAAATAGTTGGGGTGTTAGATTATATGTTGTCACTTACATTCACATTCATATGTAAAGCAGCATCCAGTTGAATCATAGACCTTGACAGGTAGACGCCCGTTCTCACACTGTAGTGGCTCCACTGGCTTGCATTTTACTGGTAGCTGGACAACAATGCCATCCTGGCAAATTGCTGTGGTACAGTTATTCAACTGCCAAGATTCTCCATTCTGCCATTGATTTGATAAGGGAAAGCAATTACTCAAACATGCACACACAGGGTTGAACATACAATTATTACTCCACAAAGATAAATATACCCATTAACCCATTTAATTATTACAAAAACAGGCAAAAATGACCTTTCTTGGTGGCTGAATGCTAGTGCAGTCTGGGGAGAATTGAGTTGTTGGTGGTGTGGTCGCGGTCTCTTCTGACGTTGTGGGCGTTAAAGTGGGTGGTGTAGAAGAAGGACATGGATTTGATTCCACTTCAACTTGGCAAGTAGCTTTGCAGTAAGCGGTGAAGCACCACCTTGAACCATCGGTCACATTATACACTAGGTTCCCTGATTGTTGAAAAAGGCAAGCGTTAAAACATTTCAGTTTTCAAATGAAAGTTAATTAAATTAATTAAGTTAATGAAATGTCATTTATTTTGATTGTCTGAATAACATTTATAACATGTTACCTGGTAGATACTGTGTACCATTAACATTGCAAGTGCACTGGCTGGTGGTGACTACTTTTGATGTAGTTGTAATAATTACTTGTGGTGATGTTGAAGGATTTCTTGTTGTTTCTAATGTGCCTGTGATGACAACTGGCTCTGTTGTTTCTGGACTTGTTGTTGAAGGCTGTGATGTTAAACTTGAAGTTAGAACGATAGCAGTTGTTGAAGATGTCATTGGTCCGGTGGTGACAACTTTAGGTGGGTTTGTGGATGTCGATGGAATTGTCTCAGTTGTGGTTCCTTCAATTGTTGTAGTTCCACCTATGGTAGGTATAGTTACCTCTGCAGTTGTTGTGGGTGCAATTGTAGTTGTTGTTAAAGTAGTGGGTTTGGAAGTAATGACAACTGGCCCTGTTGGTTCTTCACCTGTTGTTGTGGGCTGTGATGTTGAGGTAGAGGTTTCAACAATTACAGTTGTAGATGTTGATGCTGTGGTGTGTGTGAATTTCCCTGATGTAGTTGTATTGGTCATTGTGGATTGGGGCTCTGTTGTCAATATTCCACTTGTGATGACTGATTCTGTTGCTGTTGAGGGCTGTGTTGTTAAAGGCCACAATGTGGCTGTAAGATAAGGTAGTGTTTTTGTAATTTCCAGAATCAAAGTCACTGAAGGTTTAGTGGTGACATGAGATGTCGTGGTTATTGTACAATTGGTGACAAATGTAGGTGGCTTTGTAGATGTGATGGTCTCAGTTGTGGTTTCTTCCTTTGTTGAAGTTTCATCTGTGGTCGGTATAGCTACTTCTCCACTTGTTGAGGGTACCATAGTTGTTGTAGTTACAGTTGTCGGTTTGGGAAATGTGACTGTACTTGCTCCTGATGTTGTAGTTGAAGGATTTAATGTTGTGGGTGTGGTCTCCAATGTTGTGGATGACCAAGTCGTTGTAGATGTTGGTTCTGTTTTTGAAAAATATATATCTTTAGTTAACTAGTCAGGAAAACAACATTTTAATTATTTAAATGTCTCATATTTACAATACTTATCATTAATATTCAATTTGAACTTATTGTCAATATGAATTAAACTTATCACTACCACCTAGAGGTCTTCATGGTTCCACCCGAACCTAATTACCCAAGACCCCACCAGGGACCCGAGCGGGTACGGGTCCAAAATTCTGGGTCGAGTCCCTTTTGAATGCCATTGGGTCTTGGGTCTATGTAATTACAGCTGATAGACCCGAATGGACCCGACAACAGCTCTGCATAGCCTGTACCATATTTATTTTATGCTAATACAGTAAATGTATTGACTTATAGAAGGCCTAGGCAAAATATAAAGACCTATTCATTAACTAAAGGAGCAACTTGGCTGATAAATATAATTTGTTAGTCACTCGGGTCCAATCGGGTCTGGTCTAGACCTGGACCCATTCGGGTATGGGTCAGGTCTAGCTCTGGTTGTCGTCGGGTCCATTCATGTTTGGGTCTGATTGTTCCCGGGTCCATTCAGGTCCACGTTCCCCTTTATTTTAAATTATCAGGTCCGTTCAGGTCTGTTCTGTTTCCTTGGGTCTGTTCGGTTCCAACTTTTTGGACCCGAGAAGACTTCTACTACCACCTTACTTACAAATTGATTATTAATTTCTATCAAGATTGCCATTCATCAGTATGGTATTTAGCAAACATTTGGCTGCACTTTAATCATTCAAGAGTTTCTCTGCTTACCAGGTGTTGAGAAGTGGAAGACAGTTGTGGGCTTTAGTGTTGTTGTAGAGGCCTGTGTTGTAGTTGCATTGACAGTTGTTGTGGTCAGAGGGGATGTTGTGGTTGGTACTGGAGTTGTGGTCACTTGACAACGGGAAACGTTCCTGGTAATGGTTCCGTTCGCGGCACAAACAGCAACTATGCAGTTACCAATCCCATCTGTTGTATTGTAGAGGGTTGCTCCATATGGGTGTTGTTTACCATTATACAAGCATGTGCAATCTGCAATAAATATTGTATTTTAAATTATATTCAATGAATGTTGTTTTGAGCGTTGCTAAATATGTTACTTTCATTTGGGGATGTCATCCTTACCATTTACATCAAAACTGCAGCTCACTCCAGTCATTGTGCAGGTGCTTTAAAATAAGACAAATATTTTAAATATTTTAATTATTCCCAGGTTCAAATGATATAGATATAAATGTTTTGTTCAAAATACTATTATAGAGGTCAAACTAGTCAGGACTTGGTAAAAAAAAGTATTGTAAATTGTGAAATACATGTGGAGCAGGGCAGGTTTTCAGATTGCCATGCAGCCATAATTGGCATCACTATGGAAAAAGTAGCATGGCCTTCCCATCTTAGGCAAACCCCTACCCACCCTCTTCCCCAAAATGTATGTAATACAGAACACCTAATACTTTCACAGTTAGAACATTCAGAATATGCTCTGAAACAGCACAGGGACTGTGAACTGAATGATTTAAACATACCATGTTTCACAATTTGATGCCGGAACATTCTGTCCACTGGGGTACTGGTTTCCTTCATTGTCATAGCAGCCACATTGTTCCCTCTCCACACACTTCATTGTCTCCTCATTGAAGTAAGGTTGAGCCGCAGGACAGTTAGGATAGCAACCTGTAATAAGGACAATAGACAAGAGGTAACAAAAGGTCAAGGATAACAGGATATCAGTGTAAATGTAGCCTGAGGCTGCTCAGACACACAACATGTAGATTTATAACCATTGTCGGGGTCAGTTACAATTTAAATTGTTATTCAGAAGTCATCCACGTGAGACAAAATATGAGTTAGACGTTCATATCCCTACCTTCCAATGCTGGAATTAAACTAGAACAGTCTCCGGAGGGATTCCTGCAGGTCTTCATACACTGAGCTCCACATGCCTTGTAGTGCCACTCACCTTCTCCAGTAGGGTTGTAGTAATCACAGAACAGTGCTGTATGTGGTGGACAAAATATGGTGGACAAAAACGTTTCCATTATTTGATCTAGATTAATGATCCCTTTCCATGACCAACTGTCCTACATGATAATGTCTCAACCTGGTCCAGTACTGAATTGACAAGCCCCTTAAATGAAATAATTGAAAATCACGTTCCAGACCAGAACCAAACATTTTTCAATTCAACCTTGATTTTACTCAGCTCAGACATCACTGTTGATTGTGAAGAAACTTACGGCAAATTTGGGGGGTTCTCCAGGCTACGCATGCTCCAGCTTCATTGCAGGCCTTTGCATAAGCTGCCACAGCGGTACAGAAGCAATCACAGTCTCCACCACTGTCACAAGCACATGCGTCTCTCACACAAGCATCGTAGTAAGGAGAAGGGTCCACCTTAAAAGCACAGCAATGTGTTGTAAGATATACAGTAGTTGTAGGGTACATGGTGAAGTACATTTCTTTGTCTACAAAAGACAAATCCACATATCTTACTAGTAGTATATCCTAATTGAATATATCCATACCTGGTTCTGGCAGGCTGCGAAGACATCACTGTTAATGATGCTGCACTGTTTCTGGGCCCAAGACGCTCTGTACGGGTTGGATGCACATGGGTGCACTACAGCGGATACACTTGGGCAGCTTGATGAAACTTTCCAGCTGTTTCCAAATTCCACCGGATCAACAACCGTCGCCTGGGCTCTAGTGGTGAAGTCATTGTTTGCGTTGCCATCATAGTTTCCACACAGACCACACACTTGCCCCTGAAGAAACAAGATCATTAATTCAATTGATTGACATGGCAGGGTTCTACAAAAGTCTTGGTAATATCAGTTTTGACTGAATACCCAATTCAGTTCTTCATCAGAGTATCTTAATGTACCTGGTATTGTGGGCTAAGCTTGATAAAGAGACTGGTCTTCTTATCCCACATGAGGATTAGACCACTTTTGACTTCAATGACCAGATAGTTCCCCAGAAGGCTGATCTGTTTAGGAAACTGCTCTTCTGGAGTACTCCTGACAACTTGAGCGGTCCCATCTGCCAATATGAGTTCACTGGTCTGAAATAGAGAAATATGTTTTCATACATAACTTGGTCTGAAATCGGATCTCAACTTGATGTTTGGTTGATGATTTGTTGATTATTCTTTACACTTGGGATGGAATGTTCAGTATTGTGTGAAGTCAAGTTGCTCATTACCCCCAGGAAGAGCTTGATGGTCTTGGAGCAGGTGGTGCCTTTAGTTCCACAAGGAACGTTCTCAGTGAGCAGTCTGAAGCTGCCACTGCCATTAGTATTGCCACAGTAGTCCTGTGCGAAAGGAGAATATTATTAATACGGTTCAACTTCACACTTCTCAATGCTGAATCAATTCTACCAAATAAAGAGACACACACCTGAAGGAGAGTGTATTCACAGTTTCCATTAAAGTTGAACCTTTTCTCATCAAGGGTGATATAGTGACCCTCTCCGTAGATTGCACAAACTCCATCACAAAGATTTGTGGTACACTGCCATTGTCTGTCCTTGCAAGTACTGTGAACAACACACACACAATGTCAATAAAATTGCCTGACATTTTTTTATTCTTTGTAAGTCTACTGAATGTTCCTTATGTTTTCTCCCCCTGAGATGTAAGACACAAAACAGGCATACCATGTATTGCAGTCAACCTTAAGGGTCTCTCCAGCTTGGTAATTAGCTCCATTGTGAGAACAAGGACAAAGTTCCTCCTTGATGCAGTCTCCGTTCCCATCAGACACCAGTCCGGTGGGGCACATACAACCTGATGTGCACTCAGTGCTGATCTAAAGTAATTTAACAAAGTACACAAATAAGTAAATGCAAATTAAAATGCACTATGTTTTTGTTTGGTTCCAAGGTTTATGTTCATTCTACACAAAACTGTATAATAGTAGACAGTGTGTGACAATCCTTTTTAGAGTGAATGAGGGACTCACACAGGTCATGTCCAGAGTTTTGCAGCTCTTCTGACACTCTGACCCTGAAGCTCCTGGAGGTGCAGTTGAACAGTTGAAGAAAACCATAGGCAGTGTGCATACTGGGGGTATATGGAATAAGAATAGTACAAAAAATATGATTTTCAAACAAGCAGAATATAATTGTAATATATACAGAAACATCCACATTCATCATCATTAATCACATTGTCTTACATGAAATGCTTGAATCCTCTTGGTTCATTTCAAATGTACCTGTATTGTGAAGGATGCATTTAAAGTGTTAAATCATATCGAGCCATATATTTTATTAATATCTACTAAATTGGAAGCAAATAACTTAAAACTTACCAAATGGTCTTGCTCCCCCAGTGCAACTCAGTATCCCTTGTCTGCAAGTGCTGTAATATAGTTACAGTATTAATAGTTATAGTTAGATAATTAAATAAACAGCATATATCATTGTTATGACATAATTTAATACACAGTTTTGAATATATCCATCAAGTTTCACTAGTATTTTATTTTGCTCTCATAGCTTTATACGTATGAGGGAGGTGATTACCAGGTGGCACCGTCTCTGCTGATAGTCTCTCCTGCAGGGACCACTAAGCCCTTGTCATAGCAGGGACAGTTGGTGGGGGCAACACACTGGCCAGCCTCGTCCATGTAGGTGCCCTCTGCACAGCCACATCCATCCACTGGAACAAACTCCACCAGGCAAGATTGGTCTGTCATACTCAGGGAGCGACAGGTTCGTCCACAGCTGGTCATGTTGTAGGTATAAACTGTTTGACTGGGGCAGGTGGCGAATTTATCTGAGAAAAGTCATTAAATATGAGTAGTATTTTGGTTTCCTTATATCTTTGTATTCGTGCAGTTGTTTCTACAGGTTATTTGTATTTAGTAACTCAAACCTACAGTTGTTTTGTTAGTAGAATCATTATATTCTAATTGATTCGCAGCACTCATTATAATGACACATTGTGAGAGGTCTCCATAGTGCCGTGCTGTCTACTCACTGCAGATCGTGTCTCTCCAGCCACTGAGCTGGATGCCCTCGGCAGCACAAGCGTGGACATAAGAGGAGACGGCAGCACACATGCAGTCCTCACTCTTCTCACAGTTACAGGTGTCATACATGCAGTTCTGTTGGAAAAAGAGTCCAAAGTGTGTCAGGACTATAACCTCCTCACATAAGAGTTTATTTTTATTTGTATATATTTGTTTATTGAACAGACAGTATTCAGTAACAATAAGAACAATGCACACAAGAGATTACTGATCAAATTTCAATTTTTATTTTTCTCCCCCCCACAGTCTTATCCCCAAGTGTATCCCATTTAAATCCGTACCAATTTGACCCTACCCCCCCCCCCCCCACACACACACACACCCACAGACACAGACAAAACACCTACAAGCAGCAAAGAAGAAATTGAAAAATTGAAAATAACAGTAATAAGAAAAAAGAAAGACAGGGGAAGAAGTCATAGAAACCTAAGGAGAAAGTAAACATAACATGAAAGAATAACATTAAGTAAAGAAAAGTACCCTAAAAAATAAGGAAGTGAAAAGGGGTAATTAAATAAGCAATTGACTTAATACGTACACAATTTTACTGGTCATAAGAAATAAAGGGTTGCCATTGCTTTTTGAATTTGGCACTATTGCCCCTGAGCGAGAATTTGATTATTTCCAGCTGCAGGAAAAACATTACGTCCCCGAGCCACTGGGAGACGGGGGGGGGTGGGCCGATTTCCAATTTAAAAGAATTCTACGCCGGGCCAATAACGAAGTGAATGCCACAACGTAAACCTGCTTACGGGTCAGGGAAGACAAGTCAGAAGGAATGCCAAAAACACCAAGCACCTCAGACAAGACTTTAAAAATAGAGTCCCAATAAAGATGTAAGGTGGGGCAACGGGCAAACATATGAGTGAGACCACAGGGAGAAGCTTGGCATCTATCACACTCGTCCTTTACATCAGGATATATCCCAGCCAATCTAGCCTTAGAAAAGTGAACCCTGTGTACAACCTTAAATTGAATAAGACCCAGACGAGCACAAGGTATTGTAGGATTGTATCCTGTCAGTGGCCTTGTCCCAAAACTCCTGCGTGAACCTGACCCCCCATCTCCCGCTCCCAAGCTGATTTAGTTTTGTCTGTAGAGTGTATGTCCAGAGACATGATGCATGAGTAGATCTGAGAGATTAACCCACTCTGATGGGGTAGCAGGGACAGCATAGCATCCCAAGGTCTACTTGGGGGCGGGGCAGGGAAGCCAGGGAATTGGGAGGAAACTAAATGGCGCACCTGAAGGTAGCGGAAAAAGTGTGATGGAGGCAAAGAACACCTAGAGGCAAGGTCAGGGAAACTTAAAAAACCTCTGTCATCATACATGTCCTGGAAGGTCCCAATACCTCTTCTTGACCAGAGGGCGGTATCTACTACGGATGGGGGAAATGCATGGTTCCTATCGATAGGGCCCAGGGTGGATGCAGAGGTAAATTTAAAGCGGCGTCGAAACTGAAACCACATTTTTAGGGTGGAGACCACAGGGTTGCCAGTATAGCGAGAAGGGGTTGTCGGGAGAGGAGAGCACAACAGGGCAGGGAGAGAGGTATTAATGCAGGAGCGTGACTCAAGATGGCACCATGGGGAATCTGAAGCATGTAGCCAGAAGGGCAATTTCAATTTCTGAAAATTGGCCGCCCAGTAGTAGTACAGGAAGTTGGGTAAAGCCAGTCCTCCACTAAATCTGCAACTCTGAATTAGAGATCAACTGACTCTAGGTGCCTTGCCTGCCCATATGAATGAGGAGATGGCCTGGTCGATTGACTTAAAAATGGTCCTCAGCAGAAAAAGGGGAATAGAATGAAAGAGATAAAGGAATTTAGGCAGACTATTTATTTTTACAGCATTAATCCTTCCAATAAGTGTAAGAGGTAAGCTACCCCACCTCTGACAATCAGACTTAATCTTCACTCCCAGATATTTAAAGCCAGAGTGGCTGAGCTGGAAAGGCAAATCAGACTGTCGTAGCTGGAGCGCCGCCAGGTTTACTGGAAAGTATTCTCTCTTCTGAGAAAGAGCCAAAGGTATCGAGAGTAGATAGGATAGAGGACAGACCAACTGCAGGGTTACTGACATAGAGCAGCAAATCATCTGCATATAATGACAGCCTGTGATCAACCCCCTCACGTGAAACACCCTGAATTAAAGGGGATGCCCGCAAGGCAACAGAAAGAGGCTCAATTGCAATGGCAAACAGCAGGGGGGACAGAGGACAGAGGAAACCCTTGCCTAGTGCCGCGTCCCAGAGCAAAATAATCAGAACGGGTGTCATTGGTGTAGAAACTGGCCTGAGGGGATGCGTATAGTACGCGGATCCATGAGCAAAACTTGTCCCCAAACCCACATTTTCAAATAGATAGTCCCACTCAATTCTTTTTTTCTCCTTTATTTAACCAATTCTGTCGAAGGCCTTCTCTGCATCCAAAGAGACTACCAGCTCGGGGCACTCAGAGACTTGCTTGGAATAAATAACATTGAACAAAGTACGAATGTTGAAAAAAGACTGTCGTCCCTTGATAAAGCCAGTTTGCTCCTCCGATATTATTACCGCTAGCACCGTTTCCAGGCGCTGTGCTAACAGCTTAGCAAGCACCTTGACATCAACATTAAGGAGGCTTAAGGGCCTGTAGGAAGAACAGGAAGTGGGGTCCTTACCCCCCTTAAGAAGTAGCGCTATGGACGTCAGCAAGCCACGTCCTAGCGACTTGTTGTACACCGATAGTAATAAGGGTGCTAACTTGACCTGAAATATCTTATAAAACTCAGTGGGAAATCCGTCAGGCCCCGGGGCCTTGTTGCTCTGCAGCGACTTAATCGACAGAACTACTTCCTCAAGATTGAGAGGGGAATCAAGGTGCGTCGCAGAGTCAGTGTGAATTGTAGGCGGGTCCAACTGGTCCAGAAATTGTATCATTTTGGTATCATCCGAGGGGAACTCAGACGTGTACAAGGGGGAATAAAACGACGTAAAGGTGTCATTAATTCCTTTGGGATTTGAAATCAAAGTTTGGGAGGAATCTGTAATTTGTGGAATAAGCCGCGTAGCAGAACGTCGTTTCAATTGGTGTGCCAGCAAGCGAGTGGCCCTGTCGCCGTGTTCAAAATAGGTTGCCCGTGAGTGTAAAAGCAACCGCTCAGCATCCTTAGTAGAAACAAGGTTGAATTCAGATTGTAGGTTTAGGCGCTGCTTATATAGCTCAGGGGAAGGGGCCAAGGCATATTGTCGGTCGAGGTCAAGAATGGCAGCAGAGAGCTCCTCAATTTTGGACCTATGGCTTTTGTTTACATGAGAAGAGTAAGAAATAATTACACCACTTAGATAGGCTTTCAGTGTCTCCCATAGAAGAGAGTGAGATGTGGAACCTATCTGGTTGGAAAATAAACAATTATCAATAGAAGTGGAAATGAGGTCACAGAAGTCCTGGTCAGAAAGGAGAAGAGAGTTGAATCTCCAACAGGGAGAACAACGAGACTGTTCTGACAGAACAATGTCCAGGGCAAGGGGTCCATGGTCAGAAATCACAATAGGTAAATATTCAGAGGACGTAACATTTGGAAGAGAGAGAAGAAGGAGTACTCTCTTGCCTGGGGGTTCAGAAACCTCCATGGATCAGTACACCCATTCTCAATCATAAAATAGCATCACCCCTTGCCCTAGAGTCAAAATGAGAGTGAAAAACCTGAGTATATCTGGGGTCCCGCAGCCTTGCTTGATCACTAGTGCGCAAATGCGTCTCCTGCAAGAAATCCACATCTGCTTTGAGTTTCTTCAGGTGGGAAAAAACCCTAGATCTCTTAATTGGAGAGTTTAAAGCTTTGAAATTCCAAGATATTAACTTAATAGGAGTGAATGTAGCTCCCCCAACATTAACAGCATCAATTGTGTCAGCCATTAAAAAAATTGAAGGGGTAGAAAATGAAGCAGTCAAACATTTGCCAAAAAAACAAAGACAAAACGATTAAAAGCAAATCAAGAAAATAAAAAACTAAACGGGACAAAATGAGAAACAGACAAACATAGAGAGACAAGGAACAACACACACCCATGCACACCACCCACCCCGAAGCCAACCCCCCCCCCCCCCACCAAATACCCAGTCTCCCCCTGGAGACAGCAGTAACTCGCATATATAGCTCCCGTGCATGTCAAGAAGCGAATTTGGGAAACTCCACAGCACAAAGAAAACAAATTCACCAGAGAAAATGCATTCAGAAAATAGAAAAAGAACAGTCAACACAGCAACAAATCTATACAGTAATATGCATCCAATACACACATAGGTGCACACACTCATCCAGGCATGGGTGTCTGCACCCAAATGCCAACATACGCACATGCAAACGCTATAACAAGTAACAGCACACATTATGTATAGTCTGCGTACACACACAAATACCCCAAAACACACAACCCAGTGATAACACACTTGCATACATACCCAGCCATAAGTACATGTTATGATCATCAAGCACACGTTAACAAGCTGTACATCAATGCTAGAGGATCCGTGGGCCACAGAGGTCACGTGTGGCGCTGCATAGACACCAGCACATTAACATAAAAACATAGAGATGTAACTGTATGTATATACATGAATACAAATGTACATAAATATATACACACACACACCACATCCATATTTATATACATATACACACACATACCCACACCTACAATCCCGCATGCATTCGCGCGTGTAAACACACACACACACACACACACACACACAAACTACGTGCATCGGGGAAGATGTGGATATTTTGGCCGCGGTAGTACACACACAAACATATACACACACACTCACACTTAAAAGTATGCCCACGCGAATACATACGTATATTTATGCATCTACATGTACATATTTGTACACACACACACACGCACAAACAGACTGAAACAGCCCATATGAAAAGAACTATAGCGGGCTCGATACTTTCACAGCAGAGTGCTGTTTACAGTGTTACCATAACAACCACAACAGTAAGACAGCTAGTCAAATGCAGCAGTAACAGTGGGACAACCGTAAATCAATACAAGCAAGCCCGCGGGCAAACACCAACAAAATGAACCAAAATTATTGAGAAAAATTCTTAACGTTGCCTCCCGACAGTTATCTGTATAAAAACATTTAATAAAAAACAATGTCAAAACATGTATCGTTGAAATTAGCACCGCACAGCAATACAAAAGAGGCAGAGCAGCAAGAGGAAAAACAAGCGAAGCACCTGATAAACGAGTCAGGCTGCACTATCCCCTGAGTCAGTCCTGTGGGAGAGAAAAGTCGCCTCATTGGTCCCTCAAAAACAAAATATATCAAACAAGGTTTTCAAAAGTGGCGGCTGAGCCAGCTTCGTGCCTCCTCCGGAGAATCAAAACGAAGAGCCTCACTGTTGTGGTATACATGCAGCCTAGCAGGGAACCGCAGCGAGAACCGAACTCCCTTCTCAAAAAGGGCGCGCTTCACGTCTAGAAACGCAGCTCTTCGAATGATTGCCTCCTTTTCCGTGAAATTGTGGGACTTAAGAATCATCACCCGAGGCCTCATGCTGCCGGAGCCACCAACGGGAGGAGGGCCTAGGCGGTGCGCTCTGTCCAACTTCAAAGCCGCAACAGCACCGCCGAGGACCTCCTTGAAGAATGTGGACATAAAAGCCACCGGATTCGCGCCCTCCTGCCTCTCCGGGATGCCGATTACACGCAGGTTACAGCGGCGCGATCTGGACTCGAGATCTTCAATTTGGTCCGCCAGATGACTGTTAGCAGCATCCAGGCGCGCGACCGTTCCCCCCAGTGCAACGAACCGGTCACTGTAGTCGTATAGCCCTTGCTCGAAGTCCGAAATACGCCGGCCCTGTGTCTCCGCAGCGACCCTGATATTTTCCAAAGTGGGGGATATCGGAGCTAAGGCCGCGTCAATAGCCGGCTTCAGTGTGGCATTGATAGCCGACTGCACTTGGGCAGCAATGAGGGCGGGTAGCTCCGCGAGCAGAGCTATACGGAACTCTTGGAGATCAGCCCGGGTAACCGCCAGAGACAGTGATGCAGAGGCCACGCCTGAGTCAGATGATGCAACACCCGCCATTATAGGAACAGCTTCGTTGCACGCTTGGGCTTCATAAAAAGTGGAAATCGACACTAAAAGGTAACTAAACTACACGTATACAGTCGTATGCAAAAGTTTGGGTACCCCTGACAATTTCCATGATTTCCATTTATAAATAATTGGGTGTTTGGATCAGCAATTTCATTTTGATCTATCAAATAACTGATGGACACAGTAATATTTCAGTAGTGAAATTAGGGTTATTGGATTAACAGAAAATGTGCAATATGCATCAAAACGAAATTAGACAGGTGCATAAATTTGGGCACCCCAACAGAAAAATCTATATTTAGTAGAGCCTCCTTTTGCTCAAATAACAGCCTCTAGACACTTCCTATAGCCTCTAATGAGAGTCTGGATTCTGGATGAAGGTATTTTGGACCATTCCTCCTTACAAAACATCTCCAGTTCAGTTAGGTTTGATGGTTGCCGAGCATGGACAGCCGCTTCAAATCATCCCACAGATTCTCAATGATATTCAGGTCTGGGGACTGGGATGGCCATTCCAGAACATTGTACATGTTCCTCTGCATAAATGCCCGGGTAGATTTTGAGCAGTGTTTTGGGTCGTTGTCTTGTTGAAATATCCAGCCCCGGCGTAACTTCAACTTTGTGACTGATTCTTCAACATTATTCCTAAGAATCTGCTGATATTGAGTGGAATCCATGCGACCCTCAACTTGAACAAGATTCCCAGTACCGGCACTGGCCACACAGTCCCACAGCATGATGGATCCCCCACCAAATTTTACTGTGGGTAGCAAGTGTTTTTCTTGGAACGCTGTGTTCTTTTGCCGCCATGCATAACGCCCCTTGTTATGACCAAATAACTCAATCTTTGTTTCATCAGTCCACAGCACCTTATTCCAAAATGAAGCTGGCTTCTCCAAATGTGAGTTTGTGGCGTGTGTGCAGAAAAGACTTCTTCCGCATCACTCTCCCATACAGCTTCTCCTTGTGCAAAGTGCGCTGAATTGTTGAACGATGCACAGTGACACCATCTGCAGCAAGATGATGTTGTAGGTCTTTGGAGGTGGTCTGTGGGCTGTTTTTGACCGTTCTCACCATCCTTCACCTTTGCCTCTCCGATATTTTACTTGGCCTGCCACTTCTGGCCTTAACAAGAACTGTGCCTGTGGTCTTCCATTTCCTCACTATGTTCCTCACAGTGGACACTGACAGCTTACATCTCTGCGATAGCTTTTTGTAGCCTTCCCCTAAACCAGGGGTCACCAACACGGTGCCCGCGGGCACCAGGTCGCCCCCAAGGATCACATGAGTCGCCCGCAGGCCTGTTCTAAAAATAGCACTTGTGAGCTGCGTCTGAAATTAAATTTTATTCTGTTGCTATTCTTTTTTTTAATCACACTTGCATTTATATATATTTAAAAATGACAATATCTTAAAAATATGTTCATTATACATGAGTTTAGATAAGTTTAGGTGAACTCTGACCTACTCTAGTTCAAAACTATTTTGCGCGAGACAAAACCAGTGCTCGTGGAGAGTAAGCTAGCGGGCGCGCAACGAAGATGGTAGCTGAATGCAGTTTCTTGCCCCAAAAACATGGCAGAAATAAGGAAGAAAACTTATCACTTTCACAGCGAATGGGAGGAGGAATTATTTTTTACGACTGTGAAAGAAACCTGCGTGTGTCTCATTTGCGGAGCGACTGTGGCGACGGCAAAGCGGCACAATGTGGAGAGACACTCACAAAAGCTACCATGCTAACTACCCACCGGGAAGTGCACTACGGACAGAAAAAGCCCGTGAGCTAAAGGCAGCTTTGGGTAAGCATTTTCAGACGGATAAGTTTTCAAAGAAGCAATGATGATAATTGCTAACACTGTACTTAAAGACGAGAAAAATGGAACCGATCTAATCTCCGACGTCCAACTGGGTGCATCTACGATGGCTAGACGAGTGTCAGATATGTCTGGTAATTTGGCCGATCAGCTGGACCGGGATCTGGCAGAGTGCAGCTGGTTTAGCATCCAGTGCGACGAGTCCGTGGACAGCAGCAGTACAGTTGTGTTCAATTTAAAAAGTGTTTTAAAAAATGCCACAGATTTGGTCATTAGTTCAAAATGTGACAAGATTTATTTAAAAATATGCAAGTAGATTTTTCTAACATTACATAATTGATAACTTTTTGAAACAACATAGTTCATGATTTGTTAAAAGGGTTTGTCAGTGGCCAGTGAAAATGGGACATTTTTCCTATGAAATGTAGTGATGTAAGTGATCATCTAAAAATGTAACAATTACTGAGATTAAAGTGCTGAATATTGATATCTGTTTCCCTCCTTATTGTCATTGTTGCTAATTATTGTGAGAAATAATTTACGTGATTAGTGTCTTCACATAGATTAGTATTATTAATAATGTATAACTAAAGGCAAACTGAGCAAATTTGTTATTTCAGAAGAGCATATCAAACTGGTAGCCCTTCGTATGACTCAGTACCCATGAAGTAGCTCTCAGTTTCAAAAAGGTTGGTGACCCCTGCCCTAAACCATAATGTTGAACAATCTTTGTTTTCAGGTCATTTGAGAGTTGTTTTGAGGCCCCCCATGTTGCCACTCTTCAGAGGAGAGTCAAAGAGAACAACAACTTGCAATTGGCCACCTTAAATACCTTTTCTCATGATTGGATGCACTTGTCTATAAAGTTCAAGGCTTAATGAGCTCACCAAACCAATTGTGTGTTCCAATTAATCAGTTACAGGTATTCAAATCAACAGAATGACAAGGGTGCCCACATTTTTGCATAGCCTATTGTTCACATCTGATTTAATTTCATACAACTTAATATTGCTACACTAAAAATCTTTGTCTGGACAATACCCCAGTACTCAGCTTTTATTAGAAAATTAATGGCATGACACTGTGATCATTTTCTGTGACGACAAAGTAAATTATTATGCAGCCTCAGAGGGGTGCCCAAACTTTTGCATACGACTGTACACTTACAAACAGAACAACTAAACTAGATGCTGTGATAGATGATCAAATGTAAAGCAAAAAAAGCAATTAGTGCTACAACGCTCCCAGACACACGTCTCACTCACTCGCCATGCTAACCGGAACTCTCCACATAAGAGTTTAATGGTTTTATTTTGTGATTGTATCCTTCTCAACTAACTTACGGTTTTGTAGATGTCAGGTCTTATTTCAGAATGGCAAGGGGAGAACACTCCTTTAGGATCTGATAACATGGAACACCAGTGCTGGGCATATTTCTCTGTGAAAAAGAAAATCATAATTTGTTCAACATAAGCATATACTTTCTCATATAAATGTGTTTTAATCATTCAACAAGTGATTAATCTGTAGGCTTAATAGATATGTACCATTTTCAATGCTCAAACTGCAGGGGTTTTCAAAGCTACTCTTGACATCAGGGCAGCTGGCCATGGTCTTCCATGTGTTGGCAAAAGCTACAGCTGTGCCCTCCACCAATCCACTGATGACTCTGAACTCATCAGCCTGAACATCGTTGTAGTTTCCGCAAAGGCCTGTGGAAAAATAATAGAAGCCATATGATGTTATTAGATTTTTATGAATAAAGATACCGAAGAAAAAGGTATGAAACTGGCTGATGAATCTGAAGCATACCACAGGTTGTTCCTTTGTAGGATGAGATGGCAGTTATGTAGATCTGCATAACTGGTGAAAGCTGGATCTGAAGTTGAACTCCAAGAGTTGTCTGGATAACAATGTAGAATGAGGAGGGCTTGAAGACGGTCACTTCAGCTGCAATACATGAAATAAATAGAGGGACACCATTAAAGCTTCATCTAGTGAATATACATTTTATGGAGTGTATACACTGATCCACACTACAATTTAATTTGGCATTACAATGGATTATCTCACCTGTATAGAGTGGGAGCTGAGAAAGAATCTGATTTACAAAAACACTTCCACATGACTGGACTTGGATTACCTGTCAATAAGATAAGATCATATATTTTATTAAATTGTCATTTGTTCATATATTTTTGCTGAACAATCCACTGAAGACACAAACATTCCCATACTTGAGCATTTTAGAAAATTGCAAACAGAACCTTTTTTTTCTTAGGTTATTGTGTGTTTAGACAAAAAGTTTGAGGGACATTTATTTGCAAGCCATTATAATTATCTTAAAGAAGGGGTTTTGCATGGAAATTAGTTGACATGTCATTGTATTATTTGCTCTGAAACATATTTGTAGAGTTGCCTTACGGTGGATCTGCTGGAGAGGGCTAGGGTAACAGACCTCATACAGGTCTCAGTGTCAGTCAACCCACACTTCACAATATCTCCCAGCACGGTGAATTGAGTTCCATTGCATTGCTGAAAGAAAACAAGCATGAGTTTGAAAGCAAAAACATGAAATGAGAGTGACTCACTTAGAGAATGACCCCTTTGGACACACGTCTACGTCAACATAAGGCTTGAGGAAAAGTTATTTTACCTCACCTTTCCACCCTATTTTGCACTGAAAACGTATCAAGAGTTTCTACTTGCTTTTGTGGCTATTCTGCACCACATGCACTGACCTTTGTCAGAATGTAAGAGCAGTCCCCATGGAAGTTGTATGCTTTCCCATCATAGGTGTTGATGTGGGATCCTCCCTCCACAGAGCAGGTCCCTGGACAGTCCTTGTCCGTACAGGCCCACTGACCACCAGCACAGGTGCTAAAGGGAACATTTATACAGGCTCATCTCACAACTGCATTCATACAGTATATTATAAAGATTTATGATGATTTAATGAAAATGAGGCATGGGATATTTCATGTTTAAATCAGATGATGTACTTGGCCTACCATTCTTTACAGTTGCTGGTATAAGACTCTCCAGATATGTATACTTGTCTATTGTGGACACAGAGGCATTCAACCACTGGAATACAGCCACTGTTGCTGACATCATTGAAAACAGTACCTATTTGGTGAGAGATCAGATACAATTTGAAGACATTCAGTAGATTTATGTTTCTGCCAGAAAAAACATTATATATATTTAGATTTCACTCTTTAAGAGATTGCTAACAGTACATTCAGTAAGGAGTGTTATTCTAATGTGTTCTTTACACAGATAACTTAACTGACTCCTGGAAGTAACTGAGAGAAACATCCAATATTTACTTGTTTAATTATCAAAGGCAGAATGGGTAACAGTGTGGTGTTTTCATGTTGTGCTTAAGGTTAACTTGTACACCAGAGTTGAACCTGTGTGGTACCTAGAGGACAGAAGCAGCCGTCTGTACAGTGGTCTTCACACAACTGGCTGGCCTCTGGGTTGGAGCAGGTGTCAACACAGGGGCTTCCACACTCCTGGTGCTCCATGTTGTAGGGGCATGTTTTATCTGAGAAAAGAAACATTGTGATGAACTGTTTCTTTAACAGAGATTGTGAACCTGATCATTTGAGGTTTAGGGGGCATGTTGAAGAGTTGAGGCATGCTTACAGCAGAACTGTTTAGTCCTCCATTGCTGGGGCTTCCCCCCTGCGTGAACACACTGACGGGAGTACTCTGAGATGGTGTTGCACAGACAGAAGGAGTTGGTGCTGTTATCACAGTGGCACAGGTCAGCCAGGCAGGTCTTGACGAAGGAGTCCATGTCCAAAAAATTAGTGCAGCTGCTGAAAGCTGCGCTGGAGAACAGCTGCTGACAAAATTCCTACAAACAGAGACAAACCACAAAAGGAAAATGTTTGTTCGATCACATGGATTGATTGCCATGTCTAACTTCAATTAACATTGTTTTGTATTCTTCTTCTATGGTTTGAATTGGTTACCTCATCTCCACAACTCTCTGCAGAAGTTAGCATAGGCTCCTCACAGACTTCCAGAGGGCCATCCAGTTTCCAAAGGTTTCCATAGTCAGAGCTAGAGAGTTTTCCACCTGCAAACAACACAAACATTGACAATTAGCTTTTACACCTACAGTATGTAATGTAGTTACATTTCAATAGTTTGGTCTGATTTCTTTTACCATTGATGACGAACTCGTTATATGTTTGGACTTCATTGAAGTCACCACAGAGTCCGCAGGTCTGGTTTCTGTACTTCTCGTTCACTTCAATCTGTAGAATGACCCGATGCAATGTGTTTAGTCCACATACTTTTGTATTATTAGTCTTTGTATTAGGTAGTGACAGAAAAAAATTATAAAATCTACAAATATTTGCAAACATTGGAGTATTAGCCTGTGTGTGTATAGCCTAGAGTATAGCCTATATATCTTCACAGATCCTCTTTAATTAATCCTCGTTCTTCAGGTAATACTGCCTTTCAATGTTAACATATCAGGAGGAGAGTAGACAGTGCTTTAACCAACATGAGAGAAGGTGCAGCCACAAATAGCTGTGTCTCACTCAACTGCTGATCATTGGCAATGATGACAAAGCTGCTCTGCTTTTAATCTAAAGAACATTTAAATTAACTAATCAACCATTGAAGAGGAACATTTGAAAAGCAGGTATTTTACCATTAGGGAGTCATCCTTGTTCCAAACAGCAACCAGCCCCAGTTTGGCTACGACCTTCACATTGGATGTAGTCTTCACGATGCTGACTCCAGACAAGCTGAACGGCAGGGTCACCCTTCAGGAGGAAGAAGATGCTTTAAGGTCATCCTATACATTATGATTGTAAGTTTTATTAAATTACAGAATGTAGCACATAAAATCGCCAAGAGAGGTGCTTGCAGAATGGCGTATCAGTCAAATGACAGGAAAACTCACGTCTTCCCATTGACCCAAACAACACCCTTGGTTAGCTCCACCACTACACCATCCAACTTCATGGTGATCTTGCTAATGGTGGGCTGGTTGTCCACCACCTGCCGCCTCAACTGGATGTTGAAAGCCTCATAGCTGCTCTTACACAGTGAGGTCACAACATGGTTGCAGGTGGAGGGGAGCTGGAAAAAGTCCCCGTCGAAGGTCTTGAAATGGTAGTTACCCCATGTGCTGCAGACCTGGTCATTGTGTGAGGCATTCACTCCTGAGGGACAAGGAATACAAATGTTGGTTCCTTCTTAGCTTATTGATGGATACCCAGTCATTTATTTGGTGTGAATTCTGTCAGACATTTACCTGAAAGTGTGGGTATCGTTGTGGTCATTGTCGGGATGATTGTTACAGTTGTGGTGGGGCTCACTGAAATAAAAGCAATTCATGAGGATTTTACATTTGAATCACTGCAGCTATAGAAAGGTGGCACTGCGCTTTTAGAAGTATATTTGATTTGCACAGCAGTATGTCCCAGATGAAGGGACATTTGACGAACCTAAGGCTCTATTCAATCCGTATCGCCAAAGTTAAGCACTATCGTGCAATTGAATTTTAAAGGGAATGTTCCTGCGCACTCTGAGTCTGTGTTCAGAGTAAACGCTGCATATGTCGGCTCAATCGGAAATAAACTTTACATTTCAAGTGCGCCGATAGCGATTAAATCAAGCCCCTATACATTTGAGTTTTTGTCTGTATTCTGTTCTTGTTTTCATTCCTGGTCTACATTTTTGTTGTAAAGTACTAACACACACCCAGTGTGGGGGGGATTTATGTATTTACAACACTGTAAACTATGATACAAACACTCATGATAACAACCACTAATGATAACCATTTCTATAAGGTTACAGATATTTTACCTCAGATGTGCAACATTTCCAAATTTAGACGTAAACAATCTCATAAACAAATGTGTTTAAGAAACAGAAATGGAATGAAAACTTAAATCAATGATGTATGATCGTCATATGATCGTAGTAAATGTGTAAGCTGCCTTAAAGCAGAAAACAGGAAAACCTTTATTACTGATTGTGTGAAAACTGCTACTGTATGCCTACTGTCGAATTCTTCCAAATGTATGTATAATACATGTAATCAATGGTCTGTGTGTTAGGACATTTATGAATAGCTAATAAATATTTGTTTTATATAATGAGATTTAATAAATATTATCCAATCTAAAAGTCACCTAATCATATATTGATAGGGTATATTTGAAAACTAAAATTGTAGTTACAACTTTTAAACCTATAGACCTGCTGAATTAACAAAGATGATGTATTTGTATATATTCCAAGTGTCAATAATCATAATAATTTGGTGTTGTACTGAATACTTATTATTTGTAATTAACAATCAGTATGATTTATGAAATGATATGTAGATTTTACAGATTTGTCAGACTTTAATAAATGTGGAATAATTATATTATAATAATAATCAGAACAGTTTCTGATTTAGTCAAATTAATGAATATTCTGCCAACCTGTTTGTGTTGATCTGATCAGTAGTGCCAGACATATCAGCGTCCATATCGGTATATCCTTGGTTGTCCCCATGGTGATCCTGTGGGTAGTGAACAGGTCCTCCACAGGTGATATGAGAGAGGTGGTTAGGATGGATCAGGTCTTTATAACCACCTGTATTTGAGGAGGGACCTTCAAAGTTAACACAAAGGTGGGGCCAAAGGTTAAACATGACTCAATGATGACTTTAAGACTTCAATGTTCTGTCTTATGAGGGATCTTCAGTCCACTAAGCATGAGCATTTACATACAGATTTAACTAGTATTCTACTATTGGGATTCGTTGCGACCCCTATTGTCAGTCTTATGTGATTTCCTTTTTTACATAGAGAAGTGCCTTCCTTCCTCATTCAGTATCTATCTATCTCAGGCAGCATCTCCACTCCAGTGGTTTGAGCATTTGGTATTTTATTAGTATCCCCATTATCCCGAAAGCAGAAGATACTCTTACTGGAGTCCACAACACAATACATGCTTTTTTCTTTATGTAATGTATATTTAAATGTATAATTACAGATACATTCATAATAAATAATTTGTGAGGTTTGCTAGAAGAAAATTGTGTATCTCCATGGCCATCCCAAACTCTGGCAATGTATAACGGATTAGTACTACATGAATCCACTCTAATGGCTCAGTGTCTTGAGCACACATGGTCCAAATGCAAACATTTGTCTGCTGTTGATCAAAGGAGCGATCCGACTAATTGTATTCATAGTTAGTATTCATAGGCTAGTGTGACTTACCAAGCTGATCCAGGAACTGCATCCTGATTTGTTTTAAAGAAAAAGAAAGGATCCATTATTGTTTTGAAAATAATTTTGACACACTGATGTGCATTTTTTCACAGCTATTATAACTATTATTTCACAACTATTATAATGTTAATCACTTCAGCTTTCTCATATGGCCACTAAGTCTATCAATAGTATCAAACTATTATTTTGGGGTTATAATAATAAATATATAATTTATTCAACAGGAATAACTACTTTTATGTAGCACATACACCCTATGCTGTTGCAAAATGAACTTAGCTTTAGTAACATATTAGCATTTTTTATGTTTAGTAGCATATCTACGTTTTCCAAATTAATGTTTGAAATTGTAGCATATTACATTTTTTGTCAAACCTTCCCTGTTCAATTGATGGTTGTCATTTTAAGGCTTATGGTTATTGTTAAGGTTAGACACACTTTCAAACCCTCTTTTTAAGTGTACATTTTACAAACATCAATATATTTTGTGTCTCAATAGAAATATACAAAACATACAGTGGGGAGAACAAGTATTTGATACACTGCCGATTTTGCAGGTTTTCCCACTTACAAAGCATGTAGAAGTCTGTAATTTTTATCATAGGTACTCTTCAACTGTGAGTGACGGAATCTAGAACAAAAATCCAGAAAATCACATTGTATGATTTTTAAGTAATTCATTTGCATTTTATTGCATGACATAAGTATTTGATACATCAGAAAAGCAGAACTTAATATTTGGTACAGAAACCTTTGTTTGTAATTACAGAGATCATACGTTTCCTGTAGTTCTTGACCAGGTTTGCACACACTGCAGCAGGGATTTTGGCCCACTCCTCCATACAGACCTTCTCCAGATCCTTCAGGTTTCGGGGCTGTCGCTGGGCAATACGGACTTTCAGCTCCCTCCAAAGATTTTCTATTGAGTTCAGGTCTGGAGACTGGCTAGGCCACTCCAGGACCTTGAGATGCTTCTTACGGAGCCACTCCTTAGTTGCCCTGGCTGTGTCTTTCAGGTCATTGTCATGCTGGAAGACCCAGCCACGACCCATCTTCAATGCTCTTACTGAGGGAAGGAGGTTGTTGGCCAAGATCTCGCGATACATGGCCCCATCCATCCTCCCCTCAATACGGTGCAGTCGTCCTGTCCCCTTTGCAGAAAAGCATCCCCAAAGAATGATGTTTCCACCTCCATGCTTCACGGTTGGGATGGTGTTCTTGGGGTTGTACTCATCCTTCTTCTTCCTCCAAACACGGTGAGTGGAGTTTAGACCAAAAAGCTCTATTTTTGTCTCATCAGACCACATGACCTTCTCCCATTCCTCCTCTGGATCATCCAGATGGTCATTGGCAAACTTCAGACGGGCCTGGACATGCGCTGGCTTGAGCAGGGGGACCTTGCGTGCGCTGCAGGATTTTAATCCATGACGACGTAGTGTGTTACTAACGGTTTTCTTTGAGACTGTGGTCCCAGCTCTCTTCAGGTCATTGACCAGGTCCTGCCGTGTAGTTCTGGGCTGATCCCTCACCTTCCTCATGATCATTGATGCCCCACGAGGTGAGATCTTGCATGGTGCCCCAGACTGGGGGAGATTGACCGTCATCTTGAACTTCTTCCATTTTCTAATAATTGCGCCAACAGTTGTTGCCTTCTCACCAAGCTGCTTGCCTATTGTCCTGTATCCCATCCCAGCCTTGTGCAGGTCTACAATTTTATCCCTGATGTCCTTACACAGCTCTCTGGTCTTGGCCATTGTGGAGAGGTTGGAGTCTGTTTGATTGAGTGTGTGGACAGGTGTCTTTTATACAGGTAACGAGTTCAAACAGGTGCAGTTAATACAGGTAATGAGTGGAGAACAGGAGGGCTTCTTAAAGAAAAACTAACAGGTCTGTGAGAGCCGGAATTCTTACTGGTTGGTAGGTGATCAAATACTTATGTCATGCAATAAAATGCTAATTAATTATTAAAAAATCATACAATGTGATTTTAAGGATTTTTGTTTTAGATTCTGTCTCTCACAGTTGAAGTGTACCTATGATAAAAATTACAGACCTCTACATGCTTTGTAAGTAGGAAAACCTGCAAAATCGGCAGTATATCAAATACTTGTTCTCCCCACTGTAAATATCACACTAAACGACCAGAAAGTACACATTTGACTAAAAACCCATTAAACAAGTTTGCTATACCTTCATGCCTTTCTATATTTCATTTTACATTGACACTAATTTATTTTACCACCAATTTACATGTACAGTTGAAGTCGTAAATTTACATACACTTAGGTTGAAGTAATTAAAACTCATTTTTCAACCACTCCACAGATTTCATGTTAACAAACTATAGTTTTGGCAAGTCGGATAGGACATCTACTTTGTGCATGACACAAGTAATTGTTTACAGACAGATTATTTCACTTATAATTCACTATATCACAATTCCAGTGGGTCAGAAGATTACATACACTAAGTTGACTGTGCCTTTAAACAGCTTGGAAAATTCCAGAAAATGATGTCATGACTTTAGAAGCTTCTGATAGGCTAATTGACATTATTTGAGTCAATTGGAGGTGTACCTGTGGATGTATTTCAAGGCCTACCTTCAAACACAGTGCCTCTTTGCTCGACATCATTGGAAAATCAAAAGAAATCAGCCAAGACATCAGAAAAAAATGTGTAGACCTCCATAAGTAGTCTGGTTCATCCTTGGGAGCAATTTCCAAATGCCTGAAGGTACCATGTTCATCTTTACAAGCAATAGTTTGCAAGTATAAACACCATGGGACCACGCAGCCATCATAACCCTCAGAAAGGAGACGCGTTCTGTCTCCTAGAGATGAACGTACTTTGGTGCGAAAAGTGCAAATCAATCCCAGAACAACAGCAAAGGACCTTGTGAAGATGCTGGAGGAAACAGGTACAAAAGTATCCATATCCACAGTAAAACAAGTCCTATATCGACATAACCTGAAAGGCTGCTCAGCAAGGAAGAAGCCACTGCTCCAAAACCGTCATAAAAATGACAGACTACGGTTTGCAACTGCACATGGGGACAAAGATCGTACTTTTTGGAGAAATGTCCCCTGGTTTGATGAAGCAAAAATAGAACTGTTTGTCCATAATGAGGCTTGCAAGCAGGGGGGTGGCAGCATCAAGTTGTGGGGGAGCTTTGCTGCAGGAGGGACTGGTGCACTTCACAAAATAAATGGCATCATGAGGAAGGAAAATAATGTGGATATTTTGAAGCAACATCTCAAGACATCAGTCAGGAAGTTAAAGCTTGGTTGCAAATGGGTCTTCCAAATGGACAATGACCCCAAGCATACTTCCAAAGTTGTGGCAAAATGCCTTAAAGACAACAAAGTCAAGGTATTGGAGTGGCCATCACAAAGCCCTGACCTCAATCCTATAGAAAATTTGTTGGCAGAACTGTGAGCAAGGAGGCCTACAAACCTGACTCAGTTACACCAGTTCTGTCAGGAGGAATGGGCCAAAATTCACCCAACTTATTGTGGGAAGCTTGTGGAAGGCTACCCGAAACGTTTGACCCAAGTTAAACAATTTAAAGGCAATGCTACCAAATACTAATTGAGTGTATGTAAACTTCTGACCCACTTGGAATCTGATGGAAGAAAAAAAAGCTGAAATAAATAATTTTCTCTACTTTTCACATAAATAAAGTGGTGATCCTAACTGACCTAATACAGGGAATTTTTACTAGGATTAAACGTCAGGAATTGTGAAAAACTGAGTTTAAATATATTTGGCTAAGGTGTATGTAACCTTCCGACTTCAACTGTAACTGCCAAAATAAAGGAAACACTTGAGTAAATGAGGGATACAAATTGTATAAAAAGCAGATGCTTCCACACAGATGTGGTTCCTGAGTTAATGAAGCAATTAACATCCCATCATGCTTAGGGTCGTGTGTATGTGTGTGTGTGTGTGTGTGTGTGTGTGTCAGTCACCAGATGACCCAATTTAACACTTGTGGGAGATTCTGGAGCGGAGACTAAGATAGTGTTTTCCACCGCCATCAACAAAACACCAAATTATGGATTTTGTCATGGAAGAATGGTGTCATATCCCTCCAATAGAGTTCCAGACACTTGTAGAATTAATGCCAAGGCACATTGAAGCTTTTCTGGCGGCTCATGGTGGCCCAATGCCCTATTAAGACACTTAATGTTGGTGTTTCCTTATTTTTGGTTTCATTAGTTTTCCTGCCATGAATGTAACACATTACATTAAATATTGTACCGTCAATTTATCAATATTTGTTAAAGAATTGATTTTTTAAAATTAAATCAATCATCTAACTTGACACACAGGTATTTTAGGATCCAAATCAAATTTTATTGGTCACATACACGTGGTTAGCAGATGTTATTGCGAGTGTAGCGAAATGCTTGTGCTTCTAGCTCCGACAGTGCAATACTATCTAACAATAAAGTCTAACAGTTTCACAACATATAACACACATAAATCTAAATAAGAAAGGATTGAGAATATATACATATGCCAGGCAGCATTGGACTAAGATCTAGTGGAATAGTAAGCTTTAAAGTATACAATATACACATAAGAGATTGGTGATGCAGTATGTAAACACGATTAGAAGACTAAGATACAGAGAATAGTATAGCGTACAGTTAGGCATATGAGATGAGTAGTGCAAGATGCAGAAACATTATTAAAGTGACTAGTGTTTCATTCCTTAAGTGGCCGGTGCTTTCTAATCTCAAATCTAATTAAATGTTATTGGTCACATACACATGTTTAGCAGATGTTAATGCGGGTGTCACGAAATGCTTGTGCTTCTAGTTCCGAAAGTGCAGTATATCTAACAGTAGGAATGAATTAGGCCTATATACATGAGGACGAGCGGCATGGACTAAGATACAGTAGAAGTGTATTGAATACAGTATATACAAATGAGATGGGGAACGCAAGATATGTAAACATTGTTTAAATGACTGTGATACCGAAGGATAGTACAGAATACAGTATATACATATGGGATGAGTAATGCCACATATGTAAACATTATAAACATTATTAAGGTGGCTAGTGTTCCATACCATAAAGTGACCAGTGTTTTCTAGTCTGTGCCTCTAGGCAGCAGCCTCTAATGTGCTAGTGGTGGCTGTTTAGCTGTCTGATGACCTTGAGGTAGAAACTGTTTTTCAGTCTCTCGGTCCCAGCTTTGATGCACCTGTACTGACCTCGCCTTCTGGATGACAACGGGGTGCCCAGGCAGTGGCTTGGGTGGTTGATGTCCTTGATGATCTTTTGGCCTTCCTGTGACATCGGGTGCTGTAGGTGTCCTGGAGGGCGGGTAGTTTGCCCCCGGTAATGCGTTGGGCAGACCGCACCAGCCTCTGGAGAGCCTTGCTGTTGTGGGCTGTACAGTTGCCATACCAGGAGGTGATACAGCCCGACAGGATGTTTACAATTTTTCATCTGTAAAAGTTTGTGAGGGTTTTAGGTGTTAAGCCACATTTCTTTAGCCTCCTGAGGTTGAAGAGGCTCTGTTGCGCCTTCTTCACTACACTGTCTGTGTGGGTGGAACCTTTCAGTTTATCAGTGATGTGTACGCCAAGAAACTTTAAGTTTTCCACCTTCTCCACTGCGGTCCCGTCCATGTGGATAGGGGGGTGCACCTTCTACTGTTTCCTGAAGTCCACGATCCTTTGTTTTTTTGACGTTGAGTGAGAGGTTGTTTTCCTGGCACCACACTCCCAGAGCCCTGACCTCCTCCCTGTAGGCTGTCTCGTCTTGTCTGTAATCCCTGCCACATACGTCTATTGTCTGAGCCGTTGAATTGCGACTCCACTTTATCTCTATATTGACGTTTAGCTTGTATGATTGCCTTGCGGAGTCAAAAACTACACTGTTTATATTCTTCCACATTCCCAGTCACTTTGCCATGGTTGAAGGCGGTGGTTCGCGCTTTCAGTTTTGCGCAAATGCTAACATCTATCCAAGGTTTCTGATTGGGGTATGTTTTAATAGACACAGTGGGTACTACATCTCCTATACATTTCCTTATAAATGCGGTCACAGTGTCCGTAAATTCGTTTAGATTGTTATCGGAAGCTACCCGGAATATATCCCAGTCCACGTGATCAAAACAATCCTGGAGCGTGGATTCCGATTGGTCAGACCAGCATTGAATGGACCTTATTACGGGTACTTCCTGTTATTTCTGCCTATAGGAGGTGAGGAGCAAAATGGAGTCATGGTCTGATTTACCAAAAGGGGCGTGGGGGAAGTTTGAATAACAGTGATCCATAATTTTACTGGCTTGACTGTTACAGTTTATATGTTGGTAGAATTTCGGCAGCCTAGTCCTCAAATTTGCTTTGTTAAAATCCCCAGCTACAATAAATGCAGCCTCTGGGTATGTGGTTTCCAGTTTACATAAAGTCCAATGAAGTTCTTTGGTATCTGCATGAGGGGGGATATATACGGCTGTAGCAATGATGGCCGAGAATTCCCTCAGGAGGTAGAATGGTTGACATTTGATTGTGAGATATTCTAAGTCGGGTGAACAAAAGGACTTGAGTTCCTGTATGTTATCACATTTACACCATAAATCGTTAATCATAAAACATATACCTCCACCCTTCTGCTTCCTGGAGAGATGTTTATTCCTGTCTGGCTTTTCAGTACATCGGACAGAATGTACTGAAAAGCCAGGACAGTCAGACAGAACATTTCCAGAAAGCCATGTTTCTGTGAAGCAGAGTATACTGCATAGTTTCTTAGGAGCTAGTCGTGAAGCAGCCATCTTGGTCGGCGATCAGTTAAGATCCATTGCCAACCTATGTGTGAAATTATCGTATTTGCATATGGTCATGTCTTTATTAATCTTTTTGTATCTGACCCATCTTTACATTGGAAAATTGAATATTCATAGCTGTCAATCTGGAATTCAGACAGACCTCAAACCTCACTACTGTACCTGGGGCGTTCTTCTGAAATGCTATTGACTGATTTATGACTGATAATTGGCCCAGCCTTTAAATGTCTTTCACACTGCCTAGGTTTTGCATATGCTCTTGTGTCTACACCCCAGGTTGTTTCTTTCCAAATAAAGCCTTCACTGACTGAATAGCTTATCCATCCTTCCTTCCCCACCCATCAGCACCTAGGTCTTGCCAGAGGCTGTGTGTGGCTCCACCTTACCCAAAGGATTCAACAATGTTTGATGATTTTAGCAGCTCTGGGTTATGTATTTGTCTGCTCTATTATCATAGCTATACTTGGTTTTTGTATAGAACCATTATTACACAAGCTCTGAGTAAATAGATTGAGGTTGAGAGTAAACTCAATTCAGCGTACAGAAGTAATATTGTACAGGGCAAGTTGATGAGCTCTCTGAATAACTCAAACAAACGGGGATGATTTATGGGCAACAGCTTAATGTTAAGTGTAACTAAAGGTTAGATTGAGGTAGGTTGATATAGGAACCTTTATGTAAAAGTAAGTGTAATATTAAAACATGTTGAATAGAGTCGGAGAAATGACTCAGGATTAACTATCCAGTGTGGAGCACACAGCTGAGCAACATATTTTAATTGTTTTATTGGCTATAGATGCTAGTAAAGAGATGTTCCCCAACAACACCATGTTTAAAAACAATAAGAATAAAATACATTAGCTTATTTATTTGACCATTATATTATTTAATGGGTATTTTACTGTGCCTGGTCTAATTCTGTTATACATATAACCCACTTTCTGTGAGTTCAGAGTTCCTTTTCTGATGACTAGGCAGCAAGTATGCAGTACCTGGAGCTGGGTAAAACTAATAAAGTCCCAGTATTATGGCCTTTGGGAAATGGGCCCCTATTAAGTTTACCCTACCTGTTCTACTGTATACTTTTAATCTCACAGGAATGTTGTTTTCCTTCTTAGGTGGGACTTTCAATGTTGATTCAGAGTCAATACAATTATTGATCTTATTATCATTGAAATGTGTATCTATTCCACTCCACCTCTAAGCATAATCTTCTAAATATCAATCATGTCCTGTCCATAGCAATAAGCACTACTGTCAGGGTCTCACTGTGGGGATTCCGCCAGGCATCTCTATGTTTGTCTGGTGGCTAAGGTCAGGGCTTGACAGAGGAGAGGTTTCTAGAAAACTCTGTTTGGTTTTTGTTGGTCCCCAATTAGAGGCAGCTGCCCTGTGTTGTCTCTAATTGGGGATCCTATTTAAGTTGATGAGTTTCCCACCTGTGGGTGGGTTATTGTTTGTGCGTGATGCACTTCAGGTCGTGGTCGTGTCCCTTTCTTTTTGTTGTTTTATAAAGAAATGTCTATTTACTCCAGCTCTGCGCCTTGGGTCCTGCCTACCAACCGTGACAACTACACTGACTTTTATATAAATACATTGTGTTTTTGAAAATCATTCGGTTTCAGATAAGGGGTTTAAAAAATCTGTAGAGAGTATTTTTCCTTTTAAACAGCCACTTATGTCTCAACTAAGCAACAGCTGTCAGCAGAATGTCCCTTTGAACAGCAACACTTGTTGTGCCAGGTGTAGACAAGTCAGTATAACATGATCATGTTATAAAGCAGGCAGAGTGCTCTTTTCTGCTATATTAGTTTTGATTTGAATTAGTCTATTGATCCACGTTTTGTCTGATTGTTGTGAGGCTACAATATCAGTAAGGTACGTCATATGTAACAGAGGACTGGTTATAATAGCAAGTGACGGACTCCATCCTAGCTGGAGGGGTGCTCTTATTTTATCTATGAACATAGACGAGGCTCTAACTCCTCTAGCTCCGCTATGAGATAGGGTGCAGGCCAGGGAGCAGGCTGTTAGCCAGCCTGCCAGTTTAGTGGAGTCTGCCACTAGCATAGTCAGTGTAGTCAGCTCAGTTAGCCCCATTGAGACCGTGTCTGTGCCTCGATCTAGGTTGCGCAAACCTAAACATGGCGGTGTTCGCCTTAGTAATCTCACTGGAATAAAGACCTCCTCCATTCCTGTCATTATTGAAAGAGGTTGTGATATCTCACTTCTTAAAATAGGGTTACTTAATGTTAGATCCCTCACTTCCAAGGCAGTTATAGTCAATGAACTAATCACTGACCATAATCTTGATGTGATTGGCCTGACTGAAACATGGCATAACCCTCCCGTTGTCCTGGTATTCTGTGCACACGCCGTGGCCTCCGGGTCGAAGTGTCCCGCTAGTCTGGCTCTGGCTGTGGCTGTCAGCGTACACGCCGTGCCCTCCGGGTCGAAGTGTCCCGCTATTCTGGCTCTGGCTGTGGCTGTCAGCGTACACGCCGTGCCCTCCGGGTCGAAGTGTCCCGCTAGTCTGGCTCTGGCTGTGGCTGTCAGCGTACACGCCGTGCCCTCCGGGTCGAAGTGTCCCGCTAGTCTGGCTCTGGCTGTGGCTGTCAGCGTACACGCCGTGCCCTCCGGGTCGAAGTGTCCCGCTATTCTGGCTCTGGCTGTGGCTGTCAGTGCACTCGCCGTGCCCTCCGGGTCGAAGTGTCCCGCTCTGACTAAAGGCCGAATTGGAACAGGAGGGACAGTAGGCGTGTGAACAGCCTTTGCAGATGTATTTGTTACACCTGGAGCACATAGTGTGTGTTTTACAGTCCTTCTTCGTCGGGCAGACCTGACACCTCTTCCTCTTACTTGCTTGCAGATGAGCGGTGGCTGTGGCTGGGGCTGCTGCTGGGGCGGCTGCTGCTGCTGCTGCGCGGGCGGACGGCTCCTGAGGGGGTGGACGAAGTGACGTGCTTTGTTGAAGGGCTTTGACGAGTGCCGCGGAGGCTTCGGTGCGAGGGAGTCGGGCCCTTCTTTGGATGAAGGGAGAGCCGAGCGCCTTCCCCAGCTGCTCGAGGAACACCCTCCTCTTGTTGCGCTTACCGGGCATCCAAGTGGGGTTGATCTCTCTCCATATGACAAAGGCGTTGTAGGAGGAAACGTCGAGGATGTTGTGGAAGACAACCAGGGGCCAGCGGGCGGTCATCCTCCTGCAGCTGTAGGTTCCAATGACCTTATCTAGGTTGTCGACCCCTCCTTTGTTGCTGTTGTAGTCTAGGATGATGGCGGGCTTCTTGTCATGGCGCCGGCTAACGTGAGCCCGGGCGGCGTGCAGAGTGCTGAGGAGTAACACGTTCTTGTTCTTCTTTGGGACGTATGACACTAGAGCTGTGGTGGGCGTGAAGGCGAACTTGGAGGAGAAGAGGCTCCTCTTCTCGCTGTCCTTGGAGGCGACGAGCAGCGCGGGCGGTAGCTCGGGCTTGTTCTTTCTGACGGTGCCGACCAGGGTGACGTTCCTCCTCAGCAGGAGCTGGCGCGCGAGTTCGTAGGAGGTGAAGAAATTGTCGCAGGTGACGGTGTGACCCCTGCCGAGTCCCTGCGTCAAATCGAGCACGACTCGCATCCCCTGGTTCTTCTCGGGGCCTCCGGCGGCGGCGGCGGGCTTGCCGGTGTAGACTTGCATCTTCCAGGCGTAGCTGGATTTGGAGTCGCAGGCCACCCAGGACTTGATGCCGTATTTGGCCGGCTTGCTGGGAATGTACTGACGGAAAGGACAGCGCCCTCTGAAGGGGACCAGTTGCTCGTCCACCGTCACGTCGGGCCCGGGGTTGTAGAGGAGCGGCAGCCGCTCGACCCACTTGTCCCAGATCTCTCTGACGGCGGCCAGTTTGTCCGAGGCTCGCCTGTCGGGTCTGGTCCGACGGTCGTCGAATCGAAGGAGTCTCGAGTAAGCGTGAAAGACTTTGAGCGGCATGGTAGCGCGGAAAATGGTCCTCCCGCTCTCGGCGTCCCACAGAGAAGCGGCGGCCTCGCCTCGGGACCTGTACACTCCGGCTAGGATGAGCAGCCCTATGTAGGCGCGCAGGTCGGTGGCGTCCATCCCCTTCCAGCCGCCGCCGCCGTCGCCGCCGTCTCCGTATTTTCGAAAGCCCTCCAGATCATGTCATGGTCATGTCTAGGATGATGTCTTCTATCTCGGGTGTGACAAACAGGCGGAACGTCGAGAGGATGTCGCTGGCCTGGCCAAGGGCGTGCTCCGTAGGCCCCGGCCTCATCTGCGGCGGCGGCCTATTATATTGTGAAGCCCCGCCGCCCCGATTGCCGTCGTAGTCGTCGTCGTCGCAGCAGGGCACCGAGGACCATTCGATTTGGCCGTTTCTCGACACGAAAGTCTCTCTTTCCATTCGAGGGATGTCATGTTGTTGTTGTTGTTGTTGTTGTTGTTGTTGTTGTTGTTGTTGTTGTTGTCGGCGGCGGCTGCGGTCTCCTCGCTCTGCTTCTGCTTCTTCGTCTCGCTCTGCTTCTGCTTCTGCTTCTTCGTCTCGTTCTTCTAAGGCTCCTCGTTCTCCTTCTTCTAACCCTTCGGCAGTGTCGTCGTCGTCTGCCGGGTTGTATTCCTCACAATCTTCTTCTTCTGACGCCTCCTCAGCTTCCTCCTCTTCGCAGTCAAACTCTTCTTGGGAAAATATCTGTTCTATGACCTGTTTGGCGGTGAAACGACGAGGAACACTCATGGCTTAGTAGGCACCTAACCTAGGCTTGGGGAGCCCCCTCCAAAGACCTCTCACCATGTCGGGACGTGTCTCGATGTTGCGGTGTCCTGCCGCCGCCTCAGGCCTCAGGCCTCTGCGGCTGCTGCAATATTTTATTAGTAGTATCTTGTTGTTTTTTTTTCCCCCCTAGGGGCTTACATGATGACCTGGCCGTACCCCTCAGGAGGGGACGCTTTCACTCACTTTTGCTATAATAACGCTGGCCTCGGTGCTGCTGCTGCTGCTGCTGCTGCTGCTCTAAGACGTGCTAAAGAAAAAGCCTCTGGCTCTTACTTCGTTACTTAGTTAGTTAGTCAGTTAGCGGCGGCGGCGGGGTCGTTTTGACCCGAGGACAAGGTACTGAGGGTTATCGTTGCTCCGTCCGTCCGCAGCTTCTGGCTGCTGTAAAACACATTGTTTTTGTTTTGCCCCGGCTGGGGTTGGTGGCGCTCCACAGCCACAGGCCACTCGCTCTAGTTAGCTAACACATTGCCTGCCTGCCTGCCTGCCCTGGGTCGTTTTGACCCTGACCTGGGTCGTTCTGACCCTCAGAGGACAGGGCCCCGGCTGGGTTGGCCGCCACCACTCTCTCTAGCTAGCTAACACATTGCCTGCCTGCCTGCCTGCCCTGGGTCAGTTTGACCCTGACCTGGGTCCTTTTGACCCTCAGAGGACAGGGCCCGGGCTGGGTTGGCAGCTCCACAACCCGCACCACCACCACCACCACAGCCGGGTTATGCTTGACTAAAGGGATACGGGGGTGGTGCCCAGTGTTCACAGTCAAAGTAAAATTATTCCCAGTAGAAATAGGAATAATAGTAGAAATTTTTTTTGCAAAGAAAACTAAACAAAACCAAAGAAAAGAAAGATAATAATACTATTATATAAAAAATACACTGCAGACTCCCTGGACTGGACCTGTGTATATCTAGCACACAATAATACAACAACACCAACAACATGTATTCTCTGTCTAACGTCCTTCAGCAGCAGCAGCAGCAGCAACGGCAGCAGCGGCAGCAGCGGCGGCGGCTGCTAGAGAGGCGAAAGAGGCAGTGCCCCAGGGAACAGAGTAGTCGTCAGTTCGATCCGCTGCTTGTCAAGTGCCTCAGGGTCATGGGAATGCCACAGTGTGCCGGCTTCTTTGTTGACGACCACCAGATGAGATTCACCTGTTTCATCCGCATGCCTTTGGACAGGTACGAGGCCCTAGGGGATGTCTTTGTCGGGCGGTACGCACAACTGCTCGACAGGATCGAGGCTCTGTGTGCCAGCGCCTTCTCCATGCTCCTCCTCGATGATGGTGATGGTGATGACGATGACTTCAAGCCGCCTGCCCCGCCGGGCGCCTCAGACATCGATGAGCCTGAGCGAAATAGTCTTTCCCTGCTGCTGCTGAGGCCCAAACGTTCAACGCGTGTGCCTGGCGACGACGACGACGCAGAGTCCTTTGTTGGTGTTGTCGACGATGAGGAGCCTCCCGTGCCTCGCAGTACCAATGCTGCTGCTGCTCCTCTACCACTACGACGACGCGCAGCAGCAGCAGGCAACTCGGACACCGACAACAAATCCCCCTTGATACTACCGCGCAGAGACTTTGTCAATCCTCTACTACGACGACGACGCGCAGCAGCAGCAGCAGCAGGCAACTCGGACAGTAACAACAACAACAAATCCCCTTTGATACCGTGCAGAGACTTGGTCAATGTGTCTTTGGACGAGAACGGTCAGCTGCTAGACGTCTGCCACCACCGGGTTGGCGAGTGCTCCCTGTTCTCTTGGGGGCCTGAGGAGGAGGAGGAGGAGAAGAAGAAGAAGAAGGACCACCACCGCGACGACGACGACAGCCCGTACTTTATCAAGGATACGCAGCAGCAGATGTAGCGTTTCCTATCCTCCCTCTACACTACTGGCTTCAGCGTCAAACAACACAGACGACACACTTGTCTTTCTAGGTGTCCTTCCTTCGGTGACAATTCCCAGCCAGCCTCCGCGCCGCCCATGGCCTAGTAGGAAGATGGGCATCGTTATTGGCACCGCAAACCCATGGACATTGTGTCTACTTTCAACGACACCTATGTTGTTTTCAGCCAACTCTGTCGCATTTATTTCACACCATGTACCTTTTTCTACAATAAAGAAAGTCAAGTGGTTCTCTCTCTCTCTCTCTCTCTCTCTCTCTCTCTCTCTCTCTCTCTCTCTCTACACCCAGAGTTTCTCTTTGGTTTTACCTTTTATAACAACAACAACCTTACACGTTCGCTTTTGACACTTACTTTATTATTTGCCATACATACATACATACATACATACATACATACATACATACATACATACATACATACATACATACATACATACATACATACATACATACATACATACATACATACATACATACATACATACATACATGTAAGACAACAAGCCTACTAAACGGCTCCAGTGACTACCACTCTCTCTAACAAGTTAGCAGCCATGTGTTAGCCCAGGGTTGACACTCTAACATGGCAGGGTCATCCTGACCCAGACAGGGCAACGGGAGGGTTAAGCCTGATGAATTTACTGTGTTAAACGAGGCCTCTCCTCCTGGTTACACTAGTGACCATGTCCCCCGCGCATCCCGCAAAGGCGGAGGTGTTGCTAACATTTACGATAGCAAATTTCAATTTACCCCCCAAAAAAGGACAGCGTTTTCATCTTTTGAGCTTCTAGTCATGGAATCTACTCAATCACTTTTTATAGCTACTATTTACAGGCCTCCTGGGCCTTATACAGAGTTCCTTACTGAGTTCTCTGAATTCCTATCAGACCTTGTAGTCATGGCAGATAATATTCTAATTTTTGGTGACTTTAACATTCACATGGAAAAGTCCACAGATCCACTACAAAAGGCTTTCGGCGCCATCATCGACTCAGTGGGTTTTGACCAACATGTCTCCGGACCTACTCATTGCCACAATCATACACTGGATCTAGTTCTGTCCCGTGGAATAAATATTGTGGATCTAAATGTTTTTCCTCATAATCCTGGACTATCTGACCACCATTTTATTTTGTTTGCAATCGCAACAAATAATTTGCTTAGACCCCAACCAAGGATCATCAAAAGCCGGGCTATAAATTCTCGGACAACCCAAAGATTCCTAGATGCTCTTCCAGATTCCATCCACCTATCCAAGGACGTCGGAGAACAAAAATCAGTTAACAATCAAACTGAGGATCTAAATTTAACCTTGCGTAATACTTTAGATGTAGTTGCACCCCTAAAAACAAAAAACATTTGCCAAAAGAAACTAGCTCCCTGGTACACAGAAAATACCCGAGCTCTGAAGCAAGCTTGCAGAAAGCTGGAACGGAAATGGCGCTCCACCAAACTGGAAGTCTTCCTACTAGCTTGGAAAGAAAGTACAGTGCAATATCGAAAGGTCCTCATTGCTGCTCGATCATCCTATTTTTCCAACCTAATTGAGGAGAATAAGAATAATCCTAAATTTCTATTTGATACTGTTGCAAAGCTAACTAAAAAGCAGCATTCCCCAAGAGAGGATGCCTTTCACTTCAGCAGCGATGAATTCATGAACTTCTTCAACGAAAAGATCTTTATCATTAGAAAGCAAATTACAGACTCCTTTTTGAATCTGCATATTTCCCCAAAGCTCAGCTGTCCTAAGTCTGCACAGAACTGCCAGGACCTGGGATCAATGGAGACACTCAAGTGTTTTAATCCTATATCTCTTGACACATTCATGAAAATTGTCATGGCCTCTAAACCTTCAACCTGCATACTGGACCCTATTCCAACTAAACTACTGAAAGAGTTACTTCCTGTGCTCGGCCCTCCTATGCTGAACATAATAAATGGCTCCCTCTCCACCGGATGTGTACCAAACTCTCTAAAAGTGGCAGTAATAAAGCCGCTCTTGAAAAAGCCAAGCCTTGACCCAGAAAATGTAAAAAACTATCGGCCTATATCGAATCTCCCATTTCTCTCAAAAATCGTAGAAAAAGCTGTTGCGCAGCAACTCACTGCCTTCCTGAAGACAAATAATGTATACGAAACACTTCAGTCTGGTTTTAGACCCTATCATAGCACTGAGACTGCACTTGTGAAAGTGGTAAACGACCTTTTAATGGCGTCAGACCAGGGCTCTGGTCTGACACCATCGACCATCATATTCTTTTGGAGAGATTGGAAACCTTAATTGGTCTACACGGACAAGTTCTTGCCTGGTTTAGATCTTATTTGTCGGAGAGATATCAGTTTGTCTCCGTGGATGGTTTGTCCTCTGACAAATCAATTGTACGTTTCGGTGTTCCTCAAGGTTCCGTTTTGGGGCCACTTTTATTTTCACTATATATTTTACCCCTTGGTGATGTCATGCGGAAACATAATGTTAACTTCCATTGCTATGCGGACGACACACACAGCTGTAAATTTCGATGAAACATGGTGATGCACCAAAATTGCCTGCCCTGGAAGCCTGTGTTTCAGACATAAGGAAGTGGATGGCGGCAAATGTTTTACTTTTAAATTCTGACAAAACAGAGATGCTAGTTCTAGGTCCCAAGAAACAAAGAGATCTGCTTTTGGATCTGACAATTAATCTTGATGGTTGTACAGTCGTCTCCCAAAAAACTGTGAAGGACCTTGGCATTACTCTGGACCCTGATCTCTCTTTTAATGAACATATCAAGAATATTTCAAGGATAGCTTTTTTCCATCTTCGTAACATTGCAAAAATCAGACATTTTTTGTCCAAAAATGATGCGGAAAAGCTAATCCATGCTTTTGTCACATCTAGATTAGATTACTGCAATGATCTACTCTCCGGCTACCCGGATAAAGCACTAAATAAACTTCAATTAGTGCTAAACATGGCTGCTAGAATCCTGACTAGAACCAAAAGATTTGATCATATTACACCCGTGCTAGCCTCTCTACACTGGCTTCCTGTTAAGGCTAGGGCTGATTTCAAGGTTTTACTGCTAACCTACAAAGCATTACATGGGCTTGCTCCTACTTATCTCTCAGATTTGGTCCTGCCGTACATACCTACACGTACGCTCCGGTCACAAGACGCAGGCCTCCTTATTGTCCCTAGAATCTCTAAGCAAACAGGTGGAGGAAGGGCTTTCTCCTATAGAGCTCAATTTTTATGGAATGGTCTGCCTATCCATGTGAGAGACGCAGACTCCGTCTCAACCTTTAAGTCTTTACTGAAGACTCACCTCTTCAGTACGTCCTATGATTGAGTGTAGTCTGGCCCAGGGGTGCAAGGGTGAACGGCAAGGCTCTGGAGCGACGAACCACCCTTGCTGTCTCTGCCTGGCCGGTTCCCGTCTCTCCATTGGGATTCTCTGCCTCTGACCCTATTACGGGGGCTGAGTCACTGGCTTACTGGTGCTTTCCATGCCATTCCTAGGAGGGGTGCGTCACTTCCTGTCCGGTTTGTCGCCCCCTCTGGCTTGAGCAGTGGAGGGGATCTTTCGTGGACTATACTCAGCCTTGTCTCAGGGTAGTAAGTTGGTGGTTGTTGATATCCCTCTATTGGTGTAGGGGCTGTGCTTGGCAGAGTGGGTGAGGTTATATCCTGCCTGGTTTGGCCCTGTCCGGGGGTATTGTCTGGGTATTGTCGGAGGGGGCCACAGTGTCTCCTGACCCCCCTGTCTCAGCCTCCAGTATCTATGCTGCCATAGTCTATGTGCCGTCTGTAGTCTGATGTTATTATCCAGTGTCTTGTGTGAATTTAAGTATGCTCCCTCTAATTCTCTCTCTCTCCCACTCTACCTCCTCTCCCGGAGGACCTGAGCCTACCCGGAGGACCATGCTTCAGGACCACCTGTCCTGATGACTCCTAGCTGTCCCCAGTCCACCTGGTCGTGCTGCTGCACCGGTTTCAACTCCTCTGCCTGCGGTTATGGAACCCTGACCTGTTCATTGGACGTGCCACCCTGTCCCAGACCTGCTGTTTTCACCTCGCTCTCGCTCTATTGCACTGAAAAACCAAGTGACATTCACTCCTGATGTATTTACCTGTTGCAACCTCCACAACTACTTTTATTATTATTTGACCCTGCTGGTCATCTATGAACATTTGAACATCTTGGAGAAAGAACTGGCCTTAATGGCCATAAATTGTTATAATCTCCACCCGGCACAGCCAGAAGCGGACTGGCCACCCCTCAGAGCCTGGTTCCTCTCTAGGTTTCTTCCTAGGTTTTACCTTTCTAGGGAGTTTTCCTAGCCACTGTGCTTCTACATCTGCATTGCTTGCTCTTTGGGGTTTTAGGCTGGGTTTCTGTATAGCACTTTGTGACATCGGCTGATGTAAAAAGGGCTTTATAAATACATTTGATTGATTGATTGATAATAGCAAAAGAGTTTTATAATTCCCTCCAACTAAGGTGGGAACCTTCCCATTTCTGTTCACACAGTTTGACAAGCACTATTAGAGAACATCTGAAATATATTTGATATTTATATAATCACACATGCCCCATATATTTCCCTGTGCATTTTGTATAGTTAAAATGAAATTATCTGCTCCTTCTGAGTTATGTTTATAATTTTTCTGTGAAACCAAACGCCAATTATTGCCAGACAATCTAGTTTCTATTTTGTAGACTTGATTTAATATGAGAGATGAGTTAGGACAAGTACTTAATTACTTTATTAGTCCATCAAAGATATAACAGTACTGTATAGGGAGCAGCACAGGATCAGACACAGTACTTCCCCTGTAGCTATGTAGAGGTTAGCTAAGTGCCTTGCCTAACAGCAAAACAGTAAGAAGTGGTGCCAGGGATCTGAAACCAGCAGCCTTCCAGTTGCCAGGTCATTTCCCCTATTGCCCGGCCTGGCATTCAAACCAGCAACCTTCCAATTACTGATCCGTTTCTCTAACCTAACACCATCTCAAATTACAATTAGTGTTTTGTGGTTGTTTGTCTGTAAGAGGATAAGCTATTGTTGAACTTGGTGTCTGCAATCAAATATTTCTCAACAGAATTTCAAAAGGAATGGAAACAAGAACGTGGTATATATGCATAGGCTATTGCCAACTTTATTTATGTGTTTGGAATGGCCCCAAAAAAATTTGACAGAAAAGCTAAAACTATTTCTCCTACTTTTAGCAGATTACTTTGCAGGAAAGTGAACAAGTTTAACATAAATGGAGAACTATTCTAAGCAGTAAAGGGATGGTAGTGGCGAGTCATTCATCTTCTCCTGCGTCGTGACCTTGTGAACTGGGTCACCTCCGTGGTCACACACTCTGTCCTCTGGCAGTCACATTTATTGATGTGGATGTAAGAGTGGTTGAACTTTGACCCATCATTGCCACTTCCTTCTTGGTGGTGGATACTTCCCGACAGCACCTACAAGAGCGATTCATCATGTTGGCCTCCATGGAATATCTGAAAACATAAACGAGAGGCCATGTCATTATGTGGAAGTAGTGACGGTAGCAGTTGTAATTAGATATTGACTGAGTTTACACAAGCAGCCTAATTCTATGACTTCAGTTCCCTTAAAAACGAGAATATTGAAGAACAAACAAGAAAATATTTCAGTCACTGATAAACTGCCAAACTGGCTCCACATATTTTTCAGTGCAGTGCTCTTGTATGGTTTACTTTAAGCAGCAGGTGTCAATAACCTCACCTAAATACACAGTAGGTATACTATATTAAGCAACAGGCCTTGGTCTGAGTGACTGGGCATGTTTAAACTGTATTTCACAAGTATGATTTTGCACATTGTGTTTTTAAAATGTGCCAGTTTCCCTGACCCACATAATTTGCCAGATGGTATTGTAACTCAAGGGTATGCAGTGTTCTGGGTAGAATTCAGGGCACACCGTCTTAGCCTCGATTGGGATGAGTTGGTCCATAATCTTTACGCACTCAAAAAAAAAAGAAAATACATTTTGCGAATCTGTGTGAGAGATAAATAATGCTGCCTGGAGCTATTTTACCTGAATAGTGTGTGTGGTGTTATCTGGCAGCATAACCACACAGCTTGTCTGTACACACTTCCCACAACACTGACCAGGAACGGCTTGATGATCATATCCCTGTAAGGAAGAAGACAGACCAGACAGGAGAAAAACTCTATGATGTGCACATGATCTCTCTTATACCAACGTGAGATCCTGGTAATTCACTAGTAATTCACTTATTCAGTGGTAGCCCAATAGTGGACACAGAGGAGTCAGGGTTATTATAATATTTAGACATGGATAAGAACTAATCAAACATTACACTAAGTTGGTGGAATTACATATCAGACCAATGGAGATCCCTTACCTGCTGGCAGTGAGTGTCACATTCAATAGGTTGACACTCAATGATATGTAGATGGGTTTGGGCATCCACCCTTTCCCCACACACACAATTCTGACACTTGTCCTCGGGAACATTGACACCAGGCTGGAATTAGAAAATACAATACTTCAAGAGAAAATCTATAAATGTAGACACTTTTTGTGTCCTATCTAATCTCATAAAAGGATTGACCCTGATAGAGGCCTCATATTGCTTAATGAAGGGTTTACATTTGTTTAGTTTAACTTAATTGTTTATTAATGTATGTAAGTGAAATAACATCATCCTCTTTAAATAAGTTAAGTTCAAAAGTGTTGATAGTGTAGAAGTGGCAGGACTGGCCAAAATGAACATAGCATAGAATGCATTCTCACCTGATATTCAGTGTTGTTAAACACACAGACATCCATTGGCACTGTGGGGCAAAGAACATGGATAATCATTCAATACTGCAACTAACATGTTGGGATTTCTATGGTATGCACATGTACACGCACACTCAAGCATGTGCAGACGCACACTCACCGCATTGATAAGTTGGGCAGCAGACTCCCATAGTTGCCTCTGTCTCGAATCCGACTGGACAAGTTATCTTGGAAGTAGAGCATTGTTTGACATCACATTCTGTTTGTAATACAAATAACTATTGTTATTAAAAACTATACAAATGGCCACATTGGTTGGATACATTAGGTAGTCACCAAACATGTTTATGTTTTTACGGAGATGTTAAAAATCCATCATATAAAGCACATTATCCAAACAAGTCACTCACCGCATTTGTCCCTTTGACAACAGTCAACGGTTTCTACGACCTTAACTTGGCCCTCCTGAGAGGAGAGAGGAGGCTGATGTTTAGTGTGGAATGGGGGCTGTGCTTTGGCAGAGTGGGTGGGGTTATATCCTGCCTGGTTGGCCCTGTCTGGGGGTATTGTCGGGGGTATCCTCGCTGCTCTGGAACCCAGCCTAATTCCAGTGCTAAACAGTGGAGGAACTCCTCCTGGACGGTAACTTCCATACCTCCGGGCTGTTCCTTCTCTGTTCAAAACTTCTGGGTCCCATGGTGGTGGGCTTTTCTGTCACGATTGTAATGAGACAGGACCCGAGGCGCAGAGCTGTGGTGCAAAGACATTCCTTTTATTAGGCAAAAACACCAAAACAACAAAAGGCGAGACCGCGACTGTAAGGAAGATGTAGGCTGAGTGGAATCCATAAGCGGGTCTTTATTAAAGGATCTGAGCATCAAATCCAAACAATAGTCACTACTCGTAGTCTGGTCACAGGCCTTGGTCGAAGCACAATTAAAACAATCCAATGTTAGACAAATCCAAAAATCAGCAATCTAAAAGCGTGAGTCAAAAGGCAAAACAATGGTCATAACGGTAATCATCAATAGAGAATGGTCGAACACTTAGTAAGGCAGAGAACTAGCAATACTTCGCAATAAGGCAGTGATAGCACATGGCTTAAATACAGGGTGACAGGAAATGACAAGACATGAATTGATGTGGCAGGAACAGGAAGTAACAGAGTTCAATATTCAGGTGATGGCTCCCTCTGATGGACTGGTGCCTGATCAAACGTTACAGATTCCTCTCCCCTAGGAACACCTCCTGGTGTTCTTCTCCTAGGACGACCCCTTGGTCTGGGTGCCGGACGATTTGGGTGAGCTTGGTGAAAGTCTCTGATTAGTGATGAATCCAAGATGTCCTTAGTTGCTACCCACGATCTCTCCTCCGAGCCATATCCGTCCCAATCTACAAGGTATTGCATCTGACCCCTTCTCCTGCGAGAATCTAGGATCTCCCGAACTAGGTAGGCAGGAGCTCCATCGATCTCGAGCGGTGGAGGAGGTTCTTCGTCAGTGGTCTCGGGGCTCGATGGGCCGTGGACCGGTTTCAGGAGGGACACATGAAAGGAAGGAGAGATTCGGTAGTTATTGGGCAACTGTAAACGGTATGTGACAGGATTAACTTGACGTAGAATCTTAAAAGGGCCAACATATCTTGGACTTAATTTCTTGCAAGGGAGTTTCAGGCGTAGATTACGAGTGGAAAGCCACACCATTTGACCTGGCTGATACTCAGGATGAGGGCGTCGGTGTCGATCAGCTTGGATCTTTTGAGATCGAACAGCTCGCTGGAGACGGACATGAGCATTGTCCCAGACCTGTTCACTTCTCCTAATCCAATCATCCACAGCAGGCACTTCAGATGGTTCCCCAGACCAGGGGAATAGGGGAGGCTGATATCCTAGCACACATTGGAAGGGGGTCAGACCAGTTGAAGAGTGCTTGAGGGAATTTTGGGCATACTCTGCCCATGGGAGGAATATGCTCCATTTTTCCCTGTTCCTGGCTACAGTATGATCTCAAGAATCTACCAATCTCCTGATTAAGACGTTCCACTTGTCCATTAGCTTGAGGATGATAGCCCGATGTGAGACTGACATTGATGTTTAAATGTTTGCAAAAGGCTCCCCAAACCTGTGATGTAAACTGTGGCCCTCGATCCGTTACGATATCATCAGGTAATCCATAAATTCTAAAAACTTGATTGAACAGAACTTGGGCAGTTTCCATGGCAGTGGGCAAACCTTTCAATGGAATGAGACGACAAGACTTAGAGAAGCGGTCAATGGAGACCATGATCGTTGAGGAATTGACAAAGTCAATGGATAGGTGTGACCAGGGTCGTTGAGGAATGGGTAGTGGTTCTAGTAGTCCTGCAGGCAGTTGTCGAGGTGTACGTGACTGAGCGCAGATCCGACAAGCAGTTACATAGCTCTTAACATCTGCAGATAATGTGGACCACCAAAATGAATTTCTGACCAAAGCGGTGGTGCGATTAATTCCAGGATGTCCAGAAGCAAGGGATGTGTGGACCCATTGAATGATTCTGTTGCGAAGACTGGATGGAACATAGACTTTCCCAGGTGGACACTCTGGAGGGGATGACTCTTCATGTAGGACATGCTGAATCTCTTCCATAATATCCCACTGGATGGGTGCGATGATGATGGAGGGTGGTAAGATAGTTTCTGGTCTCATCTGTGAATCAACAGGGTTGTGGATACGTGACAATGCATCTGCCTTACTATTTTTGCTTCCTGGACGGTATGTGACTGAGAAATTGAAACGTGTAAAAAAGAGTGCCCATCTTGCCTGGCGAGGATTCAAACGCTTGGCGTCTTTGATATACTCTAGGTTCTTGTGGTCTGTAATGACTTGAAAGGGATGAAGGGCACCTTCTAGCCAGTGTCTCCATTCTTCAACAGCGGCCTTGATAGATAGTAATTCCTTGTTACCAATATCGTAATTGGTCTCTGCTGGAGTTAACTTTCGTGAGAAGAATGCACAGGGGTGTAACTTGCCTGGCGTTCCATGACGCTGGGAGAGGACAGCACCAATTCCACAGTCCAAGGCATCAACCTCTACGATAAAAGGAAGTTTTGGGTCAGGATGCTTAAGAATTGGAGCTGTGGTGAAACGGGACTTGAGCCTGTTGAATGCTGATGTAGCCACATCCGGCCATACTAACTTCCTGGGTTTTCCTTTAAGAAGTGAGGTGATGGGTGCAGCTATGGTACTGAAGTCACGGATGAATCTACGGTAGAAGTTTGCAAATCCTAGAAATCGTTGTAACCCCTTGACAGTGCTGGGTATGGGCCAATCCATGACAGCTTTCACCTTGGTATCATCCATCTCAACTCCAGAATAACTAATATTGTATCCCAGGAATTTGGTTGACGTAACATGAAACTCACACTTTTCGGCCTTGACAAAAAGGTCATTCTGGAGCAAGCGTGACAAGATAGTTCTTACATGACAGATATGTTCTTCCATGGAGTGTGAATAGATCAGGATATCGTCTATGTAGACAATCACATACTGATTCAAGAGATCTTTGAATACTTCATTAACGAAGGACTGGAAAACTGAAGGAGCATTAGCCAGCCCATAAGGCATAACCAGATACTCGTAGTGCCCCCTTGTGGTGAGAAAAGCCGTCTTCCATTCATCACCCTCACGGATTCTGATGAGATTGTAGGCAGACCTGAGGTCCAATTTGGTGAAATACTGGGCCTCCCGTAATTGCTCCAGGGAAGAAGGAATAAGAGGCAAGGGATGGCGATTCTTAACTGTGATTGCGTTGAGTGCTCGATAGTCAATACAAGGTCTTAAGCTACCGTCTTTCTTGTCAACAAAGAAGAACCCAGATGCTGCAGGAGAGGTGGATGGTCTAATAAATCCATAAGATAAGGCTTCTTCAACATATTCTTCCATGGCCTTGGTTTCAGGAATGGACAATGGGTAAACACGGCTTTTAGGTGGAGAGGTGTTAGGAAGGAGGTCGATTTCACAGTCCGAAGGGCGATGAGGTGGCAACTTGCTGGCCCTGTCTTTACTAAATACCTCAGCCAAGTCAGCATACTCATTGGGGACATTATCTGGTAATGGAAAGGGATTCTTGGTTTGATGGGTAGTGCAGACTGGAAGTTTGGTGGGCAGTTCCAGACAGTGAGCGTGACAATGTGGGGACCAACGGACCAATTCCTTTTCCTTCCATGAAATTTGTGGGTCGTGAGAAGATAACCAAGGATATCCAAGGATGACTGGGTTTCGTGGTGATGATATGACATAGAAAGTGATTTCTTCAGTGTGAAGCAGGCCAACTCTGAGTTTAATGGGGAGTGTTTGATGAGTGATATGACCCTTACCGATGGGACCATCATCAACGGCAGTAACAGCAATAGGTGATTCACATTTGGTTGTAGGAATGTTCAATTGCTTCACTAAATCTTGATCAATCACATTAGCAGCTGCTCCAGAATCTATTAACGCTGAGAAATGGTGGTCTTGATTAACAACTGACAAAATGATGGGAAGTGACAAGCATAAACCGATTTGTAAAGTATTAAACATGGAACTCACTCGATAATTTGGAGAGGGGTTGGCAGCGGGTTTAACAGGACAGTTGGAACAATGATGACCTGATCCACCACAGTAGAAGCAGAGTTGATTGAGTAATCTTCTTCTCCGTTCATCAGGTGGTAAGTGAGTTCGTCCTATTTGCATGGCTTCAGTAGGACTAGACTGAAATGGTATTTGAGCAGTAGTAGCAGGCACATAATAACCTGACTTGGGACTTGGTTGTGTTCGTAAAAGATTGTCAATTTTGATAGCAAGGGTAACGAACTGGGAGAAGTCAAGGGAGACATCTTTGCATAGCAATTCTGCTTGTAATTTAGCAGACAGACTTGAACGAAAAATGTGCTTCAAAGCAACATCATTAAACCCACTTTGGGCTGCTAGGGTGCGAAACTGGATAGCATAGTCAGAAGCAGGTCTGTTGCCTTGACGTAGCTGAGTTAGTTGAGAAGCTGCGTGCATGCCCCCAGCAGGATATTGGAAGACATCACGAATCAATTGAGTGAAGTAGTTGTATGACTGTTGGATACGGGTGTCGTGATCCCAAACAGCTGTGGCCCACTCTAAGGCCTTCCCGGTAAGCAAAGTCATGATAAAGGAACACTTAGTATGGTCTTGGCTAAACTTTTCGGTTTGATTGGAAAAATAAATAGAACACTGTCGTAGGAAACCAGTGCAGTTGTCAGAAGAGCCATCAAACTTATCGGGTAAAGCAAATCTTACCGGGTCAGGACGTGGGGCAGGAAGAGAATGAATATACTGTGTCAGATGATCGTTTGAGGCTTGCAGTGTCAATAACTGGTGTTGAAAACCCTTGAGCAGATCCTTTTGATACTCAATGGTAGAGTGGAGTTGAGAGACTTCCGCTGGATTCACGCCGGGCGAAGTATTCTGTAAGGAAGATGTAGGCTGAGTGGAATCCATAAGCGGGTCTTTATTAAAGGATCTGAGCATCAAATCCAAACAATAGTCACTACTCGTAGTCTGGTTACAGGCCTTGGTCGAAGCACAGTTAAAACAATCCAATGTTAGACAAATCCAAAAATCTGCAATCTAAAAGCGTGAGTCAAAAGGCAAAACAATGGTCATAACGGTAATCATCAATAGAGAATGGTCGAACACTTAGTAAGGCAGAGAACTAGCAATACTTCGCAATAAGGCAGTGATAGCACATGGCTTAAATACAGGGTGACAGGAAATGACAAGACATGAATTGATGTGGCAGTATGGGGACCTAACCTTTTAGTTAATAACCTATTCATGCTTTGTTAACATAATATCAGGGTGTTGCTGTAGGTGTACTTGGCTGCTCGGAACAACAACTTTGCCCAGCGACAGAGCGCCAAGGGGTTGGGACCAACCCGTGCGCCAACTGATAGGCTGAGTAAGTCTAAACCACACTCAGCCTCTACCCTGACTGGTCTGTTCGGAAACCGGAACTAACTCTGTCTGGGGTATTTAAAGAAGAACACGTAAAACTGTGGTCAGTTCTCTGTCCGCCCTGCGTGGTGTTTCAGTGAGCCCGTATACGAACCTTCATACTTATCATCTATACATTTGCATTTAATAAACTTAGCTTGGTTTGAAACAGCTCCTAATGTCTTCTCTTATTCCAATACCAGATTTGAATTGACGTAACTCTATCAGCAGGAACAGGAAGTAACAGAGTTCAATATTCAGGTGATGGCTCCCTCTGATGGACTGGTGCCTGATCAAACGTTACAGCGACCATGAGCTGGTGTACACAAAAGGAACACACACAAAAACCCACAACACAGGTGGGAAATCACTGAACTTAAATAGGCTCCCCAGTTAGAGACAATGTGGCGCAGCTGCCACTAATTGGGGACCAAACCCAAACTAAACATAGAGTTATCCAGAGAGGTCTCTGGACACTAAACCTGAAAACCATAAAGGTTTCCAGAGACCTCTCTGAACATAGATCCTTACACAAAGAAGCTGGAGAAAACACCTGTCTCAGGATTACATCTTCAAACTAAGGGAAACCATGTAATCCGGGAGAGAGGGAGAATCGTCCATCTGTGTATACGGGTAAAATAGTCTAGCTAGCTACATTTTCAGATGTTACACGTTTCTAATTTTGTCGAAAAGTCGTTTTCATTTCAAGTTAAAGTGTACTGTTAGCTAGCAAGCTAACGTTAGCTGGCTGGCTGGCTGGCTCGCTAGCTAACGTTACGTATATGATCTGTGTAGTAATATTATTTGTATCTCAGAGCCATTTGCTTTGCTATTTATAGCCTAATGTTAGCTAGCTAACATTGAACATGGTTGGTTAGCTACCTGCAGATTCATGCAGGGTAGTAACGTCATGAGTTAGGATTATGGTTCATTGTTTAGCTAGCTAGCTACATGTCTTAACAAAATACTCCACTATGCAAGTATCCATTTCAATAGAATGTTCATGATTGCACTGCGACAGCTGTTGACAGACGTAGCTGGTAAATTCACTCTGGCTGTCTATTCCGATTTCTCGTCTGAGTGTGCCAGAGCACAGAATAACTGACTACTTTACGAAAGCTCAACACCCGTTGAATATGGCCGATGTCAGTAAACATTGGCAAAAAAGCGTAATTAAATTGTTGCCAGCAGCACAGTTGCAGTCACCAACGCTCTGAATAACATAAAAACAGCCTAACCAGCTCTGTTAGGGCGAGTAAAATGGTCAGAGTGAGCTGTTTTCTCATTTGTGTCTGAAAGTAGCTAGCAAACTAGCAAATGTTAGCCAGTTAGCTTGGGTGCTTAACTGCTGTTGTTACAGTAGGTCAGCTAGGTAACGTTACGTGTATGATCTGTGTAGTAATATTATTTGTATCTCAGAGCCATTTGCTTTGCTAGTTATAGCCTAATGTTAGCTAGCTAGCATTGAACATGGTTGGTTAGCTACCTGCAGATTCATGCAGGGTAGTAACGTCATGAGTTAGGATTATGGTTCATTGTTTAGCTAGCTAGCTACATGTCTTAACAAAAGACTCCACTATGCAAGTAACCATTTCAGACTAGTCAGGTTGAGGGAAAGATGAATTGAGCAAAGTACAGAGAGCTCCTTGATGAAAACCTGCTCCAGAGCACTCAGGACCTCAGACTGGAGCGAAGGTTCACCTTCCAACAGAACAACGACCCTAAACACACAGCCAAGACAACGCAGTAGTGGCTTTGGGACATGTCTCTGAATGTCCTTGAGTGGCCCATCCAGAGCTCGGACATAAACCCGATTAAAAAAGACAGCAGAGAAGAATGGGAGAAACGCCCCAAAAACTGTTGCAACAAAGTAGTGAGTAAAGGGTCTAAATACTTATGTAAATGTGATATTTCAGTGTTTATTTTTTATAAATTATCAAAAATGTCTAAAAACCTGTTTTTGCTTTGTCCTTATGCGGTGTTGTGTGAAGATTGATGGGTGGGGGGGGGGGGGTCTATTTAATCAATTTTAGAATAAGGCTGTAACTTAACGAAATGTGGAAACAGTCAAGGGTTCTGAAGACTTTCTGAAGGCACTGTACCTATCCCATTCTCATAGACATATGTTGAACATGATTGAGTCATGTTTAGCCAGACATGTCCGTATACCTCTTACACGTTTAGCCATTATACTTATTTGTATTATACTTATTTGTACGTCTCAGTCACCAGATCTCATCCAAATTGAACACTTATACGAGATACTGGAGTGGAGCCTGAGACAGCATTTTCCACCACCATCAACAAAACAACAAATTATGGAATTTCACATGGAACAATGGTGTCGCATACCTCAACATAGAGCTTCAGACGCTTGTAGAATCTATGCCAAGGTGCATTGAAGCTGTTCTGGCAGCTCGTGGTGGCCCAAAGCCCTATTAGGACACCATGTTGGTGTTTCCTTTATTCCATACTTCTAAGTAATATTACTGTTACAGTGGTCACTGAATAACTTGAAGGAATGTGAGAATTGCTCAAAGAGCAAAAGGAACATGCAGAATGTTGTTTATTAATCACTACAAATGAGAAAAGAGATTCTCCACTACATTAATCATAGAAAATATATTCACTCTACAATGAAGGAATAAGAACATAAAACTAAGTGCTGCTAACAAGAAAACGTATGTGGACTAAAACATTCAATGTCATTAGGATAATTCCAGTATCAGTGTGTATGTTGTCTCCCTAGACGTTTAGCGCCTCCTCCTGCGCGGTCTGGTCGTCCCCGGGGCGGCGGTGGTGCCTGCATCACAGTCTGTCACATGACATCCACATGACTCAACATGCATATAGGAGTGCTTGACCTTTGACCCACCAGGGCAGATCAGCTCCACCTCTTTCTGGCTAGTGGTCGCCTCTCGGCAGCAGGAGCAGTAGTGCATCATGGTGTTTGACTCTGCTGAGTACCTGCACATTCACATAAACACAAGACAAGTTGAAAATAGGGCTTGAATTCCCTGGGTTGTCTTGACAAGATGAGCACAGGAGCCGTAAATAAGTCAAATAAGCTCTTAGTTCATAAAGGGCACACTCTACAGTGAATTAGTGATCACTGACTGGGGCATGACATTGACTAATGCTGCAGTCAGCATCTTTAGTACTTACATGGAAGAGGTTCTACAGTTTCCTGAGCAGGAATTGATCTCCACAGGCTCAGCGGTCGCACAGCCACTGAGGACAATGCTAGTTGTGGTGTTCTTCATCTCACAGACATGTTCTGTGCCTGGTGAGGGAAGATGCATCACAATGTTTTCTGTTGGCCTTATTTTCTTGTTTAGGTGACATAGCATGCTATTATTCATTAGGAATTAGGTGGTTATTAGGAATGTTTTGGCTGACGTGTTACTTACAGGTCTTGCAGCATCCATTTGCATCTGTCTTTTCTGTGCCCTGGGGTGATAAATAGGAGAGATGATTTATAAGTGGTAGATTGTACACATTATGGGAGCTCCATTCCATTGTAAATGATACTGAAACATCTATCGCTATGAGACAAGAGTGCTAGGAATGGAGGTGGAGGTGAGATAGGACAGAAACTCACTGGGACACAGTTCTCTGGGTGGAATACAGGGCACACAGTCTTCACCTCCACTGGTAAATATTGGCCATCAGTTTTCTCACATGTGTACTTCACACATTTGTCACCAGGTGGTGACCATGTTTGGTTTTCCTGTCGCACAAGGAGAAGATGATTATGATGGAGATTCAGATCGTGTAGCCATATTATGCATCCTCATAAACACTCTTGTTGTACTCACCTGAATAGTGTGTTTGGTGTTATCTGGCATATTAACTACACAGCTTGTCTGTACACACTTCCCACAACACTGACCAGGTATGGCCTGATACTGGAAGCCCTAAGACGAGGATGGAGAGTACATTAGTAAATCATTGGTAACTTACTTCATAACTTCTGCAAGTTTTTTATAAATATCTTAATGCATTTATCTTTGTTAAGAGAGACATGACTACCTGTGAACATGTAGTGTCGCAGGAGATATTTGTGCACACAATGTTGTTGAGCTTGGTGCTAGGATCCATGATCGAGCTGCAGATACAATTCTCACATGTTCCTTTAGGAACTTCAGCACCAGGCTGGAGTGAAAGAGAGATACACAAGTTATCATCCACTGTAACAGACTGGTTGAATAGAGGAGGGTCAGAGTGCAAAGGGAGCAGTTCTATAGTAGAATGTGAGCAGATATGAGAGCAGCAAAAACAATACAGCTTATCTCAAGCTATTTGTTTGTGTATCTTTCAGAAGCTTGTTAAATTTAATTTAATTTATTTGAAATGATTTATTCTTACCTGGTACTCAATGTTATTGTAGACACATACACCCTTAGGAACTGAACAGACACACATTGAGAAGAAATCAGTCAGTGATACCAGTGATTCATATCATAGTTAAAACAAACGCAATTCAAACCAGTGATACCTGGGAATTACAAAGTCAATGAACTAACTAAACCACTGATGAAGCAAATCAAGGGGACTTACCACAGGTATTCTCTGGACAGCAGTTTGATATGGATGTGCTTATAATTGCCTCCCACCCTGGCTGGCAGTCCATCATGACTTTGGGGCAAAGCAGTGCATCGCACTCTGTTACAGAGATAACCAATGAGAAGTGATTAAAAGACAAGCCGATAGAGGGTCAAATATCCCCTGCTCATTGGTTACAGAGATAACCAATGAGAAGTGATTAAAAGACAAGCCAATAGAGGGTCAAATATCCCCCTATGACCCTACAGAACACTTCAGATAATCTTGGTCTAGTACTGTATGTGTTGGATTTCTAATGATTTACTGAAGGGTCACTGTTCCATCACTTACCACATGTATAGTTCTGGCAGCAGCATTCTGTCTTGTTCACCAGTCTGTATCCAGTCTCATCGCAGATAGGTATGGCCGGTGTGGGGCAAGTGATAGGCTGGCACTGGACAACCATGGAGTCCATGTCACAGGTGCACTGCTGGCAACCACTCCCCCATGTATCACCAGGCTTAATGGGAAAACAGGGCAATGTCAGGTCAACTCATGAAAAGAAGACTCCTTCTTTATGAAAACTCAAAACAAACAGATGGAGTAACTTAAATGTAGTTGTTCTGCAATTAACTGGATTTAACCATGGCAGTTCATATGAACCATCATTAGGTGATAAGAAATGGATTGGAGTTGGTTATTCAGATATTCAAAGTTTTCTGGTCTGTTCATTGGAAGGAATAAAGAGGCCAATACCTATACTATGGCAATGAAAAGTATTTATCCTAAGTATGTGAGTTTCCTTGACTCACGCGCTGTGCATCTCATGATATGTCTATGTGAGAATGAATATCTGGAGAATATTTAGATGGAAAAAATTAATACCATTTTGGGATTGCCATCAGGTCCGGTGCAGCCTGAAAAATAAATAAAGGGTGTGTTTAAAAATGTTGTCTCACATAATTGGGGTCAAGTTCTTCACACCTCCACATCAACACTTTTTGTTAACTGTTCCATTACAAACAAAGCCAGTAAACCATAATTCATGATAAATTCAAGGTTTCAAAGTACAGAAAGGTGTAATTCTCATATTGATAGCTGCCCTCAAAATGACCCATAACCCATTCTTACCACAGGTGACCACACAAGTACCAGAGTAGGTGCTGAACAAGACGGTTCCATATGGACAGAAGCAACCCTCCTTCGTCTTATTGGTTATTTGTGTTTGATTTTTCAAATGCTTCTCATTATATCTGCATACAAAAGAGGTTTGGGATTATGCAGGAGATCATTTATTTGAAAGAAGGCTCATATGAAGGAAATTCATATGACAACCAATCAGACTAAAGCTTACCTGGTATTACATGTTGGTTCAACTGATGGACCACATGGCATGTACACCTTAGTGGCTGGACATGTATGCTCTGCAGGACAAAAATAGGTCACAGTTATGCTAAACACCAGCAAAAAAAACAATAAAACGTAGCTGCCTATGACATCTGTTAATGTTACACATTAGTCAGTGAATTTGTGGCATGACATCTATGCTTGGATTCATATCTCACCACATTCTCCATCGGTGAACTTCCTCCAGTCAATGCAGATCCCTTTATTTGCACATTCAGATGCATACGCCTCCAGACTAGAGCAGCTAGAAATATTATTGTTGCAAACATCTGATCTACAGGCCTGAATGAAGGCGTCAGGAGAAACCGCTTCATGGCATGCCTCAAAGACCCTTGAACAGAAAATAACATAGAGAGTGATGCATGGAGTTCAACCTTTAACTAGAAATGCCAATGGAACGGTACCTGTATTATGATCAAAACAGGTGAAAATACAAGCAAACTAACATGACATAAAATGTACGTTACAACTTAGAAAAACACATTAGGAAGTGAATTATCATTTAAGCATTCCTATTGTGTGCTTGTTCTCTTTTTCAAACTTAGTTTGATATGTTCCTTACTTGCTGTTCATGATTTCACAAATGGCTGTCTTGCAGGGGGTAGGGGATGTGCTTGGGGTTGCGGTGGTGGTAGTGGGTGGTGCTGTTGGAGGAGTTGGACAGTCCTGGTTTGGAATCAGCCACTGGCTAGCTGTGACTGAGCAGCTCTCTATCTGTCCATTAGGGGTCTGGCAGTCATTCTTCTGGGAATTATCACAGGTACCTTGAAAAATATGGACATTAAGTAAGGTAAAAACTATTTGGCAAGGCCAGGTCATAGATTCCTTGTTTGATAGGAGCATCTACTGAAAGTTTGAAACTGTGAAATGTATATTGATCCTCTTTAATAACACTCACCACACTGGCCCTCTGTGATGCTTTGGAAGAGGGAGTAAGGAAGGTCGATGCTAAATGATGACCCCTTGTAAGACACCTGAACCTTAAGATCAGGGATCTCCAGCACGACCTCCACACCAGTACTTGTTAGAGCAATGTCACCCATTCTGTAAGCTGGGTAGATTCGTTTACTGTTGACATATACCTGCATTTGTGTAGAAATGAATACACATTTAGATGGTTGAGTCATGTGTTCTCTTGAAAGCAGTAACATGACAATGTTGACACCATTATTGGTTTTAATGTCAAGTTATGAGATTTAAATAAAGCATGATAACGCAGCAGCATACATACAACTATTATGGATATTAAATAATACAAGCAATGATAATTATATTACCAAATTTTCTGTTGTTTCACCAGATCTCTGCTGGGTAAGAATCACTTCATAGGATTTGTAGTGAATGATAAGGGACTGAGGACAGAATCCACTGTCAGCATTTCCACAGTAGTGGTTATCAACAGTAATGGTAAGGTTGTATTTCAAGTTGATTTCTTTCACTAAGGTGTATGAGCAGTTCTCCTGGAAATTGTAATATACTCCATCAAATGTCATGTAGTGAGATCCACCCCATCCACTGCATACACCTGCAACATTATAAAATATGAGTTGATAATAATCTAAGCTATTGACAGAGGACCTTGAAAACTAATGAGCAACAGTGTCTTATTTTAATTCAAATAGTTGGGGTGTTAGATTATATGTTGTCACTTACATTCACATTCATATGTAAAGCAGCATCCAGTTGAATCATAGACCTTGACAGGTAGACGGCCGTTCTCACACTGTAGTTCCTCCACAGACTTGCATTTTACTGGTAGCTGGACAACAATGCCGTCCTGGCAAATTGCTGTGGTACAGTTATTCAACTGCCAAGATTCTCCATTCTGCCATTGATTTGAAAAGGAAAAGCAATTACTCAAACATGCACAAGGAAGGTTGAGCATACTCTTAAGTGGTCGTAGAGGCATGGACTCTACAAAGTGTTGAAACCTTTCCACAGGAATGCTGGCCCATGTTGACTCCAGTGCTTCTCACAGTTGTGTCAAGTTGGCTGGATGTCCTTTGGGTGGTGGACCATTCTTGATACATAAAGGAAACAGTGAAAAACCTAGCAGCGTTGCAGTTCTTGTCACAAACTGGTACGCCTGGCACCTACTACCATACCCTGCTCAAAGGCTCTCTTGCCCATTCAACCTCTGAATGGCACACTTACACAATCCATGTCTCATACATTACACCACAAGTGTATATATACCCATTTTATTATTACCCCCGAGAAAAACTATGATTTTTGGGGAAAAATTACCTTTCTTGGTGGCTGAACGCTAGTGCAGTCTGGGGAGAATTGAGGTGGTGTGGTTGTGGTCTCTTCTGATATTGTGGGTGATACAGTGGGTGGTGTAGAGGAAGGACATGGATTTGATTCCACTTCAACTTGGCACGTTGCTTTGCAGTAAGCAGTGAAGCACCAACCTGAACCATCGGTCACATTATACACTAGGTTCCCTGATTGTTGAGAAAGGCAAGAGTTACAAAATGTTTTAATTGAAACAATAGAGAAATGTAATTAATTTTGATTTTCTGAGTAACATTTATAACATGTTACCTGGTAGATACTGTGTACCATTAACATTGCAAGTGCACTGGCTGGTGGTGACTACTTTTGATGTAGTTGTAATAATCACTTGTGGTGATAGTTTAGGATTTCTTGTTGTTTCTAATGCGCCTGTGATGACAACTGGCTCTGTTGTTTCTGGACTTGTTGTTGAAGGCTGTGATGTTAAACTTGAAGTTAGAACAATAGCAGTTGTAGAAGATGTCATTGGTCCGGTGGTGACAACTTTAGGTGGGTTTGTGGATGTTGTGGTTCCTTCAACTGTTGTAATTCCACCTGTGGTAGGTGTAGTTACCTCTGCAGATGTTGTGGGTGCAATTGTAGTTGTTGTTAAAGTAGTGGGTTTGGAAGTCATGACAACTGGCCCTGATGTTTCTTCACCTGTTGTTGTGGGCTGTGATGTTGAGGTAGAGGTTTCAACAATTACAGTGGTGGAAGTGGTTGTTGGGCCAGTGGTGACTACTTTAGGCGTTGTTGTGGATGTAGATGGAATAGTCTCAGTTTTGGTTCCTTCAACTGTTGTAATTCCGACAGTGGTAGGTGTAGTTACCTTTACAGTTGTTGTGGGTACAATTGTAGTTGTTGTTAAAGTAGTGGGTTTGGAAGTCATGACAATTGGCCCTGTTGTTTCTTCACCTGTTGTTGTGGGTTGTGATGTTGAGGTAGAGGTTTCAACAATTACATTGGTGGAAGTGGTTGTTGGGCCAGTGGTGACTACTTTAGGTGTTGTTGTGGATGTAGATGGAATAGTCTCAGTTGTGGTTCCTTCAACTGTTGTAATTCCGACAGTGGTAGGTGTAGTTACCTCTACAGTTGTTGTGGGTGCAATTGTAGTTGTTGTTAAAGTAGTGGGTTTGGAAGTTACGACAACTGGCCCTGATGTTTCTTCACCTGTTGTTGTGGGCTGTGATGATGAGGTAGAGGTTTCAACAATTACAGTGGTGGAAGTGGTTGTTGGGCCAGTGGTGACCACTTTAGGCGTTGTTGTGGATGTAGATGGAATAGTCTCAGTTGTGGTTCCTTCAACTGTTGTAATTCCGACAGTGGTAGGTGTAGTTACCTCTACAGTTGTTGTGGGTGCAATTGTAGATGTTGTTAAAGTAGTGGGTTTGGAAGTCATGACAACTAGCCCTGTTGTTTCTTCACCTGTTGTTGTGGGTTGTGATGTTGAGGTAGAGGTTTCAACAATTACAGTGGTGGAAGTGGTTGTTGGGCCAGTGGTGACTACTTTAGGTGTGGTTGTGGATGTAGATGGAATAGGTTCAGTTGTGGTTCCTTCAACTGTTGTAATTCCGACAGTGGTAGGTGTAGTTACCTCTACAGTTGTTGTGGGTGCAATTGTAGTTGTTGTTAAAGTAGTGGGTTTGGAAGTCATGACAACTGGCCCTGTTGTTTCTTCACCTGTTGTTGTGGGTTGTGATGTTAAGGTAGAGGTTTCAACAATTACAGTGGTGGAAGTGGTTGTTGGGCCAGTGGTGACTACTTTAGGTGGGGTTGTGGATGTAGATGGAATAGTCTCAGTTGTGGTTCCTTCAACTGTTGTAATTCCACCTGTGGTTGATGGAGTTACCTCTGCAGTTGTTGTGGGTGCTATTGTAGTTGTTGTTAGTAAAGTTGGTTCGGATGTTATGACAACTGGACCTGTTGTTTCTTCACCTGTTGTTGTGAGTTGTGATGTTGAGGTAGAGGTTTCAACAATTACAGTGGTGGAAGTGGTTGTTGGGCCAGTGGTGACTACTTTAGGCGTTGTTGTGGATGTAGATGGAATAGTCTTCGTTGTGGTTCCTTCAACTGTTGTAATTCCACCTGTGGTAGGTTTAGTTACCTCTGCAGATGTTGTGGGTGCAATTATAGTTGTTGTTAAAGTAGTGGGTTTGGAAGTCATGACAACTGGCCCTGTTGTTTCTTCACCTGTTGTTTTGGGTTGTGATGTTGAGGTAGAGGTTTCAACAATTACAGTGGTGGAAGTGGTTGTTGGGCCAGTGGTGACTGCTTTAGGCGGGGTTGTGGATGTAGATGGAATAGGTTCAGTTGTTGTTCCTTCAACTGTTGTAATTCCACCTGTGGTAGGTTTAGTTACCTCTGCAGATGTTGTGGGTGCAATTGTAGTTGTTGTTAAAGTAGTGGGTTTGGAAGTTATGACAACTGGCCCTGTTGTTTCTTCACCTGTTGTTTTGGGCTTTGATGTTGAGGTAGAGGTTTCAACAATTACAGTGGTGGAAGAGGTTAGTGGGCCAGTGGTGACTACTTTAGGTGGGGTTGTGGATGTAGATGGAATAGTCTCAGTTGTGGTTCCTTCAACTGTTGTAATTCCACCTGTGGTAGGTTTAGTTACCTCTGCAGATGTTGTGGGTGCTATTGTAGTTGTTGTTAAAGTAGTGGGTTTGGAAGTCATGACAATTGGCCCTGTTGTTTCTTCACCTATTGTTGTGGGCTGTGATGTTGAGGTAGAGGTTTCAACAATTACAGTGGTGGAAGTGGTTGTTGGGCCAGTGGTGACTACTTTAGTCATTGTTGTGGATGTAGATGGAATAGTCTCCGTTGTGGTTCCTTCAACTGTTGTAATTCCACCTGTGGTAGGTTTAGTTACCTCTGCAGATGTTGTGGGTGCAATTGTAGTTGTTGTTAAAGTAGTGGGTTTGGAAGTCATGACAACTGGCCCTGTTGTTTCTTCACCTATTGTTGTGGGCTGTGATGTTGAGGTAGAGGTTTCAACAATTACAGTGGTGGAAGTGGTAAGTGGGCCTGTGGTGACTACTTTAGGTGGGGTTGTGGATGTAGATGGAATAGTCTCAGTTGTGGTTCCTTCAACTGTTGTAATTCCGACAGTGGTAGGTGTATTTACCTTTACAGTTGTTGTGGGTGCAATTGTAGTTGTTGTTAAAGTAGTGGGTTTGGAAGTCATGACAACTGGCCCTGTTGTTTCTTCACCTGTTGTTGTGGGTTGTGATGTTGAGGTAGAGGTTTCAACAATTACAGTGGTGGAAGTGGTTGTTGGGCCAGTGGTGACTACTTTAGGCGTTGTTGTGGATGTAGATGGAATAGTCTCCGTTGTGGTTCCTTCAACCGTTGTAATTCCACCTGTGGTAGGTTTAGTTACTTCTGCAGATGTTGTGGGTGCAATTGTAGTTGTTGTTAAAGTAGTGGGTTTGGAAGTTATGACAACTGGCCCTGTTGTTTCTTCACCTCTTGTTGTGGGCTGTGATGTTGAGGTAGAGGTTTCAACAATTACAGTGGTGGAAGTGGTTGTTGGGCCAGTGGTGACTGCTTTAGGCGGGGTTGTGGATGTAGATGGAATAGGTTCAGTTGTTGTTCCTTCAACTGTTGTAATTCCACCTGTGGTAGGTTTAGTTACCTCTGCAGATGTTGTGGGTGCAATTGTAGTTGTTGTTAAAGTAGTGGGTTTGGAAGTTATGACAACTGGCCCTGTTGTTTCTTCACCTGTTGTTTTGGGCTTTGATGTTGAGGTAGAGGTTTCAACAATTACAGTGGTGGAAGTGGTTGTTGGGCCAGTGGTGACTACTTTAGTCATTGTTGTGGATGTAGATGGAATAGTCTCCGTTGTGGTTCCTTCAACTGTTGTAATTCCACCTGTGGTAGGTTTAGTTACCTCTGCAGATGTTGTGGGTGCAATTGTAGTTGTTGTTAAAGTAGTGGGTTTGGAAGTCATGACAACTGGCCCTGTTGTTTCTTCACCTGTTGTTGTGGGTTGTGATGTTGAGGTAGAGGTTTCAACAATTACAGTGGTGGAAGTGGTTGTTGGGCCAGTGGTGACTACTTTAGGCGTTGTTGTGGATGTAGATGGAATAGTCTCCGTTGTGGTTCCTTCAACCGTTGTAATTCCACCTGTGGTAGGTTTAGTTACTTCTGCAGATGTTGTGGGTGCAATTGTAGTTGTTGTTAAAGTAGTGGGTTTGGAAGTCATGACAACTGGCCCTGTTGTTTCTTCACCTATTGTTGTGGGCTGTGATGTTGAGGTAGAGGTTTCAACAATTACAGTGGTGGAAGTGGTTGTTGGGCCAGTGGTGACTGCTTTAGGCGGGGTTGTGGATGTAGATGGAATAGGTTCAGTTGTTGTTCCTTCAACTGTTGTAATTCCACCTGTGGTAGGTTTAGTTACCTCTGCAGATGTTGTGGGTGCAATTGTAGTTGTTGTTAAAGTAGTGGGTTTGGAAGTTATGACAACTGGCCCTGTTGTTTCTTCACCTGTTGTTTTGGGCTTTGATGTTGAGGTAGAGGTTTCAACAATTACAGTGGTGGAAGTGGTTGTTGGGCCAGTGGTGACTACTTTAGTCATTGTTGTGGATGTAGATGGAATAGTCTCCGTTGTGGTTCCTTCAACTGTTGTAATTCCACCTGTGGTAGGTTTAGTTACCTCTGCAGATGTTGTGGGTGCAATTGTAGTTGTTGTTAAAGTAGTGGGTTTGGAAGTCATGACAACTGGCCCTGTTGTTTCTTCACCTATTGTTGTGGGCTGTGATGTTGAGGTAGAGGTTTCAACAATTACAGTGGTGGAAGTGGTTAGTGGGCCTGTGGTGACTACTTTAGGTGGGGTTGTGGATGTAGATGGAATAGTCTCAGTTGTGGTTCCTTCAACTGTTGTAATTCCGACAGTGGTAGGTGTATTTACCTTTACAGTTGTTGTGGGTGCAATTGTAGTTGTTGTTAAAGTAGTGGGTTTGGAAGTCATGACAACTGGCCCTGTTGTTTCTTCACCTGTTGTTGTGGGTTGTGATGTTGAGGTAGAGGTTTCAACAATTACAGTGGTGGAAGTGGTTGTTGGGCCAGTGGTGACTACTTTAGGTGTTGTTGTGGATGTAGATGGAATAGTCTCCGTTGTGGTTCTTTCAACCGTTGTAATTCCACCTGTGGTAGGTTTAGTTACTTCTGCAGATGTTGTGGGTGCAATTGTAGTTGTTGTTAAAGTAGTGGGTTTGGAAGTCATGACAACTGGCCCTGTTGTTTCTTCACCTATTGTTGTGGGCTGTGATGTTGAGGTAGAGGTTTCAACAATTACAGTGGTGGAAGTGGTTGTTGGGCCAGTGGTGACTGCTTTAGGCGGGGTTGTGGATGTAGATGGAATAGGTTCAGTTGTTGTTCCTTCAACTGTTGTAATTCCACCTGTGGTAGGTTTAGTTACCTCTGCAGATGTTGTGGGTGCAATTGTAGTTGTTGTTAAAGTAGTGGGTTTGGAAGTTATGACAACTGGCCCTGTTGTTTCTTCACCTGTTGTATTGGGCTTTGATGTTGAGGTAGAGGTTTCAACAATTACAGTGGTGGAAGTGGTTAGTGGGCCAGTGGTGACTACTTTAGGTGGGGTTGTGGATGTAGATGGAATAGTCTCAGTTGTCGTTCCTTCAACTGTTGTAATTCCACCTGTGGTAGGTTTAGTTACCTCTGCAGATGTTGTGGGTGCTATTGTAGTTGTTGTTAAAGTAGTGGGTTTGGAAGTCATGACAACTGGCCCTGTTGTTTCTTCACCTATTGTTGTGGGCTGTGATGTTAAGGTAGAGGTTTCAACAATTACAGTGGTGGAAGTGGTTGTTGGGCCAGTGGTGACTACTTTAGTCATTGTTGTGGATGTAGATGGAATAGTCTCCGTTGTGGTTCCTTCAACTGTTGTAATTCCACCTGTGGTAGGTTTAGTTACCTTTACAGTTGTTGTGGGTGCAATTGTAGTTGTTGTTAAAGTAGTGGGTTTGGAAGTCATGACAACTGGCCCTGTTGTTTCTTCACCTATTGTTGTGGGCTGTGATGTTGAGGTAGAGGTTTCAACAATTACAGTGGTGGAAGTGGTTAGTGGGCCTGTGGTGACTACTTTAGGTGGGGTTGTGGATGTAGATGGAATAGTCTCAGTTGTGGTTCCTTCAACTGTTGTAATTCCCACAGTGGTAGGTGTATTTACCTTTACAGTTGTTGTGGGTGCAATTGTAGTTGTTGTTAAAGTAGTGGGTTTGGAAGTCATGACAACTGGCCCTGTTGTTTCTTCACCTGTTGTTGTGGGTTGTGATGTTGAGGTAGAGGTTTCAACAATTACAGTGGTGGAAGTGGTTGTTGGGCCAGTGGTGACTACTTTAGGCGTTGTTGTGGATGTAGATGGAATAGTCTCCGTTGTGGTTCCTTCAACTGTTGTAATTCCGACAGTTGTAGGTGTAGTTACCTCTACAGTTGTTGTGGGTGCAATTGTAGTTGTTGTTAAAGTAGTGGGTTTGGAAGTCATGACAACTGGCCCTGTTGTTTCTTCACCTGTTGTTGTGGGTTGTGATGTTGAGGTAGAGGTTTCAACAAATACAGTGGTGGAAGTGGTTGTTGGGCCAGTGGTGACTACTTTAGGTGTGGTTGTGGATGTAGATGGAATAGGTTCAGTTGTTGTTCCTTCAACCGTTGTAATTCCACCTGTGGAAGGTTTAGTTACTTCTGCAGATGTTGTGGGTGCAATTGTAGTTGTTGTTAAAGTAGTGGGTTTGGAAGTCATGACAACTGGCCCTGTTGTTTCTTCACCTATTGTTGTGGGCTGTGATGTTGAGGTAGAGGTTTCAACAATTACAGTGGTGGAAGTGGTTGTTGGGCCAGTGGTGACTACTTTAGGTGGGGTTGTGGATGTAGATGGAATAGTCTCAGTTGTTGTTCCTTCAACTGTTGTATTTCCGACAGTGGTAGGTGTAGTTACCTCTACAGTTGTGGTGGGTGCAATTGTAGTTGTTGTTAAAGTAGTGGGTTTGGAAGTCATGACAACTGGCCCTGTTGTTTCTTCACCTGTTGTTGTGGGTTGTGATGTTAAGGTAGAGGTTTCAACAATTACAGTGGTGGAAGTGGTTGTTGGGCCAGTGGTGACTACTTTAGTCATTGTTGTGGATGTAGATGGAATAGTCTCCGTTGTGGTTCCTTCAACTGTTGTAATTCCACCTGTGGTAGGTTTAGTTACCTCTGCAGATGTTGTGGGTGCAATTGTAGTTGTTGTTAAAGTAGTGGGTTTGGAAGTCATGACAACTGGCCCTGTTGTTTCTTCACCTATTGTTGTGGGCTGTGATGTTGAGGTAGAGGTTTCAACAATTACAGTGGTGGAAGTGGTTAGTGGGCCTGTGGTGACTACTTTAGGTGGGGTTGTGGATGTAGATGAAATAGTCTCAGTTGTGGTTCCTTCAACTGTTGTAATTCCCACAGTGGTAGGTGTATTTACCTTTACAGTTGTTGTGGGTGCAATTGTAGTTGTTGTTAAAGTAGTGGGTTTGGAAGTCATGACAACTGGCCCTGTTGTTTCTTCACCTGTTGTTGTGGGTTGTGATGTTGAGGTAGAGGTTTCAACAATTACAGTGGTGGAAGTGGTTGTTGGGCCAGTGGTGACTACTTTAGGCGTTGTTGTGGATGTAGATGGAATAGTCTCCGTTGTGGTTCCTTCAACTGTTGTAATTCCGACAGTTGTAGGTGTAGTTACCTCTACAGTTGTTGTGGGTGCAATTGTAGTTGTTGTTAAAGTAGTGGGTTTGGAAGTCATGACAACTGGCCCTGTTGTTTCTTCACCTGTTGTTGTGGGTTGTGATGTTGAGGTAGAGGTTTCAACAAATACAGTGGTGGAAGTGGTTGTTGGGCCAGTGGTGACTACTTTAGGTGTGGTTGTGGATGTAGATGGAATAGGTTCAGTTGTTGTTCCTTCAACCGTTGTAATTCCACCTGTGGAAGGTTTAGTTACTTCTGCAGATGTTGTGGGTGCAATTGTAGTTGTTGTTAAAGTAGTGGGTTTGGAAGTCATGACATTTGGCCCTGTTGTTTCTTCACCTATTGTTGTGGGCTGTGATGTTGAGGTAGAGGTTTCAACAATTACAGTGGTGGAAGTGGTTGTTGGGCCAGTGGTGACTACTTTAGGTGGGGTTGTGGATGTAGATGGAATAGTCTCAGTTGTTGTTCCTTCAACTGTTGTATTTCCGACAGTGGTAGGTGTAGTTACCTCTACAGTTGTGGTGGGTGCAATTGTAGTTGTTGTTAAAGTAGTGGGTTTGGAAGTCATGACAACTGGCCCTGTTGTTTCTTCACCTGTTGTTGTGGGTTGTGATGTTAAGGTAGAGGTTTCAACAATTACAGTGGTGGAAGTGGTTGTTGGGCCAGTGGTGACTACTTTAGTCATTGTTGTGGATGTAGATGGAATAGTCTCCGTTGTGGTTCCTTCAACTGTTGTAATTCCACCTGTGGTAGGTTTAGTTACCTCTGCAGATGTTGTGGGTGCAATTGTAGTTGTTGTTAAAGTAGTGGGTTTGGAAGTCATGACAACTGGCCCTGTTGTTTCTTCACCTGTTGTTGTCGGTTGTGATGTTGAGGTAGAGGTTTCAACAATTACAGTGGTGGAAGTGGTTGTTGGGCCAGTGGTGACTACTTTAGGCGTTGTTGTGGATGTAGATGGAATAGTCTCCGTTGTGGTTCCTTCAACTGTTGTAATTCCACCTGTGATAGGTTTAGTTACCTCTGCAGATGTTGTGGGTGCAATTGTAGTTGTTGTTAAAGTAGTGGGTTTGGAAGTTATGACAACTGGCCCTGTTGTTTCTTCACCTGTTGTTTTGGGCTTTGATGTTGAGGTAGAGGTTTCAACAATTACAGTGGTGGAAGTTGTTGTTGGGCCAGTGGTGACTACTTTAGGTGGGGTTGTGGATGTAGATGGAATAGTCTCAGTTGTGGTTCCTTCAACTGTTGTAATTCCACCTGTGGTAGGTTTAGTTACCTCTGCAGATGTTGTGGGTGCAATTGTAGTTTTTGTTAAAGTAGTGGGTTTGGAAGTCATGACAACTGGCCCTGTTGTTTCTTCACCTGTTGTTGTGGGTTGTGATGTTGAGGTAGAGGTTTCAACAATTACAGTGGTGTAAGTGGTTGTTGGGCCAGTGGTGACTACTTTAGGTGTGGTTGTGGATGTAGATGGAATAGGTTCAGTTGTTGTTCCTTCAACCGTTGTAATTCCACCTGTGGTAGGTTTAGTTACTTCTGCAGATGTTGTGGGTGCAATTGTAGTTGTTGTTAAAGTAGTGGGTTTGGAAGTCATGACAACTGGCCCTGTTGTTTCTTCACCTGTTGTTGTGGGTTGTGATGTTAAGGTAGAGGTTTCAACAATTACAGTGGTGGAAGTGGTTGTTGGGCCAGTGGTGACTACTTTAGTCATTGTTGTGGATGTAGATGGAATAGTCTCCGTTGTGGTTCCTTCAACTGTTGTAATTCCACCTGTGGTAGGTTTAGTTACCTCTGCAGATGTTGTGGGTGCAATTGTAGTTGTTGTTAAAGTAGTGGGTTTGGAAGTCATGACAACTGGCCCTGTTGTTTCTTCACCTATTGTTGTGGGCTGTGATGTTGAGGTAGAGGTTTCAACAATTACAGTGGTGGAAGTGGTTAGTGGGCCTGTGGTGACTACTTTAGGTGGGGTTGTGGATGTAGATGAAATAGTCTCAGTTGTGGTTCCTTCAACTGTTGTAATTCCCACAGTGGTAGGTGTATTTACCTTTACAGTTGTTGTGGGTGCAATTGTAGTTGTTGTTAAAGTAGTGGGTTTGGAAGTCATGACAACTGGCCCTGTTGTTTCTTCACCTGTTGTTGTGGGTTGTGATGTTGAGGTAGAGGTTTCAACAATTACAGTGGTGGAAGTGGTTGTTGGGCCAGTGGTGACTACTTTAGGCGTTGTTGTGGATGTAGATGGAATAGTCTCCGTTGTGGTTCCTTCAACTGTTGTAATTCCGACAGTTGTAGGTGTAGTTACCTCTACAGTTGTTGTGGGTGCAATTGTAGTTGTTGTTAAAGTAGTGGGTTTGGAAGTCATGACAACTGGCCCTGTTGTTTCTTCACCTGTTGTTGTGGGTTGTGATGTTGAGGTAGAGGTTTCAACAAATACAGTGGTGGAAGTGGTTGTTGGGCCAGTGGTGACTACTTTAGGTGTGGTTGTGGATGTAGATGGAATAGGTTCAGTTGTTGTTCCTTCAACCGTTGTAATTCCACCTGTGGAAGGTTTAGTTACTTCTGCAGATGTTGTGGGTGCAATTGTAGTTGTTGTTAAAGTAGTGGGTTTGGAAGTCATGACATTTGGCCCTGTTGTTTCTTCACCTATTGTTGTGGGCTGTGATGTTGAGGTAGAGGTTTCAACAATTACAGTGGTGGAAGTGGTTGTTGGGCCAGTGGTGACTACTTTAGGTGGGGTTGTGGATGTAGATGGAATAGTCTCAGTTGTTGTTCCTTCAACTGTTGTATTTCCGACAGTGGTAGGTGTAGTTACCTCTACAGTTGTGGTGGGTGCAATTGTAGTTGTTGTTAAAGTAGTGGGTTTGGAAGTCATGACAACTGGCCCTGTTGTTTCTTCACCTGTTGTTGTGGGTTGTGATGTTAAGGTAGAGGTTTCAACAATTACAGTGGTGGAAGTGGTTGTTGGGCCAGTGGTGACTACTTTAGTCATTGTTGTGGATGTAGATGGAATAGTCTCCGTTGTGGTTCCTTCAACTGTTGTAATTCCACCTGTGGTAGGTTTAGTTACCTCTGCAGATGTTGTGGGTGCAATTGTAGTTGTTGTTAAAGTAGTGGGTTTGGAAGTCATGACAACTGGCCCTGTTGTTTCTTCACCTGTTGTTGTCGGTTGTGATGTTGAGGTAGAGGTTTCAACAATTACAGTGGTGGAAGTGGTTGTTGGGCCAGTGGTGACTACTTTAGGCGTTGTTGTGGATGTAGATGGAATAGTCTCCGTTGTGGTTCCTTCAACTGTTGTAATTCCACCTGTGATAGGTTTAGTTACCTCTGCAGATGTTGTGGGTGCAATTGTAGTTGTTGTTAAAGTAGTGGGTTTGGAAGTTATGACAACTGGCCCTGTTGTTTCTTCACCTGTTGTTTTGGGCTTTGATGTTGAGGTAGAGGTTTCAACAATTACAGTGGTGGAAGTTGTTGTTGGGCCAGTGGTGACTACTTTAGGTGGGGTTGTGGATGTAGATGGAATAGTCTCAGTTGTGGTTCCTTCAACTGTTGTAATTCCACCTGTGGTAGGTTTAGTTACCTCTGCAGATGTTGTGGGTGCAATTGTAGTTTTTGTTAAAGTAGTGGGTTTGGAAGTCATGACAACTGGCCCTGTTGTTTCTTCACCTGTTGTTGTGGGTTGTGATGTTGAGGTAGAGGTTTCAACAATTACAGTGGTGTAAGTGGTTGTTGGGCCAGTGGTGACTACTTTAGGTGTGGTTGTGGATGTAGATGGAATAGGTTCAGTTGTTGTTCCTTCAACCGTTGTAATTCCACCTGTGGTAGGTTTAGTTACTTCTGCAGATGTTGTGGGTGCATTTGTAGTTGTTGTTAAAGTAGTGGGTTTGGAAGTCATGACAACTGGCCCTGTTGTTTCTTCACCTGTTGTTGTGGGTTGTGATGTTAAGGTAGAGGTTTCAACAATTACAGTGGTGGAAGTGGTTGTTGGGCCAGTGGTGACTACTTTAGTCATTGTTGTGGATGTAGATGGAATAGTCTCAGTTGTGGTTCCTTCAACTGTTGTAATTCCACCTGTGGTAGGTTTAGTTACCTCTGCAGATGTTGTGGGTGCAATTGTAGTTGTTGTTAAAGTAGTGGGTTTGGAAGTCATGACAACTGGCCCTGTTGTTTCTTCACCTGTTGTTGTGGGTTGTGATGTTGAGGTAGAGGTTTCAACAATTACAGTGGTGGAAGTGGTTGTTGGGCCAGTGGTGACTACTTTAGGCGTTGTTGTGGATGTAGATGGAATAGTCTCCGTTGTGGTTCCTTCAACTGTTGTAATTCCACCTGTGATAGGTTTAGTTACCTCTGCAGATGTTGTGGGTGCTTTTGTAGTTGTTGTTAAAGTAGTGGGTTTGGAAGTCATGACAACTGGCCCTGTTGTTTCTTCACCTGTTGTTGTGGATTGTGATGTTGAGGTAGAGGTTTCAACATTTACAGTGGTGGAAGTGGTTGTTGGGCCAGTGGTGACTGCTTTAGGCGGGGTTATGGATGTAGATGGAATAGGTTCAGTTGTTGTTCCTTCAACTGTTGTAATTCCACCTGTGGTAAGTTTAGTTACCTCTGCAGATGTTGTGGGTGCAATTGTAGTTGTTGTTAAAGTAGTGGGTTTGGAAGTTATGACAACTGGCCCTGTTGTTTCTTCACCTGTTGTTTTGGGCTTTGATGTTGAGGTAGAGGTTTCAACAATTACAGTGGTGGAAGTGTTTAGTGGTTCAGTGGTGACTACTTTAGGTGGGGTTGTGGATGTAGATGGAATAGGTTCAGTTGTTGTTCCTTCAACTGTTGTAATTCCACCTGTGGTAGGTTTAGTTACCTCTGCAGATGTTGTGGGTGCAATTGTAGTTGTTGTTAAAGTAGTGGGTTTGGAAGTCATGACAACTGGCCCTGTTGTTTCTTCAACTGTTGTTGTGGGTTGTGATGTTGAGGTAGAGGTTTCAACAATTACAGTGGTGGAAGTGGTTGTTGGGCCAGTGGTGACTACTTTAGGCGTTGTTGTGGATGTAGATGGAATAGTCTCCGTTGTGGTTCCTTCAACTGTTGTAATTCCACCTTTGGTAGGTTTAGTTACCTCTGCAGACGTTGTGGGTGCAATTGTAGTTGTTGTTAAAGTAGTGGGTTTGGAAGTTATGACAACTGGCCCTGTTGATTCTTCACCTGTTGTTGTGGGTTGTGATGTTGAGGTAGATGTTTCAACAATTACAGTGGTGGAAGTTGTTGTTGGGCCAGTGGTGACTACTTTAGGCGTTGTTGTGGATGTAGATGGAATAGTCTCCGTTGTGGTTTCTTCAACTGTTGTAATTCCACCTGTGGTAGGTTTAGTTACCTCTTCAGATGTTGTGGGTGCAATTGTAGTTGTTGTTAAAGTAGTGGGTTTGGAAGTTATGACAACTGGCACTGTTGTTTCTTTACCTGTTGTTGTGGGCTGTGATGTTGAGGTAGAGGTTTCAACAATTACAGTGGTGGAAGTGGTTGTTGGACCAGTGGTGACTACTTTAGGCGGGGTTGTGGATGTAGATGGAATAGGTTCAGTTATGGTTCCTTCAACTGTTGTAATTCCACCTGTGGTTGGTGGAGTTACCTCTGCAGTTGTTGTGGGTGCTATTGTAGTTGTTGTTAATGTAGTGGGTTCGGATGTTATGACAACTGGACCTGTTGTTTCTTCACCTCTGGTTGTAGGCTGTGATGTTGAGGTAGAGATTTCAACAATTACAGTGGTGGAAGTGGTTGTTGGGCCAGTGGTGTCTACTTTAGGCGTTGTTGTGGACGTTGATGGAATAGTCTCCGTTGTGGTTCCTTCAGCTGTTTTAATTCCACCTGTGGTAGGTTTAGTTACCTCTGCAGATGTTGTGGGTGCAATTGTAGTTGTTGTTAAAGTAGTGGGTTTGGAAGTTATGACAACTGGCCCTGTTGGTTCTTCACCTGTTGTTGTGGGTTGTGATGTTGAGGTAGAGGTTTCAACAATTACAGTGGTGGAAGTGGTTGTTGGGCCAGTGGTGACTACTTTAGGCGTTGTTGTGGATGTAGATGGAATAGTCTCCGTTGTGGTTCCTTCAGCTGTTGTAATTCCACCTGTGGTAGGTTTAGTTACCTCTGCAGATGTTGTGGGTGCAATTGTAGTTGTTGTTAAAGTAGTGGGTTTGGAAGTTATGACAACTGGCCCTGTTGTTTCTTTACCTGTTGTTGTGGGCTGTGATGTTGAGGTAGAGGTTTCAACAATTACAGTGGTGGAAGTGGTTGTTGGGCCAGTGGTGACTATTTTAGGCGGGGTTGTGGATGTAGATGGAATAGGTTCAGTTATGGTTCCTTCAACTGTTGTAATTCTGACAGTGGTAGGTGTAGTTACCTTTACAGTTGTTGTGGGTGCAATTGTAGTTGTTGTTAAAGTAGTGGGTTTGGAAGTCATGACAACTGGCCCTGTTGTTTCTTCAACTGTTGTTGTGGGTTGTGATGTTGAGGTAGAGGTTTCAACAATTACAGTGGTGGAAGTGGTTGTTGGGCCAGTGGTGACTACTTTAGGCGTTGTTGTGGATGTAGATGGAATAGTCTCCGTTGTGGTTCCTTCAACTGTTGTAATTCCACCTTTGGTAGGTTTAGTTACCTCTGCAGACGTTGTGGGTGCAATTGTAGTTGTTGTTAAAGTAGTGGGTTTGGAAGTTATGACAACTGGCCCTGTTGATTCTTCACCTGTTGTTGTGGGTTGTGATGTTGAGGTAGATGTTTCAACAATTACAGTGGTGGAAGTTGTTGTTGGGCCAGTGGTGACTACTTTAGGCGTTGTTGTGGATGTAGCTGGAATAGTCTCCGTTGTGGTTTCTTCAACTGTTGTAATTCCACCTGTGGTAGGTTTAGTTACCTCTTCAGATGTTGTGGGTGCAATTGTAGTTGTTGTTAAAGTAGTGGGTTTGGAAGTTATGACAACTGGCCCTGTTGTTTCTTTACCTGTTGTTGTGGGCTGTGATGTTGAGGTAGAGGTTTCAACAATTACAGTGGTGGAAGTGGTTGTTGGGCCAGTGGTGACTACTTTAGGCGGGGTTGTGGATGTAGATGGAATAGGTTCAGTTATGGTTCCTTCAACTGTTGTAATTCCACCTGTGGTTGGTGGAGTTACCTCTGCAGTTGTTGTGGGTGCTATTGTAGTTGTTGTTAATGTAGTGTGTTCGGATGTTATGACAACTGGACCTGTTGTTTCTTCACCTCTGGTTGTAGGCTGTGATGTTGAGGTAGAGATTTCAACAATTACAGTGGTGGAAGTGGTTGTTGGGCCAGTGGTGTCTACTTTAGGCGTTGTTGTGGACGTTGATGGAATAGTCTCCGTTGTGGTTCCTTCAGCTGTTGTAATTCCACCTGTGGTAGGTTTAGTTACCTCTGCAGATGTTGTGGGTGCAATTGTAGTTGTTGTTAAAGTAGTGGGTTTGGAAGTCATGACAACTGGCCCTGTTGTTTCTTCACCTATTGTTGTGGGCTGTGATGTTGAGGTAGAGGTTTCAACAATTACAGTGGTGGAAGTGGTTGTTGGGCCAGTGGTGACTACTTTAGGCGTTGTTGTGGATGTAGATGGAATAGTCTCCGTTGTGGTTCCTTCAGCTGTTGTAATTCCACCTGTGGTAGGTTTAGTTACCTCTGCAGATGTTGTGGGTGCAATTGTAGTTGTTGTTAAAGTAGTGGGTTTGGAAGTTATGACAACTGGCCCTGTTGTTTCTTTACCTGTTGTTGTGGGCTGTGATGTTGAGGTAGAGGTTTCAACAATTACAGTGGTGGAAGTGGTTGTTGGGCCAGTGGTGACTACTTTAGGCGGGGTTGTGGATGTAGATGGAATAGGTTCAGTTATGGTTCCTTCAACTGTTGTAATTCCACCTGTGGTTGGTGGAGTTACCTCTGCAGTTGTTGTGGGTGCTATTGTAGTTGTTGTTAATGTAGTGGGTTCGGATGTTATGACAACTGGACCTGTTGTTTCTTCACCTCTGGTTGTAGGCTGTGATGTTGAGGTAGAGATTTCAACAATTACAGTGGTGGAAGTGGTTGTTGGGCCAGTGGTGACTACTTTAGGCGTTGTTGAGGATGTAGATGGAATAGTCTCCGTTGTGGTTCCTTCAGCTGTTGTAATTCCACCTGTGGTAGGTTTAGTTACCTCTGCAGATGTTGTGGGTGCAATTGTAGTTGTTGTTAAAGTAGTGGGTTTGGAAGTTATGACAACTGGCCCTGTTGGTTCTTCACCTGTTGTTGTGGGTTGTGATGTTGAGGTAGAGGTTTCAACAATTACAGTGGTGGAAGTGGTTGTTGGGCCAGTGGTGACTACTTTAGGCGTTGTTGTGGATGTAGATGGAATAGTCTCCGTTGTGGTTCCTTCAGCTGTTGTAATTCCACCTGTGGTAGGTTTAGTTACCTCTGCAAATGTTGTGGGTGCAATTGTAGTTGTTGTTAAAGTAGTGGGTTTGGAAGTTATGACAACTGGCCCTGTTGTTTCTTTACCTGTTGTTGTGGGCTGTGATGTTGAGGTAGAGGTTTCAACAATTACAGTGGTGGAAGTGGTTGTTGGGCCAGTGGTGACTACTTTAGGTGGGGTTGTGGATGTAGATGGAATAGTCTCAGTTGTGGTTCCTTCAACTGTTGTAATTCCACCTGTGGTTGGTGGAGTTACCTCTGCAGTTGTTGTGGGTGCTATTGTAGTTGTTGTTAATGTAGTGGGTTCGGATATTATGACAACTGGACCTGTTGTTTCTTCACCTCTTGTTGTAGGCTGTGATGTTGAGGTAGAGATTTCAACAGTTACAGTTGTGGAAGTGGTTGTTGGGCCAGTGGTGACTACATTAGGTGGAGTTGTGGATGTAGATGGAATAGTCTCAGTTGTGGTTCCTTCAACTGTTGTAATTCTACCTGTGGTAGGTTTAGTTACCTCTGTAGATGTTGTGTTTGCAATTGTAGTTGTTGTTAATGTAGTGGATTCGGATGTTATGACAACTGGACCTGTTGATTCTGTTGCTGTTGAGGGATTTGTTGTTGATGTTAAAGGCCACAATGTGGCTGTAAGGTAAGGTAGTGTTTTCGTAATTGGCGCAATCGAAGTCACTGAAGGTTTAGTGGTGACATGAGATGTCATGGTTATTGTACCATTGGTGACAAATGTAGGTGGCTTTGTAGATGTGATGGTCTCAGTTGTGGTTTCTTCCTTTGTTGAAGTTTCAGCTGTGGTCGGTATAGCTACTTCTCCACTTGTTGAGGGTACCATAGTTGTTGTAGTTACAGTTGTCGGTTTGGGAAATGTGACTGTACTTGCTCCTGATGTTGTAGTTGAAGGATTTAATGTTGTGGGTGTCGTCTCCATTGTTGTGGATGACCAAGTCGTAGTAGTTGTTGGTTCTGTTTTTGAAAAATATATATCTTTAGTTAACTAGTCAAGAAAAACAATTTACCAAATAGGTCATTTTTACAATTCAAAATTGTTTCATATCGTTAATATGATTTGAACGTATCATTTCCACCTAGAGGTCTTCATAGGTCCACCCAAACCCGAATGCTCGAGACCCCAAAATTCTAACTTTTACCCAGGTTTGGGTCAATTACTGTTTGATTGTCATCAGTTCTCCGGTCTATGTAAGTACAGCTGAGTGGACCTGAAATTACCCAATCAAAGCTCTGCATAGCCTATAGCATATTTAATTTACACTAATAAGGTGAATTTACTGACTTATAGAAGGCAAAATATAAAGTCCTATTTGTTATCCAGTGGAGAAACTTGGCTGATAAACAATTTTTCTGACACTCAAATCCAAATGGGGTCTGGTCTAGACCTGGACCCTATAGGGTAGGGGTCGGGTCTAGGTCTGGTTGTCGTCGGGTTTGGGTATAATTGTTCTTGGGTCCGCTCGTATCCGAGTCTGATTGTCCTCGGGTCCGTTCGGATTTTTGGACCCAAGAAGACATCTTACATACAAATTGCTATTAATTGCCATCAAGATTGCCATTCATCAGTATGGTATTTAGCAAACATTTGGCTGCACTTTAATCATTCAAGAGTTTCTCTTCTTACCAGGTGTTGAGAAGTGGAAGACAGTTGTGGGCTTTAGTGTTGTTGTAGAGGCCTGTGTTGTAGTTGCATTGACAGTTGTTGTGGTCAGAGGGGATGTTGTGGTTGGTACTGGAGTTGTGGTCTCTTGACAACGGGAAATGTTCCTGGTAATGGTTCCGTTCGCGGCACAAACAGCAACTATGCAGTTACCAATCCCATCTGTTGTATTGTAGAGGGTTGCTCCATATGGGTGTTGTTTACCATTATGCAAGCATGTACAATCTACAGGTGGGAAGGTATTTTACAATTAGATTAAATCAATGTTGCTTTGGGCGTTGCTAAATATGTTACTTTCATTTGGGGATGCCATCCTTACCATTTACATCATAACTGCAGCTCACTCCAGTCATTGTGCATGTGCTTTAAAATAAGAAAATATGAACATTTTAATTATTCCCAGGTTCAAATGATATAGATATAAATGTTTTGTTCAAAATACTATTATAGAGGTCAAACTAGTCAGGACTTGGCAATAAAGTAAGTTGTGAAATCCACAGGGAGCAGGGCAGGTTTTCAGATTGCCATGCAGCCATAATTGGCATCACTATGGAAAAAGTAGCATGACCTTCCCATCTTAGGCAAACCCCTACCCACCCTCTTCCCCAAAATGTATGTAATACAGAACACCTAATACTTTCACAGTTAGAACATTCAGAATATGCTCTGAAACAGCACAGGGACTGTGAACTGAATGATTTAAACATACCATGTTTCACAATTTGATGCCGGAACATTCTGTCCACTGGGGTACTGGTTTCCTTCATTGTCATAGCAGCCACATTGTTCCCTCTCCACACACTTCATTGTCTCCTCATTGAAGTAAGGTTGAGCCGCAGGACAGTTAGGATAGCAGCCTGTAATAAGCACAATAGACAAGAGGTAACAAAAGGTCAAGGATAACAGGAGTCAGTGTAAATGTAGCCTGAGGCTGCTCAGACACACAGCATGTAGATTTATAACCATTGTTGGGGTCAGTTCTAATTTAAATTGTTATTCAGAAGTCATCCACGTGAGACAAAATATGATTTAGACGTTCATATCCCTACCTTCCAATGCTGGAATTAAACTAGAACAGTCTCCGGAGGGATTCCTGCAGGTCTTCATACACTGAGCTCCACATGCCTTGTAGTGCCACTCACATTCTCCAGTAGGGTTGTAGTAATCACAGAACAGTGCTGTATGTGGTGGACAAAATATAGTGAAAAATAAAAATAATGATCCCTTGGTCCAGTACTGAATTGACAAGCCCCTTAATATAATTGAAAATCACGTTCCAGACCAGAACCAAAAAATGTTCAATTCAACCTTGATTTTACTCAGCTGAGACATCACTGTTGATTGTGAAGAAACTTACGGCAAATTTGTGGGGTTCTCCAGACTACGCATGCTCCAGCTTCATTGCAGGCCTTTGCATAAGCTGCCACAGCGGTACAGAAGCACTCACAGTCTCCACCACTGTCACAAGCACATGAGTCTCTCACACAAGCATCGTAGTAAGGAGAAGGGTCCACCTTAAAAGCACAGCAATGTGTTGTAAGATATACAGTAGTTGTAGGGTACATGGTGAAGTACATTTCTTTGTTTACAAAAGACAAATCCACATATCTTACTAGTAGTATATCCTAATTGAATATATCCATACCTGGTTCTGGCAGGCTGCGAAGACATCACTGTTAATGATGCTGCACTGTTTCTGGGCCCAAGACGCTCTGTACGGGTTGGATGCACATGGGTGCACTACAGCGGATACACTTGGGCAGCTTGATGAAACTTTCCAGCTGTTTCCAAATTCCACCGGATCAACAACCGTCGCCTGGGCTCTAGTGGTGAAGTCATTGTTTGCGTTGCCATCATAGTTTCCACACAGACCACACACTTGCCCCTGAAGAAACGAGATCATGAATTCAATTGATTGACATGGCAGGGTTCTACAAAAGTGTTGGTAATATCAGTTTTGACTGAATACTGAATTCAGTTCTTCGTCAGAGTATCTTAATGTACCTGGTATTGTGGGCTAAGCTTGATAAAGAGACTGGTCTTCTTATCCCACATGAGGATTAGACCACTTTTGACTTCAATGACCAGATAGTTCCCCAGAAGGCTGATCTGTTTAGGAAACTGCTCTTCTGGAGTACTCCTGACAACTTGAGCTGTCCCATCTGCCAATATGAGTTCACTGGTCTGAAATAGAGAAATATGTTTTCATACATAACTTGGTCTGAAATCAGATCTCAACTTGATGTTTGGTTGATGATTTGTTGATTATTCTTTACACTTGGGATGGAATGTTCAGTATTGTGTGAAGTCAAGTTGCTCATTACCCCCAGGAAGAGCTTGATGGTCTTGGAGCAGGTGGTGCCTTTAGTTCCACAAGGAACGTTCTCAGTGAGCACTCTGAAGCTGCCGCTGCCATTAGTATTGCCACAGTAGTCCTGTGCGAAAGGAGAATATTATTAATACGGTTCAACTTCACACTTTTCAATGCTGATACAATTCTACCAAATAAAGAGACACACACCTGAAGGAGAGTGTATTCACAGTTTCCATTAAAGTTGAACCTTTTCTCATCAAGGGTGATATAGTGACCCTCTCCGTAGATTGCACAAACTCCATCACAAAGATTTGTGGTACACTGCCATTGTCTGTCCTTGCAAGTACTGTGAACAACACACACACACACATAATGTCAATAAAATTGCCTGACATGTTTTTATTCTTTGTAAGTCTACTGAATGTTCCTTATGTTTTCTCCCCCTGAGATGTAAGACACAAAACAGGCATACCATGTATTGCAGTCAACCTTAAGGGTCTCTCCAGCTTGGTAATTAGCTCCATTGTGAGAACAAGGACAAAGTTCCTCCTTGATGCAGTCTCCGTTCCCATCAGACACCAGTCCGGTGGGGCACATACAACCTGATGTGCACTCAGTGCTGATCTAAAGTAATTTAACAAAGTACACAAATAAGTAAATGCAAATTAAAATGCATTATGTTTTTGTTTGGTTCCAAGGTTTATGTTCATTCTACACAAAACTGTATAATAGTAGACAGTGTGTGACAATCCTTTTTAGAGTGAATGAGGGACTCACACAGGTCATGTCCAGAGTTTTGCAGCTCTTCTGACACTCTGACCCTGAAGCTCCTGGAGGTGCAGTTGAACAGTTGAAGAAAACCATAGGCAGTGTGCATACTGGGGGTATATGGAATAAGAATAGTAAAAAATATATGATTTTCAAACAAGCAGAATATAATTGTAATATATACAGAAACATCCACATTCATCATCATTAATCACATTGTCTTACATGAAATGCTTGAATCCTCTTGGTTCATTTCAAATGTACCTGTATTGTGAAGGATGCATTTAAAGGGTTAAATCATATCGAGCCATATATTTTATTAATATCTACTAAATTGGAAGCAAAGAACATAAAACTTACCAAATGGTCTCGCTCCCCCAGTGCAACTCAGTGTCCCTTGTCTGCAAGTGCTGTAATATAGTTACAGTATTAATAGTTATAGTTAGATAAGTAAAATAAACAGCATATATCATTGTTATGACATAATTTAATACACAGTTTTGAATATATCCATCAAGTTTCAATAGTATTTTATTTTGCTCTCATAGCTTTATACGTATGAGGGAGGTGATTACCAGGTGGCACCGTCTCTGCTGATAGTCTCTCCTGCAGGGACCACTAAGCCCTTGTCATAGCAGGGACAGTTGGTGGGGGCAACACACTGGCCAGCCTCGTCCATGTAGGTGCCCTCTGCACAGCCACATCCATCCACTGGAACAAACTCCACCAGGCAAGATTGGTCTGTCATACTCAGCGAGCGACAGGTTCGTCCACAGCTGGTCATGTTGTAGGTATAAACTGTTTGACTGGGGCAGGTGGCAAATTTATCTGAGAAAAGTCATTAGATATGAGTAGAATTTTGGATTCCTTATATCTTTGTATTCGTGCAGTTGTTTCTACAGGTTATTTGTTTTTAGTAACTCAACCCTACGTTGTTTTGTTAGTAAAATCATTCTATTCTAATTGATTTGCAGCACTCATTATAATGTCACATTGTGAGAGGTCTCCATAGTGCCGTGCTGTCTACTCACTGCAGATCGTGTCTCTCCAGCCGCTGAGCTGGATGCCCTCGGCAGCACAAGCGTGGACATAAGAGGAGACGGCAGCACACATGCAGTCCTCACTCTTCTCACAGTTACAGGTGTCATACATGCAGTTCTGTTGGAAAAAGAGTCCAAAGTGTGTCAGGACTATAGCCTCATCATATAAGAGTTTAATGGTTTTAATTTGTGATTGTATCCTTCTTGACTAGGGCTCCTAAGTGGCACAGTGGTCTAAGACACTGCATCTCAGTGCTAGAGGCGTCACTATAGACAACCTGGTTTGAATCCAGACTGTATCACAACCATCTGTGTTTGGGAGTCCCATAGGGCGGCGCACAGGCCGTCATTGTAAATTGTAAATAAGAATTTGTTCTTAACTGACTTGCATATTTAAATAAAGGTTCAATAAAAAAAAAAATTACTTACGGTTTTGTAGATGTCAGGTCTTATTTCAGAATGGCAAGGGGAGAACACTCCTTTAGGATCTGATAACATGGAACACCAGTGCTGGGCATATTTCTCTGAGAAAAAGAAAATCATAATTTGTTCAACATAAGCATATACTTTCTCATATAAATGTGTTTTAATCATTCAACAAGTGATTAATCTGTAGGCTTAATAGATTTGTACCATTTTCAATGCTCAAACTGCAGGGGTTTTCAAAGCTACTCTTGACATCAGGGCAGCTGGCCATGGTCTTCCATGTGTTGGCAAAAGCTACAGCTGTGCCCTCCACCAATCCACTGATGACTCTGAACTCATCAGCCTGAACATCGTTGTAGTTTCCGCAAAGGCCTGTGGAAAAATAATAGAAGCCATATGATGTTATTAGATTTTTATGAATAAAGATACAGAAGAAAAAGGTATGAAACTGGCTGATGAATCTGAAGCATACCACAGGTTGTTCCTTTGTAGGATGAGATGGCAGTTATGTAGATCTGCATAACTGGTGAAAGCTGGATCTGAAGTTGAACTCCAAGAGTTGTCTGGATAACAATGTAGAATGAGGAGGGCTTGAAGACGGTCACTTCAGCTGCAATACATGAAATAAATAGAGGGACACCATTAAGGCTTCATCTAGTGAATATACATTTTATGGAGTTTATACACTGATCCACACTACAATTTAATTTGGCATTACAATGGATTATCTCACCTGTATAGAGTGGGAGCTGAGAAAGAATCTGATTTACAACAACACTTCCACTTGACTGGACTTGGATCACCTGTCAATAAGATAAGATCATATATTTTATTAAATTCTCATTTGTTCATATATTTTTGCTGAACAATCCACTGAAGACACAAACATTCCCATACTTGAGCATTTTAGAAAATCGCAAACAGAACCTTTTTTTTCTTAGGTCATTGTGTGTTTAGACAAAAAGTTTGAGGGACATTTATTTGCAAGCCAGTATAATTATCTTAAAGAAGGGGTTTTGCTTGGAAATGAGTTGACATGTCATTGTATTATTTGCTCTGAAACATATTTGTAGAGTTGCCTTACGGTGGATCTGCTGGAGAGGGCTAGGGTAACAGACCTCATACAGGTCTCAGTGTCAGTCAACCCACACTTCACAATATCTCCCAGCACGGTGAATTGAGTTCCATTGCATTGCTGAAAGAAAACAAGCATGAGTTTGAAAGCAAAAACATGAAATGAGAGTGACTCACTTAGAGAATGACCCCTTTGGACACACGTCTACGTCAACATAAGGCTTGAGGAAAAGTTATTTTACCTCACCATTGCACCTTAGTTTGCACTGAAAACGTATCAAGTGTTTTTACTTGCTTTTATGGCTTTGCTATGCTTCACCACATGCACTGACCTTGGTCAGAATGTAAGAGCAGTCCCCATGGAAGATGTATGCTTTCCCATCATAGGTGTTGATGTGGGATCCTCCCTCCACAGAGCAGGTCCCAGGACAGTCCTTGTCTGTACAGGCCCACTGGCCACCAGCACAGGTGCTAAAGGGAACATTTATACAGGCTCATCTCACAACTGATATAGTTTTGATAATCCCACTGTACAGTTTGGCATGATTCATGAAAATGAGGCATGGGATATGTCACGTTTAAATCAGATGATGTTCTTGGCATACCATTCTTTACAGTTGCTGATGTAAGACTCTCCAGATTTGTATACTTGTCCATTGTGGACACAGAGGCATTCAACCACTGGAATACAGCCACTGTTGCTGACATCATCGAAAACAGTACCTATTTGGTGAGAAATCAGATAGAATTTTAAGACAACATTCAGAAAGATTTATTTTCACTGTTTAAGAGATTGCTTAAACTGCATTCATTAAGGTGTGTTATTCTAATGTTTACTTTACACAGAGAGCTGCATTGACTCCAGGAAGTAACTGAGAAAAACATCCAATATTTACTCATTTATTTGTCACACATTGACATAAATGTCACGTTCAGGTGTGTAGAGAGACCAAGGCGCAGCGTAGTGTCACGTTCGGGTGTGTAGAGAGACCAAGGCGCAGCGTATCGATAGTTCGACATGTTTATTGAACTAACTGACGAACTATACAAAATAACAAATACAATATATAATGAAAGGGAACACACGTAGCACGACACGAGACAATATACAACAATGAACCACGCCAACGGAGTGGAACACAGACATATAAGTAAGATCCCTAATTAGAGGTAATGCATAGCAGCTGCCTCTAATTAGGGATCCCACACACACAACACCACACAGACGTAGAAATAATAGATCTGCCAGACTCTGACCATAGAAATATAGAGAAGCAAAGCTTCTCTATGGCCAGAGCCTGACAGTACCCCCCCTCAAAGGCGCGGACTCCCGACCGCAAGAAAAACAAACACATAAACATGAGGGAAGGGTCAGGGAGGGAAAAACATCAACCATAAACCATCGCCGGTGGCGGTTCCGGCCCTGGCGAAGTGGATGTCCTCCTCCTTATTTCTACTGGGCCCGGACTGGGCCCCAGTGTGGCTGGCGATTCAGGCCATTTAAAGGGGCAACCCACCGGTCCTGGAAATTACCATGGTGGGGCAAAAGGCTCAGGCCATGGAGCGGGGCAAATAACCGGGCCAGAACTGGGCACCGGTGTGGCAGGCGACTCCGGCCATATAAAGGGGCAACCCACCGGTCCTGGTATCAACAATGGTGGGGAAAAAATCTCAGGCCATGGAGCGGGGCAAATAACCGGGCCAGGACTGAGCACCGGTGTGGCAGGCGACTCCGGCCATATAAAGGGGCAACCCACCGGTCCTTTAATTAACAATGGTGGGGAAAAAAGTTCAGGCCATGGAGCGGGGCAAATAACCGGGCCAGGACTGAGCACCGGTGTGGCAGGCGACTCCGGCCATATAATTATCACGGGAGGCTCCGGGCTGTCGAGCTTCACGGGAGACTCCGGGCTGTCGAGCGTCACGGGAGGCTCCGGGCTGTCGAGCGTCACGGGAGGCTCCGGGCTGTCGAGCGTCACGGGAGGCTCCGGGCTGTCGAGCGTCACGGGAGTCTCCGGGCTGTCGAGCGTCACGGGAGGCTCCGGGCTGTCGAGCGTCACGGGAGGCTCCGGGTTGTCGACCATCACGGGAGGCTCCGGGTTGTCGACCATCACGGGAGGCTCCGGGTTGTCGACCATCATGGGAGGCTCCGGGTTGTCGACCATCACGGGAGGCTCCGGGTTGTCGACCATCACGGGAGTCTCCGGGCTGTCGACCATCACGGGAGTCTCCGGGCTGTCGACTATCACGGGAGTCTCCGGGCTGTCGACTATCACGGGAGTCTCCGGGCTGATGAGGCGCACCGACGGTCTGGTGCGTGTAGCCGGCACTGGAGGTACCTGGCTGGGCACACGCACTGGAGGTCGAGTGCGGGGAGTCGGCACGGGACGTACCAGACTGGAGAGGCGCACTGGAGGCTTGGTGCGTGGAGCCGGTACTGGAGGAACCTGGCTGGGCACACGCACTGGAGGTCGAGTGCGGGGAGTCGGCACGGGACGTACCGGACTAGATACGCGCACTGGAAGCCTGATGCGTGGAGTCGGCACATGTGGCACAGGACTAATAACACGCACCTCAGGGCTAGTGCGGGGAACAGGAACAGGACGTACCTGACTGGAGACGCGCACTGGTAGCCTGGTGCGTGGAATCGGCTCATGTGGCACAGGACTAATAACACGCACCTCAGGGCTAGTGCGGGGAACAGGCACAGGACGTACCTGACTGGAGACGCGCACTGGAAGCCTGGTGCGTGGAGTCGGCACATGTGGCACAGGACTAATAACACGCACCTCAGGGCTAGTGCGGGGAACAGGCACATGACGTACCGGACTGGAGAGGCGCACTGGAGTGTAGCAGACGGCCGGACCCAGACTGGGCACCGGTGAAGCGGACTGCTCTGACACTGGAGTGTAGCAGACGGCCTGACCCAGACTGGGCACCGATGGAACGGATTGTTCTGGCACTGGAGTTCTCACACGTGAAACCGGCATAGGACATACTGGAGTGGGGATGTACAATGGAGACTCGGCGCGGGATGTAGACAGTAAACGACCCGGACTGGGGATGCACACCGTGGGCACCTTTAACTCCAGCTCCCTCCGCTCGTTCTCACATTCTTCCCAATTACGCCTACACAGCTCCATAATGTCACAAAATACCCCCTTCAGGTATTCCTCTTCCTCCTTCTCTTCCCTCTTGCTTTGCGCCCCCCACTTGTATTTCGGCATCAGCGAATCCCAAATGGATAGTGGTACTGGCGCGTCCTCTTCCTTGCCAGACCACCCCCATAGCCCCCCCCCGAAATTTTCCTGGGGTTGACTACGGGCTCCTTTACCTCCATAACGCCGCTGTCTTCCTTTCTCCTCCTTAGCTCCAGTTTTACGCTGCTTGGTCGGGTGGTGGTTCATTCTGTCACGTTCGGGTGTGTAGAGAGACCAAGGCGCAGCGTATCGATAGTTCGACATGTTTATTGAACTAACTGACGAACTATACAAAATAACAAATACAATATATAATGAAAGGGAACACACGTAGCACGACACGAGACAATATACAACAATGAACCACGCCAACGGAGTGGAACACAGACATATAAGTAAGATCCCTAATTAGAGGTAATGCATAGCAGCTGCCTCTAATTAGGGATCCCACACACACAACACCACACAGACGTAGAAATAATAGATCTGCCAGACTCTGACCATAGAAATATAGAGAAGCAAAGCTTCTCTATGGCCAGAGCCTGACACGTAGCGATAGTTCGACATCGTTTATTAATTGAATAAACTATACTGGATGCGAACTATACAAAATAATAAATGCAATAGATAATGAAAGTAACACACTTAGCACGACACGGGACGGGACAACATACAACAATAACAATGAACCACGCCAAGGGAGTGGAACACAGACATATAAGTAGGATCCCTAATTAGAGGTAATGCATAGCAGCTGCCTCCAATTAGGGATCCCACACACAACACCACACAGATGTAGAAATAATAGATCTGCCAGACTCTGACCATAGAAATATAGAGAAGCAAAGCTTCTCTATGGCCAGAGCCTGACAATAAAAGGCATAATGGGTCAAGTGTTTTCATGTTGTGCTTAAGGTTAACTTGTACACCAGAGTTGAACCTGTGTGGTACCTAGAGGACAGAAGCAGCCGTCTGTACAGTGGTCTTCACACAACTGGCTGGCCTCTGGGTTGGAGCAGGTGTCAACACAGGGGCTTCCACACTCCTGGTGCTCCATGTTGTAGGGGCATGTTTTATCTGAGAAAAGAAACATTGTGATGAACTGTTTCTTTAACAGAGATTGTGAACCTGATCATTTGAGGTTTAGGGGGCATGTTGAAGAGTTGAGGCATGCTTACAGCAGAACTGTTTATTCCTCCATTGCTGGGGCTTCCCCCCTGCGTGAACACACTGACGGGAGTACTCTGAGTTGGTGTTGCACAGACAGAAGGAGTTGGTGCTGTTATCACAGTGGCACAGGTCAGCCAGGCAGGTCTTGACGAAGGAGTCCATGTCCAAAAAATTAGTGCAGCTGCTGAAAGCTGTGCTGGAGAACAGCTGCTGACAAAATTCCTACAAATAGAGACAAACCACAAAAGGTTACCATACAGAAAATGGTTGTTCGATCACATGGATTGATTGCCATTTCTAACTTCAATTAACATTGTTTTGTATTCTTCTTCTATGGTTTGAATTGGATACCTCATCTCCACAACTCTCCGCAGAAGTTAGCATAGGCTCCTCACAGACTTCCAGAGGGCCATCCAGTTTCCAGAGGTTTCCATAGTCAGAGCTAGAGAGTTTCCCACCTGCAAACAACACAAACATTGACAATTAGCTTTTCCACCTACAGTATGTAATGTAGTTACATTTCAATAGTTTAGTCTGATTTCTTTTACCATTGATGACGAACTCGTTATATGTTTGGACTTCATTGAAGTCACCACAGAGTCCGCAGGTCTGGTTTCTGTACTTCTCGTTCATTTCAATCTGTAGAAGGACCAGGCACATGGTGTTTAGTAAAACAAATCTCATCCTGTTCACCACCATTCACGTGCTCTAAGTCTTGCTTATCCTCTATCTTTACAACCTTTATAACTCTTTGTATTAGTATTTATATTAGGGAGTGACATAAACTCTAATTCAAATCTACAAATATTTGCAAACACTTCATCAAATAAACATTGGAGTATTAGCCTGTGTGTGTATAGCCTATAGTATAGCCTAAACATCTTCACAGATCCTCTTTAATTAATCCTCGTTCTTCAGGTAATACTGCCTTTCAATGTTAACATATCAGGAGGAGAGTAGACAGTGCTTTAACCAACATGAGAGAAGGTGCAGCCAAAAATAGCTGTGTCTCACTCAACTGCTGATCATTGGCAATGATGACAAAGCTGCTCTGCTTTTAATCTAAAGAACATTTAAATTAACTAATCAACCATTGAAGAGGAACATTTGAAAAGCAGGTATTTTACCATTAGGGAGTCATCCTTGTTCCAAACAGCAACCAGCCCCAGTTTGGCTACGACCTTCACATTGGATGTAGTCTTCACGATGCTGACTCCAGACAAGCTGAACGGCAGGGTCACCCTTCAGGAGGAAGAAGATGCTTTAAGGTCATCCTATACATTATGATTGTAAGTTTTATTAAATTACAGAATGTAGCACATAAAATCGCCAAGAGAGGTGCTTGCAGAATGGCGTATCAGTCAAATGACAGGAAAACTCACGTCTTCTCATTGACCCAAACAACACCCTTGGTTAGCTCCACCACTACACCATCCAGCTTCATGGTGATCTTGCTAATGGTGGGCTGGTTGTCCACCACCTGCCGCCTCAACTGGATGTTGAAAGCCTCATAGCTGCTCTTACACAGTGAGGTCACAACATGGTTGCAGGTGGATGGGAGCTGGAAAAAGTCCCCGTCGAAGGTCTTGAAATGGTAGTTACCCCATGTGCTGCAGACCTGGTCATTGTGTGAGGCATTCACTCCTGAGGGACAAGGAAAACAAATGTTGGTTCCTTCTTAGCTTATTGATGGATACCCAGTCATTTATTTGGTGTGCATTCTGTCAGACATTTACCTGAAAGTGTGGGTATCGTTGTGGTCATTGTCGGGATGATTGTTACAGTTGTGGTGGGGCTCACTGAAATAAAAGCAATTCATGAGGATTTTACATTTGAATCACTGCAGCTATAGAAAGGTTGCACTGCGCTTTTAGAAGTATATTTGATTTGCACAGCAGTATGTCCCAGATGAAGGGACATTTGAGGCATGATATGACCCATTCAATATTTACGGCGAACATATGGCTCCATTCAATTCGCACTCCGAAGTTCAGCGCTATCGTGCAATTGAATTTAAAAGGAACGTTCCTGCATTCGCGGAGTCTTCTGTGCCTGAACTACAGTACTTTGATGTTCTATGTGTGGTCAAAGCTTTTGGTAAGCTCAGCCCTGGCTGACAGGTCATCCGACACATACAAGTGTCATGTCCTTTGTAAACTAAAAGATTGAAAATCCGATGACTGTTCAGTTCCTATTTTACATATTTAGGCATCAGATGTTTCCTGTCAGTATTATTTGAGTAATATCAGACATCAGACATACTTACCTAAACTGTTATTTTAAATTTGATTTGTCGTCTGTATTCTGTTCTTGTTTTCGTTCCTGATCAACATTTTTGTTGTAAAGTGCTAACACACACCCAGTGGGGGGAGGGATTTATGTATTTACAACACTGTAAACTATGATACAACCACTAATGATAACGATTTCTATAAGGTTACAGATTGTTTACCTCAAATGTGCAACATTTCCAAATTTAAACTGAAAAAATCTCATAAAGAAATGTATTTAAGAAACAGAAATGGAATGAAAACTTAAATCAATTATGTAATCATATGATCGTAGTAAATGTGTAAGCTGCCTTGAAGCAGAAAACAGGAAAACCTTTATTACTGATTGCGTGAAAAGTGCTACTGTATGCCTACTGTCGAATTCTTCCAAATGTATGTATAATACATGTAATCAACGGTCTGTGTGTTAGGACATTTCTGAATAGCTAATAAATATTTTTTTCATATCATGAGATTTATTAAATATTATCCAATCTGAAAGTCACCTAATCATATATTCATAGGGTATATTCATAGGCTATTCAGAAATTTTGTTATTTGAAAACTAAAATTGTAGTTACAACTTTTAAACCTATAGACCTGCTGAATTAACAAAGATGATGTATTTGTATACATTCCAAGTGTCAATAATCATAATAATTTGGTGTTATACTGAATACTTATTATTTGTAATTAACAATCAGTATGATTTATGAAATAATATGTAGATTTTACAGATTTGTCAGATTTTTACAAATGTGGAATAATTATATTATAATAATAATCAGAACAGTTTCTGATTTAGTCAAATTAATGAATATTCTGCCAACCTGTTTGTGTTGATCTGATCAGTAGTGCCAGACATATCAGCGTCCATATCGGTATATCCTTGGTTGTCCCCATGGTGATCCTGTGGGTAGTGAACAGGTCCTCCACAGGTGATATGAGAGAGGTGGTTAGGATGGATCAGGTCTTTATAACCACCTGTATTTGAGGAGGGACCTTCAAAGTTAACACAAAGGTGGAGCCAAAGGTTAAACATGACTCAATGATGACTTTAAGACTCCAATGTTCTGTCTTATGAGGGATCTTCAGTCCACTAAGCATGAGCATTTACATACAGATTTATCTATTTTCATTAAGTATTATATTATTGTGATTCGTTGTGTACCCCTATTGTTATTATAAACTCAGGGGTTCATAATTAGTTTAGGCCTTCACATTTATATTGCACAAGAGAAGTTACTTATCAGTCTTATGTGATTTCCTTTTTTTACATAGAGAAGTGCCTTCCTTTCTCATTCAGTATCTATCTCAGGCAGCATCTCCACTCCAGTGGTTTGAGCATTTGGTATTTTATTAGAATCCCCATTATCCCGAAAGCAGCAGATACTCTTCCTGGTGTCCACAATACATTTTTTTTTTCTTTATGTAATGTACTGTATTATTTAATGTATAATTACAGAAAAATTCTTATTAAATAGGTGGTTAGGTTTGATAGAACATAATGGTGTATCTCCATGGACATCCCAAACTCTGGCAATGTATAACGAATTAATAATACATTAATCCACTCTATTGGCTCAGTGTCTTGAGCACACAATTTCCAAATGCAAACATTTGTCTCTCTGCTGTTGCTCAATGGAGCGATCCGGCTAATTGTATTAATAGTTAGTATTCATAGGCTAGTGTGACTCACCAAGCTGATCCAGGAACTGCATCCTGATTAAAAAAATTGAAAAAGATGATCCATTACTGTTTTGAAAATAATTTTGACACGCTGATGTGCATTTCTTCATAGCTATTATAACTATTATTTCACAACAGTGAAATCGATACTAGAAAGGGTTTGGCAGAAAGTGATGATGGATGATCACAGGGCCGTCCCTCTGCTCTAGGGGACCCGGGTTGGAACGTACCGGATACCGTTGAAGCTGGTGCCCCTCCTGAGCCGAAGCTGTCTCCGACGGCGGCGCTCAGCTGCGGGGAGGCGTGTGGCCCCTACCTCCATGGGTTCAGGCTCTGACTCAGGACAGTCAACGGACGGAGGAGGAAGAGAGGCAATGGATGTGCTGACGCTCCTGAAGGAGGTTATCCAGACGGATGGCCATCGCGATGAGTGCGTCCAAGGAGATGGTGTCGTCTCGGCACGCCAACTTCATCTGGACCTCTTCGCGCAGTCCTCTTCTGAATAGGGTGCGGAGCACCGGCTCATTAAATCCTCTGGATGCTGCCTCTGTCCGGAAGGTGAGGGCGTACTCCGTAGTGGTCTGGCCATCCTGCCGTAGTTGGAGTAGGGGCTCAACCCCTTCTCTGCCCTCCGGTAATTGATCAAAGACCCCCCTGAACAGAGCCATGAACCTCTCATAGGAACCCAGCTCCTCCTCTCCTCTCTCCCAGATAGCCGTAGTCCATTCCAACACCTGTCCGTTCAGCAGGGAAATAACCGTGGCAACCTTGGACCTCTCTGTGGTGGGTGCTTCCATCTGATGGGTGAAATAGAGGAAGCACTGGAGTAGGAAGCCACAGCATTTAGATGGAGTCCCGTCATATTTGTCCCTAGGAGGTACAATCACTGACCTGGGTGGACTCCTGGATGGGCTGGGGTGCTGGCTCTCTGGGTTGACTCGTGGTGGAGAATCCTCCGTTAGTTGGGTAATGTCGAGGCATTGAAGAACGCAGAGGACCTCATCCATAGCCATCCCCAGTTGCGTAGCCGTCCCCAGTAGGTATGAGATGTCTTGATTACCTGCTGCTTCCATTTGTTGAGGCAGTATTCTGTAACGGGGACGCAGGGAGTCAGGAAGCAGCTGGTGAGTTTAATAATAACGAACATGGAGAGATATAAAACAAGAGAAGCGTCTGGACAAGAAAACAGAACCAATACTGCCTGATGAGTGAGGCTACAGAGTGCTAGATAAAGGGAAAGTAATCAAGGTAGTGATGAAGTCCAGGTGTGCGTAATGATCCAGCAACGTTGAGCGCCGGAGCGGGAGAGTGGGTGAAGGTGTGACAATGCCTATCTATATTTCATTTTACATTGACACTATTTTATTTTACCACCATTGTACAGGTAACTGCCAATACATCAACGTCACCCACCCTCTGCATGCCATGGTAATGACACAGAGGAGCACCTTCAGTCACAGACTCCCCTGAACAAGGCAGTTAACCCACTGTTCCTAGGCTGTCATTGAAAATAAGAATTTGTTCTTAACTGACTTGCCTAGTAAAATAAAGGTAAAATAAAAATCAATTTACCTGTAGAGCTAATTTAATCATGCAAAATATTAGCTTACCTGCTAATTTAACCAGTCTGTATATTAAGTCAACTATTATTACCCTCGCTCATATCATATGCATTTTTAGCTATTGAAGTATTTCTCTGCCATCGACCTGTATAGTATAGTTAACCATCCAACATCCACCAATGTATAGTGTACATATTCAGCCAACCACCCATACTATGCAATGTCTTTTTATAGCTTTTTTGCACTCCAGATATCTTGTATTTCTATACTTTTTCATACTGCCGCTCTATGTATCATGTACCGTGTATCTGTCTTTTGTGTATTTTCGTTCTGGCATTTTACACCTGCCCTATGTTTTGTTGAAGCTGCTTGACAAAGAAATTTGTCAATAAAGTACCTATCTATCTAAAATAAAGGACCACTTGAGTAAATGAGGGATACAAAGTATATTGAAAGCAGGTGCTTCCAAACAGGTGTGGTTCCTGAGTTAATTAAGCATGCTTAGGGCCATGTGTATGTGTGTGTGTGTCCATCAACAGATCTCAACCCAATTGATATCTGCATATTTGCATATGATCATGTCTAAATTAATCTGCTATAAGGTTGAATCTGTTGCAGGTTTGCAGGATAATACGTTTCTTATTTGACCCATCTTTACATTGGACAATGGATTATTCATAGTGGTCAATCTGGAATTCAGACAGACCAAAACCTCATTACCCAAATGCTATTACAATTTACTGATTTATGACTGATAATTGTCTTAGCCTTTAAATGTCTTTCACACTGCCTAGGCTATTGCATATGCCCTTGTGGCTACATCCCAGGTGGTTTCTTTCCTAACAAAGCCTTCACTGAAAAGCCTATCCATCCTTCCCCATCCCCACCTAGGTCTTGCCAGAGGCTGTGTGTGGCGCCACCTTACCCAAAGGATTCAACAATGTTTGATGATTTTAGCAGCTCTGGGTTCTATCGTCATAGCTATACTTGTTTTTTTTGTATAGAACCATTATTACACAAGCTCTGGGTAAATAGATTGAGGTTGAGAGTAAACTCAATTCAGCGTACAGAAGTAATATTGTACAGTGCAAGTTGATGAGCTCTCTGAATAACTCAAACAAACGGGGATGATTTATGGGCAACAGCTTAATGTTAAGTGTAACTAAAGGTTAGATTGAGGTAGGTTGATATAGGAACCTTTATGTAAAAGTAAGTGTAATATTAAAACATGTTGAATAGAGTGGGAGAAATGACTCAGGATTAACTATCCAGTGTGGAGCACACAGCTGAGCAACATATTTTAATTGTTTTATTGGCTATAGATGCTAGTAAAGAGATGTTCCCCAACAACACCATGTTTAAAAACAATAAGAATAAAATACATTAGCTTATTTATTTGACCATTATATTATTTCATGGGTATTTTACTGTGCCTGGTCTAATTCTGTTATACATATGACCCACTTTCTGTGAGCTCAGAGTTCCTTTTCTGATGACTAGGCAGCAAGTATGCAGTACCTGGAGCTGGGTAAAACTAATAAAGTCCCAGTATTATGGCCTTTGGGAAATGGGGTCCCTATTAAGTTGACCCTACCTGTTCTACTGTATACTTTTAATCTCACAGGAATGTTGTTTGCCTTCTTAGGTGGGACTTTCAATGTTGATTCAGAGTCAATACAATTATTGATCTAATTACAAATGAAATGTGTATCTATTCCACTCCACCTCTAGGCATAATCTTCTAAATATCTATCATGTCCTGTCCATAGCAATAAGCACTACACTGACTTTGATTGAAATTGATTTTATGTTTGTCAAATGCCTTGACTGTGGTGGTCTATTGAAGGGCCCATTGTTCCATTATCCATCATTCTGTTTCAGATAAGGGGTTTCAAGAAACTGTAGAGTATTTTTCCTTTTAAACAGCCACTTAAGTCTCAACTAACCAACAGCTGTCAGCAGAATGTCCCTTTGGACAGCAACACTTGTTGTGCCAGGTGTAGACAAGTCAGTATAACATGATCATGTTATAAAGCAGGCAGAGTGCTCTTTTCTGCTATATTAGTTTTGATTTGAATGAGTCTATTGATCCACGTTTTGTCTGATTGTTGTGAGGCTACAACATCAGTAAGGTACGTCATATGTAACAGAGGACTGGTTATAATAGCAAACTAATAGCAAAAGAGTTTTATAATTCCCTCCAACTAAGGTGGGAACCTTCCCATTTCTGTTCACACAGTTTGACAAGCACTATTAGAGAACATCTGAAAAATATTGGATATTTATATAATCACACATGCCCCATATATTTCCCTTTGTTTTATCTAATCACACATGCCCCATATATTTCCCTTTGTTTTATCTAATCACACATGCCCCATGTATTTTCCTTTGTAATATATAATCACACATGCCCCATATTTCCCTTTGCATTTTATACTTTGTACAGTTAAAATGAAATTCTGTTTTTATGTTTATAATTTTTCTGTGAAACCAAAGGTCAATAATTGCCAGACAATCTAGTTTCTATTTTGTAGACTTGATTTAATATGAGAGGACTTTATTACTTTATTAGTACATCGAAGAGTCAGACATAGTGCTGCCCCTGTAGCTACAGTTGAAGTCGGAAGTTTACATAGACTTAGGTTGAAGTCATTAAAACTTATTTTTCAACCACTCCACAGATTTCATGTTAACAAACTACAGTTTTGGCAAGTCAGTTAGGACATCTACTTTGTGCATGACACAAGTAATTCTTCCAACAATTGTTTACAGACAGATTATTTCACTTATAATAATGGATTTCATGGGAAAATCAAAAGAAATCAGCCAAGACCTCAGAAAAAAGATTGTAGACCTCCACAAGTCTGGTTTATCATTGGGAGCAATTTCCAAACGCCTGAAGGTACCACTTCCGATTACTGATCCGTTTCTCTGAACTTACACCATCTCAAATTGAAGTAAGAATGAAGTTTGAATTGTGGTTGTTTGCCGGGAAGAGGATAAGCCATTGTTGAACTGGGTGTCTGCAATCAAATATTTCTCAACAGAATTTCAAAAGGAATGGAAACAAGAACGTGGTATATATGCATAGGCTATTGCCAACTTTATTTATGTGTTTGGAATGGCCCAAAAAAAATCTGAAACTATTTCTCCTACTTTTAGCAGATTACTTTGCAGGAAAGTAAACAAGTTTAAAATAAATGGAGAACTATTCTAAGCAGTAAAGGGATGGTAGTGGCGAGTCATTCATCTTCTCCTGCGTCGTGACCTTGTGACCTGGGTCGCCTCCGGGGTCACACACTCTGCACTCTGGCAGCCACATTTATTGATGTGGATGTAGGAGTGGTTGAACTTTGACCCATCTGGACAGATCATCTCCACTTCCTTCTTGGTGGTGGATACTTCCCGACAGCAGCTACACGAGCGCTCCATCATGTTGGCCTCCAGGGAATACCTGAAAACAGAAAGAAAAGGCCATGTCGTTATGTGGAAGTAGTGATGGTAGCAGTTGTAATTATATATAATTGACTGAGTTTACACAAGCAGCCTAATTCTGATGTTTGGGGCTGCCTTTGTAAACACAGCCATTGTAACATAACATATTACTGAAAATATAATTTGTAGTTTGCATTTAGACAGGCAACCCCATTCTGCTTTATTTGGAGGATTAAAGTGTTAGTGTTCTTGAAATATTTCAGGAATTATCAAAATACTCACATGGCATAGGTGCCACAGGATCCACCACATGTTGTCACTTCCACCTCGTTTGCAGACTTGCAGCCATTGCTGTCCAGGTACACTTTGCCCGTTGTCACGTTGCACGGCTTATTTTTTGGAATACCTGCACACAAAAGTGACATTTTCAAATGAATTCATGTTAACCATCCTGAGGACCATGGCAATAGCTAAAACACTTTTTTCAATGCATGATAAAGGGCAAGAATGATTTACAAATGTCCGTCAAAAAGGAGGATGGTAAAAAGACACTCACAGACATGGCAGCAACCATCTGGAGCAATGACTTCAGTTCCCTTAAAAACAAGAATATTGAAGAACAAACAAGAAAATATTTAAGTCACTGACGTAGCGTTTGCCAAACTGGCTCCACATGTTTTTCAGTGCAGTGCTCTTGTATGGTTTACTTTAAGCAGCAGGTGTCAATAACCTCACCTAAATACACAGTAGGTATACTATATTAAGCAACAGGCCTTGGTCTGAGTGACTGGGCATGTTTAAACTGTATTTCACAAGTATGATTTTGCACATTGTCAAGTTGTTTTTAAATGAGCCAGTTTCCCTGACCCAGATCATTTGAAGGATGGTTATTGTAACTCACGGGTATGCAGTCTTCTGGGTAGAATTCAGGGCAGATAGTCTTAGCCTCGATTGGGATGAGTTGGTCCATAATCTTTACGCACTCAAACGTGAGACACTTGTCTCCAGATGGTATCCAGACAGAACCAGGCTTTAGAGGTGAGAATGTGAAAGATATCAACAGGAGATTCTTTAAATTATGTAAGATAGACTAGATCATTGGTAAGATAGTAATTTTTTTTGCATGTTTTATGAATAGTAAAAAATCTGTGTGAGAGATAAATAATGCTGCCTGGAGCTATTTTACCTGAATAGTGTGTGTGGTGTTATCTGGCAGCATAACCACACAGCTTGTCTGTACACACTTCCCACAACACTGACCAGGAACGGCTTGATGATCATATCCCTGTAAGGAAGAAGACAGACCAGACAGGAGAAAAACTCTATGATGTGCACATGATCTCTCTTATACCAAAGTGAGATCCTGGTAATTCACTAGTAATTCACTTATTCAGTGGTAGCCCAATAGTGGACACAGAGGAGTCAGGGTTATTATAATATTTAGATATGGATAAGAACTAATCAAACATTACACTAAGTTGGTGGAATTACATATCAGACCAATGGAGATCCCTTACCTGCTGGCAGTGAGTGTCACATTCAATAGGTTGACACTCAATGATATGTAGATGGGTTTGGGCATCCACCCTTTCCCCACACACACAATTCTGACACTTGTCCTCGGGAACATTGACACCAGGCTGGAATTAGAAAATACAATACTTCAAGAGAAAATTTATAAATGTAGACACTTTTTGTGTCCTATCTAATCTCATAAAAGGATTGACCCTGATAGAGGCCTCATATTGCTTAATGAAGGGTTTACATTTGTTTAGTTTAACTTAATTGTTTATTAATGTATGTAAGTGAAATAACATCATCCTCTTTAAATAAGTTAAGTTCAAAAGTGTTGATAGTGTAGAAGTGGCAGGACTGGCCAAAATGAACATAGCATAGAATGCATTCTCACCTGATATTCAGTGTTGTTAAACACACAGACATCCATTGGCACTGTGGGGCAAAGAACATGGATAATCATTCAATACTGCAACTAACATGTTGGGATTTCTATGGTATGCACATGTACACGCACACTCAAGCATGTGCAGACGCACACTCACCGCATTGATAAGCTGGGCAGCAGACTCCCATAGTTGCCTCTGTCTCGAATCCGACTGGACAAGTTATCTTGGAAGTAGAGCATCGTTTGACATCACATTCTGTTTGTAATACAAATAACTATAGTTATTAAAAACTATGCAAATGGCCACATTGGTTGGATACATTAGGTAGTCACCAAACATGTTTATGTTTTTACGGAGATGTTAAAAATCCATCATATAAAGCACATTATCCAAACAAGTCACTCACCGCATTTGTCCTTTTGACAACAGTCAACGGTTTCTACGACCTTAACTTGGCCCTCCTGATCACAGGTGAGAGGAGGCTGATGTTGACATGCAACAGACTGGCATTGGATTTCCAGACTGTACGGGTCACACACACAATCCTGGCAGTTGCTCACCCAGGTCTCATTAGCCTGCAATGAGAACAATTTAAGCATATCAAGGTTTGTATTTACACCCCCAGTAATTAGTACCAAAGTTCATCATTCAGTATGTGGAATCATGAATTACTGAAGCGCTTTGAGGTTCTATGAAAAGCGCTATATGAATATAATACATTATTATTATTGCATACATTATTATACATGACTGTCAAAGTGAACTACCCACATGATGTTAAAATGTATGTTCTCTGCTAAAACCTGTGAGAGAAATTGAACCACATTTTTACCTCTTTCCATTCTCCATTTGGCAACAGGCAAATATCTAATGAACCAAAGAGAAAATAATACATTGAAAAGAATAAGTCATTGAAATACAATGTTAGTTAGTTTTGATAATGTACTGTGTGTACCGGAAGCACTTGATAAAATCAATATAAATCAATATAAACCAAAACCCACACCATTGAAGTATCTGTGAAAGAATGCTGTGGTTAAACAGTTTTTGTTGTTGTTGTTGTTTACAAAAAGCTGAATCAGCTTTCAAAAGACAACTAGAGTAGCAATGAACAATTAACACTTTGTTCTTCCCAAAGTGAAGGTCAGCAGGATGTAGCTACTAACACAGCACCATACTGTAAGTCACCACACCCTCATTATACGATGCTGTTAATGAACCATCCTTACCACAGCTGGGGATACAGTAGTTTGAGGTGGAACTCATCAGAGTGGTACCAGGGGGGCAATAACATCCCTCCATTTGTATATCTCCCATAACACTGAACTCATTTTGAGTCTGGATGAATTTGAAATTGTATCTGCAGAGATAATTAAAACATGTCAATACCTGAGAGACTTTCAACCATCATTATACCCATCAACTGAACAACAACAGCATTATACATACCGGGCATTACAGGTTGGTTCAACTTGTGGACCACAGGCATTATAAACTTTGGGTTTCTCGCATGTGAAGTCTGTAGCGGGTGAGATAAAAAGGTTAAGAACCATTAAACTACATCATAGAGAGTCTGTCTGCGCTTTATGGCCTTGAGGAGTGAACTACTACTATCTGTAATGTATTTCGCCACTATGGCCTATTTATTGTCCTACCTTCCTAACCTTACTGCATTTTACACTACATTTGCACACTCTGTATATATATATTCTATTGTGTTATTGACTGTACGTTTGTTTTATTCTCATGTGTAACTCTGTGTTGTTTTTTGCCGCACTGCTTTGCTTTGTCTTGGCCAGGTCGCAGTTGTAAATGAGAACTTGTTCTCAACTGACCTACCTGGTTAAATAAAGGTGAAATAAATAAAATAATTACCACATTGTCCATTTGTATAATTTCTCCACTCAATACAGACTCCTGCTTGTGCACATGCATCAGCATAGGTCTGTAAGCTGATGCAGCCAATGGTGACAACATCCATATGACACACATCAAAGATGCATGCCACAATGAATGGCTCGTAGGGGATTACCTTATGGCACCTCTCAAAGACCCTTAAAAAGATGCCACGCTTCAGTTAAAGTAGATACTTAAACATGACAATTCACTTGGTCTTGTTATCAGGTTTTGGCAAATGATTGCCTTGTTTTAGTATGTCAAGTTACTGTTGGCACTGAGATGATTCTGATTGAGAGGTTATCGATCACACAGAGGAGCTAAGTTTATTGTAAATACTAATTGCTACTTACTTGCTTTGAATGAGATGACAAATGGGTGGATCGCAGCCTGGTGGTTGTGTTGGTGTCGGCTCTAGTGGTGGTGGTGTGCACTGACTGTTATTGTGGTCAGCAACATGCCAATGCTGTGCCATGTCAGGACAAGATGAATCGATAGTCCCATTTGGCAAGCGGCAGTCATCTGTCCGGTTGTTGTCACATGTACCTGAATAATAATGAATACCATTGTTAGACAATGAGACATCATGGGGTAATCATGGTAACAGAGTGACAGTAAAACTCCTGTACTCACCACACTGTCCCTCAGTGTTGCCACTGAACAAGTCCCAGGGCAGGTATATGCTAAACATAAGACCAGTGAAAGACACCTTGGCATGAATTGCTGGTATGACTAAAAGGGTCTCAATTCCATTGTCTGTGATGCGGAAATCCTTGGTCTCATATGCTGGGATGATGCGTTGCTGGTTTACATAAATCTAAGACAAAAATATTAAGAGATGGACAAAATGGTTACAATAATTCAATATTTGTATACCCAATAGTATTCTAGAACTGTCTCCTATATCTAATACATAGAGGAAGTATATCTATCTTAAATGAAGGCTAATCAATATCTAAGCTAATCAAAAAGCTAATCCCTCTTCAATGAAAAACGAATGAGAATGTCTTGAACATACAGTATTTGAGATATTTTAATTACCAGACTTGTGAAAACTCCATCAACGTCCTTGTTGGTCATGAATATCTCGTAAGATTGATAATAAATGGTCAGAGACTGGGGACAGGAAAGTCCATCTGGGGCATCACAATAGTAATTGTCGATTACCACACTGAAGTTGTACTTTGGAAGGATTTCTTTGACCAAGACGTAAGAACAATTTCCTTGGAAGCCATAGTATGTTCCATCAAATGTGACATAGTGAGGATCTCCCCAACCATAGCAGATACCTTTGTAAGAAGAGAACAATTAGCATTTAAAAAGATACGGATGTGGAATTAATTAATAGTGCTGTGCTGAAATGTTTCACATATTAGACATGCATATACATTTACTGCTGGTAACTATTAGATAACTCTAAACCAGTCAAGAGTAAGGATTATTTTTCAAATGTTGAACTAAAATCAATAATAAAAGGGGATTTTGTGACACAAAGAATAAACATTTTTTGAACTTACATTGACACTCATAGTGGAAACAGCATCCAGATTCGTCATACACTTTGATTGGAGGATAGTTATTTTCACATGCTATAGGTTTCGGAGTCTCACAATGTACATGGTCATAAATAACTTTCCCGTTGGAGCATGTTCCGTTGGTGCACTGGTTATGTATCCAGCTTTCACCGTTCTACAAACACAGAAAAGTATTAGGCTTACAGGAAATGTCTATGAAATAAAACAATTATTATTTTTTAAATAAAATCATCCTTTTGTAATAATAATAATTCCTATGGAATGGTTCTACAAAAGTTATTATCTATAGCAGAGTAAATACCTTTCTTGGAGGATGGTCATGGTCACAGTTCTTCTCAACTGGATATGTTAAATGTGCTGTTGTTGTTATTGTTGTTGGGGGCTGTGAAGTGGTTGGTGTAGTAGGAGTAACTGGGGTAGTTGGTGTAACACATCTGGTAGAATTTGTTTCTACTTCACAAGTCTTGTTGCAGAAACCAATGTAGCACCATCCATCATGGTCAGACACATTGTAAACAATTGAGCCTGAAAGGATTTTGAACAGTATTAAAAGTATTCCAATTTAACTTCCAAACAAATTAAAAACATCACTAATGGCTGAATTAATGGTAATGTACAAAAGGTTTAAAACTAGGAAAGGTGAAAAGTAAAAACTTACCAATGGGGAAATCAGTATGGTTGAAATAGCATGAAGAACAATGAAGGGGTTCAGTGGGTGGAATCGTTGGTTTTGACGTTCCACCAGTTTCTACAGTAAATGAGGTTGTAGGGATAATAGAAATGGTGGGTGGCTGAGTTGATGTTGTTCTTGTAGTTGGAGCCAATTCTGTGGTGGTTGGGATGTGTGTTGTGGTTCCACATTGACAACATTTCACTCGAATCTCGTAATCAAAGCACTTTTGCTGAAGACCTTGCTTATTGTTGTTACAAATCAGTCCAACAGATGGATTGCAAGTCACGTCTTGGCCAAGCTGAGAGATCTGAAGTCCAGGGTATTGTGTTGCTCTACATTCAACTGCTTCAGGAGCTGAGCAAATGTGATAACCAGCAGCAATGATCTTCTTAATGGATTCATTATCTCCACCTTCAGAGCCAGATGTTGGCTGACCAAGGTTGATCCAGTCTGACCACACACAACTTTCTTCACCACTGCAGTGGGTAGGTGTTACTCCTGTTGAGGTTGATGAAGGAGTAGTGGTTGGAGTTGTAGTAGGGGTGGAAGGCAGAGTTGTTGTTCTTGTTGTAGATGGAGCTGTCGATGTTAAGATTGTGTTAGTGGGTGTAGGAGTAGTGGTGGAAGGAACTGTTGTTGTTGTTGTTGTTGTTGTTGTTGTGGTTAATGGGATGTTTGTTGTGGGTTCACATTGACAACATTTCACTCGAATCTCGTAATCAAAGCACTTTTGCTGAAGACCTTGCTTATTGTTGTTACAAATCAGTCCAACGGATGTATTGCAAGTCACGTCTTGGCCAAGCTGAGAGATCTGAAGTCCAGGGTATTGTGTTGCTCTACATTCAACTGCTTCAGGAGCTGAACAAATGTGATAACCAGCAGCAATGATCTTGTTAATGGATTCATTTTCTCCACCTTCAGAGCCAGACGTTGGCTGACCAAGGTTGATCCAGTCTGACCACACACAACTTTCTTCACCACTGCAGTGGGTAAGTCTTACTTCTGTTGAGGTTGATGTAGGAGTAGTGGTTGGATTTGTAGTAGGGGTGGAAGGCAGAGTTGTTGTTTTTGTTGTAGATGGAGCTGTCGATGTTAAGATTGTAGTAGTGGGTGTAGGAGTAGTGGTGGAAGGAACTGTTGTTGTTGTTGTTGTTGTGGTTAATGGGATGTTTGTTGTGGGTTCACATTGACAACATTTCACTCGAATCTCGTAATCGAAGCACTTTTGCTGAAGACCTTGCTTATTGTTGTTACAAATCAGTCCAACGGATGGATTGCAAGTCACGTCTTGGCCAAGCTGAGAGATCTGAAGTCCAGGGTATTGTGTTGCTCTACATTCAACTGCTTCAGGAGCTGAGCAAATGTGATAACCAACAGCAATGATCTTCTTAATGGATTCATTATCTCCACCTTCAGAGCCAGACGTTGGCTGACCAAGGTTGATCCAGTCTGACCACACACAACTTTCTTCACCACTGCAGTGGGTAGGTGTTACTCCTGTTGAGGTTGATGAAGGAGTAGTGGTTGGAGTTGTAGTAGGGGTGGAAGGCAGAGTTGTTGTTTTTGTTGTAGATGGAGCTGTCGATGTTAAGATTGTGTTAGTGGGTGTAGGAGTAGTGGTGGAAGGAACTGTTGTTGTTGTTGTTGTTGTGGTTAATGGGATGTTTGTTGTGGGTTCACATTGACAACATTTCATTCGAATCTCGTAATCAAAGCACTTTTGCTGAAGACCTTGCTTATTGTTGTTACAAATCAGTCCAACGGATGGATTGCAAGTCACGTCTTGGCCAAGCTGAGAGATCTGAAGTCCAGGGTATTGTGTTGCTCTACATTCAACTGCTTCAGGAGCTGAGCAAATGTGATAACCAGCAGCAATGATCTTCTTAATGGATTCATTTTCTCCACCTTCAGAGCCAGACGTTGGCTGACCAAGGTTGATCCAGTCTGACCACACACAACTTTCTTCACCACTGCAGTGGGTAGGTCTTACTTCTGTTGAGGTTGATGTAGGAGTAGTGGTTGGATTTGTAGTAGGGGTGGAAGGCAGAGTTGTTGTTTTTGTTGTAGATGGAGCTGTCGATGTTAAGATTGTGTTAGTGGGTGTAGGAGTAGTGGTGGAAGGAACTGTTGTTGTTGTTGTTGTTGTTGTGGTTAATGGGATGTTTGTTGTGGGTTCACATTGACAACATTTCACTCGAATCTCGTAATCAAAGCACTTTTGCTGAAGACCTTGCTTATTGTTGTTACAAATCAGTCCAACGGATGTATTGCAAGTCACGTCTTGGCCAAGCTGAGAGATCTGAAGTCCAGGGTATTGTGTTGCTCTACATTCAACTGCTTCAGGAGCTGAACAAATGTGATAACCAGCAGCAATGATCTTGTTAATGGATTCATTTTCTCCACCTTCAGAGCCAGACGTTGGCTGACCAAGGTTGATCCAGTCTGACCACACACAACTTTCTTCACCACTGCAGTGGGTAGGTCTTACTTCTGTTGAGGTTGATGTAGGAGTAGTGGTTGGATTTGTAGTAGGGGTGGAAGGCAGAGTTGTTGTTTTTGTTGTAGATGGAGCTGTCGATGTTAAGATTGTAGTAGTGGGTGTAGGAGTAGTGGTGGAAGGAACTGTTGTTGTTGTTGTTGTTGTTGTTGTTGTGGTTAATGGGATGTTTGTTGTGGGTTCACATTGACAACATTTCACTCGAATCTCGTAATCGAAGCACTTTTGCTGAAGACCTTGCTTATTGTTGTTACAAATCAGTCCAACGGATGGATTGCAAGTCACATCTTGGCCAAGCTGAGAGATCTGAAGTCCAGGGTATTGTGTTGCTCTACATTCAACTGCTTCAGGAGCTGAGCAAATGTGATAACCAGCAGCAATGATCTTCTTAATGGATTCATTTTCTCCACCTTCAGAGCCAGACGTTGGCTGACCAAGGTTGATCCAGTCTGACCACACACAACTTTCTTCACCACTGCAGTGGGTAGGTCTTACTTCTGTTGAGGTTGATGTAGGAGTAGTGGTTGGATTTGTAGTAGGGGTGGAAGGCAGAGTTGTTGTTTTTGTTGTAGATGGAGCTGTCGATGTTAAGATTGTAGTAGTGGGTGTAGGAGTAGTGGTGGAAGGAACTGTTGTTGTTGTTGTTGTTGTTGTTAATGGGATGTTTGTTGTGGGTTCACATGGACAACATTTCATTCGAATCTCGTAATCAAAGCACTTTTGCTGAAGACCTTGCTTATTGTTGTTACAAATCAGTCCAACGGATGGATTGCAAGTCACGTCTTGGCCAAGCTGAGAGATCTGAAGTCCAGGGTATTGTGTTGCTCTACATTCAACTGCTTCAGGAGCTGAGCAAATGTGATAACCAGCAGCAATGATCTTCTTAATGGATTCATTTTCTCCACCTTCAGAGCCAGACGTTGGCTGACCAAGGTTGATCCAGTCTGACCACACACAACTTTCTTCACCACTGCAGTGGGTAGGTCTTACTTCTGTTGAGGTTGATGTAGGAGTAGTGGTTGGATTTGTAGTAGGGGTGGAAGGTAGAGTTGTTGTTTTTGTTGTAGATGGAGCTGTCGATGTTAAGATTGTAGTAGTGGGTTTAGGAGTAGTGGTGGAAGGAACTGTTGTTGTTGTTGTTGTTGTTGTTGTTGTGGTTAATGGGATGTTTGTTGTGGGTTCACATTGACAACATTTCACTCGAATCTCGTAATCGAAGCACTTTTGCTGAAGACCTTGCTTATTGTTGTTACAAATCAGTCCAACGGATGGATTGCAAGTCACATCTTGGCCAAGCTGAGAGATCTGAAGTCCAGGGTATTGTGTTGCTCTACATTCAACTGCTTCAGGAGCTGAGCAAATGTGATAACCAGCAGCAATGATCTTCTTAATGGATTCATTATCACCACCTTCAGAGCCAGACGTTGGCTGACCAAGGTTGATCCAGTCTGACCACACACAACTTTCTTTACCACTGCAGTGGGTGGGTGTTACTCCTGTTGAGGTTGATGTAGGAGTAGTGGTTGGAGTTGTAGTAGGGGTGGAAGGCAGAGTTGTTGATTTTGTTGTAGATGGAGCTGTCGATGTTAAGATTGTGTTAGCGGGTGTAGGAGTAGTGGTGGAAGGAACTGTTGTTGTTGTTGTTGTGGTAAATGGGATGTTTGTTGTGGGTTCACATTGACAACATTTCACTCGAATCTCGTAATCGAAACACTTTTGCTGAAGACCTTGCTTATTGTTGTTACAAATCAGTCCAACGGATGGATTGCAAGTCACGTCTTGGCCAAGCTGAGAGATCTGAAGTCCAGGGTATTGTGTTGCTCTACATTCAACTGCTTCAGGAGCTGAGCAAATGTGATAACCAGCAGCAATGATCTTCTTAATGGATTCATTTTCTCCACCTTCAGAGCCAGACGTTGGCTGACCAAGGTTGATCCAGTCTGACCACACACAACTTTCTTCACCACTGCAGTGGGTAGGTCTTACTTCTGTTGAGGTTGATGTAGGAGTAGTGGTTGGATTTGTAGTAGGGGTGGAAGGCAGAGTTGTTGTTTTTGTTGTAGATGGAGCTGTCGATGTTAAGATTGTAGTAGTGGGTGTAGGAGTAGTGGTGGAAGGAACTGTTGTTGTTGTTGTTGTTGTTGTTAATGGGATGTTTGTTGTGGGTTCACATTGACAACATTTCATTCGAATCTCGTAATCAAAGCACTTTTGCTGAAGACCTTGCTTATTGTTGTTACAAATCAGTCCAACGGATGGATTGCAAGTCACGTCTTGGCCAAGCTGAGAGATCTGAAGTCCAGGGTATTGTGTTGCTCTACATTCAACTGCTTCAGGAGCTGAGCAAATGTGATAACCAGCAGCAATGATCTTCTTAATGGATTCATTTTCTCCACCTTCAGAGCCAGACGTTGGCTGACCAAGGTTGATCCAGTCTGACCACACACAACTTTCTTCACCACTGCAGTGGGTAGGTCTTACTTCTGTTGAGGTTGATGTAGGAGTAGTGGTTGGATTTGTAGTAGGGGTGGAAGGCAGAGTTGTTGTTTTTGTTGTAGATGGAGCTGTCGATGTTAAGATTGTAGTAGTGGGTGTAGGAGTAGTGGTGGAAGGAACTGTTGTTGTTGTTGTTGTTGTGGTTAATGGGATGTTTGTTGTGGGTTCACATTGACAACATTTCACTCGAATCTCGTAATCGAAGCACTTTTGCTGAAGACCTTGCTTATTGTTGTTACAAATCAGTCCAACGGATGGATTGCAAGTCACATCTTGGCCAAGCTGAGAGATCTGAAGTCCAGGGTATTGTGTTGCTCTACATTCAACTGCTTCAGGAGCTGAGCAAATGTGATAACCAGCAGCAATGATCTTCTTAATGGATTCATTATCACCACCTTCAGAGCCAGACGTTGGCTGACCAAGGTTGATCCAGTCTGACCACACACAACTTTCTTTACCACTGCAGTGGGTGGGTGTTACTCCTGTTGAGGTTGATGTAGGAGTAGTGGTTGGAGTTGTAGTAGGGGTGGAAGGCAGAGTTGTTGATTTTGTTGTAGATGGAGCTGTCGATGTTAAGATTGTGTTAGCGGGTGTAGGAGTAGTGGTGGAAGGAACTGTTGTTGTTGTTGTTGTTGTTGTGGTTAATGGGATGTTTGTTGTGGGTTCACATTGACAACATTTCACTCGAATCTCGTAATCAAAGCACTTTTGCTGAAGACCTTGCTTATTGTTGTTACAAATCAGTCCAACGGATGTATTGCAAGTCACGTCTTGGCCAAGCTGAGAGATCTGAAGTCCAGGGTATTGTGTTGCTCTACATTCAACTGCTTCAGGAGCTGAACAAATGTGATAACCAGCAGCAATGATCTTGTTAATGGATTCATTTTCTCCACCTTCAGAGCCAGACGTTGGCTGACCAAGGTTGATCCAGTCTGACCACACACAACTTTCTTCACCACTGCAGTGGGTAGGTCTTACTTCTGTTGAGGTTGATGTAGGAGTAGTGGTTGGATTTGTAGTAGGGGTGGAAGGCAGAGTTGTTGTTTTTGTTGTAGATGGAGCTGTCGATGTTAAGATTGTAGTAGTGGGTGTAGGAGTAGTGGTGGAAGGAACTGTTGTTGTTGTTGTTGTTGTGGTTAATGGGATGTTTGTTGTGGGTTCACATTGACAACATTTCACTCGAATCTCGTAATCGAAGCACTTTTGCTGAAGACCTTGCTTATTGTTGTTACAAATCAGTCCAACGGATGGATTGCAAGTCACGTCTTGGCCAAGCTGAGAGATCTGAAGTCCAGGGTATTGTGTTGCTCTACATTCAACTGCTTCAGGAGCTGAGCAAATGTGATAACCAGCAGCAATGATCTTCTTAATGGATTCATTATCTCCACCTTCAGAGCCAGACGTTGGCTGACCAAGGTTGATCCAGTCTGACCACACACAACTTTCTTCACCACTGCAGTGGGTAGGTGTTACTCCTGTTGAGGTTGATGAAGGAGTAGTGGTTGGAGTTGTAGTAGGGGTGGAAGGCAGAGTTGTTGTTTTTGTTGTAGATGGAGCTGTCGATGTTAAGATTGTGTTAGTGGGTGTAGGAGTAGTGGTGGAAGGAACTGTTGTTGTTGTTGTTGTTGTGGTTAATGGGATGTTTGTTGTGGGTTCACATTGACAACATTTCATTCGAATCTCGTAATCAAAGCACTTTTGCTGAAGACCTTGCTTATTGTTGTTACAAATCAGTCCAACGGATGGATTGCAAGTCACGTCTTGGCCAAGCTGAGAGATCTGAAGTCCAGGGTATTGTGTTGCTCTACATTCAACTGCTTCAGGAGCTGAGCAAATGTGATAACCAGCAGCAATGATCTTCTTAATGGATTCATTTTCTCCACCTTCAGAGCCAGACGTTGGCTGACCAAGGTTGATCCAGTCTGACCACACACAACTTTCTTCACCACTGCAGTGGGTAGGTCTTACTTCTGTTGAGGTTGATGTAGGAGTAGTGGTTGGATTTGTAGTAGGGGTGGAAGGCAGAGTTGTTGTTTTTGTTGTAGATGGAGCTGTCGATGTTAAGATTGTAGTAGTGGGTGTAGGAGTAGTGGTGGAAGGAACTGTTGTTGTTGTTGTTGTTGTTGTTGTTGTGGTTAATGGGATGTTTGTTGTGGGTTCACATTGACAACATTTCACTCGAATCTCGTAATCGAAGCACTTTTGCTGAAGACCTTGCTTATTGTTGTTACAAATCAGTCCAACGGATGGATTGCAAGTCACATCTTGGCCAAGCTGAGAGATCTGAAGTCCAGGGTATTGTGTTGCTCTACATTCAACTGCTTCAGGAGCTGAGCAAATGTGATAACCAGCAGCAATGATCTTCTTAATGGATTCATTATCACCACCTTCAGAGCCAGACGTTGGCTGACCAAGGTTGATCCAGTCTGACCACACACAACTTTCTTTACCACTGCAGTGGGTGGGTGTTACTCCTGTTGAGGTTGATGTAGGAGTAGTGGTTGGAGTTGTAGTAGGGGTGGAAGGCAGAGTTGTTGATTTTGTTGTAGATGGAGCTGTCGATGTTAAGATTGTGTTAGCGGGTGTAGGAGTAGTGGTGGAAGGAACTGTTGTTGTTGTTGTTGTTGTGGTAAATGGGATGTTTGTTGTGGGTTCACATTGACAACATTTCACTCGAATCTCGTAATCGAAACACTTTTGCTGAAGACCTTGCTTATTGTTGTTACAAATCAGTCCAACGGATGGATTGCAAGTCACATCTTGGCCAAGCTGAGAGATCTGAAGTCCAGGGTATTGTGTTGCTCTACATTCAATTGCTTCAGGAGCTGAGCAAATGTGATAACCAGCAGCAATGATCTTCTTAATGGATTCATTATCACCACCTTCAGAGCCAGACGTTGGCTGACCAAGGTTGATCCAGTCTGACCACACACATCTTTCTTTACCACTGCAGTGGGTGGGTGTTACTCCTGTTGAGGTTGATGTAGGAGTAGTGGTTGGATTTGTAGTAGGGGTGGAAGGCAGAGTTGTTGATTTTGTTGTAGATGGAGCTGTCGATGTTAAGATTGTGTTAGCGGGTGTAGGAGTAGTGGTGGAAGGAACTGTTGTTGTTGTTGTTGTTGTGGTAAATGGGATGTTTGTTGTGGGTTCACATTGACAACATTTCACTCGAATCTCGTAATCGAAACACTTTTGCTGAAGACCTTGCTTATTGTTGTTACAAATCAGTCCAACGGATGGATTGCAAGTCACGTCTTGGCCAAGCTGAGAGATCTGAAGTCCAGGGTATTGTGTTGCTCTACATTCAACTGCTTCAGGAGCTGAGCAAATGTGATAACCAGCAGCAATGATCTTCTTAATGGATTCATTTTCTCCACCTTCAGAGCCAGAAGTTGGCTGACCAAGGTTGATCCAGTCTGACCACACACAACCTTCTTCACCACTGCAGTGGGTGGGTGTTACTTCTGTTGAGGTTGATGTAGGAGTAGTGGTTGGAGTTGTAGTAGGGGTGGAAGGCTGAGTTGTTGTTTTTGTTGTAAATGGAGCTGTTGATGTTAAGATTGTGTTAGCGGGTGTAGGAGTAGTGGTGGAAGGAACTGTTGTTGTTGTTGTTGTGGTTAATGGGATGTTTGTTGTGGGTTCACATTGACAACATTTCACTCGAATCTCGTAATCGAAGCACTTTTGCTGAAGACCTTGCTTATTGTTGTTACAAATCAGTCCAACGGATGGATTGCAAGTCACATCTTGGCCAAGCTGAGAGATCTGAAGTCCAGGGTATTGTGTTGCTCTACATTCAACTGCTTCAGGAGCTGAGCAAATGTGATAACCAGCAGCAATGATCTTCTTAATGGATTCATTATCACCACCTTCAGAGCCAGACGTTGGCTGACCAAGGTTGATCCAGTCTGACCACACACAACCTTCTTCACCACTGCAGTGGGTGGGTGTTACTCCTGTTGAGGTTGATGTAGGAGTAGTGGTTGGAGTTGTAGTAGGGGTGGAAGGCAGAGTTGTTGATTTTGTTGTAGATGGAGCTGTCGATGTTAAGATTGTGTTAGCGGGTGTAGGAGTAGTGGTGGAAGGAACTGTTGTTGTTGTTGTTGTTGTGGTAAATGGGATGTTTGTTGTGGGTTCACATTGACAACATTTCACTCGAATCTCGTAATCGAAACACTTTTGCTGAAGACCTTGCTTATTGTTGTTACAAATCAGTCCAACGGATGGATTGCAAGTCACGTCTTGGCCAAGCTGAGAGATCTGAAGTCCAGGGTATTGTGTTGCTCTACATTCAACTGCTTCAGGAGCTGAGCAAATGTGATAACCAGCAGCAATGATCTTCTTAATGGATTCATTTTCTCCACCTTCAGAGCCAGACGTTGGCTGACCAAGGTTGATCCAGTCTGACCACACACAACCTTCTTCACCACTGCAGTGGGTGGGTGTTACTTCTGTTGAGGTTGATGTAGGAGTAGTGGTTGGAGTTGTAGTAGGGGTGGAAGGCTGAGTTGTTGTTTTTGTTGTAAATGGAGCTGTCGATGTTAAGATTGTGTTAGCGGGTGTAGGAGTAGTGGTGGAAGGAACTGTTGTTGTTGTTGTTGTTGTTGTGGTTAATGGGATGTTTGTTGTGGGTTCACATTGACAACATTTCACTCGAATCTCGTAATCGAAGCACTTTTGCTGAAGACCTTGCTTATTGTTGTTACAAATCAGTCCAACGGATGGATTGCAAGTCACATCTTGGCCAAGCTGAGAGATCTGAAGTCCAGGGTATTGTGTTGCTCTACATTCAACTGCTTCAGGAGCTGAGCAAATGTGATAACCAGCAGCAATGATCTTCTTAATGGATTCATTATCACCACCTTCAGAGCCAGACGTTGGCTGACCAAGGTTGATCCAGTCTGACCACACACAACTTTCTTTACCACTGCAGTGGGTGGGTGTTACTCCTGTTGAGGTTGATGTAGGAGTAGTGGTTGGAGTTGTAGTAGGGGTGGAAGGCAGAGTTGTTGATTTTGTTGTAGATGGAGCTGTCGATGTTAGGATTGTGTTAGCGGGTGTAGGAGTAGTGGTGGAAGGAACTGTTGTTGTTGTTGTTGTTGTGGTTAATGGGATGTTTGTTGTGGGTTCACATTGACAACATTTCACTCGAATCTCGTAATCAAAGCACTTTTGCTGAAGACCTTGCTTATTGTTGTTACAAATCAGTCCAACGGATGGATTGCAAGTCACGTCTTGGCCAAGCTGAGAGATCTGAAGTCCAGGGTATTGTGTTGCTCTACATTCAACTGCTTCAGGAGCTGAGCAAATGTGATAACCAGCAGCAATGATCTTCTTAATGGATTCATTTTCTCCACCTTCAGAGCCAGACGTTGGCTGACCAAGGTTGATCCAGTCTGACCACACACAACTTTCTTCACCACTGCAGTGGGTAGGTCTTACTTCTGTTGAGGTTGATGTAGGAGTAGTGGTTGGATTTGTAGTAGGGGTGGAAGGCAGAGTTGTTGTTTTTGTTGTCAATGGAGCTGTCGATGTTAAGATTGTAGTAGTGGGTGTAGGAGTAGTGGTGGAAGGAACTGTTGTTGTTGTTGTTGTTGTTGTTGTGGTTAATGGGATGTTTGTTGTGGGTTCACATTGACAACATTTCACTCGAATCTCGTAATCAAAGCACTTTTGCTGAAGACCTTGCTTATTGTTGATACAAATCAGTCCAACGGATGGATTGCAAGTCACGTCTTGGCCAAGCTGAGAGATCTGAAGTCCAGGGTATTGTGTTGCTCTACATTCAACTGCTTCAGCAGCTGAGCAAATATGATAACCAGCAGCAATGATCTTCTTAATGGATTCATTTTCTCCACCTTCAGAGCCAGACGTTGGCTGACCAAGGTTGATCCAGTCTGACCACACACAACTTTCTTTACCACTGCAGTGGGTGGGTGTTACTTCTGTTGAGGTTGATGTAGGAGTAGTGGTTGGATTTGTAGTAGGGGTGGAAGGCAGAGTTGTTGTTTTTGTTGTAGATGGAGCTGTCGATGTTAAGATTGTAGTAGTGGGTGTAGGAGTAGTGGTGGAAGGAACTGTTGTTGTTGTTGTTGTGGTTAATGGGATGTTTGTTGTGGGTTCACATTGACAACATTTCACTCGAATCTCGTAATCAAAGCACTTTTGCTGAAGACCTTGCTTATTGTTGTTACAAATCAGTCCAACGGATGGATTGCAAGTCACGTCTTGGCCAAGCTGAGAGATCTGAAGTCCAGGGTATTGTGTTGCTCTACATTCAACTGCTTCAGGAGCTGAGCAAATGTGATAACCAGCAGCAATGATCTTCTTAATAGATTCATTATCTCCACCTTCGGAGCCAGACGTTGGCTGACCAAGGTTGATCCAGTCTGACCACACACATGTTTCTTTTCCACTGCAGTGGGTAGGTGTTACTACTGTTGACGTTGATGTAGGAGTAGTGGTTGGAGTTGTAGTAGGGCTGGGAGTCAGAGTGGTTGTTTTTGTTGTAGATGTAACTGTCGATGTTGAGGTTGTAGTAGTGGGTGTAGGAGTAGTGGTGAGAGGAACTCTTGTTGATGTGGTCGTTGGAGCAGTCGTTGTTAAGATTTTAGTAGTGGGTGTTGGAGTAGTGGTTGGAGTTGTAGATGTGGTTAGAGGTTGAGTTGAGGTTGGAGGAGTAGTGATTGTCTTTGGTTTACTTGTTTTTGTAGGTAATGTGGATGTTGACATTGTTGTAGTTGTGACAGTAGGTGTAATTATAGGTACTGGTGTTGTAGTTTGACATTTCACAGTCTTACAACACTTCACCTTAATTTCATAGTCAAGGCATATTGGAGGAATGCCTTGATCTTTGTTCTGGCATATTAGTCCAACTTCCGTATTACATTCTACCTTCTGTCGTAATTTAGACAATGGGACCCCTGGATATCGCACTGCTTGACACTTAACATCCACTGGTTTTTCACAAATATCTTTTCCAGATTGTATAATTTTTTTAATTGATTCATTGTCGCCACCCCCAGGACCAAATTGAGGATAGTCCACATTATACCAAGGTGACCACTCACAAACTGTGCAGTTAGGGGGTTTTGTAGTCAACGTGTTTGTTGATATAGTGGAGGTGGTTGCTGTTGTAGTTGTTGTTGTAGTAAAAGGTGGCCTTGTTGTTGTTGGTGCAGTGGTTGGAGGTTTAGATGTGCAAAGATTTTCATCACAGCAGAGGACTCGAACTTGGTAGTTAAAGCACAGTGGAAATGGGCCTGACTGGTCTTCATTTCTGCAAGTCAACCCTTCTGCTACATTACACTGCACCACTTGGCCCACTTGGCTTATGCTAACATTTGGGTACTTCTCAGCTCTGCATTGAATCTTGCTTGGCTTCTCACATATATTGTGTCCCTCTGCTCTTATGTTGTTGTAGGTTTCAGAGTCTCCTCCTGGAGTTCCAAGTGTAGGAAATGTGGTATCAAACCATTGTGACCACACACATGGATATCCACATGTAGTAGTAAATGTTGTTGGATACGGTGTTGTCTCTGTTGACGTTGTGGCTGGCTCTATAGATACAGGGATTACATGACAGTTATTTAATTCAATTTAAAACAAACAAACCATTTTAAATTGTGTAAAAACATGTAATTTAGGTGCATAATTAGCCATTTTGATCACAAAAGATACCTGCTGTAGTTTTTACTTTCACATAACTTCATACAACAACTAATTCACAGTCATTCAAGTCACCGTCTCAGGTACCCACCAGTTGTGGGTGTTGAGAAAGTAAAGACAGTTGTTGTCACTGTAGAGGATGGAGTAGAGTTAGGAACAGATGGAGTTGAAGCTGGAGTTGGAGTTGAACATGGGTAAATGTCCCTCTGAATGGTTCCGTTCTTCCCACAAATGGCTGTGATACAACTGCCGTGCCCATTCGTAGTGTGATAGATGGTATGTCCATAAGGGTATTTGTTCCCATTGTAGGTGCAAGTGCAAGCTGAAAGGATAAGATATATTTTAGTGTACTGGAATGTTGAAGAAATAATTTATGTGTTGCTGTTTTGGTTGAAGGATCCATTCATACCTTGTACATCGTATTTGCAGTCCACTGTCACGGAATTACAATAGCTTTGGAAAAAGAAACATTTATAATTCTACTTAGTTTCATTCTTGACATTGGTGTTCACAATTTTAGCCGAGACCAAGATTCTCTGTATTACTAAAGGCATACCATGTCTGGCAGGTCTCTGTGGTCGGTACTTTTTCTCCATTATTGTAGTGTTTTCCATCTCTGCCATAGCATCCACACTGCTCCTTCTCCACACATTGCATTGTATCTTCATCAAAGAAGGGTTGAGCAGGAGGACATTTTGGATAGCAACCTAAAGAAGAAGAAAAATAGTCAAATATTAATGATCAAAATGTGCAATTGATTGATAGTGGGATATGGTGGTGAAACAAAGTGAATAGAAACTGAGTGAAAAGTAAAGTATATCTAAAATGACCTTTTAGATATACTTTAGAAGACAGTTATTCTTCTAAATATTTGATTGTTGTAAAACGGGAATAGCTGAACAAAAATACAAAATCAATTCATAGACTAGAGATCAAGTTCCCCAGAGATAAAGTTCATACTATAGTCATACCTTGTAAGTACATTATAATTACAACACCAGGTACACAAACACATTACTATCAAGCTAAGCCCAGCCATATACTTGCTGGATCACTTTTCAGTTATCATGTTTTGTAAAAGATGTAGCCTGAATTTGTTTCACACTGCCAATTCCAGCCCGATAAAATTGATAGCAATTTAAAGCTAGAATCCTTTGTTGATACAGCCATTTTTGGACGTATAAATAAATAATATACACCTATTGATTCTTGAAGAATATAACTTCTGAGCTTAGTTCAAATGTCATATCCCATAAGAACCCCAAATATACTAATGTTTTAATCCAATGTTTGTAAATAATATAAATGTAATCAAACACTGTATAGCCACAAAACATGGTTAAAACAATCATTTTTATATCATGAATGGTCATCCCTTGAATCCATAGCTCTGTCTATGAATTTGAAAGTGGTTACATTTCTCCTGGCCCATCCCTCAGCTTTTTACCGAAACAGAGGCAGGGTGACATACTTTGTAATTGTTTCAATTAAGGACTCTAGCTTTAACGTTAAACAAATACTAAGCACCTGTTATAGAAAATAGTTGTTGCCCAAAATAGATCCTAAATGAATGTCTACTGTACCTTCAAGAGGTGGTATCTGAGTGGAGCAGCTCCCAGAGGGATTCCTGCAGGTCTTCATACACTGAGCTCCACATGCCTTGTAGTGCCACTCACATTCTCCAGGGGGGTTGTAGTAATCACAGAACAGTGCTGTATGTGGTGGACAAAAAGCTCTCTGTAAGTATTATCTTCAATTCGGTTTAAACTGACTGTTATTATGTCAGCCTATTATTATGTCGGTGCATAAATGAATTGAACATTTAAAGACTCACGGCAGATTTGTGGGCTTCTCCAGGCTATGCAGGCTCCAGCCTCATTACAGGCCTCTGCATAAGCTGCCACAGCGGTACAGAAACACTCACAGTCTCCACCACTGTCACAAGCACATGAGTCTGTCACACAAGCATCGTAGAAAGGAGAGGGGTCCACCTAATTGGAGAACATAATTTAGTTAATTTGATCATATAAAATTCCAAAACATTCAGTGAACGACTAAAGTCTAACCTACTTTAGAATGGCAGTCTGTGAAAACTTTGCTCTGTATGATGCTGCACTGCTTTTGTGACCAAGACTGCCTGTAAGGGTTGGCAGAACAGGGACTCCTTTTTCTCTTGGCATCGGGGCAGCTTGCAGAGACTTTCCAGCTGTTTCCAAAGTCTAGAGGATTGACAACAACTGCCTGGCTCCTGGTAGTGAAGTCATTGTTTGCGTTGCCATCATAGTTTCCACATAGACCACAGACATGTCCCTGAAGAGGACATAGCATGCGATTCAATTGAATTATAAAAATTAGTGATAACAGTCTTGTGAATATCAGTTGATGGAATACTATAAACATATTTTCATATCTAATTTGTCATTCAATCAAAGTTCAAATGTACCTTGAACTGTGGGTTAAGTTTGATGAACATGCTTGTTTTCCTGTCCCACATGAGAATCAAACCATTATTGGCTTCGATCACAAGATAGATGCCCATTGTGCGAATCTGGTAAGGAACCGCCTCCCCTGTATTTCTCTCAACGACTTGGTAGTTCCCTTCTGTCAGGATTAATTCATTGTTCTGAAAGAGATTTTTTAAAAATGATTGAGTATATAGTTATTAAGAGATTAATTTATCTAATTACTCATTATGTTATAATGTATGCTATAGTCTTCATTTTTTTGCCTCATGAAGTTTTGATTTATGTATTTTGTATAGTATGCTTTATAGATTGTACTATGTATGTACTGCATGAATGAATGAATGAATGAATGAATGAATGAATGAACTAACGAATGAATGAATGGATGAATGAATGAATGAATGAATGAATGAATGAATGAATGAATGAATTAATGAATGAATTAATGAATGAATAGTAGTAGTCTTGGCTTCAGTAATGGTATGTGCCAGTCAGGAAGCAGGAATCTAGTTACCCCCAGGAAGAGTTTGATGGCTTTGGAGCAGGTGGTGCCTGTTGTTCCACAAGGGATGTTCTCAGTGATGACTCTGAAGCTGCCGTTGGCATTGTTGTTACCACAGTAGTCCTGTTTAAGGTAGACTCAATTTCAGTCATAAATTTAACAACAGCCAACACAGTATTTTGGTGGACTGTACATTATCTCCAACCACACATGTGGTAAGTCAATCATTGAAATAGTGAAAAGGTTCAGCTTGATGGGAACAGCAGCATCCACAAAGCAACAGCAGATAATGTCCAAACCGTTTCAAATATTTATTTTCAGACTCCTCAGAAACGCCTACAGCACATACCTTAAAAAAATATATATATCTATATAAACACAGACCCTTATTGGTCAACGTGTATTAATACTTGACCAGTAAATAAACAAATATTAGGGTTGATCATTTAGACTATCAAGTTACCCTGCAAGCATACCTTTGTAAGAGTGTATTCACAATCTCCTTCGAAAGTGAATCGTTTCCCATCAAAAGTAATGTAGTGTCCATCTCCATAAATGGCACAGGTTCCATGGCACAGGTTTGTTGTGCACTGCCATTTTCTGTCTTTACAAGTGCTGAAAGTGGCAAAAACAGATATATCAGACTGAAGTCTTAATTGGTTTTAAACCCCAACTGTGGCAAGATGAACTTACCAGGTATTGCAGTCGACCTTGATGCTGTCTTCTGGTTGGTAAGTAGCTCCATTGTGAGAACAAGGACAAAGGTCTGGCTTGATGCAGCCTCCTTTTCCATCGGATACCAGTCCAGAGGGACACATACAGCCTGATATGCACTCTGTGCTGATCTGTGAAGTGAAGATTATTGATATGAAAATTTGCTGTGTACAAATGGTGTTAACTACACGTTAAAGTGGTTCTCAGAAAGTTCTGTCTAAATGCGTGAAGATTCTGGTGGACCAAAAGGTCAAACTTGGCCTTCGTTAGCCATTATCCAATACAGAAAGACTGGGAGAAACTCCCGGGGCATATGCATTGGCTTAATCGGCTTAATCTACCAACCAATCATCTCCGACAACACATTTACATTTACATCATTTAGCGACTTACATACATTTTCATATTTTTTTTCATACTTTTTCAACACCTTCCCCCTAACCCTCCCCCATACACTAGCACACCACAAGCACAGAGCCACGCCTCACAGTTGTGTGATTCGCTCAAATTAAATGATGACAAACATTTTACTCAATAAGGTCCCTCCCATGGAATTATCTGGCCAAAATTGAATCGTTGATGTACTAGGCTTATATGCACTGTGCGCAATAGCCTGTAGACGAGGTGAATAGGAGACTCACACAGGCCATATCCAGAATATTGCAGCTCTTCTGACACTCTAACCCTCTCACTCCTGGGCTTGCATTGGAGCAGTTGAAGAAAACCATTGGTGCAACACATGCTGTGAAAATAAAGGGAATTCATGTATCATGACTCTGTCTTTCACAAAATCAATATGCTCTGTAAAGTGTGTGCTAGGATGGAGAGATTTCAACATGCACATAGACTTGTTCTGCTACCAATAGCATACCATTACCACACACCATATCTGTATATAGGATTTGACATAGTGCCATTAAAAAAACAGTCATTTCAAATTCAGTGTTGCCTGGAACAGTACAATAGCTCAAAATTGTGAGTTGTTTCGACAATTTATATACATGAACTTACATGGCTGTTCAGGTGAATCTCCAATACAACGGAGTTTGCCCTCCTTGCAGGTGCTGAAATAAAATAATGTTAATGGTACTTGAATGTCCTTATGCTCACTGCAGGAAAGCAAGGCTTAAGGCTCTTTGTTCATGAAGTCCCACAACATTAAAAAAAAAAATGGTGTTGTGAATTACATTGATATACAGTTTGAGTATAGGTAGGTAAATAACTCGGTCCATACCACATGGTTCCATCCTTGCTGATGACCTCCCCAGGGGACACCACTGAGCCCTTGTAATAACAAGGGCAGTTGGCTGGTAGAACACACTTGCCCTCATCATCCAGGTAGGTTCCCTCAGAACAGACACACCCATCCACAGGCTCGAAGGTGATTGAACAGGTAAAGTCAGAGTCGCTGTAGCAGCGGCAGGAGCGATCACTGCTTTTTATGCTGTAGGCGTAGACCATGGTGCTAGGGCACGAGTTGGAGTATTTGGCTGGGGATGGCAACAACTAGTGTTAGATGTAAATATGTATAATATTTGTGTCTAATTCTCTCACAATTGACACATCTTCTTAGGTATTATGGTGTGATTGTCACTTACTGCAGATAGTGTCTCTCCAGAAGCTGAGCTGGATCCCCTCGGCAGCACAAGCGTGGACATAAGAGGAGACGGCAGCACACATGCAGTCCTCACTCTTCTCACAGTTACAGCTGTCATACATGCAGTTCTGAATAGAAAAGCACAGTCACAACAACATCCATATTATACCGTAAAATAGTTTAAATGAATTGTGTGTGCATAATATGCACGAATACTGTGCAGAGAAACTATATTTAACAGCAAGCAAGGAAATCCTCAATTGCCCCATAACAGCTGGCATCCCATGTTACATACATTTGTGTATTAACTATGCTAAGGAAACTTTCAGAAATGAATAGTATGGTGAAATGGTCTCACTTCTTTGTACATGTCTGGGCTTATCGCTGCGTGGCATGGAGCAAACAACCCTTTAGGATCAGACAGCTGAGAGCACCAGTGCTGGGCATATTTCTCTGAAATAGTGGAAAAAAAACCCACAGCAATTAGTTAGGCCGACTTTAAGAAACACTTGCACCATTCTCCGTAACATTTAAAACTAACATGGAAAGGTAATAAACCATGCAGCTACCATTGTCAAGACTTAAACTGCAGGGGCTTTCAAAGCTACTCTTGATGTCTGGGCAGCTGGCTCGTGTTTTCCAAGTGTTTACAAAACCAATGGCTGTGCCCTCAGTTACTCCACTCAGGACCTTGAAATCATCTCCTTGGTTGTTGTTGAAGTTCCCACAAAGACCTGTAGGGTGAACATGTATTTAGATACAGGGAAAATAAATAATTCCCAGAACATGAACACCTCAGTGGACTGTGGTGGTTGGTCAACGGATGATGAGACATACCGCAAGTTCTCTGCTGCCAAACGGTGCTTGCAGCAATATAGACCTGCATGACTGGTGAGAGTTGGATTTCCAACTGGATGCCAAAGGTGGTCTGGACGATGATGAAAAATGAGGAGGCTCTGAAAATAGTTACTCCAGCTATAAGGATCAAAGTGGGAAGAGGAAGGAGTAAGATGCAGCAATATGATGTTATGTAAAATATATGTGTCAGTGTTGAATGATATAGCTACATCATCATTACAACATTCCCAATTACCCTTAAATATTCCCCATACAATGGTGAGCTTAACTGTAGGACACCAGTTTCATGCATGCCTAGTCATGACTACATTGATAGTACTGTATGTTTATTGGTCAACTGTAACTTACCAGCAGAAAAGGGCAGCTGAGAATAGATTCCATTTACAAAGGCTTTTCCATTGGGTTGTATGTTGATGACCTGCATAGAGGGGCATTGTGTATCAATATGTGTATTCATGATATTCATATAATACATTCAAATCTAAAACCTAACAACATTGTGGAAAAAACATCTACTGCAGTCAGTTGAGAGCATATCATATCAGTCAAAGATTACTTACAGTGGCTCCTTCTGAGAGGGACAGGGTAACAGCCTTTAGACAAGTCTCACTGTCAGAAAGCCCACACTGCACCAGATCACCCAGTACAGTGAATTGCATCCCATCACAGTCCTGCAAAAAACATGAATAATTTGTCTCAAATATTTGCCTCAATAAAAGGAAATATCCTTCTGAATCTTTCTGAAAAAGGAATATCTCAGTGTAAAACAGGAGACAGAGTAAACGTGGAAAAAAACACATTTCTTCATAGATAAATGTATGGACGCAAGATGAATAGTGTGGTTCTATATCAGGGGTCTCCAACCCTGTTCCTGGAGAGCTACCCTCCTGTAGGTTTTTGCTCCATCCCCAGTTGTAACTAACCTGATTCAGCTCATCAACCAGTTAATTATTAGAATGAGGTACACTAAATTAGGGTTGGAGTGAAAACCAACAGGACCATAGCACTCCAGGAATAAAGTTGGAGAGCCCTGTTCTATATAGTTTGATTTAAATTGTCATCATAAAAAATGGATTTGTCAGACAAAAAGTAAAGAAGCTGGAGAAAAAGGTGTAATACAGACATAATAACTAAAAAGAAGTTGGCGAGTTCTAACAGCTTTGATGAGGAAACTGCATATTGACCTTGGTCAGAACATAAGAGCAGTCCCCATGGAAGGTGTAGGCGTTTCCATCATAGGTGTTGATGTGGGATCCTCCCTCCACTGCGCAGGTGCCAGGACAATCCTTGTCCACACACTTCCACTGACCACCACCACAGGAACTATGGGCAAAATATCAATTATTCAATGGAACTTAGAAATTGTCACCCCTGGAATAACTTTTAGACTCAAGTCACAATTTCTTACCAATCTTTACAAGTGCTTGAATAAGACTCTCCAGGTGCGTAGGTTTTTCCATTGTGGTGGCAGGAGCATTGACTTAAGGCTATACAACCATTCTTGTTGACGTCATCAAAAACGGTGCCTTTGGGTGAGACATGTGTTTATTATGTATCTCAATCCCACCATACTGCCCTACAAAAGCAAAACAACTTCAAAGTGTTTTTCTGTCTCAAAAGACAATAATTTTTTTAACTCCATGATATATTCTGATCAACTGGCTTGTTCTTGCATTAGGAAACTAAATAAATATATAAATAAATATCAGATAATATACCTGGCTATTACAACAGATCAACAGATCATTTGTAGTTGCCTTTGTAACGCAACATAGTCCAGTCCACAATATAGAATCAATTGCTTTACATTCTATCAGTATACAGTCTGCTACATTCCAATGCATTTTTAATTCCATCTCTTTGAAGAAGAGGATGTACAGAGAAAATGTGAGACATTTAAATAAGTCTGCCTACCAGGAGGACAAAAGCAGCCATCTGAGCAGTGTTCCTCACACAGCTGGCCTCTCTCAGGGTTGGAGCAGGTGTCAACACAGGGGTTTCCACACTCCTGGTACTCCATGTTGAAGGGACATGTCTTATCTGCAAAGATAAAGTTATATCAAAATGTTAGTATACTGTTGCAACTAACCAATGTGCAATTTGAATGTTGATAAGGGGAGTAAGGGCATGCTTACAGCAGAACTGTTCAGTCCTCCATTGTTTGGGCTTCCCGCCTGCATGAACACACTGGCGGGAGTACTCTGAGATGGTGTTGCACAGGCAGAAGGACTTGGTGCTGTTATCACAGTGGCACAGGTCAGATACACAGGCCTCAACAAATGAGTCGATGGCCAACAAGTCCTTACAGCTGCTGAAGGCAGGACCGGAGAGCAACTGCTCACAAACTGGTTCCTTTCAAACAAAAACAGAGAGATGTTACAATTAGGACATATACAGTGGAGTCTGAAATGATTGACACCCTTGATAAAGATGAGCAGAAATTACTGAATAAAATAAATTATTGAAATACTGAGCTATATTGTATGCAATACTAATTTGGGAAAATATAGTATTTATTACTAACAGAATTGCTGCTAGAAAGAGATTTTGTTAAACAAGTATTTTTTTTTTTATCTCAAAAAGGTAAGGGTCAAAATTGACATCCCTGTTTTCAATATCTTTCAATATCTCACCTTGCTAGGATAACTTCAATGAGCCTTTTTCTAAAATGTTTTATGAGTTGGAGAACACATTAGGCGGACAGGAGGTTGGTGACACCTTAATTGGGGAGGACGGGCTTGTGGTAATGGCTGGAGCATTCCATTTACGCCGTTCCAGCCATTGTTATGAGCCGTTTCCCCCTCAGCAGCCTCCACTGATTAGGAGGGATCTTAGACAATTCCTCCAGCAGAATCCTTCCAGATCCTTGATATAGTTCGACTGTTCTTATGGACTGCCCTCTTTAATTCAAACCACAGGTTTCAATGGGTCTCAAATACTGACAGAGATGGCCATTGCAAAATGTTGATTTTGTCGCCAATTAACAATTTCTTTGTGGATTTTGATAAGTGCTTGGGGTTATTGTTTTGCTGGAAGATCCATTTAAGGCCAAGTTTTAGCGTCTTGGCAGAGGCAACCAGGTTTTTGACAAAAATGTCCTGGTACTGGGTAAGTTCATGATGCCGTTGAGCTTAACAAGGCCCCAGGACCAGTGGAAGCAAAATAGACCCATAACATCAATATAGCCCCCACCAATAACTCCCACCATATTTTACAGTAAGTATGGGGTTCTTTTCTGCTCATGCATTCTCATTTCGACGTCAAAGATCGCCTTGTTAACGTAATCCTACAAATGTTAACGTCTGTTTGTTAAAAGGCATTGGCACTTGGATAATAACTTGTGCTTTGGTCAGATGACATGAAAATATAGCTCTTTGGTCACGCACACCAGTGGTGAGTTTGGCATCGAAATGAGAATGCATAAGTAGAAAAAACAAACATATCTACTGTAAAATATGGTGGTGGATCATTGATGTTATGGGGTTATTTTAATTCCTGTGGGGCTCTTGTAAAGGTCAACGCTATCATGAACTTTACCCAGTACCAGGACATTTTTGCAAAAACCTGGTTACCTCTGCCAGAAGGCTGAAACTTGGCCACAAGGGGATATTCCAGCAAGACAATAACCCCATGCACACATCAACATCCCCAAATAAATACAGTTTAAGTCGGAAGTTTACATACACTTAGGTTGAAGTCATTAAAACTCATTTTTCAACCACTCCACAGATTTCATGTTAACAAACTATAGTTTTGGCAAGTCGGTTAGGGCATCTACTTTGTGCATGACACAGGTAATTCTTCCAATGATTGTTTACAGACAGATTATTTCACTTATAATTCACTATATAACAATTCCGATGGGTCAGACGTTTTCATACACTAATTTGACCGTGCCAAATTCCAGAAAATGATGTCATGGCTTTAGAAGCTTCTGATAGGCTAATTGACATAATTTGAGTAAATTGGAGGTGTACCTGTGGATGTATTTCAAGGCCTACCTTCAAACTCAGTGCCTCTTTGCTCGACATCATGGGAAAATCAAAAGAAATCAGCCAAGATATCAGAAAAATAATTGTAGACCTCCACAAGTCTGGTTCATCCTTGGGAGCAATTTCCAAATGCCTGAAGGTATCACATTCATCTGTACAAACAATTGTATGCAAGTATAAACACCATGGGATTCTGCCTTCTGTCTCTTTGAGATTAACGTACTTTGGTGCGGAAAGTGCAAATCAATCCTAGAACAACAGCAAAGGACCTTGTGGACCTTGTGAAGATGCTGGAGGAAACAGGTACAAAAGTATCTATATCCACAGTAAAACGAGTCCTATATCGACATAACCTGAAAGGCCCCTCAGCAAGGAAGAAGCCACTGCTCCAAAACCGTAAAAAAGCCAGACTACATTTTGCAACTGCACATGGGGACAAAGATCGTACTTTTTGGAGAAATGTCCTCTGGTCTGATGAAACAAAAATAGAACTGTTTGGCCATAATGACCATCATTATGTTTGGAGGAAAAAGGGGGAGTCTTGCAAGCTGAAGAACACCTTCCCAACCGTGAAGCACAGGGGTGGCAGCATCATGTTGTGGGGGTGCTTTGCTGCAGGAGGGACTGGTGCACCTCACAAAATAGATGGCATCATGATGAAGGAAAATTATGTGGATATATTGAAGCAACATCTCAAGACATAAGTTAGGAAGTTAAAGCTTGGTTGCAAATGGGACTGCCAAATGGACAATGACCCCAAGCATACTTCCAAAGTTGTGGCAAAATGGCTTAAGGACAACAAAGTCAAGGTATTGGAGTGGCCATCACAAAGCCCTGACCTCAATCCTATAGAAAGTTTGTGGGCAGAACTGAAAAAGTGTGTGCAAGCAAGGAGGCCTACAAACCTGACTCAGTTACGCCAGTTCTGTCAGGAGGAATGGGCCAAAATTCGCCCAACTTATTCTGGGAAGCTTGTGGAAGGCTACCCAAAATGTTTGACCCAAGTTAAACAATTTAAAAGCAATGCTACCAAATACTAATTGAGTGTATGTAAACTTCTAACCCACTGGGAATGTGAGGAAAGAAATTAAAGCTGAAATAAATAATTCTCTCTACTATTATTCTGGCATTTCACATTCTTAAAATAAAGTGGTGATCCTAACTGACCTTTTTACTAGGATTAAATGTCAGGAATTATGAAAAACTGAGTTTAAATGTATTTGGCTAAGGTGTATGTAAACGTCTGACTTCAACTGTATATGTTTGTCCACAAAATCAACATTTTGCATTGGCCATCTCAGTCTCCGAATTTCAAACCCATTGAAAATCTGTGGTTTGAATTGAAGAGTAAGCACAGACAAAGGATATCAAAGAGTTGGTAGGATTATGTATGGAGGAATGGTCTAAAATCCCTCCCAATGTGTTCTCCAACACATAAAATATTTTAGAAAAAGGCTTAGTGCCATTATTCTCGCAAGGTGAGGTATTGAAAGGTATTGAAAACAGGGGTGTCAATAATTATGACACCTGCCTGGAGAGAAAGAAAAATATTACTTGTCAACAAAATCTCTTTCTCGGAGCAATTGCATTAGTATAAAATAATATAGTTTAAAAAGAAATGGAGCATACAATATACTGTAGCAGTCTATTCATTTTTGATGATCTTTATCAAGGGAGTCAATATTTTCAGACCCCAGTGTACATGTTGTTAAGTACACAGCAGCCTAGACAATATCCCTATTCTTATCATAAGCCATAAAGATTAACCTACCAGATTGGGGCATTTCTGATTTGAAGGCAGCGTGTTTTCAGTACAGCTTTCAGTTGGACCATCCAATTTCCAGAAGTTTCCGAAGTCAACAGGAGACAATTTCATACCTTTGGCATAAAAATAAATCCAGTTATTATTAAATGTCAACTTTATTCCAAATAATAGGCTATAGTTGACATGTTGATAGTGTCAGTGAAAGAGTACCATGGCTGTAGAACTCATCGAATTGCTGAACTCCATTAAAATCTCCACATAGACCACAGGTCTTGTTTCTGAATTTGATGTCCATCTCCACCTGAAATTGCAGATCATTAGAAGTTTTAGGGCGACAGTTAACACTCAACAAAAACGGGGAATGACTGTAACAAAACTAACATTTAACAGCAATGACAACAATTCTTAAAATGACTACAGGTTAGGACTACCTTAACTGTTGTTAACACAGTCATTCCAAGTGCCCACCACAGCACAGGCCTTCAAATGCAGACATTGACCACACTGAAAAAACCTTCACAACAGAACATTTAGAAAATGCACAATTGTTGTACTACCAAGAAGGAATCCTCCTGGTTCCATATGGCTACCAATCCCAGTTTTGCTTTGATCTTGATGTAGGAGGGAGTCTCTTCAATGAGAACACCAGACTGGCTGAAGGGTAAGGTGGCACTGGAGGAAGAGGATGACAAGCACTAGATTCAAGTAGAACTTAGTCAGACCAACCAATTTTCAATTAGCTCAATTTACTTCATTTAAGGCATTCTCATCTCTATCACTGTAAATGTGTGCTTGAGCGTAAGTACACAGTACAAGGTGTGGTCTCATCTTTTAAGTCAAAGCCACTGGGACAACAATATGATACCCAACAACTTGAGCACTGAGCACTGATAAATACAGCTACATGACAAATTCGTCAGGAACTTACTGATTTCCATTAACAACAACGGAACCCTTGGATAGCTCCACCACTGTGCCATCCAGCTTCATGGTGATCTTGATAATGGTGGGCTGGTTGTCCACCACCTGCCGCCTCATCTGGATGTTGAAATCCTCATAACTGCTATGGCACAGTGAGGTCACAACATAGTTGCAGGTGGAGGGGAGCTGAAAGATGTCTCCGTCAAAGGTCTTGAAGTGGTAGTTACCCCACGTACTGCAGACCTGTCCATTGTGTATAGGACTCACTCCTGGGGAAAAGGACAACCAATTCAGGTTTAATAGCATACAATTTAGCATGTTTTATATTTAGATATAGAGAAATCAATTTGTATAATTATTTCAAATTTTTTCCCCTTTTGAGACCTAGATTTGCTTTGAACTAGGAGTCCATTGGTTGACTTCTAGATTGGCCTCACTCACTCACCATAAGAGTCTACTGACGCACCTATGTGTCAATCTAATTAACATTATAAAAAAATCAACTTCAAAATCTGTCAGGTTAAGCTAAAGGTATCTGTTTTTTTGAATGGGTTCTCAATCCACTGCATCCATGTCGACCTTCCGCATCTGCGGTTGAAAGTGGCAGAGCTACAGAGCTGTTTGTCACACCAGGGGACATCCTGAAAATCGGTATTCTCACGAAAACTTCTGTAGCGTCTGAACGATTTGGCCTACTAACTAATATGACCAATCTATGATGCCACTGGACTCTGATGTCAGTACCACTGATGTGCCAACTTCTGACTGTAGTGTCCAAACCGTTTGGTCTACGGACCCTACAAGTGGCGCGGGACTTGTCTGAAGTTAACCCATACAAATTAATGGAAGTATGGAGGTAGTTTTGAGCCAACAAAAAAAAGGGTTTAAATATGTGTCCAAAAAACAAAAATATTTCCTGAGCTTTCTTATATCTCCAGACACTTCAAAACCTTATAATTTATTTTTTGACATTTATGAATAAGTTATTCAATGCATTTCTATGGGCTTTAGTAGTAAACGCCAAATTCAATATTGGATCAACTAAAAAACCAAGACTTTTCAAAGTACATCCAATCTCTATAAATGAATTTGCTAGGCTACTGATGCTTTTCAACAACAGCTAATCCACAAAACCTGTTGCACTACTTGTTATGACTGTCTCCATCGGGGTTAGCACGTGTGATGAAGCTTACCTGCAATCTCAGTTGTCCTTGACATTGAGGGGATGATGTTAACTGTGGCTTTTGATGTATCCTCTGAAATCAAAGGGTATGTGAATAAGTTACATGAAGTTTTTACTGTAATCATTGTGGAATCCTGTGTATTTCAGGCTCTGTTATATTCATCAATCATAACTTGTGCCTAAAGGCACATAAAGGCAGGACTGAGCATTGTCAAATATTCCCTCTGTTAGGCTGTCCAATTAGATAAACATTGGAGCTATTGTGAGAGCACTATGACATAGAGTAACATACAGTTTATCTCTGTCAACACTAAAGTACAAGGTTAAACAAAGTCATGGATTGTACCTACCACTTTGAGAGGCAGTTAAAGCAATCATCAGTGCCATCCATATTAACAACCATGTGGGTGTCTGTGTTGTTCCCATGGTGATCCTCTGGGTAGTGAAACAGGTGGTATGAGAAAGGTACTTGCTTGGATCTTGGCTTTATAACACCTGAGTGAAGGGAAGGTCCTTGGTTCTTCTGGACGTGAAGGTGTGGCAGAAGGGTTGGCTCCATCCCAAGAATTTCATAGCCCTCTCATACCAGTATGAGGTTTAAACCAAATGTTCTCATTGCGCAGAAAAAGGTGTCATCAACAAGTGGTTCCTAGATTTGTTTACATTGTGACCAAGTTCCAATATTTCTTATGACCAACCAAATAAACCAAACGTTCTGTATGTGTTAACCTAGTCTTGAGTTGAGCCACAACCCAGAAGGACATTGCCCTGACCCATCATTCAGGAGACAACTTCATAGACAATGACCATAACCATTATTATTGCATTAGTTGTCTATTGGATTTATCTAATTTATTTATTAAAATATGTATATGGACTGAATAAACATCAAAACAGATCATAAAGTGTTTGTGTTTATTTGTTTTGTTTATCTTCTTAGCTCTTCATTGCTCTATCCGTATGAATATTATCCAAATGCATCAGAATCTCTCATGGCTTCACGTTGAAAACAAATTACTATCCAGTCTTCTGATTTTCTATAGGAATGTTATATTTTAAAATAAAAGAACACAGTATTTTTCAGGCCAGTTAGTACATACTAGCAACACGCATAATCACCAAAACAGACAGGTAAATTCAGGACATCTAAGACAACCCAAGCCAAGGACAAATCACCTTTAATCCATAGTTTTATATAGAGCCATAGCTGAATGGAACTCTTTACCAATCCATATTTCTCAGCAAAAAGGAAATCCACCTTCAAGAAAAAAATTAAAGAACATCTAATGCGATAGACCATGTGACTGGACAGGAAATTGAAAGCATCAACTGAATGTTAAATGTGTTTCCTGTCAGGTATTTTAATTGTCTGTATTGTCTACTTGTTAAATTTTTGTATAGTCTTAATTTGTAATTATTTGTAATGTCTTATTAATTGGTGTTGGACCCCAGGAAGATTAGCTAACGTTACGGCGTTAGCTAATGGGGATCCTAATAAAAATTCACAAATTATGACTAATTCAAAAGACCAACATAACACGCTGCAGGTGTGTTGCTATCACAACAGTGATTACTGATTCACTCTGTTGTCCTTACACTGAGGCTACAATTCTTATTGTTTCTCTTATCACAAACAGTCTTTACATACAATGGCAATATTGCTCATGACCTGATATGAAGGAAAACCCTTGGTTACATGACTAATTAGTTGTTTTATAAACATGAAACATTTTCAAAATGCCATTAGTATTGTTGCAATGCACAATGTGATTATGCGGTGCTGTAGAATGTGACTCCACCATCTCATGTCCTTATGTCAATATCCTTGTAGAAGGGTCGTTCTGTTTGATTTCAATAACTTTTTGACTGCACCCCGTTTAACTTGAACAAAACTTTCTATACATATTTGCCCATTGTCAGAAAGTCACTTTTTGGACCTGAATGCCAAAACATTAAGGAGATAGAGGTTCTCAAAGTTTACCCTTTTTGCATACCCCACCCTACCATGAGACATCCATGTCTTCATCACTGGAAAACATAAACGGTTTAGTTTGATGTCATATAAAAGCTTGCAAACAGGGTAGTCAAACTATTTAATAATAATACCCCCCCCAAAAAAAAATATATAATAATAATAATACATTTAACCTATAACGTACATTTTCTAAAAATGCCTGAACTTCTTGGCATATGTTGTAGCGTAGACCATATTTTAGATCATCTGAGGTGTTTGTGTTGTGACCGACATCAGTTCAGACACAGCATGCTCTTGAATACTTTCAAATGGTAGCACAAAGATGGTTGGAGGTCCACACATCAGAGAATGTTGACTTGAATGGGAACATCAGTTGTTTTAAATTGTTTTGTCAATCTTCCATACAAAACCTATTGAAATCATAGACATATAGATAATAGAATAGCCATTACTCTTTAAGTTGAGATAGTTTTACATCCCTGTTTGTAAGGTTTTAAATTACAACATACTCAAACATTTACCTTTTCCAGTGCTGAACACATGGATGTCTCATGGTAAGGTGGGGGTATGCAAAATGGGTCAACTTTGAGCATTGCTATCTCAACTTTCTGACCACTTCTACCATACAAATATGAAAGTTTTGTTCAAATCAAAAGGGGTGTGGACAAAAAGTGATTGAAATCAATGGGAACGACTCAGAACTAAGGTTCCAATTGTTTTTTGTTTTATATATATATATACTGTATATATACTGTATTTTTTATTTATTTAACCTTTATTTAACTAGGCAAGTCAGTTAAGAACAAATTCTTATTTACAATGATGGCCTACACTAAGGAATTTGGCGCCACCCTGCGTGGTCGCCTGTTAAGCAGCTCCAGTTGTTCGTGCATAATTGTTGTTTTAGTTAATTTTTTCGTCTGTTTCTTTCATTTTTTTTGCAACAGTTGAACTATAATAGGATTATGGAGTGCTACGGTTTTACAAAGCTTTTAACGGTCCTTTTTATCAGTGAGGGACTTTTTATTTATCTCGCAGCTGAATGTCGACAGGAGTCGTCTATTATTATTATTTACTACAGAGCCCAGCTCCTGGATTTAGCACACGCAGCGCTGCTGCACCCCAGGGAAAGGTTCGATATACCGGACGAGTTGAAAAGGCGACGCCGTGGACGTAGGGCGGGATTGAAGTGTAAGGCGAAGCTGAGGAAGTACAAGCCGGCTATACCGTCTATCATTATGGGCAACGTAAGATCGCTGTATAACAAGATGGACGAACTTGAGGGTCAAAGAGACTATCGGGAAGCGAGCCTAATGTTTTTTACTGAGACTTGGCTGAACGATAACATCCCCATAGAGAACATCACTATCGGTGGGTTCCGGACCATCAGAGCAGACAGGGATAGCGTTTATTTCGGTAAGAGCAAGGGAGGTGGGCTGGCTTTATTAGTTAACAACAGATGGTGTAATCCGAGCCATATTACTCTTAAGGAAGAGTTTTGTAGCCCGGACATTGAGCTGTTAGCCGTTAGCCTGAGACCCTATTATTTGCAGAGGAAATTCATGGCGGCCATTGCTGTTATTGTTTACATCCCGCCCTCCGCTGACGCAAACACAGAGTGTGACGTCATCCACTCTGTTATCGCGAGGTTACAGACAGTGCATCCCAGTGCTTTCTTTGCAATTTCGGGGGATTTTAACCATGCATCTCTCTCTTCAACGCTGCCCACGTTCAAACAGTTCGTGAAGTGCCAAACCAGGAATAATAAAACTCTGGACTTGTTATATGCTAATGTGAAGGACGCATACAACTCCACTGCGACTGCATAACGGACTACATACATTTTTGTGTAGACAACACTGTACCCACCAGGAAGGTACGCTGTTTTCCAAATAATAAACCCTGGGTCAACAGCGACCTGAAGGCCCTGCTGAATGAGAAGAAGAGGGCCTTCAGGGAGAGGGACAAGGACAAATTGAAATGCGTCCAGAGGGAGCTAAAGTTGCAGATTGTTGAGGGGAAGAGAGGGTATAAGGAGAAGATGGAGGACAAGCTGAGGCAGAGCCAGGTGAGAGAGGTGTGGAAGGGTATGAGAAATATCACTGGCTTCAAAAAGTCAAACAGTGGGCAGACAGAGGGGACCCAGGACAGAGCCAATGAGCTGAACCAATTTTTTAACAGGTTTGATACTGGCCCTGTCCACCTCCCTTCCAGCTCCCCAGGCCACACACCCTCACGGCTGTCCCACCCCCACGCTGCTCACAACACCTCTGCTGAGACAATCAGCGACCCCACCTCCACCCCTGCTCCCTCTGGACTGATCCTCAACACCCCCCTTCCCCCCACCTCCCCACCTGGGCTGGCTTTCACCACCAACCAAGTGAAGAGAGAGCTGGAGAGACTACATCAGTGGAAAGTGGCGGGCCCTGATGGCATCAGCCCAAGGGTGCTTAGGGTCTGTGCTGACCAACTGTGTGGAATACTCCAGCGTCGCTTCAACCTGAGCCTAGAAAGGGTCCCTGTGCTGTGGAAAACATCCTGCCTCGTCCCAGTGCCCAAGAAGGCACACCCCACTGTCCTGAATGACTTCAGACCTGTAGCGCTAACATCTCACATCATGAAGACCTTGGAAAGGTTAGTCCTCGCTCACCTCAGACCCCTGGTGTGTACATCACTGTACCCCCTGCAGTTCGCATACCAGCGCAACATCGGGGTGGATGATGCAATCATCTACCTTCTGCAGAGGGCCTACTCTCACCTGGACAACGCAGGTTGCACTGTGAGGGTTATGTTTTTTTACTTCTCCAGTTCCTTCAATACCATTCAGCCCCTTCTACTGGGTGAGAAGATGAAGAGGATGAAAGTGGAAGCACCCTTAGTCTCCTGGGTCACGGACTACCTGACCGGTAGGCCACAATTTGTGCAACTACAGAGCTGTGTGTCAAAACAGGCAGTGAGCAACACAGGGGCACCCCAGGGAACGGTCCTGTCCCCCTTCCTGTTCACCCTCTACACCTCAGACTTCAGATATAACTCTGAAACATGCCACATACAGAAGTTCTCGGATGACTCCGCAATTGTAGGGTGCATCAGGGGTGGGCAGGAGGAGGAGTACAGAAGCACAATCAGTGACTTTGTGTTGTGGTGTGAGCAGAACCACCTTCAGCTCAACATCAGCAAAACAAAGGAGATGGTGGTGGACTTCAGGAGAACAAAGGCACAACTGACTGCAGTCCCTATACAGGGGATGGATGTGGAAATGGTTGGGTCATACAAGTTCCTGGGAGTCCATATGGACAACAGGCTGGAATGGGCTGGTAACACCGGGGCCCTGTACAAAAAGGGCCAGAGCCGACTCTACTTTCTGAGGAGGTTCAGGTCCTTTAACGTGTGCAGTAAACTACTGCATACCTTCTACCAGTCTGTGGTGTCCAGTACCATCTTTTTTGAAGTGGTGTGCTGGGGAGCCAACATAAAAGCTGGTGATGCTTCTCGGGTAAATAAGCTGATCAGGAAGGCTAGCTCTGTCCTGGGGATGAGCCTTGACACTCTAGAGGAGGTGGCGGAGAGACGGATCCTGGCCAAACTGCTGGCCATCATGGACAACGTCACCCACCCTCTGCATGCCATGGTTATGACGCAGAGGAGCACCTTCAGTCACAGACTGATCCCACCACGGTGTGCCATAGAGCGCTACAGGAGGTCCTTCCTGCCGGCGGCTATTAGACTATATAATGCCTCACCGGGGTGCCGTGCCGTCAGCAACACAGACCTGGAACTGTTGGGGTGTTAGGACCTAGTTTAACAATTATGCATCCATCCGTGAGTAACTCTGGTCCGTAGTCACTCATTCACTCAGGACTTATTTATTCATTCAGGTCTGTATATACATACTCATGTACAGTTGTTATATCATATCACGTGCAATATTGTAAGTAATTCTTGGACTTAACTTACGTAGTCATTCACTCAGGAATGCATATTAATATCCTGTCAGCAATTTTTTTTTTTCATTGCTTTTAGTATATCAAATGTGCAATACGTGCAGTTATCTGTAATTTATCCCCGCGCACTAAGGACTGTATTTTAAGGGAATTACTATTATTACCCCAAATTATATCATACACACATTTAGCTATTTAAGTATCTCTTCCTGTCATTTACCTGTACAGTTAATGTAACCATGCAAATATTCACTTACCTGTAAATTTAACTGTATATTTACCTGTACAGTTAATTTAACTATGCAAAATATTCACTTACCTGTTCATTTAACCAGTATGTCTATTAAGTAAACTATTATTACCCTCACTCATATCATACGCATTTTTAGCTATTGAAGTATTTCTCTGCCATCGACCTGTATAGTATAGTTAACCATGCACCATCCACCAATGTATAGTGTACATATTCATCCAACCACCCATACTATGCAATGTCTTTTTATAGCTTTTTTGCACTCCAGACTTCTTGTATTTTTATACTTTTTCATACTGCCGCTCTATGTATCATGTATCGTGTATCTGTCTTTTGTGTATTTTCGTTCTGGCATTTTGCACCTGCCCTATGTTTTGTTGTAGCTGCTTGACAAAAAAATGTCCCCTCAGGGATAAATAAAGTACCTATCTATCTATCTATCTATCTTACAATGAGAGTGTTTTGGCATGAAACAATATGCACATTAAAACTGTGAATGAATGGAATGTATTGTTGAAAGCTGTCTTCCTGTTGCAAAGCATCACTTCATTCGTGATTTTGAAAATGCAATTGTCACTGAAATATTCAAGAATTTTACACAACGATTAGAAATATTCTACCCAACTCGACCTTTGACAAGATTATTGATAACATCTTTAATTTAAACATACAGTCATATTCTTAAAAGTACATTACATTTACATTTTAGTAATTTAGCAGACACTCTTATCCAGAACAACTCACAATAGTGAGTGCATAGATTTATTTTTCACACTGGTAACCTGTGGGAATCAAACCCACAACCTTGGCATTTCAAGCGCCATGCTCTACCGACTGCGCTACATTAGGTACTCATAAACATGTACATAAGTAGCTAAGAACAATTAGCAAACTTCCATAGTATCTTTAAATTAAAATGACCTCTGTTTTATCGCTTGCTGCTAGTATACAGTGGTCTCCATGTGAATTTGTACCGGCTCCGATGCTCATCGGATGTGTCAAGGCCTGCAAATTATTACAGACTACAAAGGGAAGCACAGCCACAAGCTGCCCAGTGACACGAGCCTACCAGATGAGCTAAATCACTTCTATGCTCGCTTCGAGGCAAGCAACACTGAGGCATGCATGAGAGCATCAGCTGTTCCGGGCGACTGTGTGATCACGGTCTCCGTATCCGACGTGAGTAAGAGCTTTAAACAGGTCAACATTCACAAGGCCGCTGGGCCTGCGCCCTCCGGGCACTTACCCCTTTCCCGTGTCTCGCCTGGGCAGAGGGACACCTCTTCCGGAAATTCCCCTTCCCCACAGTACATACACAGGCCTTGACGACTCCGCCGTTCTCTCTCCTCTGCGGAGTCTCGTGATCCCCAGCTCCATCGGCTCCGGTTCCAGCTCTGCCCTGTGGAGAGGAAGATGAGAGCGGCGCGCCAGCTGGTCACGGTCCCGGAGCTGCCCGTCGATGGCAATAGCCCGGGCCCTCATCTCGCCCCTCCGCGGGGTGATCAAACACTGCTCGAAACTGAGCGATGAACCGGGGAACCGACCTCAATTCCTCAGCACCGCTCTCCCACAGTGCCATTGCCCATTCAAAAGCATGCCCCGTGAGGAGAGTGATCATCGTGGATACCTTCTCCGAGTCCGACACCGGCTGATCGCCCAAATACAGCTCGCACTGGTGAAGAAATCCACAACATCCCTCCGGATTACCGTCGTACTTATCTGGAACGGCTCTACGGAGTTCTCCCCTCGGGACGTGTCGAAACTCGACACGATCAGGTGCTGGTGACGCTTTGGCTCCAGCTGGACCCACTGGGATCCCCGCCCGATCGTGGTGCCATGAGTGACATCATATTCCCGAGCGCGGTCACCAACCCGGCGACCTGCTCCTCCATGGCTCGGAGTCTCTCCTCTTGCGCAGGTGCCCAACCGGTTGGACCAGCTCCCTCTCCGCGCCTGTCCATGCTCACACTAGAAAAAAAACTGGTGGAAAAAGAAAAGGTCCCTCAGGATCGACAGGTTATTCTGTGATGTTGCAAGTGGTGATGGTGAAAAAGGAGGCAAAAAAAAGCTAAATAAAAAACAAAATCTCTTTAATGAAAAAGAACACCGACACACTGACAGCATACCAAGCGTGAAAACAATAATCTGTGAGGGGTAACACAAACACACAGAACTTAAAGAGAACATAATGAGCTAACACAAAACTGGTATGGATGATAAGGGTGTTGCTGCCATCGTCCCACTGCCCCCGGATAGAACACCGGCGAGGAGGAGCTCCGGAGAGGAGGAGGTCCCGCAGCTCTACGCGGGGCATTCGTTACAGTTATATTGGAACTAATGGAATAGTCCCAATAGTGCAACCTAGGCTTGGCCAAACCTCCACATTGGAAGTTCAGGATTTTACAACTTGATGTTAGATGGTTCCTCACCCTGAAAGTAGTCTATGGGCCAGGAGAAAATGTAATCCATAATTCGGTTTTCTTTAAACAGCCACTACAAGCTTCAGCTAACTAAGCTAACAACACCACTAGCTAACAATCAATGGAAGAGACATGTGTGAGGCACATGGGGGTATGTGAAACTTACTCCTCAGCCTAAAGTGTCCCCACTTGCACTAGCAAATAGCTAGCTTTTCGCATGGCGCCGACTGGTAATGCACTGCAGGATTGCCGGAAAGGCAAAGGTCCTGGGTTTGAGCCTCATTGTGAGACAAATCCCCTTTTAGTAACATCCAACGAAATATAACGTTTATTTCAGATTATTTGACCATGACATTTTGACAATTACCCACATGCCCCCATCACTTCCATCAATGTTTTGCTAGCGGTGGCTAAAGTTAGCTGACATTTATAGTGACTGTTTATAGAATGGATTACAGTTTCTCCTGGCCCACAGACTACTTTTAGGATGAGGAACCATCTAACAACATGTTGTAAAATCCTGAACTTCCCCTTCAATAAAGCCTATCTTGCTTTATGTATTCCTGTATGTACTGTATTATAGCTTTCAATTCATCTAGAAATTATATCAACATTTTAATTTAATCAACAGGAAGAAATGTCAGCCCATCTAGCCATTTAAGACCAGATAAATTTAACTCTGCACTGATGACCTAACCTCTAAATGTAATGGTGTAGCAATCTAATCATCCCATAGTTTATTAATCACTTGAAACAATTGCCATTAAATGGTCATTCCCACTTCATTCACTGCCACTCCTTTGAATCACCAGGGTAAATATTTAGGCTGGTCATAGCAATGGTTGCGCTGCCAAAATATGTCAGCATTACGCAAACAGGATCTGGATCCTGGCACTCATGAATACATGTCCATTTAAAAAGTAATAAAGCTGTATTTGATGTAATTGATGTGATAGAATTATAATTTGAAACTAATCTTTTTATGCGGGACCTCCCTGATATGTAGGTCAGTAGGCCTTATATTTAACCACGAGTGAATCAGAACAACAATTTCTCAAGAGCAGTGCAATGGAGAATCCCTTTGGCAGTCTCACAGAGACTTAGCTATTCAATCAATCCTGCTGTATAACAAAAAAGATATACAGTACACACAGTCCCCTTCATATTTATTTGTACAGTGAAGCAAATTTTTTTAATTTGGCTCTATACTCCAGCATTTTGGATTTGAGATCAAATGTGTTATACAAGGCATGATGAGGTTATTTTCATGCAGATCTGTTTTGCAGTTTAGAAATTAAAGCACTTTATGTATCTAGTCCCCCCATTTGAAAGTTTCGGAAAACCTCTAACTGTGGCTGAATTTATACTCCAACAAACGTTCACCGTAGCAAGACACCAGTACTTAAAGCTTCAACCTGTGACATGCATCGAAATCACTGTACTTAGCCCTCTGTGTGGTGCATGGTGATGTCACAAAGCCTCTACTGAGTATGTCTAGGGGAGTATAAATTCAGCCATTTACAACATTTGCTAAGTGAAAAACCTGATCAGCAATGTGCCCCTATCTCCACATATTGTTACTATTTTGTACACAGGGATTTTAATTTTACAGTTAGAACACATTGGTCTGTGGTTAGAACTCCGTGGAGGGAGTGGGGGATCACTTTCTGGGAGGAGATTGTCAGCGTACATTGCGTGTCACTGAGAGCCAGACAAACCTGCTCAATAGTCTACATCCTTATTGTAACTAAGCAGACTAAAAAATATGTAACCATAACGAAACAAAGTGTGGTAGATACATACTGTACATTTGGTGTGATGTTATCATGTTGACAACTGAAAAAAAGCAACAAAAAATGTTGTTTGCATTTCTTAACTGGGAGCTTTAATTTCTTAGTGGGAGCTTTTCATTCACAGTTTAGATGTTAATGCTGTTACCTATATTAGTTCTGAGCAAATTAATTAATAATACTATGCAAGGCTTTGTTAATCTCTCAAGATGTAACAATATCCTTCAAATGTTTTTTGAAGACTTTTTCCTATACATACTTGTAGCTATAAAAAAGTGTTTGATGAATTATGGAATGTCCGAGCATCTGTTTGTACATTGGGTTCACCAATGACATGGTACTGGTTCAAAAGCACTTCCCACCTCTAGATACACAGGTGGATCGGCTGCCCGCAGGGAGTGTCAGGAAGCAGTGAATCAGATTTGTTGCAACAGTGCTGGACAGAAGACCTTACGTGGTGAAACACTTAACATATACGTCTGTTTGCAGATGCAATTACACAGTCCCTGCTGGGTGGCCATACCTCAATATTTGTCAGACCTTTCTTCTGCAAATATTTGTAGCTCATTGGTGCCCTCTAAGTTATTTATGAGCCCAAAAAAACATTCTAATCTCTCACATTATTATTAGCATACAACCACTTTGCCAAAATTACAGTCTAGCATTAGCTTAAAAAGTATAACATGTACCTAGGTTGTAACAAATGGACAGACAGATAGACCGACCAACAGACAGATCATTGTGTGAGTCAGGGCAAGGTTCATGTGGCTGAGACCTCACGCAACGAGGGTCGAAAACCTCTCTGCCTCAATTGTGCGTAGCTGCATTTAAATTTGTACAGTACAACAACAGTCGAATGTTGAAAAAAAAAGTCAAATATGTCTCATTGCTAAAATGAACCCTTTTCTATCTTGACTTCCCACATATGATGATTGGAAATGTGGAATTTGCATCATGCTGGGATTTTCTCTCTCAAGCTCAAATAGAACAACATCAGGCATTACCAAACAATGATAAACTCCTTCAACCAAGTGACATTGGACATATGACATTATAGACTGAACAAAAATGTAAAACGCAACATTGAATAGTTACAGTTCATATAAAGGTCTTACTCACATCGGCTACTAAGAGCATAATCACAAAGTCGTCTGGAACAGCTGATGCTCTCATGCATAACTCAGTGTTGCTTGCCTCAAAGCGAGCATCGAAGTGATTTAGCTCGGCTGGTAGGCTCGTGTCACTGGGCAGCTCGCGGCTGTGCTTCCCTTTGTAGTCTGTAATAGTTTGCAAGCCCTGCCACATCCGACAAGTGTCGGAGCCGGTGTAGTACGATTCAATCTTAGTCTTGTATTGACGCTTTGCCTGTTTGATGGTTCATCAGAGGGCATAGTGAGATTTCTTATAAGCGTCCGGGTTAGAGTCGGGCTCCTTGAAAGCGGCAGCTCTACCCTTTAGCTCAGTGCGGATGTTGCCTGTAATCCATGGCTTCTGGTTGGGTATGTACGTACAGTCCCTGTGGGGATGACGTCATCGATGCACTTATTGATGAAGCCAGTGACTGATGAAGTACTCCTCAATGCCATCGGAAGAATTCCGGAACATATTCCAGTCTGTGTTAGTAAAACAGTCCTGTAGCTTAGCATCTGCGTCATCTCACCACTTCTTTATTGACAGAGTCACTGGTTCTGCCTGCTTTAGTTTTTGCTTGTAAGGAGGATGGAATTATGGTCCGGTTTGCCAAATGGAGGGCGAGGAAGAGCTTTGTACGCATCTCTGTGTGTGGAGTAAAGGTGGTCTAGAGTTGTTTTGCCTCTGGTTGCACATTTAACATGCTGATAGAAATGAGGTAGAACGCATTTAAGTTTCCCTGCATTAGAGTCCCCGGCCATTAGAGTCCCCGGCCAGGAAGGCTGAGGAAGTACAAGCCGGCTATACCGTCTATCATTATGGGCAACGTGAGATCGCTGCATAACAAGATGGACGAACTTGAGGGTCTTGTCCGTGGGCAAAGGGACTATCGGGAAGTGAGCCTAATGTTTTTTACTGAGACTTGGCTGAACGATAACATCCCCATAGAGAACGTCACTATCGCCGGGTTCCGGACAATAAGAGCAGACAGGGATAGCGTTTATTCTGGTAAGAGCAAGGGTGGGGGGCTGGCTTTATTAGTTAACAACAGATGGTGTAATCCAAGCCATATTACAACCTTGTACACCTCACTCCACTCTACAGGCCTTTGGTCCAACAGCAGCCTGCGACCACTAGGACCATTAGGAGATTGTCCCCGGAGGCGAATGAGGCCTTACAGGACTGCTTTAAAACAACAGACTGGGATGTGCTCTGTGAGGCTCATGGGGAGGACATCGATGGACTTACTGATGGCCTGCATAACAGACTACATACATTTTTGTGAAGACAACACTGTACCCACCAGGAAGGTACGCTGTTTTCCAAATAATAAACCCTGGGTCACCAGCGACCTGAAGGCCCTGCTGAATGAGAAGAAGAGGAGGAGAGGGACAAGGACAAATTGAAATGTGTCCTGAGGGAGCTGAAGTTGCGGATTGCTAAGGGGAAGAGAGGGTATAAGGAGAAGATGGAGGACAAGCTGAGGCAGAGCCAGGTGAGAGAGGTCAAACAGTGGGCAGACAGAGGGGACCCAGGACAGAGCCAATGAGCTGAACCAATTTTTTAACAGTTTGAATACTGGCCCTGTCCACCTCCCCAGGCCACACACCCTCACGGCTGTCCCACCCCCACTTTGCTCACAACACCTCTGCTGAGACAATCAGCGACCCCACCTCCGCTCCTCTATCTATCCATCTATCTATCTATCTATCTATCTATCTATCTATCTATCTATCTATCTATCTATCTATCTATCTATCTATCTATCTATCTATCTATCTATCTATCTATTGAACCAACAGCCTGATCAACTCTATGTGAAGATGTGTCGCGCTGCATGAGGCAAATGGTGATACTGAGTGATTTTCTGATCCACGCCCCTACTTTTTTTTTTTAAGGCATCAGTGACCAAAAACAGACGCATATACAGTGGGGAGAACAAGTATTTGATACGCTGACGATTTTGCAGGTTTTCCTACTTACAAAGCATGTAGAGGTCTGTAATTTTTATCATAGGTACACTTCAACTGTGAGAGACGGAATCTAAAACAAAAATCCAGAAAATCACATTGTATGATTTTTAAATAATTAATTTGCATTTTATTGCATGACATAAGTATTTGATCACCTACCAACCAGTAAGAATTCCGGCTCTCACAGACCTGTTAGTTTTTCTTTAAGAAGCCCTCCTGTTCTCCACTCATTACCTGTATTAACTGCACCTGTTTGAACTCGTTACCTGTATAAAAGACACCTGTCCAACCTCTCCACAATGGCCAAGACCAGAGAGCTGTGTAAGGACATCAGGGATAAAATTGTAGACCTGCACAAGGCTGGGATGGGCTACAGGACAATAGGCAAGCAGCTTGGTGAGAAGGCAACAATTGTTGGCGCAATTATTAGAAATTGGAAGAAGTTCAAGATGACGGTCAATCTCCCTCGGTCTGGGGCACCATGCAAGATCTCACCTCGTGGGGCATCAATGATCATGAGGAAGGTGAGGGGTCAGCCCAGAACTACACGGCAGGACCTGGTCAATGACCTGAAGAGAGCTGGGACCACAGTCTCAAAGAAAACCATTAGTAACACACTACGCCGTCATGGATTAAAATCCTGCAGCGCACGCAAGGTCCCCCTGCTCAAGCCAGCGCATGTCCAGGCCCGTCTGAAATTTGCCAATGACCATCTGGATGATCCAGAGGAGGAATGGGAGAAGGTCATGTGGTCTGATGAGACAAAAATAGAGCTTTTTGGTCTAAACTCCACTCGCCGTGTTTGGAGGAAGAAGAAGGATGAGTACAACCCCAAGAAAACCATCCCAACCGTGAAGCATGGAGGTGGAAACATCATTCTTTGGGGATGCTTTTCTGCAAAGAGGACAGGACGACTGCACCGTATTGAGGGGAGGATGGATGGGGCCATGTATTGCAAGATCTTGGCCAACAACCTCCTTCCCTCAGTAAGAGCATTGAAGATGGGTCGTGGCTGGGTCTTCCAGCATGACAACGACCCGAAACACACAGCCAGGGCAACTAAGGAGTGGCTCCGTAAGAAGCATCTCAAGGTCCTGGAGTGGCCTAGCCAGTCTCCAGACCTGAACCTAATAGAAAATCTTTGGAGGGAGCTGAAAGTCTGTATTGCCCAGCGACAGCCCCGAAACCTGAAGGATCTGGAGAAGGTCTGTATGGAGGAGTGGGCCAAAATCCCTGCTGCAGTGTGTGCAAACCTGGTCAAGAACTACAGGAAACGTATGATCTCTGTAAGTGCAAACAAAGGTTTCTGTACCAAATATTAAGTTCTGCTTTTCTGATGTATCAAATACTTATGTCATGCAATAAAATGCAAATTAATTACTTAAAAATCATACAATGTGAACTTAAACTCAGTTAAATTTTAGAAATTGTTGCAAGTTGCGTTTATTATTTGTGCCATTCAGAGGGTGAATGGGCAAGACAAAAGATTTGTGTCTTTAAACAGGGTATGGTAGTAGGTGCCAGGCACACTGGTTTGTGTCAAGAACTGAAACACTACTAGGTTTTTCACAGCCAAATTGACAACTGTGGGAAGCATTCGAGTCAACATAGGCCAGCATCCTTGTGGACCCTTTCGACTTGTAGAGTCCATGCCCTGACGAATTGAGGCTGTTCGGTCAGAAATCTTGCGAGGATCACCTGGTCGAGGCAAATTTATGGTGAAATGATTGTCTTTCCACTTCCGTATTATGGCCCCAACAGTTCTCACTGGGACATTCAGAAGCTTAGAAATGCGCCTATAACCAATGCCATCATTATGTTTTGCAACAATTAGGTTGCGAAGGTCTTGAGACAGCTCTTTGCTTTTACCCATCATGAGATGTGTCTTGTGTGACACCTTGGCAATGAGACCTTTTTGTAGGCCATCAGTTGGGACTGAACCAGCTGATATTAATTTGCACTGACAGGGGGCTGGATTGCTTTTTAATTACTGATAGTTTTCAGCTGTTGTCTTGGCTTTCCATGGCTTTGCACCTCCCTTTCTTCATGTGTTCAATACTTTTCCCCTGTGTCATTTCACATTATTACACATAACTTAATTTCTGAACTTATTTGTTTTGGTTTCTTTGTATGTATGGATTACTGAAAATTTCATGTCAATAGCACCTTTGGAAATATATTTACTGAGAAAAATGGTGACGTGTTCAATACTTATTTCACCCGCTGTATGTTTTTTTGGGAGCAAATATAAGATTGTGCCCAAGTAAGCTTACAACCACAAGTATTTTATGTGCAAGTAAGCCCATACTGTATTTCCACACATGTACTTGGGGATCGTATCATGTGCTATTGAGATGTGTCTGACATTGCGCACGTTCATGTGGGCTTCCCCTCGTATTTGATTCTACAGCTGCGATAGAAAAGACAGATTAATAAAGTATATCAGTTTCTATTCAAGTTTATCAGAGGTAGCTGATTGCAGTCCAACTTTGGGCATTGTGCAATTGGGTGAGCACTGTTTAACAAACAGGAGTGGTGACCAAGGAGGAACCACAACCCACTTATCAGTGGGTTGTGGTTCCTCCTTGGTCACCACTTGTGATAACTGTTGCTACAGTTATCCTGAGGGGTATACTACAAAGCAGGATCGATGCCAGCTAACTTGCCTAAATATTCTGAAATAACTTCTTATTTTTTGAAAAGATAAGCTTGACACAGGCATGATCTAATTGATTCACATATTTAAGCTTAGCTTTCAATACTAATTTAATTTGTTTTATCAAAGTTAGCTGGCCAACTCATTGAGCCTACTTTGTAGTATACCTGTCAGATGTGTTGGTGATTCTAGAAAATGCCTCAATATTTTGTTTACCTTTTATATTACATTGCATTTGCTATAACCAAATACATTTACATTTTAGTCATTTAGCAGACACTCTTATCCAGAGTGAATTACAGTTAGTTAGTGCATTACATGTTCATACTTTTTTCCCCACTGGTCCCCCGTGGGAATCGAACCCACAACCCTGGCGTTGCTAGCGCCATGCTCTACCATCTGAGCTACACGGGACTAGGGCCTAAATACCAGTACTATAGATCCCATGTGAAATATAATGGTGAAACATACTATACATATTAGAAAAAAATATCAGTAGCATTTTACATTCCAGCACGGGATCATTTGGTAACAACATAGTAAAGTAAGGTAACGACTTATAGTTACACTCCATGAAGACATTTTTCAGTTCATTTAATCAGAATTCTTTTGTTGTTTCAGGGTAAATATCTATGCTTAAAACAAAACTGCTCCTCCCTACACATCACATAACTAATTGTGACCATCACATATTCCACTATTAGTCAAGTTTCATTCAACATTTTCCAAGTGTACAAGCATAGGGCTAACCCTGAAACACGGCTCCTTTCCTGAACCATCATTCAACTGCTGTGTGAAAAGTACTCTCCAGAGGCCAAGAGAAAATAAACCACTGTGTGCTGCAGGAAAGATTTCTGTTTTACCATCACGGATAAGTTTACAGTCATAGACCCAATTTACCAAAAGAATCACTTTGTAATAGTCTTGTTTAAGTTGAACACTTTCAGACATACCAACAACCTATTCTATGAGTATAATAGTGCTCTCTGGCATATAAGATAACTGGGTTATGCATACATAATGGCTGAATGTATTATATATACTGTATATTGCATTCTAACAATTAAATTGTAAACATGGTACTCCATCAACAACCTAAAACCTTTGCCTAAGGTGTAAATAGTCTTTAAGCCTATTAACCTATGAAATAAAGAGAAGAGTTCCAGCCTTTGTTCTAGAAGGGTTTGGTGGTGGTGACAGATGCTGGTGTGGTTGTGCAATATATATAAACGGGTGGGTCTAATCCTGAATGCTGATTGGTTAAAACCACATTCCAGCTAGTGTCTATTCCACAAATTACCAACGGCTAAATCTAGGACGTTAAAATGCCTATTTACTCTGTTCCATCTGACTGCGCAATCCACTGTCTCATCAGCTCAGCCAGGCACTTTATAAATGTAATATAAATAAATAAATCTCTACTATAAAAAGTTTCTTTTAACTAACATTTAGTTTTCAACAGCAAAATATTTGCATAAACCTTGCTCTCAGTCTCCAAGACATTCAAATTCGATCAATGTAATGAACTTGTCCGGACAAGACAAAACAGGCAGCGTTTCTCAGCCAGTCGAAATCATGAATCAGCTGGCATCATTTGTATGAATATATACAAAGAAGTTTAAATTAAAACAAGGTAAAACACAACAAAGTGCAAATACTTTGCGGTCTTTCCAGCTTCAGTTGGAAGTGATTGTGTTAGCTGTGTTCTTGGCTAGCTCCTCTGAACAGATGCCAGGCCATCCGGCTTGGGTAGCAATCCTAGATTTGTGTCGGGACTAGATCTTGTGGAAGGTTGAAATAGTATGAATAAATGCATAAAAATAAAGTTTTTAATAAAAATGACAATAATTATTTGAATGTTGTTAACCCGTTGTATAAAAGGGATAATGCCCTCGAAGCCGGTGTTTGGAGGATATATTGGCACGGTTTGCCAGCCCTCAACTTCACCTCAGGCCTAACACCCGTAACAAAACATCCTCCAAACACCGGCTTCTCAGGCATTAGCACTTAAACAATAGGACATACCTAGGACAAAAGAGTAAAAGTGATACAATCAACTTTAATTGGCAACACCCGTAATATGATTGGGAGCAGAGAAGGCTTGGCCGTTGATACATATATATTTTTTAACCCATAGAACTTAAAGGCACGGGGAGGACAGGCAGTGATTCAGTACGTACCTACAAGTTAAGCTACAGTTAGCCAACAGACATATGACTAATGGCCACAGGCGTCAAGAAACCCTGTTGTAAATTGGGCGTTCTGTATGCTTAGTTATTCAGTGGTCTATAAATAGACAGATTTCATTAGATACTAAACATGTCCTAGAGACATATTAGATACCAATAACCCCGATTTGGGACAGAACAACTTTGGTTGGACACACAATTGTGTGAATATTTGAATATAACGCCGGCACTTCATTCCTTAGTGATTTGTTTTCGAACATATGCGTGCACACACACACACATTATTGGCAAGAAGATTATTTCTCATAACAGTCCTTTTCTCTGACTGTTTAAATTCTCACCTATACACTAAAAATCATACACAATGGCTAGGATTTGCAATAGGGTCATAAGGTGTTCAGGGACAGTGCTTGTTTTCAGGTAAGACATGAGCAGAGAAGACTGCTGCAGTCATTAGAACATATTTTAATGTATGCTTGTGTAACATTAACCCTGGATCTGAAACACAAAATAAGCACATCTATGGACAACCCCATTGCTCGGTTGGAGAAGAGGGTCAGACAATTAGGGCATTTTCTTGCCAGTTTCCCCTGAACTCCAATTCTTCCAGTTAATTTGCCTTTAAAGTACAGGGAGAGGCCTAAGCCCTTTCCACAACAAAAGCACAGCCGTAAATATTCTGTACGCACATGGACATATAAGGCAGATTTAACGCAGTGAAATATTAGTCAAGTGAGTGAAAAAGTCATTTGATATTCATTTATAATAAGTAAAATATAAAAAAGAATTTACACTGTACACTGTATCAATTCCAATTTAAATGAGACAGACAGGAAGGAGAAGTGTGACTTGTTTGTTATGAACAATGTGGTGTCTTCACAAGTGGCAGGGGGAGCTTGTGCAGCTCTGTGGTATACCAGGTAAGAAGACCTGATCTGGAAGCAGTTTAGAATTGTTCTGAGAGCAGATCACATAGGCGCTGTGACACAGTATCTCTGCTTGTCCTTAGTGTTAAGCGGTACATCTGAAAAAAATGAGAGAGAGGGGTTAAATAGGTGGGTCAAGTACGCTGAAAACTCCTTTCAACCACCATTTAAGAAAGAGTGAAGAGTTGGTGACAGGGTCCTGGGGTGGAGAGTCATTCTTACTGGAGGGAGGTGAGGGCTACATACCTGTGCTTGAGTATTAGGCTCCAGTCTCAAGAGGCAGCCAACCTGGGTGGTCTTCATATGGATGACACCAGCGCCCACAAAGTTGGAGGGGTTCGGATCTACCCCATCCAGCAAAGCAGCACCAAAACCGATTATCTGGAAAACAAAACAGACACCAGATTAATGTTAAGACTAGACAACACATGCCAACATGCTGACTAGACTCAGCACGCGCGTGCGTCCGCTTGCGCGCATGTTGATTTTGTCAATTCACAATTCACACTAGACGCAATCAGGAGACGCAGGTTGAAATATCAAAACCTACTATATTAAATTTGGGGACAGGTCGAAACACATTAAACATTCATGGACATTTAGCTAACTAGCTTGCTGTTGCTAGCTAATTTGTCCTGGGGTTGTTAAACACAACGTTATTTTTTCCCTGGATCTTTGTAGAAATTTGAGTCACACAAAATCGTGTGTTCTCTACTCCGACAAGTCATCCACAGATAAAAGGAGCAAACAAGTTAGTTTATAGTAATCTCCTCTTTCAGTCTTCTTCTTCTTCTTCTTCTTCTTCTTCTTCTTCTGTGTACTTTATATGGCAGTTGGTAAGCAACTTTAAGGTGCATTACCACCAACTGGACTGTGGACCTCAGTTCAGCTTTCAATCACCCACTTGTGTATATGCTCCTGAAAACCAATGAGGACCAGTTTGGATGAAATGATTGAATAATGTGCAAATGTATTTTGCAACGCTCAACACCTTGTAGTCCATGCCACGCAGGAGGTGTGGTCAGCATGCTACACAGTACTGCTAGTTAAGTCAGGGTGACCTTCATGCAGTTTCTTCACTTCAGTCTTTCATTTCTATCAACAACAAAAAAAAAATCTACTTATAAGGTGTATATTTTGAATAAAGAAAAGGCTGATGAACATACAAAAAACAATGAACTAATCCACTAACTGTTGTGCTGCTACTAGGCAACCAACACAAGTCAAGACAACATCTCCATAGCAATTCTAATCATAAAGGCATCTCACCTTGGCTTTGGTAACCTCTGTGTCCATGGAATGTTTTGCTTTGAAGATCTTCTGTACCTCTTGCTGAGGGCTGTGGGTAGAGAACGTCAGAGTGATATACCACTAGCAGCTTCGCCCTCAGATGTTAAGGATGTGTAATTACACTAGGTTTTACCTTGTTGCTGAATGATGGAAAATAGATACGAATGTATTTCCATGCAAACGCGTTGACGTCCTTGCACAATTTTCACATTTAGTTGCGTTTAATTAAAATGCATTAGACTACCTACTACAGAGATGTCTTGATTGCATACATAAATCAATATTTGGTAGAAGCCCTTTCTGGAATACCAGTGAAGCTTTTATTAGTCACCACAGACTTGGCACACACTCCTGGGGAAACATTTATCCATTCCTCTTGGCAGCGTTGCTCAAACTCTAATGGAATACTTTCACAAGACAATGTGTACCTATTCTGTTGGCATAATGTTGGCTTATCCGTCACATTTAAATATACAGTGAGAGACAGTAAACACTATTTATATCAATATTTACACATGTAGGCCAATCTGAATGAATGAACCCTTTTGTGTCCTCGGAACACGAGGAAGAGTAAACTGTCACATTGCCAGAGGGAATATTGTGTCCATATCAAAAGAGATAAAACCATGTGATATATGCCCAAGTATATAGCAGAGATATACTGTATGTTCCCTTACGCTCCAAGTTGTTTCCAGCGCTGAAAGAAGACCTGCGATGTCATCTCTGTAGGCTGGAAGAACTTGTTTAAAGTAATGGGCAGTTTAACAGCAATGTTCTGGAGAGTTCCCCCGTACCTGTGGGTAGAAACAGGAGTAAAACAATGCTCAATAACTGGAAAACCGATACAGTAGCATTTCCAACAACGTTCATGCAAACATTTATCACCAATCTAGCAAATAGTTGCAACCTGAAAAACACACTGATTTGCAATGAATTTAGCATATAAAAGGAAATAAACTCTTACCTAAACTGGATGTTGAGCACTGGCGCATCCACAAAGTCAGACACACACTCAATGTTGAGTATTTGCTGGAGTTGTGCACCCCCATCCACAGTGGGGTCTGCAGGCTTGGCATGGACATTCAGTTGTAGGGGAACAGTTAAGAAAAATTCACAATAGGGAGCAATAAATGGCCACTAATAAACAATTCATAATATAAACAGGGAGTGCTTTATTAAAACAGCATACTGAAATTTATGAAAATGACATAACAGCTTCTAGTAAAAGATATGAGCCTGCAGAGTATCTTGGCAGACCACAGAGGCAGCAAAATGCATGAGCTGGGTTGATGTCTTGTTACCAAAGAACACATACATCCGACCTGTATGTTGGAAAACAAGATAATTAATGAAACCCTAAGATCTAAGGGTCAAAACCTGATCATAAATCACACTTAGGTGCATATGTATTTTTGCTGAGGCCTACTCACCCAGATTCTGTCTGAATTCAGACTTCAGGCCGATCTGGAGGAGCTGGTTCTCGTATAGGACACCATTGTTCTTGCAAACAAACCTGTAAGGGAATGGCACAAGTGGTAAGCATCTCATATCTGGTATCTTGGGCTTAATGTACTGTATTGTCTTCTCAGGTTTGAATTCCAGCCATGACGGGAGTCCCCCAGTGTACAGTAGGGATATACCTAATGTCCCTTTCACCAGCGCAATCTGCTGTGAGCATGCAAGTGTTTTCAACAGACTCCACTGATGAAGTCTCTTACTTGTCTTCAGGTTCTTCTGCAGTGGGCAGAGAGGCGTTGGCATATGCTACTTGTGGAGTATTCGGCAGGAAACTGAAGTCAAGAGTGAGATGCACAGCGAGATTGTAAAGGGCGAGAGGGGCACATTCACACCAGGGTTTAGTAAGCTCAGGAGGAATCAATGCAGTTAAAAAGCCCTTCCCTACCCCTGATATTTGACCCACTGACACACTCTTCCTTACCTGGAGAAGTTCTCATCTGCAACAGGCCCCACTGCCACTGGTGTCTCTACAGGAAAGGCTGCTATGTTTTCAGAGAAGACATCCACCAGCAGGCTTGCCCCCTTGGAGGCAGGAGGGGCAGAGTTTTGAGTGGTGATGGTGGGGGTGCTGCCCAGGCCAAGCAGGTCTGTGGAGGGAGCGGGGGACGTGGCCACCTTAGCAGAGGTAACGGTCACAATTACTTAACTTCGTTAGGTCAGGATCTGAACCAATCAACCGCTCCAATAGGTCTTACGGTTTAAAATCGTTGATGAAAGTACAGAGCAGTGCAACACACACACCATGCAAAACAAAACAAACCTCTGGGGTGGGGGGGTCTGTAATTATTAGGACTATACAATAAACAGAAAACAAAACCAGTAAAAACCTAAGAGTATATACTGCTAAGTAATCAAGCTCTCACAAAAGCAATGCGTCATCTTAGCATCTGGAATTGTCTTTATTCCATGAGCAGATCAGATTACATGATGTTGTTAGGACAGTGTATTAAGGTTAGGGAAGTGAAAGTGAAAAACCCAGCATGAGCACCCAAAACAACCAGAACCTGAAAGAGGGGCCCAGCAGAGAGCAGCACAGGGACAGCAGAGGCCTGGGGTGCCATGGGGGTGAGGGGGGCCTGCAGGAGGAAGGAAGAGGAGACCGGACGTGGCCGGTTGGTAGCGGCTACGGTCGAGGCGGGGGCCAGAAGATTCCCAACAAATGAGAGAGGAGAGCTCTAATGAAAAGATGAACAGAGGGGAAAACAGTGAAGGCAGGACAGAACGAGAGAGGTGATGAGAGTTCCAGAACAGGCAGCAGAAAACACCAGGACAGAAAGAGGAAATGTAGACACCTGAAGAGAGAAATAGGAGGCTCTAATAAGTAAACAACACAGGACAACAGTAATACCTTGGCATTTGTGGTAGTGCTGCTGTGGTCTGCAGTACCCCCATTGACACTGCGTTCTTTGCGGTTCTCATCCAAATCGGGGTGCAGGTTTCCTGGTCCCTTCTTCCTCTTAAGTTTGGCCAGTATAGAAGACTCCCTCTCAGGGAAGGGAGGCATCTCCTCCAGCACCGTGGCCTTGAGGGGAGAACAGAATGAATGGGGAATGACCTGTGGTGGAGGAACTGGAGGCTCTACAGTCTATCTACCAACAAAGACTTTCTGTGGGTTGTATTCTGAACAACTAAAAACAGCTAAGTATAATATAAAACAGTTGTTTTTAAATTGCAATAAATGTAAAGAGTCAATCTTGCCAACCTGCTATCTCGCTGCCATAGAGGACCACAATGGAAATAAGGATTCAGGCTATATTGTGTTTTAATGCTAGATCATTTTTAATGCATGCAATGTCTCCAGCTGGAATCAATCAATCAGGCTTATAATGGCACAAAGGCAGGGTGGAATGTCACCGACCAGTATGTCAGTGCTGGCGATGCAGCTGAGGCGCAGGTACTCCACAGCACGCTGCTGTAGCTCAACGTCTGCGTTGCGGAGCTGGCTGTCTGAGCGCAACACCTCCTGGATGGTGCCCTTCACCTCAGGGAACAGGTTGATGAACTTGATGTAGGCTGAGAGCAGCAAAGCCCGAGTGGGCACCGAGCACAGGTGGAACTTGGAGTGGAGCAGGTCAAACTGGATGAATGGACTAAGGACACAGTTCCTGGATGTTAGTCATAGTGACGCCTGTTCTCAGCTCCAAAGGATATTATTGACTGTACATTTCTACAGCTGAGAATAACAGTGGATCACTGAAATATATGGCATTGATTGGTTACTAACCTTGACCTTGAATCTCCTGCTATCAAGTTCCCAAACTCCCCTAGAATGTAACCTCCGACCTTCACCAGGTTCTCATGGCAGGCCGGGGCCTGGAGTGCCTGTGGAAAGGAAGGAGAGTCAGAGTTATGTATGGAATAGGATAATGGATTGGAGTGGGTGGGGACTTGGGAGCAACACAACAAAGGGTATCAAGCGAATCCCACACAAACTCCAACCAGTGTGGAGGGATACGGGCTGAGAGCATATCAGTCAGCAGATCTTAACATGGTATGTCATGAAGTTGAGATTCAATCTGGGCAGACCAGCATGTGGGGTAGCAAGTCTGAACATGGGGACAAATGTGACTATAAAACAAAACAGCTGAAACTATGGTGAAACTGACAAAAGGAAAAATGGGAAGGCTCACTGATTCGGAAAGGATGTATATCTGCAGTAGACATCAATGAATCGGATGTCAGAGTATGCAGTGGTGGAGAAAATGGGCAATGAAGGAGGAAAGAAACTGGAGAGGAGGGAGGGCTCAAGACTGCACATCCACAAAACTGGGATGAAGGGATGGAGCAGCAGTCTGCATGGGTCTGTTTTAGGATCTTACAGTGACCTACCAGTGAGAGACAGTGAGACAGACACAAGCAGAGAGACTGGAGAGAATCAAGTCATCTCATATTGCTGTACCAAAGCACAAGGCGGGCTCATAGTTTCCTCCCTGAGAAGACAAAGACAGGGTTAGTGGTGAAGAGTGAACAACGCTCTCCATCCCCCTGACCTCACAGGTCACATCCAAGCAGGCAGAGCCTGTGATGAGCATCGGAAGTGTGCTGCTTGAAACTAATATGATTGAGGAAACACACCTACATCAGAACAGAAGCACCATTTGTCAATCCAGACGGACAAACATTAGGTTACAATGAGTTAGGTAGATTTCCCCCCCATGGCTCAGTTAAAGACAGATTATTCACTAAAATAAAATAACCACCTCGAACACTGTCTTGGCAGCATAACCTTGCACTTCATCTCTGTTGATGACGATCTGGATGACGCGGTACCAGACCTCGTCACTGACATAGTCCCCAGCAAATCGGATCAGGTTGAGGATGGTGTCAACATACCAGGTGTAGTCAACGGCATACTTCTCTGCCAGGATTGCCACCTTCAGCACCTGTGGTGAGAGGTAGTCTTATAAGATCAAAGAACGCTGAACAACAATGGCATTCATGTTTTTGTTTAGTTCTGAGGAATGTATTCTTCCAAATGACCTCCGTGGCATTTAAAACATGAAGCTATCATAACAAACTTTTGGTTGGTGAAATTAGAGAAATGGTTAGATGCTGGGCTACAACTCACTATCTCCTCTCTGATGGAGTAGTCTGCAGTCTCCAGGTAGCTAAGCATCTCTGCTACAATCTGTTTGGCGTTGCTGCGGTCACACATGGCATAGAGCAGGTCCACAGCACGCTGACGCACACTGACATCTCTCTCTGTCTGCAGGATTCGACCAGGTCAAACACAAACATCAGGACTAAGGCAGAGTCACACTAACAGGAATAAAACAGTCACAGACTTACATACAGTATGTACCCAAGAAGACACTGTGAGTACTAGGATTGGCAGATGTAGCTTGTGAACGCAGGTACAGGTGTGTTAGCGTACTTTGAGGGCATTTATGACCGTATCGATGTGTGTCTTAACGGCCTCATGGGAGAACTCAGAGCTGGCTAGGGTGCACATGCTCTCCAGGGCCAGGTAGCGCAGGTTAGTCTCCCGGTGCAGGAGGAACTGGCCCAGCTGGTTACAGGCTCGCACCAACAGAGTGGGCTCGCTGTAGGGAGAAAGACAGACATTGGTGCCATTGTCACCAGGACAGTCCAACTAAACACATACAAACTGCATTTCTTGAATACATCGGTCCTCTGTAGCTGCTGGGACTGGGAGAGGGACTGACCTGTCATGGTGAATGATTAGACTGATGGCCTCAAACAGCACAGCGTTCTTAGCGTTGGAGTGCTGCACCTTCTTTGACTTGGGAGGCTCCTGGGCCTTGTTCAGAATGGTTTCCAGACACTCCGTCAGACGGCCCCGGATCGCACCATCCTCTGAGGGGGCAGCGAAAGGGGGGACAGGAAAGGGTGAGGAAGGATGAAAGCACAACTATGTTCATCCCGCCAAACACTACAGCCCTTTTCTGAGTAATATTATGTTCATACAGTCAAACGCCCACACACGTCATCATGCTCACACAGCTTCTTACCAGGCGGTGGATAGCACTGTAGGAGACGCAGGAGCTTGACAGAAAGCCAGGGAGCTGCAACAAAATAGTAGGTGTAGTCCTGCAGGTCAGTGGAGGCCGAGGAGACTATCTAGAGAATAGGAGGACATGAGACATGACTAACACATTACGCCTCAAGCAAACAACTGACTAATATCTAAGGTTTATAATGATATTCAATGGTCAAAACCTGAAATAAAACATGATATGTTGAAAGAAGAAGAAAGAAAAGCCCTGCACACGGCTACATGCCTACCCTGCTGAGTCTGGCTACAGCCAGGGAGACAGAGGTCTTGAAGTCCTCTGGGCTCTTCTGTGCCAGTGTGGTGATCAGGCTGGTGGCAGAGGTCACCACACCCTGCGGAAAAGGGAAGTAATACAACTGCCATTACACACAAACAGCTAATCATTAATATTCCCATTAAATGTTTTGCATGCAATGTTTTTCCCTCATTATGCCCACAAACTATTCATTATTAATGTGGCTCAGACATAGCCCTAACAATGAAGACAGAACGTAATGGTGAAAGAATTCTCATCCACACCCCCACCCATCCAAATCTCCCTCACTAAAACCAAAGGTCCTCAGTCCTCTCATAACCCCTGACCCCATGGTAGGCCATACCAGGTGCTGGTCATTGAGCAGATGTACCACCCGGGCGGTCCACTCCCCCATGGGCACTAGGTCTGGAGAGGTCCTGTTGAGACGCAGTAGGCACAGGGCAGCACTCTGCTTTACACTGTCCATGGTGTCCCTGCAAGACAAACCCTTGCAAATTATGACAGTCCATCAGCATCACTTAAAAGGCACTGTGCTTAATGGGTTTTTTTTTTTTTACAAAGAGGTCTGAAGGACAAAGTTACAGCCTCAAATGTTAAACTGACAGAGAGGGTACCTCAGTCTGCGCCACACCACTACCCTTTCTTACCCAGCCACCAGGATGCGGGGCACCTCAGCTGCAAAAGCCTCAGCCATCTCCCTGCTGCCCACATTGGCAATGCAGTGCAAGGCCAGGTTCATGAAAGTGGGATTCCTGCTGGAAAGGTCATTCTTTATGGCATTGTTGATAAGGCTGATGAGGTCACTGTTTGAGTTGACCAACACTGAGATGAACAGGTAACCCTGTGGAGTTGGATAGAAACAAAGGAATTATCAAACCTGAAATTAATTAAAGTGAAGTTATCATAATAGTTTAACATACACCTTGAGAATGGATTGGACAAAACACTGATTTATAACACAATTAGATACATAACTTAATCCACTCACTTACAGCCATGCAAACAAATTCAAAGACAGCCTTCTCTACTCACAATTTGTTTCTCTGTATACTTGTTGGAACTGAGCAGGTTGACTGCCTCCATGTGGCCAAAGTCGATGTCATGGCCAAGAAGGAATATGAAAAGCAGCTTGCACACATATTTCTTCTTACTGTATCCATCTAGTGCTTTGTCTCCTGCAGAAAAAGAGAAAGGCTGTTGTCATGACTATGAAGATTTAGAAGCTAAAAAAGGAAGGAAATAATAATTTTAAGGCAAGCCAAGTCACCATGACTGATCACATGTGTTTGAGAGCACAGAGCTTTAGTGTTCTTCCCTTTTAAAATGAAACCTAATCTGAAGCACAGAGTCCAACAAGAGCAACATGCTAACCATTCCTATTCTGGGACCAAAAACGTGATACAAGTATGACATTCCATGTTGCTAGGTAAATCAATCCCACAACCAACTGTAGTTGAGGAGAGGGTGAGTCAGCACCACAAGACAGGAAGCTGAGTGCAGCACAGGAAGTTCCTCTGGAAAACAGGGGAAAGGATTCCATCCTGCTGACATACTGTGCCCCCCTCAGTTTCCTGACAGAACAGTTGACTCAATAACTCTCCCTATCCAGCTATTCCATTTAGCTTCTCCCTGCCTCACTGAGCTTTAATATAGCCTATCTCTCGGGTTAGTTAGGGACTGTCAATAAATTATTCAATGTAAATGGAACAATATTTTATGAATTTATAGTTGGTTTGTGGTTTTTAAGTCATTGAAATTTGGAGGTATTGACCTTTTAAAATATTGTGCCATGTCCCATAGGGATATCGAATGTGAATCCAAATTGACCATGGGTGTTACGATTGGGCCATGTGCAGCTGTGCTCTACATTTATGATTAGCCTAATTGGGTGCTGCCAGCTGTGGGCAGGATTAAAATAAACCCAACCCACGGAAAACTGTTACAGTACCCTTCATTCCATGACATACAATTTTTTACTATCATCTCTCAAATCTCAGTTTTGGACAAGACTGACTTTATGACCAAAACTATCCTATTTACACTGGAGTAAATTTTGACACTAGAATATATTTTCAAAATACAAAGTTGCTTTTTAGCCTGCCTCAGTGGTAGCCTAAGTACTCCATCTGTTTGGAAGGCAAGCCTTTCCATACAAATTTGTTGTTTCATGATAAAAATTTGCTGGCCCATAAGCCCCTCAAAAGCAACTTTGCAGATAGGCCCTACATGTTTTCTACCCACCAAAACACAAATCATCTGATTTTATAGAAGCCACTATCCATTCTCACTTCGGAACAGCTGCTAGATGGAACAGGGGGTAGAGAAAACACTTCTGACATTCAGCGTAGCTGCATGGTGATCTCCTGTGAATGACTACAGTGTCTGTGCACAAACTTTACGTTGAACCTTCAGACACCAAAGTGTGTTCACACCCAGATTTAAGGGCCTTTGCTTACCTTTAAATTTTGAGCGAATATTGGCCAACTCTTTGTTAATTCTCTTGATCTCTGCTTCTTTACTTTTACCTGAAATGGGAAATAAAACATGTTATGTTATATGTTCAATGTCACCTGTATGGTCCATAAGCTCAAGACTGAACTACAGCACTTGTGGAATGGAACAACAGTTGTACCACAGTACTCATAGACTGGGCTAAATTATTGTTTATTTTATTTTCTGCAAAGTATGTGTATTGATGTTCCCATGAACCATGAACTGGGGAGGTGAGGTCAGGAAATAAATTGGATACCCTTCAGGAGAAACGGTCCTAGTAGTAGGATGCCTAAATTACGGCATGGATTTAGGTCAGGAGAGCATACCTGGGTCGGGAGGAACAGATCCAGACCAACGGTTTAGGATCAGTTTTTTCTGCATGGATCTGTAGCCTGCCTCATTCACACCTACATTGAAGTTATGAAAAGTTGGTAACCTTCACTGTCTCTGCTATGGATTTAGGCAGGGAAACTAGTGCTCTAAATAGACTAATTTGCTCACGAAGCACATTTAGACATCCATGGCTCTAGTCTAGGTGAAAGTTCCCAGGCCTACCACCACAAAACCCTCCTCCACTGCAGCTGGGTTTCTTGATGGTAGTGTATACTATCCAGCTACTAGTGTTGTTATTATCGGAATACACATTCATTAAGACAGAGTATGATGATAGTTGCTTGAGAGAAAAGGTAGTTAGTAGTTAGCCAGTCAACATTTGTAGAGGTACCTAGCAAACGAGTGTGCTACTAGATTACAGATATACCCAGCACCAAATCTGTGTAAATTATCAATCTACAACGGTGTAACACCAGCCAGCAAAAATGATGAAAGTCACCATACCATTTTTAATTCCTGACTCTGTGACCCACACCCATTGGCTAGTTTGCTAAACTAGGTAGCTAGCTTGGCGTGACATTAAACCAGCTAACTAAGTATAACTAATACAGTAAAGGCTTGAATTGGCTGTCCGTGTAACTATCTATTTGCCTTTATTTCACAGGATGGACGTTTGTTTAGGAAAACAGTTAACTACCGTCTTTAGCGGGCTATTTTTGCTTCAATCTTGCTAACGTTGGCTAGCTATGTTGGCTAGCTATCATAGTTAACGCCAGCTTTAGCTAACTGTTAATTATGTTAGCTACAGTACCATTAACTGACGTTGGCAGGTTAGCTAGTTGCTAGCTAATTAGGTAGTTAACTATCCACAGGTAATTGTTTTGTTTGTTAATTAAGTAGCTAGGTAGTTAAACATGGAGCGCGCGTGCCTTTACGTGGGATAGCTTGTTTCAAAGTTAGCCTTGAATTCCTCCCAAATGAAATGTAGCTAGCTAATCAACAACATAATTTACTCACAGTTCCTAATGTCCGATATAAACACAGCGAGGCCACGCATTCCATCTCCTTTAGAGACTGCAGGCATTTTGTTCCACGCGATATTTTATTTTTAGCCTATTATCTGCAGTCAGACCGTAAATAAACTGTATTTCAGTTGTTCGGGAGTAGGTTTCTGTCCAAGAGGCGGAGACATGCCGAGTAAAGACTGGGGCTCAGGATGTGTACACGTCAGAGGACAGGCATTTTTAGAGGGAATGAGCCAACTCCAAGATTCCCAGGGTGTGAAAAGTGTTGCAGTAGGCCATTCATTTCAAGTACAGTGAGTGGTGGTGTTATTGATGCATGGTCAATGTTGTTTCAGAAATGCTTTTAGTTAGTATAATCTAGCAGAGAGAGACAACAACAAATTGATGGATAAACACAGATACATGTAACTTTATCATATGTGGATTATGTCATTTTGACTGCATGGTACTACAATCTATGTGAAAGTTATCCCTTTTGTATCTTGCAGGCCTATTCAGTATGTATTTAGTTTGAGGCTATTTTCTACACGTTTCATCATGTGTGAAATTAGTGTCCATGTTGAGATTTACCTTTTTTTTCCCTTGGCCCTTCACACGGTGGTGCTGCGGTCACCACTCTTGGAAATCACCAAGAGTTGTTGTTAAATACAGTCTATTCTTGCATGCAAACACAAACTCTTTGGGTGGGGGCCGCTGTATCATGCACAGTATCATGAATGATGATGCAGTCTTAGAATTAGAGGCAGTGGTAGGGCCTATCTCTGTTCATCTACCTAAAGCATGGCTGCTACTCAGTTTATTATCTATGCATAGTCACTCTTCCCCTACTTACATGTACAAATTACCTCGACTAACCTGTACCCACACAGACTAAGGTTGGAAGGAATTAACTTTTTGAATGCCAGAGAGACACAGTGAGCCTCTTGATACAGAACACGGTGATATGCATAGAGCCCCCTGAAAAGGATTTCTAGGCTGGAGTAAGAGAAGGTAGGACAATATGTTCTGAAAACTGGACAACATTTGGCAGATCTTTTCTTTGATACGGTACATAGGCCTATTTGTTGCTGTCGTACTCTGTACATTGTATTTCTTCTTATTCTCTCTACATGTTCTCTGTCAGATAATATTATCAAGACTATCCCCCCATGGAATTAAACACCCACTGGCAGGTTCATGGCCATATAGATAATATGATTTGACTTCCCGTTCACTGTTGCACCCAGAGCTTTTCTTTAGCTGTCATTCATTCTGTGGATCCATGTCTTGCACAAAGTGGACCTGACAGCCTGAATTTCCATTGAACCATGCATTCATATTTTCTCATCATGTCCAGTCTCTTGACTGCACATGTTTACCCACTGCCCTCCTACGTCAAACCTGTCTTCCTGCTTTCACGTGGTCAGCCATGGCTATACTGTTTTCATGGGAAACAGTTATGGCGAGACAAGATGCAACTCTCACAGTAGAAGGGAAATATTGTCCAGATGAACTGATACAGATTTTCTGCAGAGAGTCAATTATCGCATACAAATAAGAAGGTAACCTATCTAAATGACTACCGCCCCATAGCACTCACGTCGGTAGCTTTGAAAAGGCTAGTCATGTCTTACATCAACACCATCATCCCGGAAACCCTAGACCCACTCCAATTCGCATACCGCTCCAACAGATCCACAGACAACGCAATCTCAATCGCACTATACACTGCCCTTTCCCACCTGGACAAAAGGAACACCTTTGTGAGAATGCTGTTCATTGACTACAGCTCTGCGTTCAACACCATAGTGCCCACAAATTTCATCACTAAACTAAGGGACTGGGACTAAACACCTCCCTCTGCAATTGGATCCTGGACTTCCTGAAGGGGCCGCCCCCAAGTGGTAAAGGTAGGCAACACATCTGGTCCTCAACACAGGGGCCCCTCAGGGGTGCATGATTAGTCCCATCCTGTACTCCCTGTTCACCCACGACTGCATGGCCAAGCACGATTCCAACACCATCATTAAGTTTGCTGACGACGCAACAGTGGTAGGCCTGATCACCGACAACGGTGAGACAGCCTATAGGGAGGAGGTCAGAGACCTGGCAGTGTGGTGCCAGGACAACAACCTCTCCCTCAATGTGAGCAAGACAAAGGAGCTGATTGTGGACTACAGGAAAAGAAGGGCCGAACAGGCCCCCATTAACATCGAAGGGGCTGTAGTCAAGCAGGTCGAGAGTTTCAAGTTCCTTGGTGTCCACATCACTAACAAACTATCATGGTCCTAACACACCAAGACAGTCGTGAAGAGGGCATGACAACACCTTTTCCCCCTCAGGAGACTGAAAAGATTTAACATGGGTCCCCAGTTCCTCAAAACGTTCTACAGATGCACCATCGAGTTGCATCACCACCTGTTATGGAAACTGCTCGGCATCCGACCGTACGGTCCAATACATCACTGGGGCCAAGCTTCCTGCCATCCAGGACCTATATACTAGGCAGTGTCAGAGGAAGGCCAAAAAAAATGTCAAAACTCCAGTCACCCAAATCATAGACAGTTCGTTCTGCTACTGCACGGCAAGCGGTACCAGAGCTCCAAGCCTAGGACCAAAAAGCTCCTTAACAGCTTCTACCCCCCTCTCCCATTTTTGTTTTTACACTGCTGCTACTCAGTTTATTATCTATGCATAGTCACTCTACCCCTACCTACATGTAAAAATAACTTGACTAACCTGTACCACCACACATTTACTCGTTACCAGTACTGCTTGACGAAGAAATTTCCCCTCGGGGATCGATGTAGTATCTATCTATCTGTCTATCTATCGATCTATCTATCTATCTATCTATCTATCTATCTATCTATCTATCTATCTATCTATCTATCTATCTATCTATCTATCTATCTATCTATCTATCTATCTACCCACCCCTATGTATATAGCCTCTTTATTGTTATGTAATTTTATTGTTACTTTTTACTTTATTTTTTACTTTAGTTTATTTAGTAAATATTTTCTTAAACTCTATCTGTTGAACTGCATTGTTGGTTAAGGGCTTGTAAGTCAGCATTTCACGGTAAGGTCTACATGCATGTGACAAATTACAAATGACATACAATTTGATTTGATTTGATTTGATTTGAAATGTGTACATGTAGCCTACATCACTACGTGAGATCCTCCCTGGCCCATCAACCCAGACTCATCCCCTCATCAGCCATTCCAACATTAGTGACAAATACAGAGCTCTTCAATTAGGTGCCTCCACGTCATTTCTGAAGTCTGCTCATACTGCATATCTAGTGTTAACAGTTCTATAATTACACCATGTTCCTGGAACTGTGATATGCATGTTTATTGTGTAATCTGATCTAGACAGTTGGCCAACATGGTTACATCACCACCACTGCCATATTTTTCTCAATATATGTTTTTTTAGATATTATGTATGTTTACAGTAAGAGATATTTCTTAACCTTTTTTTTACACAATAGTCTTATATATAAAGGTGACAGACAGGTGTTCAATGTTTATCGAATAGGTTCCAATGGATACAGGGGGAGAGTAGAAGCTTAATTCTGGTTGTCACATGGGTGATAGATGCAGAGGAACAGGATGAAAAGCAGGTTTTCTGATAATCAGATGGGTGAGCATAGCTTTCCTCCCCCATAATAGAGGACTCTTCAAAAAGGGCTCTGACAAAAGACTCTCCTGCTGAAAGAGAGATGCATACACTCAGTCTTCTTAATTAACATCTCCTGTACACGGGAATCACAGGCACAGGTATACAACAAACATTGACAATGTAGCACAAAGAATCTATGACTATACCAAACAATTAAAAATAATTTTCAAACATCATTTTTACCAGTCTGTTCCTATTATTAATTAGTCTAGACAATATTTCCCAGTTTTAGTGATATTTAATTGTACAATGAAGCTAAAACATTTAGTTTGTCTCTATACTCCAGCATTTTGGATTTGAGATCAAATGTTTTATAAAGAATGAGGTAATTGCACAGAATGTCACATTTTATTTGAGGGTATTTAGAAAAGACAGCACTATTCGTCGTCGTCGTCGTCATGAATATGTCACAAGTATTTGGACAAATGTACTTTTAGTGTATTAAATGTAGTCAAAAGTTTAGTATTTAGTCCCTTTTACATAGCACGCAATGACTACATCAAGCTTGTGTCTACAAACTTGTTGGATGCATCTGCAGTTTGTTTTGGTTGTGTTTCAGATTATTTTCTGCCCAATACAAATGAATGGTAAATAATGTATTTTGTCATTTTGGAGTCACTTTTATTGCAAATAAGAATATAATATGTTTCTGAACACTTCTACATTCATGTGGATGTTACCATGACTACAGATGATCATGAATGAATCGTGAATAATGATGAGTGAGAAAGTTACAGATGCACAAAGATCATGCCCCAAAAACATGATATTTAGTATGATATTTATCATTATTCACACCAAGCACACATCAAATTCCACGTAGAAATGATTAATTGGCCTCAAAATGAACATTTTGCCATGGCCATCTCATCTCAGTCTTGAAACCCATTGAAAACCTGGGGTTTGAATTGAAGAGGGCAGTCCATATGCGCAGCTAAAGGATATCAAGGATCTTGATAGATTCTATATGGAGTAATTGTCTAAGATCCTTCCCAATGTGTTCTTCAACATTTTAGAAAAACCCTCAGTGCCGTTGTTCTAGTAAGGCGAGGTATTGAAAGGTATTGAAAACAGGGGCGTCAATAATTTTGACCCCTACTTTTTTGAGAAAAAAAATATTACTTGTTAAACAAAATCAATTGTATTAGTAAATAATAATATAATTTCCTCACTATTTCTCCAGTATTTTAATGATTTATTTTACAAAGTAGTTTTTTCTCATCTTTATCTAGGGTGTCAATAATTTCGGGCCGCACTGTTTGTATTAAAATACCCCAAAATAAAAGGTGTAATTTTGTACTGTTGCCTCAAATCCAAAATTCTGGAGTATAGAGCTAAATTAAAAGTTTTAGCTTCACTGTACGGGAATGAATGTTCCATTACTGTTTATTCTCATTTCATGCATTGTATCATAATAAGGAAATGCATTAAGAAATTAGAAATTGTAAGTAAAAAATCTGGCTGAGTGAAGCATTGGAATATGATTTTAATAACACAACTTAAACTAGAATTCAATTATCATCTGTCCTTATATACTGAGGCCAAATTGACTGAAAGGGTGTGAAGGAGGGTAGAGGGGAGAAAGTGGGGGTCAATAGGTAGCGAATCAGAGTTCAGTACTCCCCATGCAGCCCCTCCTAAAATGAGACTCTCTCAGCCTGATCTGGTTTAGGTTTTAGACAAGCTTGAGCATTGTAAGAGGGACATTAAATATGGGGGAGGGGGGTTACCTATTGTGTATAAAATGTTTCCCTTCAATCAAAACATTTGACAGATGAAAAGAGAGGTTTGAGCAACCCGTCAATAAACAGATCTTTGAATACATTTTTCAATGCTTGGCAAAACATTCTAACAGACAAATATTTTAAACGTCTTCAGTGTGAAGGTCACGGTATTCATGAAAGCTTCTCTGGCATGGTGACTCACGGCTCAGCCTGGTTGTTGCCGATGTAGAAGAGATGAGGGAGACACAGATTAAGTAAATCTCATGCTTTGCAATAATCCTGCTCTCCAATCTCAATGCATCTCAAAAGGCTTAACCATTCAATGTGCTCAACCAGGACATCACAGTTGTCTGAAATCTGGGTCTTCTCAATGTCACCATGCATTTATCACAAGGGTGTCTGTTGTCCACACAAAGACAGCAGCGATTAAATATGATTGCACCCTGACCCATCATTGCATTGACAATAAAGGAGTCAAAATAGGCCCTTATTTCAGTGTGCTTTATATTTTGTAAGACTTAAATTGGGAACCAAATTCAATATGCGCGTAATCTATCCAGTCCAGACAAAGGTCCATGCAAATGAAAGACTAAATGAAACCTGACACAAACCAATAAGAGTGTAAATGAACTTGAATGAGGGGATAATGATGAATATGCTGTCTTGCATTATTTCCGGATACTGATCATTAGGCTGTATGAAGATGGTCCAGGCTCCATGGCTACTTTAGAGAACATGAATACACAGGCTTCATAGTTCTATTGGCTGGAGTGTAGAGGGACTGAACTCCATAACTACATTAGACATCATAGTGATGGATCTGACTCTGAATTGTAAGTACGTATATTTGAATGGGCCAGGTCCCATATTGAGTTTCCCACAGACAGGATGTGATGTTGTGAATGTGAATGTGGCTGCTGTTTCCAAAGGATAATTGACAGAAAAATGTGTGATCTGTACATTACAACATATATGTCAAATATGTCAGGCTGCTTAATGGTAAACCTATTGACAAAATGTGACATTTAAAACATTTTTCATTGTATTAAAAAAAAGTGCAAGTGAGGGTGGCTTGTATGAAAACCTAATCAGCTAAACAGTATATTATAGAAGGCTTCACAAAAATATTTCCTATAACTAGAATAATTTCTGAGATATTACTGGATTCCTGGCCTCATTACTGCACTTTTCCCACCACAAACTGAAGAGAGGTCAAACCATATCCATCCCCTTAGACTATCTATACTAATTAGGCTACACATGAAACCATATCCTCATTCCTAGATAGACACCCAGCCATCCTCAGATTTCGGTATCCCCTCACTCACAGAGGTCCTAGACCTCTCATGTAACGCACACACACACACACACACACACACACACACACACACACACACACACACACACACACACACACACACACACAAATCCACCCAAATATGGTGTAGCCTGCAACTGTATACACTGCACAGAACACTTCACACAACCAGTATTGAACTATTTTCCACTAATCCGGCTAAAACTGGCTATTTTCCAATTCAGTCGGAGGTAGAAGTGAATTGGGCTGCTGAGTAGCCTCTTTGCACATGGTCTAATTAGATGCGTATTTGAGACGCACAAAGCAGCGAGTGGTCAGTCTTGTTTACGGTCAGACATGGATAGACTACGTCAGTCTCTCAGTCTGGTGACCGAGGAGTGGAGGTGGAGACAAAGACCAATAAAGCAGGAGCGGTTGCGTGAGAATGTCTGAATAAAAGATTAGTCATGTGTTGCATTTATTTTTCCAAAAGGAAACCCTCATTATTTGCACTTTTAATGCAATCACCAACGGTGTGAGCTTGTAAACACAAGAATTGCTCAAAACGTCCACATCATTATTATAACGACCCGTGTTCATTAACACATTTTATTATGTTGTATCAAGCCCCCATAGGAACATAACGCCCCTGCTACCTTATGTTCGTCATACAGTAGTCTAACATGTGCGACTGGGTCCTGGAGTTTTTCAGGAAGTATAGGCCTGGACTGCGATGGGAAGCGGGGCAGGAGTATCTGTCGCCACTATTTAATATACTCTTAGTTACATTCATATTTGGTCTTTTCTGTGGGCTTTACTCAACAGGTGTCTTTCAAAACGTTCTCTGAACACACTCAAAAGAGAACAAAGAGGAAGACTACAATGACTAATTGTATACCAAACAAATGTACAAATGTCAAGGTCAACAGGTCACGTTTTGTGTGTGCCGGATAGATCTCTTATTTTGGAAGCCGCAAAACCGTGCAGACGCGGGGCTCTGTCCATTACGCTGGGGTGCTGAAATTGTTATAGGAATAAGTAGTTGGGATTATGTTGTTAACATTTTTTAAATAAAATTTGTATATGACCTGGGATGTTTTGTTGTTGGTGTAGGCTGTATGATAGGCTTACATTTCCCTCGTGCAAGCAATCACAACTACACCAACAGTGCCTCATTATTATAGGCTACTGATTCCCTTCATAAAAGTAAATATTTTGTAATCATCAGTGTGCGACATTATTGAGAGATTAGATGTATAACCAATAGCATGTTACATTTAGGCATAGTGGTGATACTACTTATTGTCCGCATAGTCCTGACACGTGCACTCCCCTCCTCCTCCTCCTCCTCCTGCTTCCCCCCCCCCCCATCCCCCACCCTCTCCCCACCCCCTCCTTCCACTCAGTGTTCATAAATACTGAGGCGCCTTATGCTTTGAGTGAGAGACTCATAGGTATAGCATAGCAGTTACATCAGTAGCGGACTGCCTTACTTATTCTCACTCAAACATATTAATCAAAGGAATTTGACATGTATTCAAACAAGATTGACGGGCCACGCAGAGGAAGGTCTTTCGACTCTATGAGTTCTTCATTGCATACTTGTTACGAGGAAAAGCAACTGAATAATGAGGTAACTTATATTTATATTTTAAGTAAATAATAACTGGCTAAACTAAACGAAATTATTTTTCATGCAACAATAGAAATTAGCAGTTATTTTACGTTGAATTGTGACTTGTAATTGGGTGTCATTAATAAGCTTTTGGTAAAGGCTTGAATAATCAAACATGAAGCATTTTACTTTTGACTTCAATTATCACAGATAAAGCATTTACTTTTTTGCGCCAATCTGTAATCTTACACTCCACTTCATTAGTTAATTTATTTTCCTCATCAGAGTTTTCCCCTCCCCTCTGGTTAGGTTTAGCTAGCTCTCTTAGGGGTGCCATAAGCCACCTAAATCTGGAGACAATTGAGATGTGCAGCCTACGTCATACAATAAGGAGGTCATTGCAAGATACATTATTGTAAAGTGAATTAAAGGAGAAGGCAGTCATAACTTTTCATAACGCTTACGCCGCAGATCTTCGCAGACATCAGACTAGAAAGTTAATTTGTCTGTAGTCACAACGACCAACTGCATCTTGATTTAGGCCAATCATTGAGAAATAAACTAAAACCACGCACGTACTTGATAAGCATTTGCGAGTTTCTGTACAACATGTTGACTTTAATTGTATTTCCTGTCAGTAAATGTACATTTCATTTAGCCTCATTAGCCTATTTCAATCATGCTTCAAATGTTCTGATGATCGGTATAGACCGACCCCAAAATACATTTGGCATCAACTGAAATTGTCAGGTAGCCTAGCGGTTAGAGCGTTGGGCCAGTAACCGAAAGGTGGCTGATTCAAATACGCGAGCCGACAAGGTGAAAAAACCCGTCAATGTGCCTTTGAGCAAGGCACTTAACCCTAATTTGCTCCTGGGACGCCGTACTACTAGGCCGTCAATGTAAATAAGAATTTGTTCTTAACTGACTTGCCTAGTTAAATAAAGGCTCAATAAAAATCAAACCGACAAAATCAACAATTTGAACAATTAAAGATGGATTTATTGCTGCGCTGAAATTAGCCATCTATAATTCCGGGTTGATTTGGATTGGAGAGGGCTATCATTCGTCACCAAATGCGATTGCTGCTGCTGATCTCTTTACAATGAGACAGACACAACTCAACATGGGCAAAATACATTTTGCCTACCGGAATTGTTTTTGACAGTTTAACGCTTCCAATCTATAGACTAATTAAGTGTGTGGTAATTTTTTAGACCTAACAATATCAGTCTAAATGATGATCTTATTATTGTGTCCCTATAGGCTACTTTATTTTTTCCGTCACAGTTTTAAAGTTGCGTCTGCGCGTGGCCAGCTTGTCGCTGTCCAGTGCTGAAATATCGAAGTAGCCTGATTAGGCAGAGTGTTCAGTTTGCGTTCAGCTGCAGTTAATACTGTGATTGTTTAATCTTAATTTACACTTTGGTGTAAATTTACACTGTTTGATGTATTTGCCCTTTCTTTGGTGAGGCTAGCAAACTCTTGTTCAAATACGGCTCTTACGCACAGGATATTGAACAAATCTGTAGGGATATTAGTCCATCTAAAACGCCCCTTGCCCTTTCAAACACATTGTCGTCGGTGATTTGCTTTTCCAAAAACAATTAACTTCCTGTTTAGCCTTGATAAATGGTGTAGCATAACCCAAAACACTGCCAAATCCTTACTTTCCAAAAATAGGCCTAGTCAGCTCTGAGGTTTGTTTTTCATAAATATTTTCCCTCTCTTTTCCCAACAGATGAAAAAATGTACCTTCAGCAAGATCGACGAGAACAAGGACAACACGAGTTCATCTTGGGAGAATGGTCGCTCTTTAGAAAAGGGTCGCTCGGCCATTGCCTTCTCCCTCAAGAATGAAGTTGGCGGGCTCGTTAAGGCACTAAAACTTTTTCAAGTAAGGTTTTTTAAAGTAGGCTTTCATATACCAAACGGGTGATGGTAGATACCAGTGTTGGGAAGTAGTGAACTACATGTAGTTCAACTAGTAATTTAACTACAGTTTGCAGTCGTTTGGTGGTAGTTAAACTACATTCAAATATTGGTAGTGTTTTCAGGTAATAACTTTGTTTGGCATGTAGCGGTGTAGCTAACTACTGGAACTACACAATAGTATTTTTTGCAAAAATAAAATATGGGTGATGTAGGCAATCATTTCCTTTATTTTCAGCATCAGATCTGCCTAATTCTCACTTGAAACATATTTTTTGTGTTTAATAGGCCAAATTACACATTCTGTTAACATCTGACTCCAACGTGTAGTCTATGACAGTTCAGATTTAGATATGATAATTTATCGCGAAGTAGTTTGGACGTAGTTAACACATTTTACTAAGTAACTTTAGTTAAGTAAACTACATTTTTCTTAAGGGTAGCTTTAGTGTGTATATTAACTTATTTCAGTGTGAAGTAATTGGTAGCTTGGTCAACTATTTTTTCAGAGTAGCTTCCCCAACACTGGTAGAGACATTATCATGTACATCAATATAATTATTATAATCACCAGGAGAACCACGTCAACCTTGTTCACATCGAGTCCCGAAAATCGAGGCGGCGCGGCTCAGAGTTTGAGATCTTTGTTGACTGTGACAGCGGCCACGAGCAACTCAAGGAGCTCACTGAGCTGCTACGAAAGCACGCCGCCAACGTAGTTGAAATGGACCATGACCAACCTGACAATTCCAGCCTGCCTGAAGAAGGTAGGCCTAGCTGCTGCTTTTGAAATTATTTCAGAGTCCCTTCGTTTACCTATTACCAGACTGATTACCGCTGCATGTAGCGAAAGAGAGACTTCCGGATTGTTGTTCGAGGTTACTAAAGGGTCACTGCTATCGGAAAGCTTGGGACATCCATACCCTAAACACTAGCCTTAACCCCTATCCTTACCCGAACCACAACCATATCCCTTACCTATCCATAACCCTAACCATTTGAAATGTAAACTTCATTGGGGTAGGGATGTCCCAAGGATCCCGGATAACCAATGCCCATTACTGCAATCTAGTGTAGAGGCCATCCCAGATCATCCCATGTATTTTTTGTTTCAGACACTGAAGATATTCCCTGGTTCCCAAAGAAAATCTCAGACCTGGACATGTGTGCTAACCGTGTCTTGATGTATGGCTTAGACCTGGATGCTGATCACCCAGTAGGCATACCTTTTAATATGCTCTGGTCAATGACGTTACATTCTAGTTGCAAACCTGTCTGACCATAGATATCCTATAACTTATTTTAAATAAAAAAATTTAACGAGTGTGCAGTCACACTCCTTTTGTAATTTTGGAGCTTTTATTGAAGAGACAGAACAATGTTGGAAAGGCAGGGAAGATAGTGGGAGTCAAAGGGCAGTGGGCCTGATTTGAATCCATGCCGACTCTAGTACACATGTGTACCAGGGTCAGCGGCTTAGACCTCTAGACCCCCATTGCATAGACCACGAGATATCCTATAATTCAATGAATGAACTGAATTATAGGATCTCTATGTTTTAGACTCTCACTGACCTACAGGAACAGGAGGCACACCTGTGACAATGGTACAACTATCAAAGCCAGTTAGAACAACACTCACTGTATTAGAGTGGCATATGGAGGATTATACTAATACGTCTATTGTGATAAGTGGCACACTTACGGAATAGTCTCTCAGTAAGTCAGTGCACCAGTTGCTGTCGCACCTCAATTACTTATCTTTCCTGTCTGCAGGGCTTCAAGGACAATGTCTACCGCAAAAGGAGGAAACACTTTGCTGATCTTGCCATGAGCTACAAACAGTAGGTCATATTATCATGCTATGGAAAGCTATGTCGCTATGTGTATTTGAATAAAAAATATATAAAAAACTCTACTAGCATTTTGCTACACCCGCAATAACATCTGCTAAATATGTGCATGTGATAAATAAAATTTGATTTGATTTTGATTTAATTTGATTTAATTTATTTCAATACTTCAATGTCCTAATGCACACACTTTCATTATCTTTCTGTCTCTCTCTCTCTCTTTCTCCCTCTCTCTCTCTCTCTCTCTCTCTCTCTCTCTTTTAGTGGGGAGCCAATTCCGCGCATCGAGTTCACAGATGAGGAGGTGAAGACCTGGGGTGTGGTCTATCGGGAGCTCAATAAGCTGTATCCAACCCATGCTTGCCGGGAGTACCTGAAGAACCTGCCACTACTCTCGAAGCACTGTGACTGTAGGGAGGACAACATCCCCCAGCTGGAGGATGTGTCACACTTCCTCAGAGGTGAGACAGGCAGAGTCTGCCACTGTACATGACATCACATAAGAAAGGCTATTGTAAAATGAAAAGTGTGGATTTAGGGGTATCAAATTAGATGTTGCTGAATGTGTTGTGGCCTTTTACATGAGTAAAAACATATATGCGTGTGTGTGTGTCGTTAGAGCGCACAGGCTTTATCATTCGGCCTGTGGCAGGTTACCTGTCCCCACGAGACTTTCTGGCAGGTCTGGCTTTCCGGGTTTTCCACTGCACTCAGTATGTTCGCCACAGCTCTGACCCTCTCTACACACCTGAGCCGTAAGTATCCTTAGCACATGTTACATCCCTAAGCAAACTTAACTCTTGCGGCTGATTGCAACTCAAAAGGACATTTTCCACAGCTACAGTACAGTATGAGATAGGTAATCAAATGTGCTTCTGCATACATAATCATTCATTGATTGATCTAATGGAAGAACACTTGGTTACACTGTCACAAAGTTGCACATGTCCGCCCACAAGCTTAACAATCAACATATGTATGTGTGTGTTTATGTGTGCGTTACAGAGACACATGTCATGAGCTGTTGGGTCATGTCCCCCTGCTGGCGGAGCCTAGTTTTGCCCAGTTCTCCCAGGAGATAGGTCTGGCTTCTCTGGGGGCCTCAGACGAGTCTGTCCAGACGCTGGCCACTGTAAGTGCTGTTTCCATCACACCAATATCCAAACACTGTGCTTGAATTTAAAAAAAACGTGTCTAATTGATATATTTAAGCGTTGGCTTTTTGTGTTTTTGTTTTGCAGTGTTACTTTTTCACAGTAGAGTTTGGACTGTGCAAGCAGGAGGGAAAGATGAGAGCCTACGGCGCAGGACTTCTCTCCTCTATCAGTGAGCTGAAGGTAAAGACATTTTATATTAATATTCATATTCAAACACCATTTCAAGGGTAAAAACACCATCTGATGCAAAGGAACAATCCTAAAATACTTTTCCCCCCTCATACAGCATGCACTCTCTGGCAATGCAAAGATCATGCCCTTTGACCCCAAGGTCACTTGCAAGCAGGAGTGCATTATCACTACATTCCAAGATGTCTACTTTGTGTCAGAGAGCTTTGAAGAGGCCAAAGTCAAGATGAGGTAGGTGGTTTGTGACATTCCATTCTTGGCTGTTTTGTGGGCAAATAAACTGTTAGTGGGCTAATAAACTATTCTTTCACCTTTCCAAACCTAGGTTGAGTTATGTTTTTGTCATCATCTGATCTTATGCACACAGGGAGTTTGCCAAGACCATCAAGCGTCCGTTTACAGTGAGGTACAACCCCTACACCCACAGTGTAGACGTGCTGAAAGACACATCCAGTATCAACAGCATGGTGGAGGATCTAAGACATGAACTGGACATCGTGGGCGACGCCCTACAGCGCCTTAACAAACACTACGCTATTTGACCTGCCTGCCTGGCCCTCATACTTGAAAAGGGTTGAAAAATTCTGGTAACTTTCCCATCATTTCCAGGTTGGAGGAGTCACAGAATCAGGAGGGAATAAGCAAGAAATCTGATCTCCTCCAACCAGGATTTTTTGAAAACATGGGAATTTTGAGAAAGTTACTGGAATTTTGCAACCATTTACCTGACACAGCCCTGTACTGCTGTCTGTAGTTGGCTACCACCTGATCCTTATTAAGCAGCTCACTGCTGTAATCCTACTCACTGATATCCCCAACAAGACTTTTACCTACAAAATAAATGATAACTCTTCAAATTAAAATGTTATATTAACTTTATTAAATTATTAACCAGTTGTTTACTTTGAAATTGAATACATTTTTGGGTTCGTCATGTGAATAATGATATTGACTAAGGATGGTTAGAATGTGACCGAAACTGACCTTTCCTTGGCTCTTGCTTATAATTACTAATATTCTCTTGTTTTTGATATACTGTATTTATTTTCTATTGAAAGTTATATGTTAATGCAACAGTAGTCTTATAGATATTGTATTGTACTCTATTGGCATAAATCGTTTCAATGAACGTGTGAAAGTGCTAGTGTGTATAGTGAGTCAGTCTATGTACATGTACTGTATTATCACATTGCACAAAGCATAGAGATGTGGTAGTATTATATGAGTGTGTGTGTGTGTGTGTGCACCTTATCCACCTTCTGCTGTTGCTGCTGCTGCTGTTGACCTCCTGTGGTCTATTTCTCTTAAGATGTTCAAGGAAGGAATTTATGTGCATGTATCAGTGTTTGGATGATTACATGAATGTACTTCTATTGAAAAATCTTTAATTTGTGTAAATAGATCCCTGGTAAACCAATCCTTGCATTGGGAAGTGTGTGTCTGCACTCTGGGCCTCTAGCTATGGGGAAAATATTTACAGTAGTTGCTTTGTTCCGTTTTTCTTCTCATTAAATGTACTCCATGTTCAGACACTGTTTTATACTATGTGCTAAAATTAGAATGATTGCTAATAATTACTAATCATTATCATTCACATTTCTTTAGCAAACACATAAAAAGCTAGCCACATCCAGGAGGATATATACTGAACAAAAATATAAAAGCAACATATAAAGTGTTTCATGAGCTGAAATAAAATATACCAGAAATGTTCCATACGCACAAACGCTTATTTCTCTCAAATATTGTTCACAAATGTGTTTACATCCCTGTTAGTTAGCATTTCTCCTTTGCCAATATAATCCATCAACCTGACAGGTGTGGCATATCAAGAAGTTGATTTAACAGTGTGGTCATTAAACAGGTGCACCATGTTCTGGGGATAATAAAAGGCCACTCTAAAATGTGTTGTTTTGTCAAACAACACAATGCCACAGATATCTCAAGTTTTGAGTGAGTGTGCAATTGGCATGCTGACTGCAGGAATGTCCACCAGAGCTATTGCCAGAGAATTGAACATTAATTTCTCTACCTAACATGATGACCACACCCCCGTGTTGCATGTGCGAGCATTGCAAAAATAATGTACACATACATGTTATTCAATCATTGCACCCACACTGATCATGCACGCCAACGAGCGTCTGCATAGCCAGGTGCATAAATAGAACTTGGTTCTATTTGTGACCCTTGACTCGCTGCAAGTCCCGCCTCTCCCATATCCTCATTGGTTTTTAGGAGCACAGTGAGTGGTTGAAAGATGAACTGAGGTCCACACTCCAGTCCAGTTGGTGGTGGTAATGCACTTTAAAGTTAGTTGCCAACCGCTATATAAAGTCCAAAGAAGAAGAAGAAGCCTGGAAGAGGAAAGATTGCTAGAAACAAACCAAGTTTACCCTTTTATCTGTGGATTAATTGTCGGAGTAGAGGAGCTTGTGCATTTCAGGTAAAATAACAACCCAATGTTTATATCCCAGGACAAATTAGCTAGCAACAGCAAGCTAGCTAGCTAAATTGCCATAAATGTTTAATGGTTTTCGACCTGTCCCCAAAGTAATATAGTTAATATAGAGTTGGTTTTGATATTTCAACCTGAGTGTCCTGATCGCGTCTGGTGTGGGTGGACAAAATCAACATGTAAGCGTCATAAGCGTAACCTGTGGGATGGTCTTGGACGAGCCACCCGTACAGATGATGAAACGTTGGGTTTGCACAACCAAATAATTTCTGCATAAACTGTCAGAAACCATTTCAGGGAAGCTCATCTGCATACTCGTCATCCTCACAAGGGTCTTGACCTGACTGCAGTTCGGCGTCATAACTGACTTCAGTGGGCAACTTCGATGGCCGCTGGAGAAGTGTATTCTTCATGGACGAATCCCGGTTGTACCGGGCAGATGGAAGACAGCGTGCTCTGGATTGACGTGTACGACAGCGTGTTCCAGTTTATACGCGTTTATATTTGTGTTCATTGTTAAAACCTAAAGTAAGCTAAAACATATATTTAGATTGTTTTACAGAAGGCGCTCAATTTTTCACGGCTGCAGTATAAATCGATGGCCAGTAGGGGGAGGGATTGTATAACTTTATGGAAAAATAGTAACTCTCACACCTGGCAGGAGGGGTCAACCTTGGTTAAGGCCCAGAAGCATTTTTGCAATGAGTCGTTTTTCTAAGTTATGATGAGCCTACAATTGGCATCACACAGAACAGGCACTATATGCATTAATTGCATACAGAGTATTTGTTCTCAAGACACCCAACACATTGGGGTATTGATCAGAGTTAGAATGCAGGATGGACAGGAAACCGTAAGGTGGTTTGACGCAGGATCAGGTGGGGTAGAGTCTTGGCCTGTGCTGTCATCGATATCACTCCTGTGATCATGGTTTTCCCCCCATACTCCTAGGATATACAGTACTATTGTAAACACTGAAGAAATGTTAGTTTGGTCATGTTGAATAGGCAGTGCCAATGAGAGAGAATGAGAATATGATTAAAGAGAAGTATTGGCCGCCCCCCATATAGGTGGATTTAAAAGGGAGGATGTGTATAAAGTGTGTGGATTTATATGAGCTGATACTGTACGTCAGTGTCCACAGCCCTGCCTATGCATGTGTGTGTGCATTTGTGTGTACAAACTTCCACACTTTGTATTTATGATATGTGTCTGGTTTTACCAGGCCTCGGAGATGGATGAGATGAATAGAGGTTATACTGGCTGCATGCCACTTGCAAGTCAATAACGGTGATTAATATGACGGGGGCACTTAGGAGCTGCATGTGTGCTCATACGTATGTTACATGGAAAACACAGGTCACATAAAAGCCTAAAAAGGAATCACTTTAATTTCCCCCATGCCCTTGGCTGATGTATGAGATGGGGATGGCATCACGTTGTGAGCCACTGAGGTAGAGGGAGGCCAGGAGGACAGTAAAACGTTATGTTCTTGTGTGTGTAATAAGCATTTGCCATAGTGTTTGTGTGACACACTGTTCTCTCTTTTTCTGTGTGGATTGGTTTGACATGATTATGCAGGGCTTTATATAGCTGTACACGAGTCTCCATACTGTTATGTCCGAACATCTGTGAAGATCCTAAGCCACTACAGGAAACGTATGATCTCTGTAATTGCAAACAAAGGTTTCTGTACCAAATAATAAGTTCTGCTTTTCTGATGTATCAAATACTTATGTCATGCAATAAAATGCAAATTAATTACTTAAAAATCATACAATGTGATTTTCAGGATTTTTGTTTTAGATTCCGTCACTCACAGTTGAAGAGTACCTATGATAAAAATTACAGACTTCTACATGCTTTGTAAGTGGGAAAACCTGCAAAATCGGCAGTGTATCAAATACTTGTTCTCCCCACTGTATGTGTAACTGATAGATGCACACACACACACACTACATGTTCATGTTTTTAAATGTATGTAAATTGTGAAGTCTTATGTCTGTAATATTTTTTCATTATGTGTCAGACCCCAGTAAGACTAGCAGGGATTCTATACTGCATATCTCAAATAAAAAGCTGGAACTGATGTGACATATCAATCTGGTCTGTCTTTGTGTGACCTCAAGACCATATAATCATCATTCATGTCATGGGTTCATGGTTTTATATGGAGTGATAAGTACACATACACACACACACACAGACTGAGGTGATGTATTTCTGGCCATGAACAGCAGATGCTCAGGGTCCCAGTCCTCTGCTGTATATTCATTACTGATCTGCCCTTGTCTTCACCCTCCCTCTCTGCCCTGAACACACGACACCAACACTCTGTAACCTCCATGGCCTCCACACTCAAGGATGGGCGCTGATCAATACATTTTATATGAATGTGTGTTTATTGACCTGACCTACCTGGTTAAATAAAGGTGAAATAAAATTGAGCATATTCGCCCTTGTCGAGGTTATCCTCTCATGAGTGAGCATGATATGAATCCCCAATGACATGTTGTTTCAAATGTGTAAACATCCAAGATTCCACTGACTGAGGACTGACTGGGTGCAAAAGATAACAGAACGTTAAACAAACAGTTTTCTTGCCACTCACTATGAACTAGTCATAACCCCTGACAAGAGCAAAGTAGGACCACAGAAATCAAAGCAGACATGTTCCAACATGCCCTGGCAGTAGACCAGATTCTGCAGGCACTTGGTCTGAGCTTCTTGGTCTATTTTTACCCTGTCCATGGTTTGTTCATATAGCTCCAGGATCACATTTCCCCCTTCTAGCTCTCTAGGAACCTTGGTTGCTCTAACCTCCTCTATCTCCATCACCTGCCCTGCATGCCGGCCGGTCGGCCTAAGCGGTCATGAAGGTTTAATTGCCTAGCATTAAAATTTCAGAGATCCCCGTTCCATCCTCCTGCATGGTGTGACAGGATGAAGATGAAGTGACTGCTGACAGCATTGGGCTCTGGAACCACAAAGCTCAAAGTATCATGGTTTAATGCTAACTCTGCCACTACACAGACACTCAATGGTGAGTTTTTCATTGCTTTACAACAGGGATGGACAACTCTGGTCCTGGAGGTCTGAAGTGTGTGCAGGTTTTTATTCCAGCCCAACATCAACAAGTCTGGTTCAAACACTTAACGTACCATGGCCTTCAATTATGGTCTTTTTTGTGGTCTACAACACTTTCCTCCCATCTCCTATTCAACTTTATTCTATTTCCCTCGCTGGCTATATTACACCTGTTTATGTGCTCCTCTTCTCTAGCGCCCTCTAACAGCCATCTGTGTGTTTACATCATAGAGATAGATAAAGGACTCATCTTTATATCTGCTGTTACGGATACAGGTATCCTGTGTGTGTATTTGTTTTCTTTCCTTCTGCCCTAGTCACAGGTATCACTCACTCATCAGCAGTCATCAATCACCAATCAGTCCCAATCAGAGGACACACCTGCTCCTTTCCCTTACCCAATCACATCCCCTTTCCCTTGGTTTAAAAACCCCACAGTTGTCTCTCTCAAAAGCTCTCTCCACACCTCTCTATCTCTGTAAGGATTTGCTGAAAATCAGTTGCTGTTAGTTTGTTTGTGCGCTCTCTCTCTCTCTCTCTTTTGTTTTTGCGCCTAGATCTCACATTAGCTGTTTTCATGTGAGTATGTATTGCTGTGATGTATTGTTTGTTTGTTTGTTGGCGGTAAAAGGGGATAACCAGACAAGTCGCCCATGGGCATACATTACCCGTAGGAAACCCTTTGTCTAAATACATTAGTTAGAACTGGGCGGACCACCCACTGTATTTAATTGGTTAGTTAGCTAGCTGTTCGTGACGCAGGTAGACTAGCTTAGGGTTTTTTAAATATTTATTATTTCTTTCCCATTACAGTGTGTTTGGAATAAACCAGTAGTGTTTGACGGTAGATTTAGTTTGTCTGTGTTTTATTTTTGTTCTCACTGTTACTTTTTCATTGGGGTAATTTGCATGAGATATGTTACGGGTCTCGTTTCCATCCCCCTAGACTACGGGGCAAAAGGGATTCGTAACATCTGCCATTATAGAGTCTGTGACAGCATTGGGCAGCGCCATTGAGGCTACAGCCCATAGGAATTCCCACTCAGTCGACTACTTTGACTACTTTAAAATGTCGGAAGCAAGGTGGAAGCCCTCAATGGCAATGTTCATGCCAAAACGGGTTATATCCATGATGAGTCTTCTATCTCTATGGTGTGGTGATACAGTCGGTGTGGTGATACAGCAGCCGATGGGGAACAGTCAGTGTGGTGATACAGCAGCCAATGGGGTACAGTTAGTGTGGTGATACAGCAGCCGATGGAGACCAGTCAGTGTGGTGATACAGCAGCCGATGGGGAACAGTCAGTGTGGTGATACAGCAGCCAATGGGGTACAGTCAGTGTAGTGATACAGCAGCCGATGGGGACCAGTCAGTGTGGTGATACAGCAGCCGACGGGGACCAGTCAGTGTGGTGATACAGCAGCCGACGGGGACCAGTCAGTGTAGTGATACAGCAGCCGATGGGGAACAGACAGTGTGGTGATACAGCAGCCGATGGGGACCAGTCAGTGTAGTGATACAGCAGCCGATGGGGAACAGACAGTGTGGTGATACAGCAGCCGATGGGGACCAGTCAGTGTAGTGATACAGCAGCCGATGGGGAACACAGATCTGAGAGTCTGTTATTTATAGTGCAGAAATAGGCCAATGGGATGAGAGTATTTTCTTGATGAGACAACAGTCTCAACTCCCTCTCCCTGATTTCTGTCCCTCCCAGCCCAGAGAATGCACTCACTCAGCAACTGTCATAGAGTATCTACAAAACATGGGACAAACTTGGTAAAGTTGCCATGTAAGTGCAAAAAGTGCTTTTAGAGTTATGGGAGCAGTTTAGATTAGATTAAGAAAACGTGGCTCTTTCAGTCACACCAGATAGCTGTGTTTTTATTGTATGTATGAACAGTATGTTTTTATATCAAATATGCGGCCATGTGGACCGAGTTACCAACAGTACAGCAGGTGTCCTGTTATAACGGGACATGTGCAATACACTGTATTGTGTGTGTACATTTCTGTGTGACAGTGTCACACCTTTCCCGGTCTTACAAAAAATATAAAAACCTCTGTGTGTACAGTAGCACAATAATGACATAACACAAACAAGATAATGACAACACTAAGCCACAGATGGGTAAAGTAAAGACAATTATATCAGAGGAATGCAATAGCCAGAGAGAGAAGGGAGACAATTGTGATCTCTATGCAACATCTACAGAGAGAGCGAGAGAGAGCGAAAGAGCAACTGAGGGAGGGCAAGGGAGAGAGAGAACGGAAATCATGTAGAATAAAGGGGTGGGAAAATGTGCTGCCCTTGAGAGATTAACATGCTTTTGTTGCCTTGGTAACAAGCCCTGTTAGGCAACTAGGTTGCCATGGTGCCTATTTCTGCCAGTGATGGAGACCTGGCCTGCCTGTCCATGATCAAAGCACACCAGCACAGAAAGGAACTCATAACACTGGACTGCACAGTGCTGCACTCCAGGGTAAATGCATTCAGCCATTCACTGGACTCAATTGAAATTAGGGCCAAACAGCTGGAACATGTACAATAACTGCACCTGCATGTCCAATGGTGATTTAATGTAGGGATACATTTGGCAACAATACATAGCATATGCAGGTAGGTAGGTAGGTAGGTAGGTAGGTAGGTAGGTAGGTAGGTAGGTACTTACTTTATTGATCCCTGATGGGACGTTTCTTCACCAAGCAGCTACGAAAAAACACAGGGCAGGTGCAAAATGCCAGAACGAAAATACACAAAAGACAGATACATAGTACGGCAGTATAAAAATACAAGTCTGGAGTGCAAAAAGCTATAAAAAGACATTGCATAGTATTGGTGGATGGCTGAATATGTACACTATACATTGTTACAGAGTGCTAGGTGATAAACATTTTTATAAAAATATTGTAAGTTGATATAGATATGGAATATTTGCATGGTTAACTATACTATACATGTCGATGGCAGAGAAATACTTAAATAGCTAAATGTGCGTATGATATAAGTGAGGGTAATAATAGTTGACTTAATAAATGAACTGGTTAAATATACAGGTAAGTGAATATTTGCATGGTTACATTAACTGTACAGGTAAATGACAGGAAGAGATACTTAAATAGCTAAATGTGCTTATGATATAATTTAGGGTTATTATAATAATTCCCTTAAAATACAGTCCTTCAAAAAAAACTCACGAAAAACATACTAAAACAACAATTAACGCACAAACAATGGGAGCTGCTTAACAGGCGAAGACACAGGGCGGCGCCAATAACTTACACAAATAAATAAATAACCAAACAACCAAGCAAACCCACAGCCAGATAACCTTGGATTCTCGGGTGATTGTTCTCAGTGTTTATAAAAAATATATAAACAGAACTTTCATACAATTCCAGATGAACACAGTAGAGCACACTCAACATAATGTGTATTACGGAACCAGCCGCGCAAATTAGATTAACTAGCTAATTTACAAACAGTGTAATTGCCACACAGATAGATTCTACTCCAGTGATTCACAGGCCATGTTATGCTGCAGTAGCTGTATATCAGGGCCTTGGTAGTTTGGCAAGGCCCTAGTAGTCCCCTGGCCCTGGCCCATTGTCAGTGTGCCATATACACTGAACCACTAAATCACTTGGATAGGCTGATGGTAGTGATAGCTAAACAATAGAAACTATCTTGCCAAGTTCAATGGTTTAAAACAGGGCATACGCTTTGCTTGTCTCACAGCATCCACATTTACTACTACTGAGGGCTTCATGTAACTTTAACAGTGATTCAACCGTTGTAGGTGTGTTTATGTGACTGTGTGGGAGAGTTTCTCTGTTTGTTTTCAGGTGCAGCACCTCTGAGGTCATATTGTATTCGTCTGGATACTGCTTAAGCTAAATGTGTATATGTTTACCAGATTACTCTGACTCTCCTCTCTCAAGGTGGTCTGACACAATCATCTGATTACATGTGTGCCAGTATGAATGTCATTTTTGCCTCCCATGTTCTGGTGTCCTCCTGTGCAGATGGTTTCCATGGGAACAGGGCCAGAGCAACAAGCCGAATGTAGAGAGTATATGAATGTAGTAAACATTCAAAACATGCGCTGTTCAGATAGAAGTGTGTATGTGAGAGATAAAAAACTATAAATGATTCACTCAAACAAAACAGAATTTTATTTCATTTATTTGTTATCTTATTTATGCGTTTCTTATTTATGCGGTTCTTTTTTTGTAAGGATCATCCAGAAAATCTCAGCTAGAATACACATCTTCAAATGGAACACAATAATGTGTACCTGTGTTGGTCGACAGAGGGGGCATAACAAATCAAAACAAACATCTGGCAGTCTTCCAACATAGACTGAGTTGTGTGAACAATGCACATCGTCAGTTCACACAGGCAGTTATTTTATCATCTTAAAACCTCTTCTTATACAAGCACTAACTTCAAACAATAACCAACCTCAGCACTAAGGTTGGTTAGTTGCATTCACTACTGAACATCTTTCTACCTAATTGTACATATATTTTGCAAGATGTTGGAGTATGTGGTATATATAATGTGGATTGCTGCCAAGAAAAACGACAACTGTGGAACAAATATGCAATTCCCATAGCAAACATTTAGTAAACACTCTGAACCCTAAAATATGGCACCATTGAAGAGGAAAAACGTCTCCCTGTTGCATAATTGTGGCCTGCACTGTTCCATGCTTCACTCCACGCCTTGGATAGGTTTGTGTTTGTGGATCAAAAGTGTGCATTGGTGTGGCAGTGTTGCAATGTTTTAAGACAGCTTAATGTCTACGTTGACTAGTTCACTATAAGAGGAATTTAAAGTCTTTACTTGGCTGGTTCCTCTTTACCGTGTTAGTTGAGCTAAGTAGTCTGGTCTAAAAAACAGACTTTAGAAATACAAACGCTTTACATTATGCAGATATGCACCCCAACCCCTTACTGATTAAATAGCAACATTTAAATAGCAAATATTCTCAATTCAAGTTCTACATAATGAAATACAGTACACTGGTCTGTTGTTCAGTGCAAGAGACCTTATCTACCAAACCCAATAGTTTACCCTGATGTCTAGTTTGGAGCGCTGGTTGAATGGTTTATTATACAGGCAGTGTATATATTGTCTGTGGCAGCAATCTTCTGCTAATAGCATTTGTGAGCCAAATTAAGAGGTTATTAGTATACATAGACTATGCATATATTCCATCATTAGTCTATCAACCTTCATTAACTATGTGGTTAATGTATCCTTTGTGTGTTTTTAAATTCCATGTAAGAAATAATGTGGTGAATAATCCCCCTGGGAGTTGGTAAAAGGAAAATGTGACGACTTTGCAGCAAAGTGTATTTTTTTGTCTTTATAATACGGGCATTCAGACTGAATTAATGGAAACAGTGGAAAGTGTTCCTCAGCCTCCCTCTCTTACACACATCTCAATGCCAATAATGGTATCTAGTACCACAGCTTGCTCATGCAACATATTGGTAATAACCTGACTCTTTGACACATTAAGCCAGGTGACAAAAGGAGACATTTGTCCATATTCTATACCTAACTAGAAAAGCAAAGCCAAAGCTTGTGAAAACATTGTGGAAACATTGTTTCATGTAAGTGTAACACATACAGTAGTGTTGAAAGAGAGTTCAGAAACCAACTAACCAGTTGTCATTTACTAGGTAGTTACAACATGGGTAATAATTTAGTTTTCATCCCATCAAAACCAATTCTCTAATGACTTATGTTACTGCTTGATCTCTGTTAGTATCATGGTCACATACATTAAGCACATGCATATCAAAACCTAGTTCTGAGTACAATATGTATATGAAATCCACAGCATATTGTCTGGATGCCAGTTTTCCACCTTGCAGCATGAAGTAAACAGAGTAATATTTGAAAGAAATACCTCAGATACATTTTTTTTACATTGCTGATAACTGCAAGGTTCCCTTTGCAGGCATAGTACCATACAACCAATACATGTTTAGGCAAGAAATGTGTCAATTGTTTGTATAACTGGGGATTTCAAACTAATTTAAAGCACAACTACAGTTGAATTTAGGGCAAGTGACATTTTCATGACATAAAAAACAAAATGATTAAGACCATCTGAAAAAGAAAAGGCATTGTTTTAATTATGGTCACTTTGCTGAATTCATTTTTCAAACCTTAATGTGTAAAGAGTGAAGGCATTCAACATTTCTCAAAGGAAAGTTGAGGGTAAAAATGTATCAAAAAAGCAACAGATGTGGTATGACAAAAACAGGCAGATAACAAATATTTGGCAATTTTTAACTCAGTTGTGAAATGACTGTGTTACTGGGGTCAACATGACACTCTTGATTAGACTTTCTCCAACATAGTTACATGAAGTCAGACACAAGGAAGAGAAGCAGATATACAACACTTATAGAAAACAAACAAACTTAAATAAACACACACACACACACACAACGTACATTCTTACTCAAGTGTGTACAGCATGAAATCAACCAGTCATATGTACAGCAGCCAACGAGAAAGGTGTGACAACGACGACTCTTCTGGGTGACATTTAAGGCTGGGCAGGGGCTGGCAGCATGGCCAGCTGTCCATGTCAGCACCCACCTGGCACTGGTCATCTATGTACAACAAACAGACTAAGAGTGTTATCAGTCAGGGGATGGGACGTTGTGGCCCACACACAGTGTGGTTGGGACACCATGGTTCATTACACAGACTGACTGGTCTGTGTTCTGTGATCGCCTGGCCCGGCCTGGGCGGGATGCTAGAGAATAGAGAAACAGAAGTGTTATTACCCAAGGCCTGCTGAGCGAGGGCCTGCTGGGCGAGGGCCTGCTGGGCGAGGACCTGCTGGGCGAGGGCCTGATGGGCGAGGGCCTGATGGGCGAGGGCGTGGGTGAGAGTTAATGGTGGATGATGCTCAAAGTGCGGGGGGGGGGGGGGGCAGAGATGAGATAACAATAGAGGAATTGAATGTGTTCTGCCGGGCAGGCATCCCATGGTAAACCAGCTAGTTTGACCATGCTTCACCCATGCTTAGCCAATGCATCACACCTCTTTGTGTAGAATGTCTGTATAAAGAGGTTGTTTTAAAGGGAAGTCTTATGAGTATGTTCAAACCATGCTTTTATTTAAAGTCCCCTTTAGATGTTGATGAGGGTTTAGTCATCACCATGCTGTGCATTCTGCCATGCATTTTTCAGGCCATTCTGGGTTCAGACTTGATTTCACTCCTATTTAAGACCTTCCCATTCACTTCCTTTTGGTTTCCAAAAAGCTTGGTACACCAGACGAGAGAAAGGGAGAAATACATTAATTTACATTCAATCCATTCAATGAAATACAGACCCCTCTGACAGGTTTCATACAAAATTTATTTCATGCTAGAGTTGTATTCTTGAACTATTTTTTTCCTATTGATTTCATGTTGCATAACATTGTACATGCAGTTGATTTCCCCCCATGTTCTTAATTGCAAACAATGCTTTTATGTTTTCAAATATATTTTTGCTGCTTTCTTAGTAGTTTAAGGTTGTGAGGGGAAGATGATCAGACACAACCTGACTCAACCATATTTTCTATTATGTTTTTCTAATTTTCTTTTTAAAAAACAACACAGTTCAAATGATATACAGTCATGTGAAAAAGTAAGTACACCCCCTGGAAAGTTCTCTCTCTCTCTTTTGTGTGGATTTTTTACATATTTGGACCGATATGTAATCTTCACTTCACTTCAACACTATTGACAGATAAAGGTTACCCAATTTAACAAATCACACACAAAAAAGGGGTTTACAAATCAATTTCCAAGCAATTCGAAGTCCATTGTATGGGTAGACTGTCAGAAAGAGAATGCACAAACTTGGCCTACATGGGAGGTCAGAAAGGAAGAAGCCTCTGCTCTCAAAAAAGAATATCAAGACAACTGACTTTTGCCAGACAACACCTGGGTAATGGAGAGAGGCCTGTAGATCCCTTGATGTTACCCTGGGGTTCTTAGAGACTTCTATGAGCATCTTTCAGTCAGCTCTTGGGCTGACTTTGGCGGGACGACCTGTCCTAGGTAGTTTGCCAGTGGTCTGGAATTTTCGTCAGACAATGGAATGATGTACTTCAAATTGCTTTGAAATTATATGATAGATAGATAGATAGATAGGTACTTTATTGATCCCCCGGGGGGGAAATTTCATTATCAAGCAGCTACAACAAAAACACAGGGCAGGTGCAAAATGCCACAACGAAAGTACACAAAAGACAGATACACGGTACATGATACATAGAGCGGCAGTATGAAAAAGTATAGAAATACAGGATATCTGGAGTGCAAAAAAAAGCTATAAAAGGACATTGCATAGTATGAGTGGTTGGCTGAATATGTACACTATACATTGGTGGATGTTGGATGGTTAACTATACTATACAGGTTGATGGCAGAGAAATACTTCAGTAGCTAATGCGTATGATATGAGCGAGGGTAATAATAGTTTACTTAATAGACAGACTGGGTAAATGAACAGGTAAGTGAAAATTTTGCATGGTTAAATTAGCTGTACAGTTAGGTATACAGTTATATTTACAGATAAGTGAATACTTGCATGTTTACACAAACTGTACAGGTAAATGACAGGAAGAGATACTTTAATAGCTATGAAATTAGAATGGAATAGAATGAAATTTCCCCCCCGGGGGATCAATAAAGTACCTATCTATCTATCTATCTATCTAAATGTGTGTATGATATCATTGGGGTAATAATAGTAATTCCCTTAAAATACAGTCCTTAGTGCGCAGGGTTTAATTACAGACAACTGCACTTATTGCACATTTGATATACTAAAAGCAATGAGAAAAGGTGCAACTGGCAGGATACTAATATGCATTCCTGAGTGAATGCCTAGGTCCAATAATTACTTACAATATTGCATGTGATATAATATAACAACTGTACATGGGTATGTATATACAGACCTGTATGAATAAGTAGGTCCTGCGTGGATGAGTGCTGACGGAACAGAGTTACTCACGGATGGATGCATAATTGTTAAACTAGGTCCTAGCACCCCAACAGTTCCAGATCTATGTTGCCGACGGCACGGCACCCCGGTGAGGCATTATATAGTACTTCTGATGTACTTCTAGTTGCTTGGAAATTGATTTGTAACCCCTTCCAGACTCATGGGCATCAATAATCTTTCTTCTGAGGTCCTCGGGTAGGTCTTTTGATCTTTGAATGATGTGTTACCACACAACCAAATGGTTAAGACCAAACCAGACCAATTTTCTTATCTTTATGGAAGGCTGGACTCTCTCTCTAATGTTTTCTAATAATGTGCACTTGTTTTGGTACACCTAATTCAAATTTTAGCCATTTTATGTGATGGTAAAGGTAGGGGTGTGCTAACTCTTTCCCCATAAGGAAAAGGCATTTTTGTTTATTTTAATTGCATAACATTTTCAACATTTTTGTTTGTGTGTGTGATTTGTTAAATTGGGTAACCTTTATCTGTCAATAGTGTTGAAGTGAAGATTACATATCCATCTGTCCTAATATGTAAAAAAAAAAAAAAAAAAGAGAACTTTCCAGGGGGTGTACTTACTTTTTCACATGATTGTACTTAGTATGTGAAAGTAACAATGGTTCACTATGATAAGTTCTCCATAAATAATTGATTGTATACAAGACGTATAGCAGTAGACAGAAACATAGACCACTAATTTAGCCTAAATGATTCTTCTCATCAAGATCCAGGATCACAAGCATGCCAACAGAAACAAGTTCAAAAGCTATTTTAGCTTTCACAACATAGAGAGCTTGCTGATATATGTATATTCTCCATCTCTCTACAAGTCTCTAGTTAAGAAATAGTGGTCAATATGACCAGAACTGCCAGGTAACATGTACTCTGCACCACAAAGACACATAGGAAGAAAGGTGAAAAGAAAACACACTGTCATTAAACACCTTAATAGTCTGGCTACATAAATTGTATGCAAAAGTGAGAAATCGTTAAAAGAAAAATATATTCTTCATACAGATAGTCGTAATAGCTATAGTTTATTTTTTATTTTTTTGTAGTCCACCATGCAACTCATGCTAAATAAAAAGAGTCATGTTTAACTGATGGTATCGGGTTACATAAATGCCATTAGCAGTTATTCTTATTGTCCTCTACTTGTTTATTTAATTCCACCCTTTTTGGCCATTCAGGCCAAGATGTCAGACCAATGTTCCTTAGTGATTTGTCTTTCTGTACTCCTACAGTTCTTCCTTGAGAAAAGTCCATTCAAAAACAACAATGAAGAAAAGCAAAAAGGACTTCTTGGATCTTGATTTTCTTCCACGTTTGAGAGAAAACCTGTCCTTCAAAGTGAGACGAGTGAGCTCGCTGTAAGAACCCTCTGTATCTACTGTTTCTATTCCTCACTGCGAATGTGGCCCTGTCAAGCCCTCCATCCGTGGAATCAAGAAACGTTGGAGAGGGGGATTTCTCCCAAAGCGTTGGTTTCTCCCACTCAGTTAGACTGTGGTGCGCCCCCCTCAGGTCACTCTGAGAACTTCTGCCTGCATATACTTAACTAAGACAGTCTCCTCTTTACAGGGATCTGTGGTAGAGAATACAGGGGAGGGATGGGTCACTCAGCATAAGCCAGTCATTGGTCATTCTCAAGAGGGTGGATTCATTTGAGAAAAGTAAGACAATGGGGGGCCACCCCAACAGAGAAAGACAGGACTGTAGCTGGATAGGAAGATCGACAGAATAACAGACAGAAGAGCAGAATGGGAGAAGAAGTCACCAAAAATGGGAAAATTTGACTTCTAATTTGTGGGTGTGTAGCTACTTTGTGGGTGTGCTTGTGGATGGAGGAAACATTCTATATATATTTTTCAATATTGACATGACTAAGTTCCAATAATTGAAGTGTTGGAGTACTTTACCTACAGTGAATATTTACAGCCGGGTCCTTTTCATCATTTGGATGGGCAATACAATAGTATTTATCTCCTGTTCATAGGTGTAGGGTTCTATATGAGTTCTTCCAGATCTTTAGGAATCTACATGAGCTGACCTACTCTTTCTTATGGATCTCAAACATCAATATTTCAGGTATTAAAGACTCTCTTCCCATTATTAGTTTTGAGAAGGGCCAGTTTACAGAGACAGAGAACAAGCAACACAGATAGATAACCACAGAAAAAAGAGGGCAGTGAAAAGCTGAAGACGGAGAGGAAGGTCCAGAAGACAGGAATGGGACAGACCGATACAACACGGTGGGACAGGAGCCAGCTGCAGATGGGATTTCTGTGGGTGGGTAACGGGTAGAGGGGCAGGGTTTTAGAGGGGACCCTAGGAGGCCGCACCATGTCATATCTACAGAATGATCCATATCTACAGAATGGATAGGACAGTCTGCTACAGGACACTAGGTGGGCTGCAAGGCCCTGCAAACACTGACACCACTCCAGTACCAGCCCCCCCCCCACCCCCCCCACCATTTGATAACCTTTGTTTGGGGAGAGACAGCGTTTCTGGAGTGTAGTGTATCGGTATGGGACCTCTATCTTTCATTGAATTTCCTTTCACTCTTTTTTCAAATGTTATAATGCTATTGAGCCATTGTAGGTTAATTGTACAGTACATACATCTGTTTGATTAAGGTCCCGGAAGCATGCAGAGAGTGGTGGGGGGGTGGGTAGTGGTTGAGGAACGGCTCGGAAAGAGAAGGCACATCCATGTATTTTCTAGCAGGGTTGAGAGCCCAACAGCCAATATGGCTCCAGGCACTAACACTTATTCAGCTAGTTCAGCATCAAGATAATTTTGTGGTTAACAATATCAAATGGAGAAGAGAGACTGACAGTATCCAGTCTGCTTTGTAATGCTTTCTATAAGAGTGCTGGCACAGAGCCATATTCTGCTAGACTTCAACATGTATCTACTGCAGTCCAATTATATAGTGGTCTTGTTACATAATACTTAGATATGCTGTTATTTAAAAACAACAATAGCCTGTCATCTGTTTGTGAAGCAATGATATACAAATAGTTATTAGCTGAAGTTAGATCTTGTTATTCATTGTTAGATCAGAGGTAGGACGCTGTTGAAAATTCCTGTCTTGCTTCTCACCACGCTTGTCATATATTGTAATGTCATGTGGCCTCTCTTATTCCTCACCATACCTCACCCCTTACCACCAGTTACATTTCCTCTCCAATGCCAACCATCAGCTGGACAGGACATGCAGTGTTGAGTTAAGAGACAAGCACAACACATGCCAACATGGAGCAACAGAGAAACAGGTTCACTTTACATTGGCAACATATACATAGACAATCACACACAGACACACTCGCAGACATACTGTACACACACTCAGAAGCACATTCATACACACATGACATATAAAACACAACAGTGAGGGCATGTGTACTCTTGGCTACTGTTATGTTGTTGATGTATTTCATGTTAGTGATTATCCTACTTGATTCATGTAATGGATCAGTCTCATGAAGTGGACACAGTGGATTACTGTTATGTTTGTGTTATGGCTCTTGGGAGTCACTGAACGTGTCCATCCAAAACAGATCGTGCTCACAAAGAGCAGTTCACTATGGGAGACAGTGGGAATGTGTGACCTTTCAACAAAAGAAAAGCTCCACCGTGCACTAGAAGAGGCAGGCTAAAAAGTATGTGTAAACTGTATCCTGTTTGGAGACTGTAGCAGGTTCTGTCTTAGCTAGTGTCTGGTAACTTGGCTGAGGAAGATGGCAGTTGAGATTTAGCAATGCTATTAGCCCATGACAATAATATACAGTATTATGTGCTTGTGATTCATCTCCCTACGCAAGTAGCTAATTTAAGAAGCTGCGGATGATAGTTTGATACTGCAGCAATTATGGAAGCTTCTTCTTCTTCTTCTTGATTTATCATAGAAGCCTTTGGCTTGCATTTGTCCTGCCTTTGCCTGGTGTAACTGCAGACTAGAGGAAATATTGAGGGCCTGATGTTATTGTAGAGCAGAAGGACTGTAAGGATCTCTCGCTGGTGAACAAGGCATTTCTTTGATTGTGCTTTTTCTTTAGTGTTAGAGGCTGGAGCGTCAGGTTGTGAGTGTGGCATGGCCATCCTCTTGGCCACACACCCACCCAGCTAGCTGCAGCAGAGGGTAGCCCTGGGGGCCTTGGGGGTCGAGCGGTGGGCATGGGGGCGCCGGCTCCGCCAGTGACCTCCCCTGGGAAGGGCCAGCCACTGGCCAATTAGACACAAGTCAAGGATGGGGGGATGGTGGAGGGCGGAACAAACAGATCAGACAATGAGTGGAGGAAAAACAAAGAAAAACAAACATACGACAAAGAAAAACAGAAAAAGGGAAAGTTAAGGTTGGCCTCCAGGGGGCAGTGTGATAGTCTCAGTGATAGTAAACAAACCACATGGAGAGGATAGAAAAGCCAGAGATGAAGAGGAGGGTTGGCAGGGTAAAGTAAAGAAGCATTTCAAGAAAATCCCAAAACAGACCACTGATTAGTGATTTGTTTATATATTTGTTCAGTAACTTATTTAATGCGGAAGTAAATAAATGAAAGTAAGAGTAGTTCAGATGATTCCGTTTTAATGAAAGAGAGAGAGAAGAGTTGGACAGAGAAAAAGGCTAGCGTCCAAATGCCAAATAAAAATGTTGGGGGTGATGTTGTGTCGCTCAGCAGTAGTATGTGGGTGGGGGACCTAAAGCTGTTTGTGTTGGAGGCTGTATAGACAAGGATAGTAAGACAATACCTACTGTAATATAGGAGATAGCAACAAAAAAATAATGTGTGCTCTCTAAAGTGTCTTTTTGTGTCACGTTTCAGACTTACAGTACAGCTTTGTGTGTGTGCAGTTTCTCCTCCCTGATTACACATGAAAGTGTGTTTTGTGCTTGAGTCTGAGGTGTGTTCCCTGAGGTGTGTTCCCTGAGGTGTGTTCCCTGAGGTGTGTTCCCTGGGATGTCTGCGCAGATGTAGGGTCTGTGTCTAGGTGTGTCACATTACGTACCCTTCCTGAATAGGTGTGTCACATTAAGTACCCTTCCTGACTAGGTGAGTCACATTACGTACCCTTCCTGACCAAGTGTGTCACATTACGTACCCTTCCTGACTCTGGCCGCTGTGTGGCCTGGCCGCCCGCCCATGGCCAGGAGGAAGCAGGGCTGCTGCTCGGACCGGTCAATAGGGCGTAAGATCTGTCCGTCGTCAGGTGACATGATCTGGTCTATGTGGGGACAGTCTTCATTGGCCAGTGCTGCTTTTTCTGCCTCCTTGGCTGACTCCTTGGCTGCACTCCTAGCTGCCTCATTTGCTGCCTCCTTGGCTGCCTCCTTGGCTGACTCTTTGGATGTTTCCCCGTTCACTTTGGGATCTTGAAAAACAGCTTGTGGAGCTGAAACAGAGGGAAGATAACAAGTTGTGATTCCTCAATGGTGTGGAAGAGGATGTCAGTACAGGCATGAATGGTGTGGAAGAGGATGTGTCAGTACAGGCATTTATGTGCAGGCTTGGATGTTTTTTTAATCAACCAGGTGACACAGTTTTGAAGGACAAACTTTTAAAAAAATGTAAAATTAACATTGACCTTTTCCAACTGCCCCAAATTCCAACCACTGGAACTTCAACTAACAAAAACTCTTCAATTGCTGCTCAATTTGGTACAGAATACCTGCTTTCTTTGGTTTCCCAAAACTAACAAGCTCCTGTCCTGCAAATGTACTACCAGCCTTTCCAGACATAGCAGTGACTATTTACAGGTCAATAAAATAACATTGCCGTACAATTCTTCATCTTCAGTATGGTTAATAAAGGTAGTGGAGTTCACAACCACTATATTATGTACATGACCAACTCACAACAATCTGAGAGAACTGGAAGCACTACCATTTTAATATCCAGGCCTCACATGTCATACCTCATGTGGGCCTTAAAAGCATTACATCTCCAGACTGGATGACACAGCCCAGACCACCACTGTCACTGCTGTAGTAAAACATTATTTGTGGGTAACACTTGCAGATATTAGCAATGGTATCTCTGCTGCATTGATGCTCCACCCCATTACACATGTACAGTAATCCATCTGCTCTTGTCAGCGCAGCAGGCAGCACACAGACCCTAGCCAGCCACACACAGCCATTGTACGTGTGAAGCAGACCCCTGGGATGGAGGGAGAGGAAGGAGGGGGGTGAGAGTGGGAGATGAGTCACTTCCTTCAGAATAGTTCAATGAATAAAGACACCATTCTCTTCCTCCCTCACTCCTTCCCTCCTCTCTCCTCCTACACTTTAATTGTTCCTCCCTTTCTTCCTATCCCTGTTGACGTTTTTTTTTCATCGCCCTCTTTTTTCCCCCCATCCCCTCATTCATCTTTTGGATATCTGTATCCAGCTCACAGGCTCTATTGATTGGCTGTTAGCCTGGTTATCGTGCATGTCTGATGTGATGAAGTGTCAGAGGATATGTCCAGATGGGGGAGAGTGAAGATGACACAGCAGTAACGGCCATATCACTGAGATCTGTCCATCACTGGCATCGTGGAGGACAACACTTCAGTAACGACCATATCACTGAGATCTGTCCATCACTGGCATCGTGGAGGACAACACTTCAGTAACGACCATATCACTGAGATCTGTCCATCACTGGCATCGTGGAGGACAACACTTCAGTAACGACCATATCACTGAGATCTGTCCATCACTGGCATCGTGGAGGACAACACTTCAGTAACGACCATATCACTGAGATCTGTCCATCACTGGCATCGTGGAGGACAACACTTCAGTAACGACCATATCACTGAGATCTGTCCATCACTGGCATCGTGGAGGACAACACTTCAGTAACGACCATATCACTGAGATCTGTCCATCACTGGCATCGTGGAGGACAACACTTCAGTAACGACCATATCACTGAGATCTGTCCATCACTGGCATCGTGGAGGACAACACTTCAGTAACGACCATATCACTGAGATCTGTCCATCACTGGCATCGTGGAGGACAACACTTCAGTAACGACCATATCACTGAGATCTGTCCATCACTGGCATCGTAGAGGACAACATTTCCAATAGAAGCATGATGCATTTTGGTCATTTTGGTCAGCCATCACTACAGCTTGAAGCCACCTCACTCTCGACTTTCTACTGTACTAACAACATTTATCGCAGAACCCTACTCATCGCTTCTCATTCAAATGTATTGCCACACTGCACAACCACAGAAGAGATATACAGCGTGATACTGTATGGAAGTTAGCGGACCTGGTCTAGAAGTGTCTGTGTGCACGTGTGGCTAAAAACAGCTCACTGAATTAATGATGACAGCCATTTCAGAGGGTGTTTTTTTAGACTGCACTGACATGCTTACTGCTCAATATCTGGGACTGCACTCTCATAGTCATCCCAATGGCATCCCCACTGGTCCCTTCATGTGTGTCTGTGTGTTTTGACATTGATTAGTAAAAATAGATGTGTCCATCTGTTTAAACTTCCAATAATAAGCACACACCATATTCAAGTATGTAACAAAGTAATGGATGTCATAAGTGTGTGTGTGTGTGTGTGTGTGTGTGTGTGTGTGTGTGTGTGTGTGTGTGTGTGTGTGTGTGTGTGTGTGTGTGTGTGTGTGTGTGTGTGTGTGTGTAGAGCCAGAATGCTCAAGGGACCAGCGTTATGAGGAGTACAGTACAGTACTTTAAAAGTTATGTAACCTTCCCCAGCTCTCTTATTCAGAGAAAGTGAGCTCTATTGTGTAGACTGCTGTAAAAAGTAAATTTATGCATTGCATATTTGGCAATCCTAGCGTTAGCCTCATCCTAAGAAAACAGCCCATGCCTCATGTTCAATTACTGGAGGACTCAGACAGAGCTCTCACTCCATGGGAGGCCATATATAGAGAATGCCAACTCATGTGCCAGAACATTCTACATGTATTATTAATTTCCCCCTGAGCCGAACCCAACCCATCTTGATGGCCCATGCTCAGCAGCATGTTCCTGAATGTGTGTGTATTCATGTGTTATTACATACTTGGAAGGAGTTGATTACATAAATGTATGCCTTATAGTTTGGAATAACGTCCATGTAATGTAAAGTGCTGTTCTAATATCTGTCTGTGAAATTACCATTCAGTGACATCATGTACTGTTGATGGATGAGCTGGTCAAATGACTTTCAGATTGCCTGGTTACTCCATCATTCTGCTGTGCAGCCCAATGTGAATAATAGGAGAAGCAAGTGAATGGCTGCAGTTCCTGGCAGAACCTGAATCCTATTGTGCAATGTGCGTTGCTTGGACACTGTTGTCATGGCAACAGGTGTTGGCACAAAAAAAGATTGGGGGGAATTAAATAAAACGAGACATTAAGTAAGAGAGAGGATGGTGGGAAGGTGAAAATAATCACAGTTTTACCACCTCCAGAGAACGTACATTATGGCAGTGCCTGGTGAAACTCTAACTCTCATCGGTCAAGTTCATAGAAGTAATGGGACTTCAGCACATCCTGTATAATATGACTAAGCAAAGTGAGGAAGTCAGGAAGTCTGACCCTTGTTATTGTTTTTCCTCTCTCCTCCAGCAGACAGGTCATTATGTCACCTCTGGCTGTTCTCTCTGCAGGGAGTCAGGTCAGGTGACAGGCCCTGATGGCTCAACGTGTAGACACCATCTGACAGGCTGCAAAGTAAAGGTGAAGATAGAGGTCAAGGTAATCTAAGTTTATTTGTTACAAACAAATAACTATCACTAAAGGATTCTAAAGGATTCTGAGTACAGCCAGCGAGCGAGGGGTGCATTGTGTTTTTTTTTTGCATGCGCGTGTGAGAGTGCTCAGAGGGCTGTTAGTCATAGACGTAGCGTGTAATAATGCTTGGTTGTTACATGTGGCAGTAAATAAGGAGCCATCACCAGATGCACTCACGGCCATTTCAGGCCCTCGTGGCATGGCATAAATACACACTGATCTCACTACTCACACTACTTCATAGGTGAGGGAACCCCATGGAATCAGTTGGGCCCTATCCCTCTCATGAGTAGGCGGCGTACAGTATACCAGGCTGTGAGTAACTGAAAATACCCCAAAGCTGCTTATGCTCACCGCAACTGGCCTGGTCACCAAGTAGAAAAACATGAAAGAGCAACACGGTCATCATCCATCCAAGGGACTTCCTGCAAATTGATAAGTTCTCTGAGGAAAACCCTACTCTCTGTTGTCTTTGTCCAACTTCCCATATGAGTCACACAGGTTAAACACACAGGTCTCCAGGCAACCAGACTTTTATAGAGTGCAATATCACTGGAACAATGTTAACTGTGAAACCATGGCATTCGCTGTTCAAATGTAAAAAACAAAAAATAAATACATATGATTTTTATTTAAATTGTTCTAAGAAGCTTCGTATTCTGCTAGCTGGCCTATGCATCATAAAAATACATTTGGCAATCAGCCAAATGAACAATATGTCTGCAGGCTTTAAACATGTTTCACAGCACTGCAGTATTTTCCAAGCAAATAAGTTAACTAGAAAATCATAAATGCATGGGTGTGATAGTCTAATGTGTGATTCATAAATTGTGATGTATTTTCCATCTGAGTGGAGGAAATAGGTTATTTAACATCTCCTGTCAGGATGGCTGGCTACTGAATGTGCCACTGTGTTACCTTTGGTGTTTTCATCACTGCATCAAACGGGTCAGGGTGGAGATTAAATGTAGTTGAGGGGGAGATTGGTCTGGTGTGGTGTGAGGTTGATAATGTCTGGGCAGTGGACTTGATTACATAATATGTGTATTTGTGGAGTGGTCACACTGGTCAACATACTGCCATGTAGGGGCTCTCCACATTCAATGGCTCCTTCAGTGGAGAATGGCTGTTTTTCTGACTGGTGAGTTAGGAGAGAGGAGGAGGAGGAGGAGGAGGAGGAGGAGGAGGAGAGAGGAGGAGGAGGAGGTGTGATGGCAGGGGAGTTCAGTCTGTTGTTTGAGCATTTATTTTATTTTCATTCAGATGGACATTCGGCAGAAAGGTTTCCTACCTGCTCTGTCTATATCTAAGATCTCTTCTGGTGGTTCTTGTGGTGCCAGGGGCCATGTGTCGTCCTGCGTGCTGTGGTGAGGTGAGGTTACCTCTGACCTACAGTAATTGGGGGAGCCCAGAAGTGGTGCGCGGGGGATATGCTTGTTCTTTTTCTTTGGTAACTTCTGCTTGGCCATCGCCAGGGAGTAATACATCCCAAAGTTATTGACAATAACAGGCACTGGCATGGCGATAGTCAGCACACCAGCCAGAGCACACAGCGCTCCCACCAGCATGCCAGACCATGTCTGAGGGTACATGTCTCCATAGCCAAGGGTTGTCATAGTCACCACCGCCCACCAGAATCCAATAGGAATGTTCTTGAAGTGTGTGTGCTCGCTGGCTCGGGGGTCATTGGGCTTGGCACCAATCCTTTCAGCATAGTAGATCATAGTGGCGAAGATGAGCACACCCAGGGCTAGGAAGATGATGAGGAGGAGGAACTCATTGGTGCTGGCTCGGAGTGTATGACCCAGGACACGCAGTCCCACAAAGTGACGAGTCAGCTTAAAGATCCGGAGGATACGGACAAAGCGGACGACACGTAGGAAACCCAGTACATCCTTAGCCGCCTTGGAAGAGAGCCCACTCAGCCCCACCTCCAGGTAGAAGGGCATGATGGCAATAAAGTCGATGATGTTGAGGGTGTTACGGAAAAACTCCAGCTTGCTCGGACAGAACGTCACTCGCATAATGAACTCAAATGTAAACCACAGCACACAGACCCCCTCAATATAGGTGAGGAAGACCACGGTCTCAGTCTCCTGGTAGACCCGCGTGCTGTTGTCCAGCGGGTCGATTTCCGTCCGGTTTATGATGGGGTTGAAGGCCTCGTGTGTCTCCAGGCAGAAGGTGGTGATGGAAACCAGGATGAAGAACAGGGAGGCGAAGGCTATCCACTGCAGGGGAGAGAGGAGAGGGAGAGAGAGAAGGAGGGAGAGGGAAAGAGAGAGGGAGAGATTATAAACGAGGGAATGCAAACCTGTAGGAACATAGCATTAGCACACCCCCACAGCTCTCTTCAGTTCTACAACACAAATCTAGGTCAGTACTCTTAACTGGGTGTCAGTTGAAAGGGCGTGCACCTAAACGGTGGTGCTCCTCCGGTATGAGAGTTGCTAGTACTGGTGGGGCCTGCAGGGAGGAGGGGAGGGAAGGAGGGGGATGTTATGTACTGTACATGGGAAAGCTTGTTTCTGGGCCAGCTTTTGCGCCAGCACTTAAGGTATTATTTCCGTGAGGGCACTGTGTTCATGATGGCATCTGGCCCAAACGATAACGTGACAATGCCACCTCATCAATTTTGAATGGTGTTTTAATGCATAGTCCTTAATGTATAGGCTGCTATACACAGCGGCCCATAGATACGTCTGACAGCAGTGCTGCTGCTGCCAGAAGAGGCTGATTGGGTTGCATAACTGGAATATTAAAGCTATGCTCCAGAACCTTTGTATAATACCAGCCAGTAGTTTTGAAAGTGGTGCTCATGAGCCAAAAGAGTTCCCAGTTTTTCGTGTACCATGTCATCCAGTTGTGTACTACGTCATCCAATTCGTATGATATGCTACGAATACAATTCATACAATATGTTATGAATTTGTTTTGCTTAAGATCCCAGATCCCTTTTTTCTCCAGAATTTTGTCTTATCCAATTGGTAGTTACAGTCTTGTCCGATCGCTGCAACTCCCGTACGGACTCGGTAGAGGCGAAGATCGAGAGTCGTGCGTCCTCCGAAACACAACTCCGCCAAGCCAAACTGCTTCTTGACACAATGCATGCTTAACCCGGAAGCCAGCCGCACCAATGTGTCAGAGGAAACAACGTACACCTGACAACCGTGTCAGTGTGCATGCGCCCGGCCAGCCAAAGGAGTTGCTAAAGCGGGCTGGGACAAGGACATCCCATGGGGCCACACCCTCCCCTACCCTGGACAACGCTGGGCCAATTGTGTGCCTCCTCATGGGTTTCCCGGTCGCACCCAACTGCGATGAAGTGCCTTAGACTGCTGCGCCACTCGGGAGGCCCCAAGACTGCATCTTTAAACAGGTCCAGGTCTGAGAGGAAGCAGGCACTGCCAGGCACATACATTACAACTACAACTACAGTACAGTAGTGATAGAGCCATAGTACTACCTGGACACGAAGGGCTTAGTGATTACATTATAGAAGAACAAATGTCAATGAGGTTATTTTACTAAGAGAGTTATTTTTTTGCATGGTCCACAACTTCCAACATCCTTGACCTTTAACAAACTGAGCCAAAGCAATGTCAATATAAAGTGTAAAGCAAATTGATCTTTTCAACTCCAAACAGGCATTTACGGTGTAGTACAGGCACAACTCTGATACTCATAATAACAACAACAACAACCTCTCAGGCGAAACGATTCATTGACAAAAAAAGCACACCCGGTTGTTGAGATATTACGTGGTCTATTTAACCTCCAGTGACCTTTTGGGAGGCTTGTGTAAAAAGGCACAAAAAACAAATCCCAGTTAACCCTTTAAACTCGTGAAACTACAGCATTCATTGTATTTGTTTTGTTGTTTGTTCTGAGAAACGTCCTATTCTGCTAGCTGGCCTATGCATCATAAAAATAAGTTTGTCTATATGGATAGGGCTACTTTTACATGTTTCTTACAGAAGAAATATGAAAAGCAAATGCATAAGCATGAATTGAAAGGGAACAGTTTGGAGATTATGGGAAAAATGTTAGACCAACTTTGAGGACACAACAGTTCACCAAACATTACACTGTTGATTTGATGTGCATTTTACATTTACTGTACTTCTTGCCACATTTATTGATAACGAAATCTGAAAATACTCTGGATGCATTCAGTAACATCATACGAATATTCCTGGAAAATATGGGGTAGGTGCAACATAAGACAAAAACATTACAAGGGTTTGAGTGAGAGGACTAACTGATGTATCCAAGAGTCAACACACGTCTCCAGAGTGTGCACAGTTTTTAAGTAATTCCAATGCACTTGTATGATTCAAAGAATAGTCTTCAACTATAAGGTGCTTTTTTGAGCTCTCCTAGCTGTGCCGTTAAAGAACTTGAGCGAGCACACATGTAGTTGTTTTGTTTTGAACACAACCCTGCATCCCCAACATCACACAATTACTGTTGTTTACGCAATCCAAAAATAGCCCATTTTTAAATCGCAATATGGGTCAGGTGGGCATCATTTGTTCCATTGCCAAAATGACTAGCTAAATTCTAAAATACGATCTTACAGTGTTCAGAGAATTCAGAGAAACAGATCATAATTTTGGTGTGCATAGAAAGGAGTCATGAGTTCATTCAGGTGCGTGTTCTGCAGCATATTTTCTTCACAATAGACAAACAGGCTCATTCTGTTCAGAACGAACCTTGTCCTTTAAACATAGTGATCATAAATGTTGACACTGTATATGACATGAGTTTTATTATATGGAAATGTGGTGACAAGGACAGTAACACTCTCTTCTCTTCCTTCTGGCCTTACCACAACCTGTCTTCATTTCAGAAACCCAACCAGAAGGTTATTTTTATGTGGAGGACAGGACAGATGGAAACAGTCAGAGTGTGAAAACAAAGTCATTGAATTTAATTTACTCTTGTGGATTGAAGTGTTGTTGTAGTTGCTGTTGTGGTTGTTGGTATTGTTGTTGCTGATGTGGTTGTTTTTGTTGTCAATGTCTAGTGTGTGTTGCTTGTGTGAGAGTGAGAGTGAGAATGAATGTGTTTCTAAGTAAATTAGCTTTTCTTCTTCCAGAAGCCACCCTCCGAGTCATGTGGGCCATCATCTCCAGACCTCTGCTGCCTCAGGTGGGTGGACGTGGCATATCTAATGTACCATTTTATTTATTTCATTAGCACACATTGCAGAAGGGCCTGCAGCTTGCAAAGCCTTCAACAACAATAGACGGCATCAGAGTGAATTGTTCTAGAGCAGTTTCTTTAAAAGTAATGACTTTCTCTCCATTTAATGAGTCAGTCAGACTGTCTGTATTGTCTTTTCTGTCTCTGACTCTGTATCTGATTGTATCAGTGGGACACAAGGTACATGTACTACCCTGAATTAAACCTATTAACCCTTTACACTCGTTCCCTATACGAGTTGAAAATGGCAAATTTGGCCATAGATAAGTGCCTAAATTGGAACGTAGTGGCTGTATAGTAGCATGCTATAAAGTTCAGAACGGCTGTCAGTCAAAACCCACACAGCGCTGAAGCACAGAGCCTCAGCTCTGGCGTCACTTATAGCATGTTACTGTACAGCAGAGTTCTGGAGTTGATGGCCCACATGACAGGGAGGGTGGCGTCTGAAATAAGAAAAATCCAATGCGATTTCTTTCTTAGAAACACATTCATTCACACTCTCACACAAGCAACACACACTAGACATTGACAACAAAAACAACCACATCAGCAACAACAATACCAACAACCACAACAACCACTGCAGCAACAACAACAACAACCACAACAACACTTCAATCCACAAGAGTAAATTAAATTCAATGACTTTGTTTTCACACTCTGACTGTTTCCATCTGTCCTGTCCTCCATATAAAAATAACCTTCTGGTTGGGTTTCTGAAATGAAGACAGGTTGTGGTAAGGCCAGAAGGAAGAGAAGAGAGTGTTACTGTCCTTGTCACCACAACATTTTCTCTCACAAGCCCAGCAAAGGTGACAGACTTGCCTCCATTCTTTCACTGGTGTGAAAATAAATCAGCAGCATCCCTGCATGGGTTTAATTACTGAGGCCTGTCATTGGACTGAGAAACAATTCTAACTGCTAACAACATCCTGTGCAGAATATCCAACATCTAAATGCATGTGCCATTTCTCTCAGAACATCCAACATTTTCTCCAACATGATCAACTATCTGTATCTATACAACAACATCATTATTAATAATGTATGATATGCAGCTGTTAGAGGAAACCTGGAACATCGGGAAAATATAATATTGTTCACTAACGAAGGAACTTGAGCCATTGACACAAAAGTCCAATTGAACTCTCCAGAGAAAGGAAATGAAACAGCTATCTTTGACAAACTTTGACTAACCTCTCCTTTATCTATATACCATGACTGTCCACAGACTGCTGGTACTGAAAATATAAATACTATTGTAATATACAGTAGACACAGGAAAGGATCACACCATCATTGAGGAACTTCACGGCATGTGCGTCATTTGTATCCTAAATGCTTTCGCTAAAAGCTTTATCTTGAGACAAACTGCTAATCTCATATTACAATACATTAAGCAAACACGACAGCCACCCTTCCTCGTGCTTACCTCTGACCTGCAGCACAAGCAATGTGTGTTTATGCATGAACGTGTCTGAGCGTGTGTGGGAGAGCATGTGCTTGTTAGCATGCATGGCTGTGTGTGTAAACATCATCCGAGGCAGATTGTGATGTATTTGGTGGAAAATGCTAGCAGGATGGTATTTTCCCTGGTGTTCTCAACAGGACATGTATCAAAAACATTTACAGAAAACGAATGAGTGTGTGTCCTATTATAAATCAGAGGCAAAGTGCATTATAACACACTCATGTGAATTACTGTATGTTGTCATGGTTTGGGTGAGGGGGTGTTTCCGTAATAGATGTGTGATTAGCTTGTTGAGTTGTGATAAATCAGTTTTACAGAAAGCCAGGAAGTCATTTGAATGAACCATTAGGGAGTCAAATGTCCACCATCGTAATAGTATAGTGAAAATAATCCAAAATAAATTATGTACAGGTGTAGTATCTTAACTTGAGCTAATTTGCTACAGCAGGGAAATAATCCTGAAGTAACAGGAAATGGGAATTATTACGTGGATTATAATTAATGGAAATTTTTGTGGGGGTTGATACATTTTTCGTAAGGGAAAATCAAGTCTGAAATTTCAAAGTGGAAATGACAACCTTCAGAAACCTTCTTTAAACCTCAGTTTTAAATGTCCTGCATTGCAGGAAGGTTATCCTGCAACAGGGGGATCAAACTAGGATCCTTTACCTATTATTATTATTCTGATTTGGAGCAAATAACTATTAGAAGTGCTGAACATGAACATTCCCTTGTTTGCATTAAAGGTGAAGGAACCGTCTGCACACAGGACTACCTACCTACAATCCCACTCATACAATGAAATCCCATGCAAAACATAATGTCTACACCTAAGACTGACCAGAGCAAGCAAGCATTTGCACTGCACTTATCAGTTCTTTTGGAGAGGGTGGTTATTTTACCATTTGTGTCTGGGCTGGCAAGGCCTAGCCCTTCAGTGGGAGGGAGCAAAGGACAATGCTGAGTTTATAACTGAGAATATAACCTTCCTCCAAGGAAACCAATCAGCAGTCCTTTCTGTCAGAACACATCACACACTCATCAGAGCTAGTTATAGAAGCCATACCGGTGGGAAATAAACACCCAGCATCCTCACTACGACGCCTCTGCTACATGGGCCTGAATTAACAACCACACCACTTAATATCAAGAGATTAATAAAGATAGAAATATGACCATAAGAAATAATACTGTACAGTGCCTTCAGAAAGTATTCATACCCATTGATACTGTATATTCCACATTTTGATGTGTTACAGACTTAATTAAAAAAATTATGAAATATATGTTTTTTCTCACCCATCTACACACAACATCCCATAATGAAAAAGTGAAAACATGTTTTTAGAATTTTTTGCAACATTATTGTAAATGAAATACAGAAATATCTCATTTACATAAGTATTCACACCCCTTAGTTAATACTTTGTAGAAACAGTTTTGGCTACAGCTGTGAGTCTTTCTGGGTAAGTCTAAGAGTTTTCCCACACCTGGATTGTGCAACATTTTATTATTTTCAAAATTCTTCAAGCTCTGTCAAATTGGTTGTTGATCATTGCTAGAGAATCATTTTCAGGTCTTGCCATAGATTTTCAAGTAGATTTAAGTCAAAACTGTAACTCGGCCACTCGGTCAAAACTGTAACTCGGTAACTCGGCCACAACAACACCGCAAGCATGTCATTTGTTCGAGAGGATGCATTGAGAAAGTGAATACACAATGTAATTCATTTAAAAGTCTGCAGATATAGGATCTTAATTTGATCACTCTTTTGTTGCTGAAATGCAAACTAGTAGTGTATTTGAGTTTTAAAAAGGCTTCTAAAGTTTGACATTTCAGACTTGATTTGCCCTAATGAAAAATGTATCAACCCCTACAAAAATGTCCATTAGTTATAATCCACATAATAATTCAAATGTCCCGTTGCTGCAGGATTATTTTCCTGCTGTAGCAAACTCACTCTAATTAAGATCCTACATCTGTAGATGCTTTAATCACAGTGCTATTGTAAGTGTAGGAGACAGCATTGAGTCAATGCTAAACAAAATAAAACTGCAACCAGGCCCTTCTCTCCTACAACCCCTCCCACTCTCTCCATCTCTTTTAGACACATGCCTCCTAGAGATGAAAGAATGTCACGTTCTCTTATGTAACTACCTTTCCATCCATCTGCCTTTCTCTGTGCTTACTGTATGTGTTTGTGACAATGTATTTGCATTGCCTGTTTATGAGTGTGTATTATGTGCAGTATGTGTAATTTTAGATAAATACTTACGTTGTTTATACATAGTGTGTTTGTGTTCCTAAATGTTATTAGACATGAATCTGCATGAGAGGAAAAGAGTGATGGAGAACACAGGGGACCTTTTCACATCCTGATGATGAGGGTGGATAAGGTTGGTTTCCACGAATCAAGGACTGTCTCTGTGGGGTTAAAGAAAATCCTGTTATTTTTACCAGTTACCTGTAAGTTACTGTAAAAAAGGTACAGTGTGTAATTGTGAATTCCAAAGTTTCTTTGGAATTTACAGTAACATACTATGCCTTTTTCTTCTTAAAAACAACTTTTTTTTTTTTTTAAGTGTAGGGATCAAGTTAGAGGCCTTGCCTAATAACTGTCCATCAACATTTTAGTACATGAGATGCTTTATGTGAGCTCCCTCACAGTTTTAGAAGGGCCTTGACTGACAGTTTAAAAGAAGTGTCAATAAATAGACACATCCCAATATAACTACCGACAATATAAACAGCTAAGGTCTCATCCACAGTTGGGTCAACCCCTCCTGTATCATCCTGTATGTGTTTTGCTTTTGGTATATTGATGTGTATAGTATATATTGATGTGAATATTGATGTGTATAGTGTATATTGATGTAAATATTGATTTGTATAGTGTATATTGATGTGAATATTGATGTGTATAGTGTATATTGATGTGAATATTGATGTGTATAGTGTATATTGATGTAAATATTGATTTGTATAGTGTATATTGATGTGAATATTGATGTGTATAGTGTATATTGATGTATTGATGTAAATATTGATTTGGATAGTGTATATTGATGTGAATATTGATGTGTATATTGATGTGAATATTGATGTGTATAGTGTATATTGATGTGAATATTGATGTGTATATTGATTTGAATATTGATGTGTATATTGATTTGAATATTGATGTGTATATTGATGTGTATATTGGTGTGAATATTGATGTGTGTATTGATCTGAATATTGATGTGTATAGTGTATATTGGTGTGAATATTGAATATTGATCTGAATATTGATGTGTATAGTGTACATTGATGTGTATTGTGTATATTGATGTGTATATTGATCTGAATATTGATGTGTATAGTGTATATTAGTGTGAATATTGATGTGTATAGTGTATATTGATCTGAATATTGATGTGTATAGTGTACATTGATCTGTATATTGATGTGAATATTGATGTGTATACGTACGTGGCTCACCTGTGAAAGAGACATTGGTCTCAGCATGACTCCCTGTTTATTTAACCTTTATTTAACTAGGCAAGTCAGTTAAGAACAAATTCTTATTTACAATGACGGCCTACCTACAGGATCAGCCATAGTAGTAAGGCACCCCTGGAGCAAATTAGGGTTAAGTGCCTTGCTCAAAAACACATCGAAAGGTTTTTTCCCCTTGTCGGCTCGGGTATTCAAACCAGTGACATTTCTGTTACTGGCCCAATGCTCTAACCGCTAGGCTGCCTGCCGCCCTAAAAAAATGTTAACTACAATAAAGGTTAAAAAAATACATCCATTAATCAAGGAAACATTTTAATCAGTGGCTAATATCATAAGTGGATATCATTCATTAAAAATTATTTTATATCGGAAGTTGTGGCCAATTAAACTAATGCTACTCAGACAGTCAAATCCAGAAACAACATTCATATAACATACACATGTAGTGACATAGTTATCTAAATGTAAAAACTATTATATTGGTTTTCTCTCTAACAAATAGCCTACACCAGATATTTTATACTGTAGAAAGGAAGTCATAACTGATTGATTGAACATTTGTTTGGAAGACGTTTGTTAGCACAGTAACAGCCATTGGTAACCATGGTATGCATCATGCAAGGATGAGAATGCTAGCTGTCTGATTTTAGTTTTAGGTTCTGATTAGATTACTGTCAGAGTATGATCTGAGAGTGCCAGTAGAGACAGTAGAGATTGAACATGTGCTGCAGAAACAGAATGCTGAGTTAGCTCTGAGCTCCACCACCACCTACCTCCCTGTTCCACTCACCTACTGCAGTCTCTGATGAGAGATACAACATGAAAAGGTTATTGCTATGAAACAGGCAATGGCAATCCCACTCAACTGATTTCCTGTATTACTGTGCACACTGGAAAGAGATAATGCATATGCAGCATTTACAGCACTACAATGAACTATAGAAATATATTCATACACAAACCACAACAGATTGAGACATCTGAAACTGTAGGAAGAAGATTAATGAGAACTTGCACATCTTGACTCTTTCTTCTTCAAGCCAGCCGTGTTCAAATATCAAAGGCAAAGCCTTTCGATCTTGATAGGAGTCTGTTAGATGACTAATGTAATGTAGATATTGAGTGGCTTCACTGCAAGTAGATTGTATGTTTTAAATATTAAATACAAAAAAATAAAAACGTCTATCCATTAGTTTGCCTCTAAGTTATCTAAAACACTTAAAATACAGTGACTTGATAGAGACAACACATAATGTGTCTCTGTTCCAACTGTTCCAATGCCTTGCTTTGGCTAAATTACTCACATCGACCATGAAAGACTATTTTGATGAGAGGACAGAAATCATAGAGAAGGATTCTTGAATTATATATACTAACTTAGCTCAAGAGCCCTTATGATTAGATAGATAGATAGATAGATAGATAGATAGATAGATAGATAGATAGATAGATAGATAGATAGATAGATAGATAGATAGATAGATAGATAGATAGATAGATAGATAGATAGATAGATAGATAGATAGATAGATAGATAGATAGATAGATAGATAGATAGATAGATAGATAGATAGATAGATAGATAGATAGATAGATAGATAGATAGATAGATAGATAGATAGATAGATAGATAGATAGATAGATAGATAGATAGATAGATAGATAGATAGATAGATAGATAGATAGATAGATAGATAGATAGATAGATAGATACTTTACTTACTTTACTACATTACTGAGACTCAAGCAACGATGCATAACATACTGTAACATGAATTAGAGTATATGTAGGCAGGCTCAGCACCATAGTAAATAATGAGATACAAAAGGACTCAGACATCTTAAGTGGTTGTGATAGCAATAAGTGAGCTTTATAAGGAAGCTGTGGTCAGTACATCATCATGCTATCCAATGGCCTGGATTTAACACCTGCACTCTCTGCTAATGGACTCCCCTGGCAACAGACACACCAAACATTTGCCTAGGCCATGTGTGTCAGTGGTCCCCGTGCTCACTGCTGCCCATACCACTCACACAAAACATTTACATTTACATTTTAGTCATTTCGCAGAAGCTCTTATCCAGAGTGACTTACAGTTAATGCATTCCTCTTAAGATAGTCCTAATAAGTATATTTTTCCTCAATGATGGGGCGGGGTGACGAGGGGGTGCGAAGGGGTGGACGGACGGATGGACGGACGGACGGGGGGGGGGGGGGCTGTGTGGTTGTTCGAGCTTTGTCTGGAAGCCAGTGGAGCTTTGACTGGAAGCCAGTGGAGCTATGACTGGAAGCCAGTGGACCTATGACTGGAAGCCAGTGGAGCTATGACTGGAAGCCAGTGGAGCTATGACTGGAAGCCAGTGGATCTATGACTGGAAGCCAGTGGAGCTATGACTGGAAGCCAGTGGAGCTATAACTGGAAGCCAGTGGAGCTATGACTGGAAGCCAGTGGATCTTTGACTGGAAGCCAGTTTAGCTATGACTGGAAGCCAGTGGACCTATGACTGGAAGCCAGTGGAGCTATGACTGGAAGCCAGTGGAGCTATGACTGGAAGCCAGTGGAGCTATGACTGGAAGCCAGTGGAACACATTCAAGTGCAAAACAATCTCAATCAAAACTTAGATAAATTACTGTAGTTTTAATCTATTTTCTTTTCAATGAGACCAAGCTATTGAAAGATGTATGTTCATTCAATAATCATAGTGATTTGAGAGCCACACATGAGTGTTTTCTGTGAAAACTGGGTTGCCCTTAAGTAGGGCAAGAATGTCAACAGGGAGGGCACAACATTACAGAACAGTCTTATATGGGTTATATCTTCAGTGGGATGAATCTGAGTGGCACCACCATGTCAGATGGTATGGTCTCTGGCTGAGGTAATAGCTATTCCAGCATGTATAGCTAACGTACAAAAGTGATGACTGAATAAACACTCCCTTACCATTCAGGCCCAAACTGGAAAGACAGAAAATCTTGTGGTTTTGCAGGTTATTAAGATCAAATCGTTTTGGTGTTTGGGATTTGTCAGATGACTGTTGGGTGTATGTTCCGAGGAAAGGTTGTTGGAGCCAGTGTTATCTTGTAGATGAAGGCAGAGCAAGTGGGTGTAACTTTCCTCTCTGTTAGGCAGCGCAATGGTGGAGTGAGAGCCCTGTATTCCATATTTGTCCCAGTTTGAGTACTTTTAGCTGGGTGCCTCGTTCCTCTCTGCCTAGGAGAGGAATTATACAGGAGCACAGGGATGAACAACAGTGCTTTATAAGGGGTGTCCTTCTTTTGGGAGAAAGAGCTGTGTTAGATATCCCACCCTGAGGGGACAGAGGATGGCTGGGGTTGCACTGTGACCAGCTTTTTATTAAAACATTTACCCTGCAACCCCCGTGCGGACTCGGGAGAGGAAAAGGTTGAGAGCCATGCGTCCTCTGAAACAAGTTAGCATTGTGATACAGCGCCACTCAGGAGGCCCCTGTGACCAGCTTTTGATTGGTTTGTACATTTCCCTATTGGAGTTTGATTGTGTGGAAGTGTATCATATGATGTGTGTTCATACAGGTACACATGTGAACCTCAATGTACTATAGCTTGACACATGATAGACTACGAGCTGGTGTTGTTTGATAAAACAATCTGTCCATCCATCCATCCCGGCCACCGCCCTCCAGACCAGCCAGTCTCTGTGTAGATCTCCTTAAAATCTAGATGACTTCCTGTTAAAGTGTGGCAAGGTTGGCCATGCAGCATATCTTCTATGTAATAGGATGCGTCCCTCTCTCTCCATTAATTACCAGGGTCTGTGCCCAACTCTGCTTCTGCCGGGCTAATTAATGCTAGTCGCTCCAGCCCCCTAAGGAGCAACCAGCCTTGCTATGTTCAGTTCAGCCTGGATCTGGTACTCACTCTGTGGTGGTTAGAAGCAGCCGTCCCAGCCACACTGTCTCTCTAGGGTGGTTACGTAGCTGTATAGCTACTTTCCATGCAGGTGCACTTTTCTAATTATTTTGAAGTAGAATGGATCTCCTTCTAAACTCAATGGCAGTTTCCTACCAGATAGCTGAAGGTCACGGTAGCTGGCAGGGTGTCTGTATGATCAGTAGGCTCCTCACGTTAAAGCTGACGCGTCCACTTTAAAAGCCTAGCATGATATTGATTTCAAAGCTCTTCCTCCACATAAACTCACTTCTGATTTTCTTATGTGACGTAGAGCGAAACATTAAAACACACTGCCATGGCTTAGTGAAAAGAAACCTCCTACCCATTCCCATCCAGCAGCTCCCACCTCCACTTCTAACCTGAGCAAACCCACACCTACCCTACCTGTCCCAAAACCCCACCAACCTGCATTCAGTCATGCTCTTCCTTCTCTCCAAGCTGCACAAAGTCATTTCTCATCATCCTCACCACTTGAACAAACGTATTACTTAAGTATTTCTTTACATCCTTACATGAGCAGCAATTAGATCGATCGATAAACTAATCTAAACATTTTGCCCTCTCGCAAATCCAGGCAGTAAGGGCCAAGTCATCAAAAGTCCAAGAGCACAGGATGCCTCAATGATCCCTTTCATAAGGAGGACGTCATGTCTTTGATGTTATCAGTCCATCCCCTGTATAGTAGTCGTAGCCACGTGTCTGAATGATTGTCAGTCTACGTAAATTCCGTCAGATTGCCTTCCAAACTAAAGACAGGTTAATTTAATATAGTGCTCACTGGGTTAGGGTTAGTATGTGACAGTATGTCAGCCATGTCCAAAAGCAACATGAGTACCACTGCGGTTGCTTGTGGTACAGACAACAGTTATAAAAGCTGTTCATATATAACATATATCACATATAAAGGTACTGTTATAAATGCTACACCTGCTTCACATACAAAGGTACTGTTATAAAAGCTACACCCGCTTCACATACAAAGGTACTGTTATACGAGCTACACCCGCTTCACATACAAAGGTACTGTTATACGAGCTACACCCCGCTTCACATACAAAGGTACTGTTATACCAGCTACACCCGCTTCACATACAAAGGTACTGTTATACCAGCTACACCCGCTTCACATACAAAGGTACTGTTATACGAGCTACACCCGCTTCACATACAAAGGTACTGTTATACGAGCTACACCCGCTTCACATACAAAGGTACTGTTATACCAGCTACACCCGCTTCACATACAAAGGTACTGTTATACCAGCTACACCCGCTTCACTTACAAAGGTACTGTTATACGAGCTACACCCGCTTCACATACAAAGGTACTGTTATACGAGCTACACCCGCTTCACATACAAAGGTACTGTTATACCAGCTACACCCGCTTCACATACAAAGGTACTGTTATACGAGCTACACCCGCTTCACATACAAAGGTACTGTTATACGAGCTACACCCGCTTCACATACAAAGGTACTGTTATAAAAGCTACACCCGCTTCACATACAAAGGTACTGTTATAAAAGCTACACCCGCTTCACATACAAAGGTACTGTTATACGAGCTACACCCGCTTCACATACAAAGGTACTGTTATACCAGCTACACCCGCTTCACATACAAAGGTACTGTTATAAATGCTACACCTGCTTCACATACAAAGGTACTATCATAAATGCTACACCCGCTTCACATACAAAGGTACTGTTATACCAGCTACACCCGCTTCACATACAAAGGTACTGTTATACGAGCTACACCCGCTTCACATACAAAGGTACTGTTATACGAGCTACACCCGCTTCACATACAAAGGTACTGTTATAAAAGCTACACCCGCTTCACATACAAAGGTACTGTTATAAAAGCTACACCCGCTTCACATACAAAGGTACTGTTATAAAAGCTACACCCGCTTCACATACAAAGGTACTGTTATAAAAGCTACACCCGCTTTACATACAAAGGTACTGTATGTAACTGCATTTACTTACATCACTGCCACACTGGCACTGCATTAATCACTATGTAATGCCCAGGTATTAGTTCTGCTTGTCAAGTGGGATGTAAATTGGAAGTGTAGCATGTCCGCCAGCAGAGCAGGAAGGTGTATGAGGTGGCAGAGCTGAGGCTGGGTGTTTATTAAGAAAATAGATAATGAGGTCTTGTCACCTCTTCTGTCATCCAGCACCCAGCACCCAGCACTAATTCTCTCTCTCTCCTTTCTTCCTTCTACATCTATTATTTACATAGGAGGAAACTAAAGTTACTGCAGCAAATGATAAGGACAGATGGTCAATGTGTTTTTACTGTGAGATCCAGCCAGGGAGTTGTTTGCCCATGCTGACCAAAACTCGACTCCCTGGCTGGTTCATCTCACATAATTGGTTAGTACAGTAGCAATGCCACAGCAAAATCATCTTGCAGCAACAGGATTTAAACGTTTGCTCCATAATGTTGCTTGATCAGTGGTTAGGTTATTAGCTGACCAAATGTAGGCTACATGAAACATGCAATAATGTTAATATAACCATGTGTTAGTGTGGGCTTTCAGTGAATTTATGTAAATCATAAAGCACATCGGCATTTTCTGCGTTGCAGGAAAATTCTCAGCAACATAAGTGTTCAAATTAAGCTCCTACACCTGTAACTTCATGTTTTGCTCTCCCAATGCTCTGTGAAGGCCCTATGGTGTGTCCGTGCACACTGGATGGTCTCTATGGTTCATGTGATCTCCAGTTGCTAAGGCACCAGGACATGCTCATTCATAGTAACTCAAGGATTTACTGTCACAATGAGAGACTGAGAATGAGGAACAGGTACAGAGAGTGAGAAACTGGAAGGAGGCTATATGAGAGAACTAGAGTGTAGACAATACACTTAGCTAGTGGAAGAGAGACGGTAGACAATACTGTTACTCAACCCTGTAGTATTGTAATCACTGTCCCTCAGGAGAATTGAGAGGTGCAAAAGCTGGAGCCAAGCCAGTATGCTCTAGTGCAAACGAGTAAGCAGATGCACTTATATACATTGATCTAAGCATTTATGGAAATTGACAGAGCCAAAGCAGGCTTGCACTTGTGTAATTTGCAAACTGCCCAGTCTCCTAGGAACAGCAAAGGGACCAAAAACCAACCAAAACGTTACAAATATGCTGCATAATGACCAGTTGATCGATTACAGATACATTCTGAAAATGTTATACTCTAACATGTTGTATCCTGTGCTGAGCTAGGGGAGGATGGATTTCTGATCCCTGCATCTCCTCACAGCTGTCTCAGGTCAGTCGGTCAGGATCCTGTTGGGTCAGTAAGAAACACATGTTGAATTGTTTTCAAGTGAAACTAAAAGGCATTGTGAATGGGAATGCCAGGTGTGATAGGTTTTGTTGTTCAAAGCTAAGGCGATTTGCATGGAAAATAGACAGAAACATCAGGCAAAGCTAATAATGAGGTTATAAAGGCAGCTATAAGCCTGCTATAAGTCTGTATATAAGTCTGTAGACCATCACTAATATTAATTTTCTTGATCACCATTGATCACCATTCTGTCCAGCTTTGGAAAGAGCCAGGTCATGTCTTGTTAACTCACACCCGGTGTACTCACAACCTAGTCCTCATTAAAAACGGTGAGGGGCATATAAATAATTAAACTCTCATTCTAAGTGTTCTTTTATCTAGTCCTCGTGAGGTAATTCATAAGACCTCACATGGTGTGAAAGCAGGGTTGCTCCATGTTTCACAGCTGAACTGCAGGAAAGGAGGCCGTCGATCAAAGCCACAAGACGCCCAGAATGCACATGTCAGAGAGTGAGCGCAGTGCATCATCACTTAGCGATGCGTTTGTGTGTTGGTGATGGACCCATTAAAGGGGAAATCTGCACTTCATACAATAACAAAGCGGACACCCCACCACTGTTCTGGTAAACAGCTAAGAGATGGGGCTGGGAAAATGTAACCACTCTCAAATTCATAGACAGGGCTATGGATGCAAGGTCTTACCATTCATTATATTAACCTTTTAGAGGCTATACAGTGTTTGTTTACAATTGACTTGTTTAACAATAGTAAAAAAGACTATATTTGGTTTCTTATGGGCTAAGACAGTTGAACTAAGCTAATCAGGTATTTGTAAGTTATATTATTCAATAATCAATGGGTATATGTAATTCATTTACAAGTCCAAAAATGTATGTACCAATTTCAGATTTCAACGTTAATTTTCAAATCCCAATGAATATTCACGAGCGCTATTAGTAAGCTACTATGAACCCAACTTGTATTGGGTGAACGTTGGATTAACGTGAAAGGAACTATGTTAAAGCAAATGTCTCTCTTTCACACACACACACACACACACACACACACACACACACACACGCACGTGCACGAGCACCGAGAGAGAGAGCGAGAGCGAGAGAGAGAGATTGTAATGCATTGTTTTTTCAGGCTAGTAGTAGGCCTCTCTAAACTTGTATAGACTCAAGATGGCTGATTCCAACCCTTACTTACCCTTGCATATTTAGAAGAATAGGGATCCTCGAAAAGTGCCCAAAGCAACCGCTGCCAACGTCGCCAATGACCCCCGGATGTGGCATCTGGTCCATCAAGAGCCAACCTATTGATCATTCCCAGAGTTTCCTCATCCCCATCCTCCTCTGAAATCTCGGGGGGCCCACCCCCAAAGCTATCCAATGCCTCCTCGGCCTCTCGATGTTGCCGATAAGTCATCCAACAACATGGTTCCACGTCGGTCTCATCGATACCCCAGAACGCCAACTCCTCCTCGTACAATGGGCCGCAAACATCTGCAGGGCAGTGCAACTTCCCGGTCCTATAGTAATTGAGGATGTGCGCAAACACACCCGGGTGCCGGTCAAAGAAAAATTCTTCAATCTTGGGATCATAGTCAAAGTGACTGTGGGCATCGGGCTCGGCGAGCCAAGCTAACCGGGTGCCCGGTAATGTGCGAAGTGTGCTGCGGTAGGTCTGGTGTCTGATACCTCCCACGTTAATCACAATACGATCGTTCTCGTCGCCTTGGCCCATTGCGTCGCTTAGGCATGTCTCGAGCAGGTTCCAGGCATTATATTGCAAACAATGTGCGAGGCAACGCAGTGAGATCTGGCCGGCACATGAACTCGTGTTGAAAGAGGAAAAGAAAATGCAGATTTCTTCCCGACTTCTTTTATTCAGCCTGCAAAAAAGCACAGGCTCCACTCAAACATTCAGACATATTCCAACTTTTAATAATACCAAAGAAAGCAATGCCGCAACGGATGTTTAATATAGTTGCCAGGTAGGCTAAAGCAAAAAAAAAACAGCCTGTGGCTGCCCCAGAAACAGGATGGGGAAAAATCAAAATGTTAATGGTTAGGCTCCATCACAAAACCAAATATGAACTCCGAAAAGCGTTGATGAAAAATGTGTGTAGGCTATGACTCCATATAATACAAACCTAGTACCAAATCCACGCCGGTTTTTAATTAGGGATACGTACAGCCCTTGTGGAATTAGACGAAAGGTGGGAGCTGTGGTGCTGAACGGACAGTACCAGTCTCTCTGAGCGCACACTCCTCACACTCCCTCCCTCCCTCCCTCCTCTTCTCCTCCTATCGCTCTCTCTCTCTCTCATCATCATCTCCCTCCCACTGTCTTTGAAACAAGACTCTTGCACTCCCTATTCCCTTTCCCTTCTTCATGTTTTTCTCCTTGATCCCAGATGCAGGACTGCTACAGGGAGATCAACATTGATCCGTGACAATTACTGTACATTTTCTGTGTTCGATAATGCTCCTGAATTCCTATATGCCTAAAACACAGATCCTTGAACGAGTGCCACTGCATATCACAGCAACGTAATGTGTTCTGTTCAAAAGTATGTTTAGAGGAGGAGGGGAGAGCCTGCAGTATGTGCTGTATACCGTGAGGCAGGCTTGCACAGACTCCTTGTCATGGTTTTGTACAGTACATTAAACAACATTCATTAGTTAGTAAGGACGCATAGGTGCATGCAGCTAAATTGATGAGGGGTGTGTTGTGGACAGCTGTTTGGGCTCTGTCAGCACCATGAACAGGTCACATGTGGGCTTCCATACAGGTGAATTACCTACATGACAACACACTTATTTGGAGCATGAAGTTGAGGCAAGTTACTATTTGTGACAGTTAGTGCTCTATATATACAGTATATACTGTATACACAGTTGAAGTCGGAAGTTTACATACACCTTAGCCAAACACATTTAAGCTCAGTTTTTCACAATTCTTGACATTTAATCCTAGTAAAAGGTGTATGTAAACTTCTGACTTCAACTGTATATATATGTATATATATAAATATAAGCTACTTATACATAGTTATAAATAGTATACTCATATACATTTTATTAGGTACACCCATCTAGTACCGGGTCGGACCCCCGTTTGCCTCCAGAACAGCCTGAATTCTTCGGGGCATGGAAATGTTGCACAATTGGTATGAAGGGACCAAATGTGTGCAGGAAAACATTCCCCACACCATTACACCACAATCCCCAGCCTGTACCATTGGTACTTATACAGAGTATAATATGGAAAAAGTACTTATGTGGAGAGAAGTATTTATATTATGCAGTACAGACACTGCCCTCTTGTGGCCTCTTGTGAGTTGAAGCAAAGCTATTACTGGTAATTTAAACTGCCCATTCAATCACATGTTAAAACAGCCTTCAAGAGCATATGAGTTTATTAACTTACAGACAGCATCCATAACCGTATCAACATCAGGACACTCCAGCTCAGTGATGGGATCTTGGACTGGGCTCATCTATTGTCTAGGACAGGATTCCCCAACTGGAGGTCCATGAGCCCAATTTGGCCCACCGGTGGTTTTATTTCTGAGCTACAACAACAACAAATGTTTTATTTGTTTTCTTTTTTCTTTTCATTGTTGGATATATAAGACTGTAAAAACACCAGGAAATCAGCTCCAGGTGATTTAAATGTGTGGATATCTGTTCCCAGGTATTCCCACGCATAACAGAGAGACACATGATTGTATACAAACAAACGTAAGCAAGGTTTTAAATTATTATGTTTTAGTCAAATATTATATCTGTTTGAGCTTCTTGCGGTCAATTTGCAGTCTACAAATTATGTTCCGGGGCCCTAACCATCTCAAGAAAAATGTGTCCCGCAGTTGAATTTAGTTGATGATCCCTGGTCTAGGACCACCTGAATAGATCAGGCTAAAGAACTATTGTTACCGGCCTTTAATATGACTATTGATTGATGGAGCATCCATGCAGTCATTACCACATCCCCAGGACCATTAAGAAGGACGCATCTATGACCCACAAACACACAACTTGAAAAGTGTCGTATAGTAGGCCCAGCTATCCTCCTCATACATAATTCATGAAAAGTACCGTATAAAATGGCAGAAATCATGAATCCATTAAAACGAAGATATAGTACAGTGCTGACACCCAGTGGACACAATACATGGACAGCATAAAGCATAATCTGGAAGATTCCCTGCTGTTCAATTGTAATTTCAATATACCCAAATTGTAATTTATACATTCCTATGAGCTAGTGTGACTGCTTTACTCTATCCCCAAATCTAAGCTTGTATTACTACATTACTTATGATATGTGTTGTCATTGTGTCTTTATAACATACTGTATATTCAAGTAGCCTAGGCCTATTGTATGTTGAAATACTTATGTACTAGATCTGTGCTATATATCCTATATATATATATATTTGGTGGTGATTTCTAGACATGTGGTGTGACTGTGAGGTATAACTTCTCAAAGAATCACAACTGATGAATTACCATATTCTGGAAGTCTTCCAACTTCAAATGGCTATTTAAAAATCTATTTGGGTCTATGAATGAGCCATGAAAAACACATGCACTATAAAGGCCTCAGTAATTGAGCTTCCACCTCCATCTCAGAGCTAACCTGTCCTGTCAGGATGTCAATAACAATATCACTCCATTTGATACACCGGCCTGTAGCCCTCACTATAGGCCTAAGTGAATGGCTACACCTTAAACTGGTTAGCCTACTAACATGCAAAACTGAGCACAACACAGACCCCAACATTTTGATGCCATGCGACCTGGAGCCCCAGTCACAGATAAACCTATGCACACTCAAACCTATGCACACTCAATGTCTTGTAGTAGGCCTAAAAATGATTGCATAATTGCGTCCCCAAACTCACCTACTGGTTCCATAGGCATAGCCCCCTAAATTGCCATGCACCACTTTCTCTGTAGGTGGCACCGTTGTACAACAATAATGTTCGATTTGTGCAAGGAGAGAGGATAATTAAAACAACTGTGGCGGGGTCACGCGAAAGGATTGCGTATCCTACATATCTTGTTGGCAAGCAGTCGGAGTCTGTTCCGAACAGGCAGTGATAGTCCCAATACTCAAACCTGGTAAAAATGCGGTAGACCTGTCAAGTTATAGACCTATAGCGTTAACATCACAATTAGGGAAAAGTATGGAAAGGATGGTAACAGATAGGTTAAGTTACTATATGGAAGGTAAGGGTATTTTTTCAGCGTATCAGTCTGGATTTCGTAAGGGTAGGGGGACTATGGACACTGTTTTGTGCTTAGAAGCAGAAGTTAGGAAAGCACAAACTAATAAGGAAAATGTAATTGCCGTGTTCTTTGACGTCGAAAAAGCATATGATATGCTGTGGAAGGATGGACTACTTATAAAACTTGACAAATTAGGAATAAAAGGTAAATTATTCGGGTGGGTATTAGACTTCCTGGACAGAAGAACAATAGAAGTTAAGGTTGGTACAGAGTATTCAAGTAGGCATATTGTGGAAAATGGTATCCCACAAGGTAGTGTTTGCAGCCCCATACTGTTTAATATTATGATAAATGACATTTTTGATCAGATAAGCGGAAATGTAGGTAAGTCACTATATGCAGACGATGGAGCACTCTGGGTTAGGGGTCGAAATTTAGAATACCTAAGGAAAAAAATGCAAAATGCAATAGAGAAAGTTGAACAATGGACTTATAAATGGGGATTTAAACTCTCAATCCAAAAAACTCAAGTCATATGTTTCTCTAAGCGCCACAAAGTAGTGCCACTGAAATTGTATGGACAAGATTTGGAACAGGTTTAGGTGGTGAGGTTTTTAGGAGTTCTCTTTGATGAGAGGCTGACTTGGTGTCAACATATTGATAAGGTCAGAAATAAATGTAAGAAGATCAATAACGTGTTGAGATGCCTATCAGGGCGTGACTGGGGAGCAAGTAGAGCATCGCTAATAAACATTTATCAGGCTCTCATGAGAACTGCCTCTGACTATGGTTGCTTAGCGTATATGTCAGCATCGGAATCTAACCTTAAAAAGCTTGACGTGGAACAGGCACAGGCACTTCGGATTTGTACTAGAGCATTTAAAACATCACCAGTAACTGCAATACAGGTGGAGGCAGGAGAGATACCGCTACGTATTAGGAGGGTCAAGATCATGTTGGCGTATTGGACAAATTTACAAGGACATAGTATGAAGCACCCCACAAAAACTGTCTTGCAAGAATGCGCAGAGCATAGTAAAAGCAATTTTTACAGTTTCGGATGGGTGGGGAATGCTAAGGCTCAAAATGCAGGTCTCAATCAGCTGCAAATAGGACCCACTGTGGCAATATCAACGATACCACCCTGGAAATGTATAAAACCATCTGTGAATATAAGCTTACAACAAATACTAAAAGAAAACTCAAAAATAATGCCAGAGTGGATAATAGTTCAAAACTATGTAGAGCAGTATGAAGAGGAATTATTTATATTTACGGATGGATCAAAGCAGCCAGAAACAGGCCGTACTGGTGCAGCATTTTTTATTCCTCTGTATGAAGTAGCAGTCAAAAAGAGGACAACAGACTACCTGTCAGTCTACACGGTGGAGTTAGTAGCAATTTTACTGGCGTTAGGGTGGGTGGAAGAAAATAATCAGAAACAAGGTGTCGTGATAGCCTCAGACAGCTTATCAGCATTATTAAGTATTCAATCTGGGAGAGCATCATGTAGACAAGACCTCATTCATCAAATACTCCACTTGCTTCTCACACTTCATAATAAAAGAATAGCTGTCTCCTTCCTTTGGGTTCCTGCTCATGTAGGGGTGGAAGGAAATGAAGCTGTAGATATGCTAGCAAAAAACTCTATAAAGCACGAAACAGTAGATGTGCACATACCAATAAGTAGAGTAGAGGTTAAAACCATCATAAAGCAACATTCACTTAAAATATGGCAGGAATATTGGAACACAGCGGATACAGGATGTCATTTATACAGTATTCAAAATCAAGTAGTCACAAGCATGAAGAAGGGCAGAAGCCCAAGGGAGGAGATGTTAGTTTCACGTCTTAGAATGGGTCACACTGGTTTAAATACAACATTGTACAGAATAGGAAAACACCCCACTGGATTATGCACTTATTGTAATGTACAAGAGACAGTGAAGCATATATTGTTAGACTGCAAAAAAATATGAAGAAGATAGGGCAGAATTAAAGGCACAAATGGATGAACAAAGCATTACACTTGAGCATTTATTAGGGAAAACATCTGGGAAAACACACAAGTTATTAATTTTGTTTTTGGAAAAAAACGGGCTAAGCGAAAGGATTTAACCGTATATATATAATTGTTTTATAATATCTCCTTTGATGTCATTCTAATACCCACAATCCAGTCTAGTAGGTGGCGGTAATGCACCTTTGAGATGAGTTGCCAACCGCCAATTAAACCTGAAAGAAGAAGAAGAAGAGTCTGTTCCGCCTAGTTTTTAAGGGGAGGGGGTGCTTGGGTGTTGCCTATTTGTCGCCCTCGACAAAGAGTCCAACGGCAAAAAAACTGATTATTTTCATTTAGCATCCGACTGGCCTGGCGTCTCTTCTACGTCGTCTCACCACCGAAAGGGATCTGAAAACTCAACCATGGGAGTCGAAGGCTGCACTAAATGTATCAAATACATACTTTTCTTCTTCAACTTCATCTTCTGGGTGAGATTTTTTTATTGTAATATAGACGTTTAACTGGCCAAGTATTTGGTTGTTTATCGGGAATAGTTGGTGTTTTATTTTGTATTTTGTTGTTGTTGCCCAAGGTATACGATCTGGGGAAAACATCACCCAAATAGGCCTGCAAGATGCCGTTGTAATAGGCTTATTTATATTAAAACCTAATTAAGCTTATAAAATACAAATAGAGGTTTTGTTTTTGAATAGGTATAGACTCGTACCCTATGCTGCCATATGGCGATATGGGGTGCGTTCTTATTTATCCCAAATAGCCGTACAAGAGTAGCCATATTCTAGAGACTGCATCCGAACAGACCGTCAAGATATGTGAATTATGTTGCTAAAATAATTATATAAATAATAACCGACTGCAGAATATAATTGACCAGAATATAATTGTGCAGGAACTAAGAACATAGTGTATATTCCAGTACATAGATTGTGGTCCAATGTCGACTATAGATCACATTTCAGTCATTGTTTAGATTGGAAAAACTCCCTCAGTAAACCCATACATACACCCCTCGTTTTCTGTGGTGTTTTTGCCTTTTATGAACTTGATTAAGTTCTGGACTTTATGTTTTACTAAAATAGGTCGGTTAATGATTGTGAAGTTGTGTAAATCCCCTGAAATGCCTTTGCCTCTGTGTAATGGTGGATGAGTCATTGGGATGGAAAACTTTCCAAAACCCAACAGATTGTCATACCATCCTTTCATTAGTGGAAGTGAAATGAGTGTTTTCATGTCCCTATGTAAACCATTCACTTTTGTAAATTAGACTATTACAATATTTTATATCCAAACATATAGATATAGTCTTAAACATATAGATATAGTAAGCAGACAGATATAGTCTTCTGTCTTAAGATGTTATTCATGATTGATGATTAGGTAGAAGTATTCTTAAGAGAGTGAATAGAACCACAGCAATCAGAAGGAAATGTATTGGTAGACCTCCGGACTTGTTGTAAACATGTCCCCAAGGCTACTTTGGGTGACCCCAGATTAGGTGAGGGCACTGCACTTGAGAAATTATTGACTGTGCCAAGACCCGCACTTGTGCATGTGGCTTGTCAATGTGGGAGTGAAATACATTGTGAGTCTTGGCTCAGTCATGAAGATGGTTGGGAAGGATCAGTTGTAGTAGGGGCTGGGGTGTGGCATAGCAGTGCTCTGTGGAGACTGAGAGATACTCATTTTAAGATTCATGATTGCTTAAGTGGTTGCATAGATTGATGTGACAGGGTCTTTTGCTTGCTTAATGACCATGTCCATTACACTGGAAATGTATATCATCCATTATCTGTTCTCTCAAGGATAATGAATCCCAAGGCTGTCATTGTAAATTAAACTAAAAGCCTTCCCCAAAAATGTTTGATTAGGGGTTGCTACCCTTGCCATTTTGCACATGTTGAAAAGGTGGCAAATCACTTCAAGAACAAGCTGACAAGAAAAGAAAGATCTAGCTAATTACCTTTTAGTTTGAACACGTCTTTTCACATGAAAACATGTCAATCGCTTTGTTCATTCCTGAGCCGGGACAACAAGTCATTGAGATATATCACATACAATTCTCATTTAAACAATGCCAGGCCACGTCGTCTTCTACACCCGCATTCTAAGGACAAGACTCATGGGCCTCTCAGAACATAAATCAGAGTTGAGTGGAAAGGGGCCGGGGGCTGACACGTGGTTAACAGGAACTGTGGCTTCTACATTTGAGCCATCCGATTCCCACCACCAGCAGCAGCAGCGCGCCACGCATTCTACAACCCCCTGCACACAAGGCATGTGGCAGAAATAGCCCTCTCACTAGACTGCAGTAAAAAGAGCTGAGGTGCTAGGGAGGTAACGTGGAATGTTATCTGGTCCCAGAGAGATAGCAGCAAGGCATGTAGTGCTGTAGTATCAGGATACAGTCATAATACAACAAAGGGGATATTCCTCGCACAGACAAGTGACACATTCAACTCTCAAACTCTGTGAACATGCTGAAAATGCTCTTTCTCAGACAAGAGTTAAGGGAAGTTTGAAGTGAGATGAGCAGTTCATGATGTGTACTTGAAGATAGTAGCTGTTTTGGTGTATTGTTATTTTTTTCTGTGAATTCTACTTTTTAGCTAGCACGGAAATTACATGATTAAGTTAATCTAATAGGCTTAATATAATGATATGGTTGGTTGGTCCCCCTGAGATTTTCACAAGACTCACTTTCAAGTCACTTGGTTGGCCTCGTACCACTTTGATAATATTAACAATATTGGATTGGATTTGAATGCTTACACCTGTGTCATATCATTGTAATTGCTAAAGTAACAATATTGTATAAACATTTTGTTACCTAATAATTATGGTAGTGGAATAGTGACTGTTTTTTTGTAGCCTATAAAGCCAACTCTAGGTAGATCTGGATTTGATCGGTACATGGATGGGAGGAGGCCTTGGAAAAAAGCAATGTACTTGGGATAGAACCATGGAATACTTTCCAAACTTTTTAACATCCTGCAGTGGAATCTTGCCGCAGAAACCACACAGAAAATCAAACACAGTAGAATATCTCTGTTGCCCTCACATGGCATTGGTGTCCTGATAGGAAAAGGAGTCCAAAGTTCCCTTCTTCAGTGAGACGAATGACTGTGCACTGACATATGCTACCTCCGTTATTTTCCTCATGCAGCCACCTGTCTCTGCAGGTTGCTACCAGATCAGTCTGTTGGAAAGGTGAGGGAAACAAGATGTGAGGGCTGATTCCTTAAAGGGGGTGGGTTGGGTAGGTGGAGGGAGGGAGGGAGGGAGGGATGGGAGTCATAGTGTGTCTACAGTAGACATCAGAGCAGCCCTTTGCCCGTACTGGGAACAGCAAAAGCTGACAGGGGTGAGGGAAGACTCCAGAAAGAGGAGGCTGACAATAAAGCTACAGAGAACAGGCATGCCTTCCCAGTCACTGGACTTCATTTCTGTCCATTGCTCTTATTCATATTTTTTAACCCTAGCAACACTAAGGAATTTGTATGCAACGTTATTAATTATGGAACCATTAGGCCTCAATATAGAATTTGGAAATAAGTATGGACTCTTTCCATTGAGAAAAAAATATTTCAAGTTTATATTAAACATTGTATGATACAGAACAGTATCATATTAATGTAATTTATGTACACAATACTATGTCTCTGGGTCTGTGTACTAGATGCGGTATATTAATGTCCAAATTACAGAAATCCCAAAAGAGACGACTGCGCAGACGTCTCTCTTGGCTGCTCCAGAATGCAACCGTTCAGGGGCCTCACCCTTTGGCAGGCTGCAGTGTTGATCTGGTTGCCATGCAGCAGCAAGCCTCAGCAGTGGAATGGACCTTTCTGAGAGAGATGTGGAAGAGAGAAGAGCAGAGAGGCTGGGTAGGGTAGGCTATTTTCAGTCAGAATGTCTGATAGTCTCCATGAACTTAAGACTCAACCAGAGGGACCTTGATTATACAGCTTAATTAGGTTATGTCTTAACATATTCCTCCTGTGAAGATATGGGTTAGATATATTACATTTCACTAACCTAATAAACCTTTCGGAGTTTAGATTGATTTTACCAACTGTAGGGCAGAGGCAAAGTATAGCTTGTAGAGACACTGACTCCAGGTACAGGAATCCTCAGTGACAGCTCTCTTCCTCTGAAGCATTACAGCCACCACCCCACCATCAGAGAAGGTGGAATGATCTCAGTATAATGTGATCTCTTCCAGTGTTCGTGTTGTTATGCAGCTGCTAACAGATGTGGCTGTGCTGTTATATCATAAGGCAGGACAGGGGGCTAAGAGGACTCTGGGGGAGTGGGTGGGTGGGCAGGGCCTCCTTTGTCCTCCACTTGTCTGGATATTCCTTAGCCAGAGCTGTGCTGCCTGTGTTTGTTGGGACTGCGGCAGAATCGGTGCTGTGTAGATGAATTACCTAAGAACCAACGCTCCCCGTCCGAATAACAACCGTAAAGATCTGTCAACACCAATCCACTCCTGGCGAACCCCAGCTGCTATACTGCTGAATAGAAACAAAAATTAATGCAGAAATGAAAAGGCCTCGCTTTCCCCACCTCTTCTCTCTTCCTATGTTCAGCTCTGTGCTGTTTCTGGAGAGGTACTAGACAGGGGGCCAAGAAGACCCCCCATTCTCAGAGCCAAAATGGAGGCTATGGTAGAAAAGACTCTTCACTGTTCATCCAAATTCAGGGAGAAACCAGACACTGCGGAAATAGAAACCTGGGTCGAATGAAAGTTCAGTCAGTTTAGACAAAGCAGGGAGTCACAGGGATTCCATCATTCCACCGATGGCATGGAGATTAGGCAGAGAGAAGAGGGTGGTGGAAGTGACAATGTTCAGTCTGCAAAGAACATGAACAACACTGAAGTTCTATTCGCTACACCTAACATAATAAGTCTTCAAAGTGAATTGTCAAGGTAAATTAATGATGGTTCTTCTATGAGGGCACGTGTCTAACCCTTCCAATATTCTCCTTCCTTCTCTTCTGTCCAGCTTGCAGGGGGTGTGGTCCTGGGTGTGGCACTATGGCTTCAACATGACGGCCAGACCAGCAGCCTGCTAGAGCTGAAGTTTGACGGCCAACAAGCACCAAACACGTTCTTAAACAGTAAGTACTTTAACACTCTCCCTCAGATGTTGAGCGAGAAACACGTTTTCCCAGAGAGCAGTGAAATGTTTATCCAATATCTAATACCCACACATACACAAGTCTTATTCTGAAACTGGAAGTATCTACCAAACGTGTATAGGTATAGTACCCTAAGGTATTTTGGAAGTTTTGTTTAGTACAAGTACTGCGACAGTAGTATTGGGTTTATACTTCAGAATTCACAGAATAAGTATTTCTTGATTGTGGCAGTCCACTATGTATGTATTCTGGGCTGAGGTTGCCAGGGATGTTCCCATTGCACCAAAAAGGGAGATCCCTTCTGGTAAACATATTATTAGCAGCTGGGTGTTATGGGCTATGACCAAGCGTTCTATAGCTGCGGTCACAGCACTCTAACCCCAATTGTTCAAGTGTTTCAACAGACCAGCTATATAAAACATTACTGTCACCACCACATCATCACCACATCCTGCATTAGTCATTATGGGTGGAATTCAAATAGAAGCAGCCATAGCCATATTTACGCAATATCTCACATACAGTGGGGCTCACATACAGTGGGGAGAACAAGTAAGTTTTAAAAGCAACAGGAAAGGGAGCAATTGATTGTTGTCATCACATTCTGACATCAAATCAGGCATTGTTGTGAATAAGACAATGATAAGTACAGCCTTGTTTCCACACTGTTTTGTAGAGTTTGTGCATTTTTATACAAGGTTAATTGTTCTTGTTTTATAAGAGACAAAAGCTCTCCATTGTATCGCTGTGGTCATTCACCTGTCATGATTAACCAGAGGTTATTAACATAGATGTTAGTTGTTTATAACAAAAACTAAAGGAACAGGAGAGGGACTTTAATGTAGCACAGCACAAAAAAACTCAATAATCACAGCCTGTCTGTTACATAAAGTATTTTTCTCTTCAGAGCATGGTCCTTGTTGCTTTTTTTTTTAAACAAAAGGAAAAAATTCCTCACCAGGCTCCTCCCTCATACTGCAACACCCTCTTCTTGAGAAAGTTTCCCCTCTAGGCCGTTACTTTCCCCTGAAGTTCAGCTTTGTCCCCATCTGTATGTGTTTAACGTCTGTGTTACACTGTCTCTCCCTCCTCCTCTTCAGCTCTGTCTACCTCTCTCTGTCCTCCTTTCCTGTCTCTCCCTCCTTCCTTTGTTTTAATTGTCACTCCTCGCTCCGATATCCTTATTTGTTTGGCTCTCTTTACCTCCCTACCACTCTTTCTATCCTCTTGTTTTTCTCTTGCTCTGTCCATCTCTCTTTCAGTGGTATCCTCCTCTCTCCTCTCTGTCCATCTCTCTCTTTCTCTGGTATCCTCCTCTCTCCTTTCACTCTTTTCTTTTCCATTTCTTTCCCTCATGCCTCTACCTTCTCCTCCTGTGATAGGCCGCACACAGCACATCTCTCTCTCATGTCCCATAGACTGGGCACTCTAGCACTGTGGTGTGGAGAGCCTGATGTCATAGACTGCACTGGTTCCAGAGCTGGTTTTGGACCTTATGTTTCCTCTCACTCAAGGGTCTATCCCCCCTGGCTCAGAGCCAGCTTCCAGCCCCAGGATTGAATGAGACTAACAGCTGCATTACACATTAAGAGCCACAGGCATGCACACACATGGACACACACAAGCACACACCTTTACTGGATAGTACTTTACTATCCAGTACCACAGTGCTGTATCAGTTTTCATGGGCACAGCCTGGTACAGACTCTACAGGTTTTTCCACAGAAAAAGACACATTCAAATAATGACATAAGTAGTGGCATTTCGGTTTGTACGAGGTAGCGGAACAGTACGGTAATTCACATCACACCCGTACCTATTAAGTTTAGAATGTAGTCTGTGGCATATTGAATTGAATTTAAACTTTAAACACAATTGTTGGTAACTGTCCTATATAGTGTACATTGGAATCTAACCCTAAGTTTAGGCTATAGTGTTTATTACACACAAAGAAAGTGTATCCTCCAGAGAAACCGATAATAGTTTGAATAAAACAATAACTGAAACACAATGGGGTCAGGAGTCATCCTTTTTTCTAGACCTGGGTGTGATCAGCACATCTCCCTGTGTTTCTCATATAATTTCCATACAATCAAGCACTGTGATATGATGTAAAATGATATGTACAAAAGCTGAGGAGTGAATTGTATCATTAGAATGGGGCCCAGGGTTAATCGGCTATCCCCATTGGAGAACCATTTTTGGCTCCAGGTAAACCCCTTTTGGGTTCCATGTATAAACCTCTGTGGAAAAGGTTCTACATGGAACCCAAAAGGGTTCTACCTGGAACCAAAAGGCTTCTACCTGGGAATCAAATAGGGTTCTTCAAAAGGTTCCCCTATAGGAACAGCCGTATTTACATCAGACCAAAGCCTACAGTATTTCGCCATTTTTGTGTTATTACACACATTATTTGTGTTCTAACATAATAAAAACATCTAGTTTGGTTGAAATGCCCACTCTTCCCTCTAATCTAGTGGTATCCAATGATGTCATATGGTAGACCCCATGTTCTCACTAGTGCACAAGTGGGTAGGATGGATGATTTAAACGTTGGTCATAAGAAAATTAGACAGCTACCAGTCTGCTGTTTTAGCCAACCAGTTGACTCTGAGAGCAACATTTCTAGAACTTGTATACAGATGAAAACTAATACAATTTAAGGAAATAAATTGTTGATAATGCAAAGATTGGTCAAATGCATGAACGGATGGATATACTGGAGCTCAAACAAGTGGTAAAGAAAGAAAGAGAGAGAGAGAAGGGTGTGATACTGCATCGACCCACTGCTAAACATGCCGATCACACCCCTGTTTTATTCTGATGATGTCATGGTATGGGGTGGCTGAGCAGCGCTCGTAAAAAGCTCCCCATCCGTGATTCAATTCCCCACGCCGCACAGCCACAATCAAGGAAATTGAAGGAGCACTTGGTCAGCCTCCAAGCCATCGATTTTTAAATGAGCCAGGCGAGCAGGCAGGAGAGAGGCACTGTCCAGGCCGTCTGTGTCCCTTTGCTAGAATAGGAGGGAATGAGGGGATGGGAGGACATAAAGGACCAGAGGACGAGAATCCAATAAGCTTTGAGATGACATTATGCAGGACAAAAAAACATTAACCCAAATCGTGACCAGGCCCCTCCCTGTATCTATCAAGGACAGAGTAGAGGGATGGAATGGGAGTGTAGTCTGTGGGGCGTGGTTGGAGGTCTTAAGGATGATGGATGGGGAGAGGGAGAGATAAAAAAAATCCTCATAGGAGACAGTGGCATACAGTACCCCTACTAAAAGCCCAGTATAGTGTCTCAAGCAAGAAAAAAAAGGACGTGTTTTTCCCCCAAGTTGGTTTATCAAAATTGGTACCGTAATACTTTGCATAAAGCAACCATGAAACTAATTTATCTGAGAGACATAGAGAAAGGTTGCAGAAAGAGAAATTGAAAAGGAAAGAGAAGAGAAGAGGCCTGTAAACTAAAGCATAAAGAAATAAATTTCTTGAGCTAAAAATGAATATATACTGGGCTTGTGGTTAGTGAGCAATTTCTACCCCGGTCTGCATTCACTGTTCAGCCGATAAATGGGTGCCACATAGATTCACCACACTGCTCACCTCACACCATCTTTGAACTAATGTCCCCGCAAAACCTCACACCAGCCCCATCTTTGAACTAATGTCCCCGCAAAACCTCACACCAGCCCCATCTTTGAACTACTGTCCCTGCAAAACCTCACACCAGCCCTATCTTTGAACTACTGTCCCTGCAAAACCTCACACCAGCCCTATCTTTGAACTACTGTCCCCGCAAAACCTCACACCAGCCCCATCTTTGAACTACTGTCCCTGCAAAACCTCACACCAGCCCCATCTTTGAACTACTGTCCCTGCAAAACCTCACACCAGCCCTATCTTTGAACTACTGTCCCCGCAAAACCTCACACCAGCCCTATCTTTGAACTACTGTCCCCGCAAAACCTCACACCAGCCCTATCTTTGAACTACTGTCCCTGCAAAACCTCACACCAGCCCTATCTTTGAACTACTGTCCCCGCAAAACCTCACACCAGCCCTATCTTTGAACTACTGTCCCCGCAAAACCTCACACCAGCCCTATCTTTGAACTACTGTCCCTGCAAAACCTCACACCAGCCCTATCTTTGAACTACTGTCCCTGCAAAACCTCACACCAGCCCTATCTTTGAACTACTGTCCCTGCAAAACCTCACACCAGCCCTATCTTTGAACTACTGTCCCCGCAAAACCTCACACCAGCCCTATCTTTGAACTACTGTCCCCGCAAAACCTCACACCAGCCCTATCTTTGAACTACTGTCCCTGCAAAACCTCACACCAGCCCTATCTTTGAACTACTGTCCCTGCAAAACCTCACACCAGCCCTATCTTTGAACTACTGTCCCTGCAAAACTTTAGGGTTGTCGTTGCGGAAACAGCAGTGAACAATAATGTTACGTGCCTTGGAAAGCGGTGGCTCAGGCAACTGTTGCTCTGGACCACAGGAACACTTCTGCAGTGTGGGGGGGCATGCTAAAATCTAATGATGTCACAGAAGAGAGGGGAAGAAAGGAGAATGGTGGGTCAGAACAAAGTATAATGAAAACTGCCCTTCTAATATCACCTAAACCCCCTGATTGATGTTCAGTGTGAGGCCCTAGGCATTATATGGTCTTATGCATAGTTGGACTAGTTAATGATTGAATTTATGAGTGAAATCAGTCCAGTACACCAAGGTCGGTATAGCTACCCTGGGTTTCCATGGTTACCATGCTAGCCCTGTCTGAGGATCAGATACATGAAAACAATGCATGATGGGAGGGGCTAATGAAATCTGACCTCACCAAGGAGCTGTAAAAAGAAAACATTGCACTGCCTGGCGAGAGACGACTTTGATATATTATAAACCTTTCAACTGAAAACTAAAAATCCTTCCCCACTCCTGCGTTCTCCTTATGTGTTCTTCTTAAGAATAACATTTATCTACAATGTTTGGATGCTTCTTGACATGAGACATGCATGTTTATTGCATTGGATTGAGAGTCAATCACCTTGTGTAAATATAACTGCAAAGTTCCCATATTCGGGCAGAAGAAAAACACGATAAACCAAATAAATAACACACTCATGCCACCTGGTGGTAGTTAAGATGATTGTACTCATCAGAAGGTAGTAGATACACTAGAAATGTTGTGCAGAATATTCACTATTGACCAAGGTGTATTTGTTTATTCTCTCTCCCTCTATTTTAGGTGTTCACATCTTGATTGCTGTTGGCGCGGTGATGATGGTTGTCGGGTTCCTCGGCTGCTATGGTGCCATTCAGGAGTCTCAGTGTCTTCTTGGAACAGTAAGTCATACAGACAGAACACCATGCAGCAAAGAGTCACTTGTATGTGGTCTAGCCAGCCCATTCTCAGCTATCCCCTAAACTGGCCAATGAATGAATGTCTTTGTTTTCCTCCAGTTCTTTGCCTGCTTGGTGATCCTGTTCGCTTGTGAGGTGGCAGCTGGAATCTTTGGATTCATGCACAAAGATTCGGTGAGGACACATACTAACTCTGTTCTTACACACAGAAACACATTGCACACATACACACACAAAAACAAAATGTATGTTGAAACACACAGCATAGCATACACTCTTAGAAGTAAAGGTGCTATCTATAACCTAAAAGGGTTATTCGGCTGTCCCCATAGGAGAACCCTTTGAATAACCCTTTTTGGTTCCAGGCAGAACCTTTTTGAGTTCCATGTAGAACCCTCTGTGTAAAGGGTTCTATACGGAACCCAAAATAGTTCTGCCTGGAACCAAAAAGGGTTCTTCAAAGGAATCTCCTATGGAGACAGCCAAAGAACCCTTTTTCTAATAGTGTACAGTACGACATGATAGAGTTAAAAGCCATTTGATAATGTGATAGTGTGGCTCTAATGTGATCATGACAAAGTAACTGAGGGGGGGAAAACTGCATTCAGTTATCACCTTCGGAGTTCTGTATCTGTCATACCCTGACCAGAAACATCCTTTCCTTTTGGTTGCAGATTTCCAAAGAGCTGATTACCTTCTATGACAATGTGTACGACAACTCTCTAACAACCACTTTAACAGACCAGGATAAGAAACAGACTGCCTCTGCTGTGCTGAAGGTCTTCCATGAGACGGTAAGTCAAGCTCATCATTCAACTGAAAGCATAACCTTCCCAAACTCGCTTGTAAGCTGGTTTCAAACAGACGGCAAAGTTAATCTCATATCAACATCCAAATACAGACAGACACATCTCACTAATACAACGCCACTAACACGTCTTTTTGTTTTAGTTGGATTGCTGTGGTAGGGGCCTCAACAACCCATTCACTACGATATTCACCCAAGGTTTTACAGACATCTGCCCAAAGTCAGCCTCCGCTTCCATTACAGTAAGTACTCTAAGGCCAACTATGAGGACAATACATAATGTTGGTTATATAGTACATAAAGCACAAGGTACATTTTCAACTCAAATGTGTTCTTTTGTTTGACAGGACTGTCACGTAAAAATCAAAGAGTTCTTTAACGATAAGGTTTACCTGATTGGCATCTCTGCCCTGATAGTTGCTATTATTATGGTGAGTATCATGAAAGAGAGTATGTAGCTTGTGTGGAAGTATAGCTCATAGAAGATAATGGATCCTTGGCCTCTCTATGAAGAGACCCATAATACCCCTCTCATTTCTTTGTTCTCTCTCCTGTCAGATCTTTGAGATGACCTTTAGTATGGTCCTGTGCTGTGGAATTCGCAACAGCCCGGTGTACTAAAGTCCAGGGGGAAGGAGCAAGGGCTAGTGACCTCTGGAGACACGAGCCAATGACTGAAGGAAAAATAATATCTTCCTTTATTTTGTTTTTATAGCCTGTCACTTCCTCAAATAGTTGCTTGCCAATTTTGTCAGTTGTACAAGATAAAAAATGCATCTTCTCACACAGTTTTTGATAATACAGTACCAACTATTCTTGTCAGTCACAGATAGCTGTTCAATATTTGGCGAATGTTAGCCTGTACAAAATGTTGAGGTTTACATTGGCATTTACACACACACACACACACACACACACAAACCCTGGAATTCTCTTGTGTTAATTGTTAAGTATTTTTACTTTGCTGGAGTCCAAAACATTGTATTCTGTTGGTTTATCAATCTCTTTTCAAATGTATATGTATAAACTGTATATATTTGCAGTGCTTTATGACTGTCAAGCATGGATATTGTATTGAATCCCTTCTCCCCACAATTTTCTGCACTCACTGCTTGTCTGCCTGAGTTTTCTCCAGAGAGAACAACCACTACTGTCCCGTCTAAAACCAAGATAATAGAGGTGATACTTTCCCCTGTGCTTTTAGAACACCTACCAATCTAAGCCATAGAGAGACCCCATGACTCCAAGCCTTATTAGTGGAATGTCCCATCCTCCCCAACAACACCTTGTTCCTGTAAAACAACATTGAATGTCCTGTCCTTAACCTATAGCTGTACTATGCATACCTACAAAAACCTCACCTCTTAGGGTCCTGGGCTTGCGCACTGGTCAAACACACTGCACCGCAGTACTGAGGCGGCACTACAGCCTGGGGTTCGATCCCAGAATGTCACTGGGAGCCTCATAGGACGGCGCACAATTGGCCCAGTGCCATCCGGGGTAGGGGAGGGTTTGGCTGGTGGGGCTTTCCTTGTCTCATCGTGCTCTAGCAACTCCTTGTGACAGGTCCGGGTGCCTGCAAGCTGACACCAGTCATCAGTCGAACAGCGTTTCCTCTGACACATTGGTGCGGCTGACATCCGGGTTAAGCGAGCAGTGTGAAAAGAAGTAGGCAGCCAGGCGGGTCATGTTTCGGAGGACGCATGACTCATCCTTTGCCTCTCCCGAGCCGGTTGCAGAGATGGGGTAAAAAATAAGCTAGTGGCCATACCACCCTGAACACGCCTGTTCAGTACTGGGACGGGAGACCGCCTGGGAATACCAGGTGCCAAAACTCAAAAAAAAAATTCTGGGGAAAAAAGAAACGTCTTCAGCCATTCAGATGAATCTAGTTTATTTTTAAAGAATCCTTTTTACCCCTGCTTGTTATACTCTCACAGTCAAAAGTCTTATTATGCTGGGACATGCCTGACAATGTTCTATCTGTGCTGTATGATGATACTGTATAATACCACTGACCATGCAGTTGTGAGAGGTTGTGTTTGTGTGTCAGGAAGTCCAATACTGGCCGTGTCAACACGAAGTCCAAAACCAACCCACCACTAGGGGGAAGAACTGTTGTGACGCTTCATGGTACTCCATGGCTGTGGTTCCAAAGCCAGGGGAAGCTCTTGTCATACATTCTTGCTCCACTGTGACTAGTTTGCCTGCTGAACTTCGTCGTGGCAGGTTCAATTTCGATCTTCAGCTTCCCTTCAGAGTTCACAGATTTGAATCTGGTCCATTGGAGGGTTAGGTGGAGCTATCACCCTATTATCTACACCCATCCAGTCCTTTCAGATCTGTGAACACTAAAGGGGTAGAGGCTAGGGACTGACGTGGAACCAGGCCCTTAACATTCACCTATATACACACATAAGTACTTAAGCACTCACACATACTCACTCCATCATCATTTGTGTAGTCCTACATAATATACTGTATGGCTTTCTTAGCCAACCAAACCTAGTCTTGTTAACATAATGCCTAGGCTGATATACAGTTAAGTGTCTTGTAACATGTACAGCTATATATTATTGTACTAATGACCATGTAAAGACAATGTAGCTATGCCTTTCATTGTGATATTTTGTCTCGTAAGTTGTCAAAAGAAAAATGGCTTCAGTGGCAGCGTGCTGGACTGAGAAATCAGCTGAATGTCTCTCTTTAGTGTCTGTCACTGCCCTACTGTAAAAACATTACACATAATGTAGTGACTGAGACTCAATAGCCCACTGTCACTCAAATGTGTGCCCTTTCTCCTGTTTTAGATTTTGGTTTTGTTGCCCAAGTATTAAGGGATTAAATGTATTTTACAAATAATGCATGATGTCCATGACTTTTGTTTTATTCTCTATTCATTGTTAGTATAAGGAATAACCTGTCTATTTTTCACATCTTATATAGTCCATGAGTTGTTGTTAATATCCTTAACCTATCCTTGACAGGTAGGCCCAATGTGGCAGTGTTTTCTATTCTAGCCTAGATAGGAAATGTGTTGAGCCAGGGTCATCTTTCTTCACTCTAATTCCATAACAATATATTTCCCAATATGGATTTAGAGAAAACGTCTATGGATTCAAAAAGTCACCACCATTAGTCATAATTTGTATTTGGTCAGCAGGTTTAGACAGGAAATCAAGATATGATCATGCACTGTAATGAGAAAATAATACTATACTGAACAAAAATATAAACTCAACATGTAAAGTGTTGGTTCCATGTTTCATGAGCTGAAATAAAATATCCCAGAAATCTGCAGAAAAAGCTTATTTCTCTCAACCTTTTTGCACAAATGTGTTTACATCCCTGTCAGTGAGCATTACAGGTGGGTGTGGCATATCAAGAAGCTGATTAAACAGCATGATCCTTACACAGGTGCACCTTGTGCTGGGCACAATAAAATGCCACTCTAAAAAGGTGCAGTTTTGTCATACATCACAATGCCACAGATGTCTCAAGTTGAGGGAGCATGCAGTTGTTATGCTGACTGCAGGAATGTCCACCAGAGCTGTTGCCAGAGAATTTAATGTTAATTTCTCTACTAAAAGCTGCCTCCAATGTCGTTTTAAAGAATTTGGCAGTAATCACACCAGCCCAGGACCTCCTCATCTGGCTTCTTCACCTGCGGGATAGTCTGAAACCAGGCACGAGTACAGCTGATGAAACTGAGGAGTTTTTCTGTCTAATAAAGCCACTTTGTGGGGAAAAACTCATTCTGATTTGCTGGGCCTGGCTCCCAAGTGGATGGGCCTATGCTCTCCCAGGACCATCCATGCCTGTGCCCCTGCCCAGTCATGTGAAATCCATAGAATAGGGCCTAATGATTTATTTAAATTAACTGATTTCCTTATATGAACTGTAACTCAGTAAAATCGTTGAAATTTATATTTTTGTTCAGTATAGATGATCAATAGTTACATGTACACTGAGCATACCAAACAGTTCTTGACTCAAACCGTTACAATTGGCACTTACTACCATACCCCGTTCAAAGGCACTTAAGTCTTTTGTCTTGCCCATTCACCCTCTGAATGGCACACACATGGCCCTGGGTCTGAACCCCACCCTGTGCAACTGGGTCCTGGACTTCCTAATGGGCCGCCCTCAGGTGGGGAAGGTAGGAAACAACACCTCCACTGATCCTCAACACAGGGGCCCCACAAAGGTGCGTGCTCAGCCACCTCCTGTACTCCCTGTTCACCCATGACTGTGTGGCCAAGCTCACCAACTCAATCATCAAATTTGCAGATGACACAACAGTAGTAGGCCTGATTACCAACAATGACGAGACAGCCTACAGGGAGACCCTGGCGGAGTGGTGCCAGGAAAATTACCTCAACGTCAACAAAACGAAGGAGCTGATCGTGGACTTCAGGAGACAACACAGAGAGCACGCCCCTATTCACATCAATGGGACCGCAGTTGAGAAGGTGAAAAGCTTTGGATTGGTTTTTGCTCTGACATGCACTGTCAACTGTGGGACCATATATAGACAGGTGTGTGCCTTTCCAAATCATGTCCAATCAATTGAATTTACCACAGGTGGACTCCAATCAAGTCGTAAAAACATCTCAAGGATGATCAATGGAAACAGGATGCACCTGAGCTCAATTTTGAGTCTGTTGCAAAGGGTCTGAATACTTATGTAAATAAGGTATTTCTGTTTTTATTTTTAATACATTTGTTAAAACAAAAAATAAAGTGTTTTCGTTATTATCGGGTATTGTGTGTAGATTGCTGGGGTCTGAATACTTTCCGAAGGCACTGTATGTGCCTCACTTTGCGTCACTTTGTACCTCTCAACCTTTTTTAGCTAATGGCTGTGGAGAATATCTCATGAGGAGTGTGTATGGTTGGTGTCCATAGAGTTTTGTCTTCAAATAAAGTTTATCCAACAAAGCCCTTTCTCTCCAGGGTCTCTTTATAAACCATGCATAACATGGTCCAGTACTAATAGGTTTTCAAGATGCCTTTGAGACCATGTGTCCTAGGTCCTAACACGGTTACATTCTGAATATAGTGAGGCTGTTAGATACTTTACACACAAAATGCTTCTTGCTTATTGTTGGTATTGTGACACTGGAGTGGGGGAGTGGCACAGCTTTCATACCAATGTCACATCCTTTGCCATATGTCTCATAAAGTTAAGTATACTAGACCCATGCTGTTACTTTATGGATCATTATTTCATGTCGAAACTTGTTACACCTCAGTTATCAGGAAGCCCTTACTGACAGTTTTACCTTGGAAAAATTACAAAACAACCTGCGTCAGACCCAAGCAGCATAGCCGTGGGCCTAAGACCTCTCTAGTCACAGAGATGATCGTTGTAAAATACTCACATTTGTCTTCACTTCTTTTTAAATGCTTGGTGTGACAAATGCCACACATTTCTGACATTGCAGGGTGTGGCTGGCTGGGAAGTGAAAGGAGGAGTGAGTGCACATGGGAAGCACATTCTGTTTTTGTTTTGGAAGGACGGAATAATTGTGTTCTCCATTAGGAATGGAAGCGAGAAGAAGACAATCGTTATGTTTCTGACAGTGACAGCCCTGTTGGAGCGGACTGTGAGAGAAGGACGAGGAGACGATTGGATTGGGTCACTGATTGCCTCATTGATGTGATTGACAGCTGTTATGACCATCCTGAGCACAAGCACATAGCCATGCCTGATTTATAGACCCCTGCTAACAGCTCCTATCAGTCCCTCATGTTAAACTGTGGCTTTGTCAGTCATGATCTTATCACCAAGCAGATTAATCATTCAAACATCTGATCTGAAATATGAAAACACTATCACTTTGAGACAACGATCAGGCTGACACCAACACAATAAATCATCAGCAGCCATTAATTTGTGTGACAAAATAAGCCAAGTAGCCAATTACTACCAGGCAGAAAGTACATCAGCAGTACACTGAGAAAACAGAGTTTTGTATTCTAGAGAACTAGATGTTTCGATGAAGCAAGCAGAAAGATATAACGCTCATCTAACCTTGCCAACATCTGGCAGTGTTGTGCTCTCTCTACGATATGTGAGACCAACATCTGGCAAAACTGCTGATATACAGTGGGGAGAACAAGTATTTGATACACTGCCGATTTTGCAGGTTTTCCTACTTACAAAGCATGTAGAGGTCTGTAATTTTTATCATAGGTACACTTCAACTGTGAGAGACGGAATCTAAAACAAAAATCCAGAAAATCACATTGTATGATTTTTAAATAATTAATTTGCATTTTATTGCATGACATAAGTATTTGATCACCTACCAACCAGTAAGAATTCCGGCTCTCACAGACCTGTTAGTTTTTCTTTAAGAAGCCCTCCTGTTCTCCACTCATTACCTGTTTTAACTGCACCTGTTTGAACTCGTTACATGTATAAAAGACACCTGTCCACACACTCAATCAAACAGACTCCAACCTCTCCACAATGGCCAAGACCAGAGAGCTTGTAAGGACATCAGGGATACAATTGTAGACCTGCACAAGGCTGGGATGGGCTACAGGACAATAGGCAAGCAGCTTGGTGAGAAGGCAACAACTGTTGGCGCAATTATTAGAAAATGGAAGAAGTTCAAGATGACGGTCAATCTCCCTCGGTCTGGGGCACCATGCAAGATCTCACCTCGTGGGGCATCAATGATCATGAGGAAGGTGAGGGATCAGCCCAGAACTACACGGCAGGACCTGGTCAATGACCTGAAGAGAGCTGGGACCACAGTCTCAAAGAAAACCATTAGTAACACACTACGCCGTCATGGATTAAAATCCTGCAGCGCACGCAAGGTCCCCCTGCTCAAGCCAGCGCATGTCCAGGCCCGTCTGAAGTTTGCCAATGACCATCTGGATGATCCAGAGGAGGAATGGGAGAAGGTCATGTGGTCTGATGAGACAAAAATATAGCTTTTTGGTCTAAACTCCACTCGCCGTGTTTGGAGGAAGAAGAAGGATGAGTACAACCCCAAGAACACCATCCCAACCGTGAAGCATGGAGGTGGAAACATCATTCTTTGGGGATGCTTTTCTGCAAAGGGGACAGGATGACTGCACCGTATTGAGGGGAGGATGGATGGGGCCATGTATCGCGAGATCTTGGCCAACAACCTCCTTCCCTCAGTAAGAGCATTGAAGATGGGTCGTGGCTGGGTCTTCCAGCATGACAACGTCCCGAAACACACAGCCAGGGCAACTAAGGAGTGGCTCCGTAAGAAGCATCTCAAGGTCCTGGAGTGGCCTAGCCAGTCTCCAGACCTGAACCCAATAGAAAATCTTTGGAGGGAGCTGAAAGTCCGTATTGCCCAGCGACAGCCCCGAAACCTGAAGGATCTGGAGAAGGTCTGTATGGAGGAGTGGGCCAAAATCCCTGCTGCAGTGTGTGCAAACCTGGTCAAGAACTACAGGAAACATATGATCTCTGTTATTGCAAACAAAGGTTTCTGTACCAAATATTAAGTTCTGCTTTTCTGATGTATCAAATACTTATGTCATGCAATAAAATGCAAATAAATTATTTAAAAATCATACAATGTGGTTTTCTGGATTTTTGTTTTATATTCCGTCTCTCACAGTTGAAGAATACCTATGATAAAAATTACAGACTTCTACATGCTTTATAAGTGGGAAAACCTGCAAAATCGGCAGTGTATCAAATACTTGTTCTCCCCACTGTATGCTTTGGTTAGCACGCTCAGAAATCAGTTGTGTAAAGTACTTAAGTAAAAATACTTTAAAGTACTACTTAAGTAGTTTTTTGTGGTACCTGTACTTCACTTTACTATTTATATTTTTGACAACTTTTCCTTTTTCTTCACTACATCCCTAAAGAAAATAAAAAAAAATGCCTGAGTGTTGGAGTGTCCCCCTGGCTATCGATAAATAAATATAATATAAAATGGTACTGTCTGGTTTGCTTAATATAAGTAATTTGAAATTACTTATACTTGTACTTTTGATACTTAAGTATATTTAAAACCAAAAACTTTTAGACTTTTACTTAGTAATTTTCTATTCATCTTTACTTTTACTTGAGTATGAAAATGTGGTACTTTTTCCACCACTGTCAGAAATACACAGGGGAGTGTGAGAATGTAGTGGCTAGAAGCCCATTCCTGACAGGCCTGTCAAACACTAACCCTGGTTTTCATCTGCATGAGCCCATACTGGGGCTCCCAAAAAATCCCCCAATGTTTCTAGGGTTTCGAAAGCCTTCACTTCTTATTTTTCAAAACCTGATTCAGTTGCTATTTAAAACTCATAACAATGGTGTTGGGGTTGTTCAACCTGTCTTGAAGCTCTTTACTCAGAGAGGCTAGATTACTGTTTCTCTATGGAATCCAAGAGCTCAACTGGTATCGGCTGCAGTCCAAACACTTAAAAGACACACCCTCTTCCACTTACCCTCGCCTTATGCCCATGGGGGAATCCCTGTCGCGATCTTGGAGGGGGGTCCAAATTATTAGCCAAGCATTTTTTTTGTCAAGTTTGCAAGTGTACAATTGTGTTCCCTTCCGGGCCTGAAACGCCACATAATTCAATTTGCGAAGCTTGTACATCCGCTAAGAAAAGTCAGCCGAAAGTTAAAACCTCAACGTCAATATGGAGAAGTCAACATACAAGTGTAAGTAAAAACAAATGTAAATAAGTTAGAAATTGTGCTACTAATGCACATGGCGGCACAAACACGTCTCATAAAAGTAATTATGTTTTTTTTTGGTTAACTTTTGGAAAATGTAGAAATAAAACATTTTCCTTCTTCAGAAGTTCCAGCTATGCAGGCTAACTGACTGTAGCGCAGATAAAGCACACACAAGCTACCGTTGGCTGAAAACACAATCATCGCGGGATGAACGAGTGACGAATTTCCAGGCCATTTAAAAATCCTTCCTTCCTCCCACGCCCCTTGCCCTGCAAGTGTATACTCATCAGACGTCATGAAACGTCATCAGAAGTGTCCACTTCATTTGAGGGCTGAGGAGATAGGGTGTGTCTTTTAAGTGTTCGGACCGCAGCCATTGTCTTATTTCACAATAACCTGTGGTTTTATTGTCTAAGGCAGAGTGGACTTCTCAGCCTTGACCTCCCAGACACCATCCTGGTCTCTCTGGATTGGTCCTGTTGTGATTTAGGGAACACAGCTATAAGACAATAACATACAGTGCCTACAGAAAGTATTCACACCCCTTGATTCTTTCCACATTTTGTTGTGTTACAAGGTGGGATTAAAATGTATTTCATTTTTCATCTTTTGTCAGCGCTCTGGTAAGCAACTCAAGTGTATATTTGGCCTTTTGTTTTAGGCTATTGTCCTGCTGAAAGGTGAATTGTTATCCCAGTGTCTGTTGGAACGCAGACTGAACCAGGATTTCTTCTAGGATTTTGCTTGTGCTTAGCTCCATTCAGATAAAAAAATGTATCCTGGAAAAATGTCCAAGTCCTTAACGATTACAAGCATACCCATAACATGATGCAGCCACCACTACTCTATGCTTGAAAATATGGATGATGTTGTATTGGATGTGCCCCAAACATAACTATTTGTATTCAGGACAAGTGAATTGCTTTGCCACATTTTTTGCAGCATTACTTTAGTGCCTAGTTGCAAACAGGATGCATATTTTGGAATATTTTTTATTCTGTATCCTTCTTTTCACTCTGTCAATTAGATTAGTGTTGAGGAGTAACTACAATGTTCTTGATCCATCCTCAGTTTTCTCCTCTCATAAAATATTACTGATAGGGTGTAGATAGTCTGTAGAGAAGCTACAGATGGACTATCCCAATAAAGTGTTACCACAGCCTGTAATGAGTAGCCATGGATTCTGAACAGACTCCCAAAGTGATGTCACTGTTCCAGAGTAAGGAAAGGCACATGTGATGACCTCACTAATACATGTTTTTGTTCTCACTCAAAACTATGCAATAGTGGACTAAAATCAGTTTAGCTTGTGTCCTAATGAAACACAGAGGAAACAAAGGATTGGACTTTTTCAAACCAATGCTTTGAATGTATTAATTCATGCAAAAATGCAAACAGCAATATAAATGTCTCTTATCCAATGGGCTGCTTTTCAATCACAAGAATTCAATAATCTCTTTAATGCCAATGGTGAGTTTGAAGGTAGGGTGTGTTAGTGTGAACAAGCTTGTAGGCCGATATCTGGAGACATCCGGAAGAGAAAACATTACCTGCTTTTCTTTTCTGGTTATTTTCAATGGTACAGATCTCAGTGTATGTACCTGAAACAGGTTCGGTCGTCCAACGGGAATCAATCAATGACAGCAACCCATAGAATCACATGATGAATTATAGGATCTCTATGGTGCCACCTTCCTGCAGACCTTGGCTGTCAATTTGTTCTAGGAGCTGACCCTTTAGGTAGGCTGTCATTGTAAATAAGAATTTGTTCATAACTGACTTGCCTAGTTAAATAAAGGTTAAATGGTCCCTGCACTACATAATCAATGACAGCATCCTGTTCATGAGAGAAAGTTAATGCAGGCTATGCTAATGTGAATGAAAGTTCCCTCTAGTCCAACCCTCTGGTCTAACGACTCACTCAAACATATGTTTTCACATCTTCACTTCTAACCTCACCACTTCTCTTTTACTCATCTTTCTCTCTGTCTTTATCACTCTCCCATACTCCAATCTTCATAGGGGCCAGGGCGTGGGGTATTAGGGAAGGGTTAAGTTAGGGGTGAGTCCTCAGAGCTCGGCACTCCTTAGTCTAAAACCACCGCCTCCCTAATAGAGCTGAGATTTCAGGAAAAGAGAACAGACAGACTAGAGCTAACTGAAGAGGACAGATAAAAGGAATACTGAAACTAGACAGAAAATATTTTAATCACTCTGGCAAAGGATACAAAAACCTATTATGATGGTGAGTCCCTTAATGTGACTATGTTTGGGTGATTGGATTATCTGATGACATAATGATACATGTAAGCCTTTTGAGTATCTTGCACCACGCTGTACCTTAGCCTACATTAGGTACCTAAAACTGGGCAATGGTCAAAGATGGTAAGGCATGCAATGTTGGTTCAGAAGGAGATGACATGGTCTCAAATTATGTCCTGTCTTTTCATAAGTAATTAATAGGCTAAATAATAACTTAGAATAGTTTCACATCAATTCAGTAGCGAGGGAAAAACAAGATAATAAAGTATACTGCCTGCCTTGGCTTAAAGCTAGAATCCTTAATTTAAACAATAACAAAACGGCACACCGCCTGTGTTGTGGTAAGAAGTTGAGGGATGGGCCTGGAGAAAATTAACCACTGTCAAATTCATTGGCAGAGCTATGGATGCAACGACTGACCATCCACAATCTCAAAATGATAGTTTTAAACATGTTTTTAGGCTACACAGTGTTTTTTATGTTTTATGTTTACAAACATTGGAGTAAAACAAGGTTGTATTTTGGGTTCTGATGGGGAATCAAGAATCATTAAAGTAACAGTCCAGTGTTTCCAGATTTCTATTGCATATTACCTATAATTAATTACAATATGAGTGAAATAGTTTTTCTTCAGAACATGTGCAATTAAGTTAGTTAAAAAGCAGCTTTTCTGTGTTGAAATGGTGTGGGCGTACCCCAACAACAAAATGTTGTGTGTGTATATACTGTCGTAAAACATTCTCATTCCAGTAGACTACTGATTGGCTAATATTTTACTGTTTGAGATAGCCTACAAGTTTGAGCTGTGGGTTATAAGTGCTTTATGCGTTCGACACAAATACGAGTATAGAATGAGTCAACCGCATAATTTGGGTATCAGTTAACAGAATATGAACTTTTAAAAGTTTTCACTGGGTAAGTTCCTTTGATTTATAAATCCAAAAATGTATGTTGCAACTAAGGATTCCATCTTTAATTGAAAGTGTATTCAGCTGCAGTAGGCTATGGCCATTGTGAGACTGCGTGACATCAAATAACTCCTCCTAGAGTTTGGCTCCAGGCAAGCTTCAGTTCAGAGAGAAGGTTGCCACTGACGGGAAGGAAGTGCAACAGGATGGTCTGCCTGCCTTTGTGAATTATAAGAGTTGAATGCATGAGTCTTCCATTTTATACATAGGAGCTGGGCGTATTTTACACATAATAACTGTTATCTGTTTGCTGTTATCGCAATGAGTGCGACCGTTGCTTCAGAGAGCTGCTTTCTGTCCGCCCTAAAGCCCAACACCGCGGTCACCACTTATGCAGTCCCGTCCGATGTGCAGTTGGGACCGAGGGGTTCCATAATGGACGAGGTGGAAAGGGCTAAGAGGGTTCAACAACAAGTCCATTTGCGCCTCGCCGAAAAGAGGTCCTCATCTCTCACACGGCTGAACGGCTCGAACTGTATCTCCCCAGGTGGGCAACTTATTATACATTTTAACCTGTGTACCATTTTAAAAATGTGATGCATTTGTTTTACAATTTAAACACACTAACGAATTAATGTTAGGTTACCAGCTGTGTGTAGACCAGACCAAATACTAATGGAAAAAAGCATAGGAATTCTTTAAATTAACGTTACACCCATATGGAAGATGGCTCAACCCTACTCTTTCAACCTAAGTCCAGTCCAAACTTACTATAATCCGTTTTCCATTGACATACAAAACATGGAAAATGTCATTTTATCGTTGGTATTCTAAAGTCAATATATTGATTAATTAGTATTCTATAATAGAAGGGCAATTTAGCTGGATTCCTCAAACTGGTTACACAGTTGGGACTGTGGCCTATTTTAAAAGATAATGCTTTTAACACTAGAATGATTTCCTCAGTTTAGTGGGTCATTGGTGTTATTGATAACATAAAGCTCAGATTTAAAAAATGAGACAATCTGATCTATGGAACATTCCTGTCCATCCATTCAGCTCATCAGAATGGGTTATCAGTAGCACCAAGCTGCTCAGCTCATGTTCTATTTTGGACAGGGTTGAGTGGGTTGGGTTGGATACTGTGGCCAGATGGCATCTCAGAAAGAGCTATGTGAAACCAACACATAAATCAGTCAGCTTCCTGTGTTTTGCAATGAGAAGGCAACAACTTGGGTTGGGAAAACAATACTGTTAATTACAGTGCTGTTATAAACTGTAATTAAGAAAGGTATTTTAATTGAAAACATTTCACTCAGCAGTGAAGTACATTCCCAACAACGATCATATTCGTGTGTGTGCGTGCGTGTGTAAAACTCAAAATGCAGGCGGTATCAGGAATATAATGCAATCTATTCGACAAAAGCTTGTTATGGCAAATCCTATTCAAACTCAACAGGGAGCTATAGATAATACTGTCTCAAATGACTTACAACACAATATTATCACACTGTTGCCATGGTTATACAGTCAAAACATACAGTACTTGTATACACAGTAAGAAAAGCAGATTTTTAGGACCTAATATTTAGACCTCCTAAAGGTAGAGTTACCTGCAAAGTAGTGGGCAGAGCTCCGCTCTCACGCGGTGCAGAGACAACTTAGTGCATGCAGGGAATTAGTTTAACAAACCTCCCCTTGGGTGTTTTTTCTATCACTATTAAAGTTTATGAGTTAAGATATTCATAAAAGGTCCAGTATTAATATCAAATTGAAGTGAGCGTCTGTAGTCAGCGTAAATCAATGTTTTTGTAGCCATTTCCTGTGAGTAAGTAGACACTCTTTTGACCTGGCAGAATTGGCCTGTTCAGTGTCAACCCTCAGGCATGCAACCTCTCTCAGCCCCTGCTAGGTCACTCTGCCTGGAGTCAGCCTCACTGGGACATATCCACTCAGTTAACCCTCACTATACCATATTAGTTAAGCTATAGTGTCAGAATTTCTTTCTATTGGTCATTATGCGTTTAGCTGGTCCAGTATGAATTTTTACAATGACGGCCTACACCGACCAAACTTGGACGACGCTGGGCCAATTGTGGGACTCCCAGTCATGGCCGGTTGTGATACAGTCTGGTTTCGAACCAGGTTGTCTGTAGTGATGCCTCTAGCACTGAGATGCAGAGTTTTAGACCACTGTGCCACTTGGGAGCCAAGGGTCAGTTTTAATGCACACCCAAAGGTAGACTAGCCTCCTTGCTTAGTCAAACATAATCCTGTCTCTTCCCTCAATGTTTCTATATCTCAATACAGTGCAGCTCCAGTTTCAGGCTAATCCCCTCTAAAATATGAGGTATTGTACAATATCTCCCTGGTTGTGTCTTTAAATTTCAACATGTTGGTCTTGGTGAACAGCTGATGCTGATATTGTTGTTGTTGTTTTCTCATGCACAATCATAGTAACCTGTTTGGTAACAAGAACAGGTGCTTTGCAAGACGCGTTATAGCTTCACTGCTATGTAATTAGACCAATTACGAAGTTGCAATCTCAGGAGAAAATTGTGGTTGCATTCTCTGTCTAAGACAAAGTCTTATTCTATCCACATGTAGACCATGGTGGCACATTGAGATATAACACGTACAACCCCGGATTCAGCTCTAAGTCAACGGTGCATACCACAGGGAGCAGGACCATGACGGTGAGTACTGTGTTGATTTTTTACTTCGTGATAAACCCTAATCTAACAGCCCCAAAGTCCTGCTTTTCTAGCTGACTGCCATTTCACCTTTGTTCCTCATCTAAACCAGGGGAGATATGTGTTAAAACATTTTTAAGATAAGCTCCTCAGTCCTACCACAGTGACACACTTCACAGCTGCACCCTCACAGCACATACATGCAGTATTTCACAGGATCCTTCCATGACTGTGTTTAGATGAGACACAGGAACAAAAATCTCTCGACAGGATTCTACTGCCCAAAGAGTCTAAAAACATCTTGGCCATGAACTCATTGTTAGACTAGACAGTTTGGCCAATGCTTTTTGTTGATTATTGTAGTGTAGATAGTTAAGTATAACAGTGTCCTCTCTGTATGTCCTCTAGATGCCCCCGGTATCCCAGCAGTACTTGGGTGGTGGGTACTCGTCTCGCTCAGCGGTGGAGTTAGGACCCAGATACAGAATCAACCAGGCTCCAGTCAACACTGGCTACCTCCACCATGACGACATTCAGCTGGGTGGCTACCAGACCAACCGGGCGAGGACCACCAGGTCCAGATCATTGTGTCAGGCTGACCAAGAGGCAGTGGCCCTGGGTGTGGGAGGACTGCACACCCTGCCCCACCAACAGCCCAACTCAGTGGCCAGCTGGGTGGCCCGGGATGGCATGGTCAAAGAGTGCCACTCCTACCATGGTGGAGGTATACCCGCCCCAGCAACGATGAGGCGCACCCTCAGTGGAACCCTGGCGGGAGGCGGAGGGTGGAGGGAGGCGGAGCTAGCTTACCAGCACTCCTACAAAGGCCCCTCCCACCGTACCATCAGTCGCATCAACAACAGACAACAGCAGCAGCAACATCCAAGCTCAGCGTCGGGGCTGCAGCAGTGGCAGCAGGTGTCTGGCGGGGTCGGGGGCAGTGTATACGGAGGTTGGGGGCAGTACCAGAACTCCCTGCACAGACCAGCTTCCCTTCGCAGCATGAAGAGTGTAGGAAAAGGCATGGACGTGCCTGATGGGGGCAGGGATTCAGCTGACAGCAACGAGAAACTCGGAAGGTGAGAGATGTGTGCGCTGTTCAAATCTCCTGCAATATGAAACGGACAAACTTAGACTTAGGGACATTATGTTCTTATTATTTAACAGTTATAGGTTTCTGATTAACCTCCCTCTCCTTTGCCTCCCTGGTGTTTGTGGACAGAATACACAGTTTAGACATGCCCACCGCGGTCAGCTACCTCTCCATGTCCGACACAGCCATGCAAGTGCTGGGAGCAGCCTACATCCAGCACCAGTGTTACCATAGCAGTGATGCCAAGAACCAGGTAACAGCTCCTTCTCAATAAATAGCCATTTACAGTAACAAACTTCTTTGCCCAAAATGTAATTTACAGCCCAACTGTTTAATCTTAACTGAGTTCTCCTTGCTCTTATCAAAAATGTCTTTGTAGTATAGAATTTGTTTTCTTGTTATGGCTTAGTAAGTCAGCCTGATAGTTATATAGACTAGTCAGTCATCCACCTGTCTGTCTCCCCCTGACCCACCCTGTCTACAGGTGCGTCTGCTGAAGGGTGTCCCAGTCCTTGTGCAGCTCTTCAGCAGTGACAGCCAGGAGGTCCAGCGCTACGCTACAGGCGCTACACGCAACCTCATCTATGAGAACATGGACAACAAGGTGGCCATCATTGAGGCTAGTGGAATAGCCAAGCTCATCAGTGTGCTGAACGAACCAGATGAGGAGCTTCGCAAGAACATCACTGGTAAGATTATCTTGGATCTCAAACTAAGTTACAATTTTAAAAGTCAAGGTAATACTGTGTCAATATGAGAGCAACAAAAGCAAAACTGTCAAAGTCACAGTGGGGGGAGCAGAAGAAGCGTACAGTATATTGTCACCAATAAAATAAACACTTTCTTTCAATTAGAGGCCAACATAAAGTTCAAATCCCAATTAGAATACCAACCAAAATAAAATATTTTTAGTAGTGATGGGCACCGATTTGGAATATCTATATCAATTGATAGTTTTCAGTCACGTGGTTACTCTGACAGCCTGGCGGGCAAAACATTGTTAAAACATGGCGGCTAACACTAGCAGTTCTATGGAGCTTCGGCACAAGCCAGTCAAATGTTCTGCTTTTACAGCCAAAATAGTTTAGATCACCTCACAAAAAAAGAAATAAAAAGGTATGCTGACAAACTACACATTTTAGGAACTTGTGACCCATATGCCGCACCCGCTGCGTTACATACAGCTATCTGTATTTTCGATCTGGCTGGGTCAATACACCAGTCGTTTGGGAGGTGAAGGACAAGAAATTCTTCATTGTCAAAGCAAAGGTGAGTGCTAATTTACCTAAAATTGTACTGTAGTGTTGACCAGAACGGGTGGTCAGTGTAGCTTAGTGCAGCCAGTATAACACAGAATCTTGTGACATAAATGTAGCGGTAACAAATGTTTTCCCAATGTCCGGTAAACCCCTCCTACAGTCTAAATGAAGGCAAGGGATGTTACTGTGGAGTGTCTGTTCTCCATAATGAAGACAGACTTGAGTGCAAATCAGGAGTCTGTGAAAGGAAATACATTCATAGAAGTTGTTTAAAGTTTGACACCACTCATTTAAAAGTTTCAAGTTGGAAATGCAATGACTGTACACGGGTAATAGCAAAGCAAAAGAGAGATAACAGGAAGCAAGTGGCAAATGTAGCATTGTGAAGTTTTATTTAACATGGGCTCCATACAAGCTGTTTGAAGAATAAAGCATATCATTCTAATGAATATCATTGTTTATCATTATTTCATTGGAAAAAATGCATTGTGGTTAAAAACTTGTTTGTTCAAAGACTTTTAGGATGCTCAGCTTCACACATTTGAATTGCAATTGTACTTTGAAGTATGGTGTACCGATTCCTTGCCTCGCCAATAACTCTCTACATGGATCCTAACTGATGCAAGTCCTCGTGTGGACTCCAATTCCACTGGACTCAATTGCTTTTTCCCTTTAATAAAAGCTGGGATCTTGAGCTCAGCATTGTACAGACCAACTGACTCTGCCACATCAAACCCTCTATCAGCTAGAATTACATCACCTGGGTTGAGTTTATAAAAAAAAAACACTTTTCTCAGTCAAGTATTTGTCCGATGTTCTGCCTCCCCATCCTTTCGATATAAAAGAAACAGTTCCTTGTGGTGTTAAGCCAATTAGATATTTCATGGTATGGTGATGCTTGTATTGTGAGTATGTCTGTGCTCTTGCTCTTAGGTCTTTGGGCTGTTCAATGTAAATCTCAAAGCAGTCTATAATACACGCACATTTAGGAAATACCTGTCTAAACACTACTTGTAACTTTTGATATGTTGGAATTCCAGTCATTGCCTTAACTTTTTCATCAATTGTAATGGATTTAATAATGTCATTCAATCTACAGTTTTCCTCACTGAGGCCATTACATTCCCTTTGTAAGCTTTCAATCATTACCTTGCATGATTTGTTGTCACACTGTTGTAGTTCCTCCTCAGCATGTGGCGCTGGCTCAGCTTCTGGCACTGAGGTTAAAGGGAGGAGAGCCTCCATAGCATCTTGCTTCTTTTGCTCTTCCACCCTTCTTTTCTGCATTCTGCTGTGCTGCTCATACCTTTCCATGTCATTCTCCTTTTTCCTCTGTTTGGTGGCTGGTGTGTGGGAGAACATCGATGGGACCCAGTCAGGGGACAGCGGGTCATCAGATTTGGCACCTATACAAATTAACGAGGCTAAATGTAAATGACAAAAGTACCATAAAATGATGTAGTTCTATACTGCACTCTCAACTTGAATATTTCTACAATGTTTTTCATAACATCGGCCCTAGGTTAATAAAGGAATAAACTGTTAACATGTGAATTTATTATTTAAATATGTTGCGAATGTGCATTATGATTCACTTTTGATTAAACTTTGGTTCATGAGTAAACCTGGACCTTATACCACCAAATAATTTCCACCTGTATTAACCTACTCCATATGAGAAAGGTTTAGCTAGCTGCACGTACGTTAGCTAAGACACTGAAGTTGGTTGCAGACGAAAACGGACCATGTCATTCATTACAATTATTACACGTAGATATGATTGCAAATACAATATTTACACTGATATGTGGATATTTGACCATAACTTACCTGTAATGAAATGTTGACTACAAAGACGAGTGTACTTTGAAGGCACCCAGTCTTTAGCAATCTCGTTCTTGTAAGGGACGGCGCCACGTCTAATTGCACAAATCCACAACCTCCTCCTTTCGGGATTTTCATTTTCAGTCGGGATTCTGTAGAAAGACAACAAAGTCTTGTCTCCTCTTCTATTAGCGCATCCAACGGAACAACAACTAACTGGCATTTTGAAGTAAAAAAGTGTTGTCGATGAATGGCGGGCAATGGAAGATGACTTTGTTTTGCCCGCCAGGTGGGGCGTTCCCATATGCCGTGACGACACATGAAAACTATCAATACCATTAGCTTTTTCCTAACCGATATCGATATCATATCAGTTTTATGAATAACATTGCTACTGTGTGAATGCTTTATTTTCTGTTGACTTCTACGGCTTTGTGAAGTCCAGAAAACTGCTTGCTGATTGCTTATTGTGCCAAGTGTGAATGTTCTAGGGGCCTAACATACCCAACCACTTTGGATACAATGAAAAGTCTTTTTTTGGGGGGGGGGGGGGGGGGGGGGTTGTGCCAGCAGGAATAGTCATGTGTTGGGTAACAGCATGCATAAACCGATATCATATCGAATTATCAATATTGTTGCCCACCACACATTTGAAGGGGATATATTTTTATCAATCCGGTGCTGAAGATTGTAAAATACAACAGCGCCTAATTCTAGTCTGCAGAGGTAGAGTATGTCTATACACAGGTTGAGCATGTGTACAGGTAGTAACTATGCAATAGAGGTTCCCTTTGTAAGTGGGTCAAGCTGGGAATGAAGAATGCCATGTAACTTGAGGACACTCAAATCCCTCCGCCGATTGAAAGGGGCAGCCCAATTTCCCAGCAGTCCCTTGCACTTTGTTCAGGCTTGGCTGCCTCCTCTGACTAAATAGTCCTTGAGATTCCTGGACCCTGTATGTATTTGAACACCCCCTAGGTCAACTGCACTTCACAGAGAGAGAGTGGGCCATGCTGCTCTGATCAGTTGATTGGAGGGTATGTGGAGCCACTGACCTTATATTGGCTAATAAGATAAGGGAGTAGCTTCTCTGGACCCCTCTTCCCAACATCTTAAGGTCCGAAGCTTCTGCACATGTGCAGAATTCTCTACTTTACCTACAGTCTCTGTTCTATTGTTCGGCTGCTCAGAGAACAGACTACTCGGGGAAAGGTGCTTGTTTAATAAAGTTAGATCAAGGCTGAATTAATGTCTGCAACATCACATAATGATAGTATTCTACATAACACAACCGAATACAATAGCATAGTATAACTTTACTGTAAGACAAAAAAAACTTATTTCATATGAGATTTTAGGATGATTGTGGGAATATTAGCATTTTTCTCTCATGTGGCTAAAATATGTGATTTGATGACAACTAAACACAGGTAAGCTTATGCTACAGTTAGTTAACACCATCTGCTCAAAAATATGCTCACTGTACATCATTGAAAACAACACTATAGGCTACTTCACTGTTTAACTCAAGAAGATCTAAATGCATATCCCCATGAAATGGATTGAGATCAAATGGTTGGCATGCAGACGCTGCATGGCATTTCACCTGTAAAACTTCACCTGTAAAATAATGATCATTCACAACTGACAGTGAGAAATGTGAAGGGAGGGTGACCACAAAATTGGTGAGTAAAGTAGAGGTAAAGAAACACATGTGCAGGGCATGATTGGGATCTTCAGCTCTGGGGAAAAGGGATCCGCAGCCTCGGCCATAAGATAAACCAGTGTGTGGACGATAGATGTGTCACTTATGTTCCAGAAATCCTTTCCCTGACACTCTTGGCATACTGTGATAGTTAATGTATTATAGAAATAACATTTCCCATTACAGATCTGTAGTAGCATGTTGATACATCAGATATTATTTATTGGCCACATTGAAAATACTTTGGCATCATAAGACATGAATCCCACTGTGATAACAGTGATTATTTAGACCTATTGAAGTTAAATCATTTGGATGTCAGGTTATCAGCACACACGTTATCCTGGTCATAGAGGCTGTTTTTTTTTATATCCGACGGAGTGGTTCAGTAGACCCTGTCTCTCCTCTGTCTGTCCTGCAGGTATTCTGTGGAACATGTCCTCTAAGGACAGTCTAAAGGAAAAGTTGGTCAGGGAGACATTGAGTGAGCTCACAGAGAGGGTGCTGGTACCCCTGTGCGGTGGTGGATATTCAGAGCTGATCCATCAGAGTCCATCTGAGGCAGACATCTTCTACAACACCACAGGCTGCCTGAGGTAGCTATACCTATCTACCTACATTTTGTATACATACACACTTTACACACACTGATACATGTACTGTATCCAGTTTCTCTGTACTCTCTTCCTCTGTTCAGGAACCTGAGCTCAATGAACGAGAGAACGAGGCAACAGATGAGAGACATGCGAGGGCTGGTGGACTCTCTGGTGGGCTACATCCAGAACTCCCTTCATGATGAGAAAGCAGAGGACAAAGTACACCTCAACTGTTCTACTTATGTCACATTTTTCTGTGTTTTTTTTAGAACTTGATTATTTTTCTGGGCATGTTCTTTCAGGTCAAACCCTTTTTCCTGATTTAATATCTCATTTGATTTGATCTCATGCACTACAGGCTTCAGCAACTCATGGGTTCAGCTGGGGTATAGTAAGAGCCAATCCATGTGTCTGTACAGTTCATCATTAGTGGTACTGTTTGTATTACCTACCAGACAGCCAGACTGGTCATGATGTGGCCTATCTGCTGTGCCTTATGTATATCATGCTGCTCTGAGAGACACAAAGGCCACCAGTGTTTCCATCTCACCCGCTATCTCACCTCTCTCTCTCTCGCTCTCTCTCTCGCTCTCTCTCTCCCCCTGTGCCTGCAGGGTGTAGAGAATGCTATGTGTGTCCTGAGGAACCTGTCTTATCAGCTGTACAGTGAGATCCCTCCCTCAACCCTACTGCGACTGGAGGGGCCTACGCGGGATAGAGCCACTACTGCGACTGAGTCCATTGGCTGTTTCACCCCACAGAGCAAGAAGGCAAAGGAGGTAGGTGTCATTTACACAAGGCAAACCCAAAGGAAATATTATATCAAATTACAGCTAAACATCAAGACACTGGTACATGTACAGTACGTTGTCATGCAATCCTGATGGATATGGGACCATGATCTGTTTTCTCCCTGATCTCTATAGCGACAGAACCAGGAACTGTCCACCTTCTCAGAGGTGGCTAAGCAGCCAAAGGGGGCAGAGTGGCTGTGGCATCCCCAGGGGGTGGGGCTGTATAACCGCGTGCTGCAGCACTATGAGACCAACACAGCAACACGAGACGCTGCAGCAGGGGCCCTACAGAACATCACAGCCGGAGAGACCAGGGTAGGTCCCACCCCTCCCCCACAGGATGAGCTAGCCATCACTCACCATGACAGGCTACTTATGCTTCATTCATAGCAACACCCATAGCAACACCCACCCGTAGCATGCGCTCCAGCAGGTATATCTCACTGGTCACCCCCAAAGCCAACACCTCCTTTGGCCGCCATTCCTTCCAGTTCGCTGCTGCCAATGACTGGAACGAATTGCAAAAATCATTGAAGCTAGAGGTTCCTATCTCCCTCAATAACTTTAAGCATCAGCTGTCAAAGCTGCTTATCGATCACTGCACCTGTATATAGCCCTTCTGTAAATAGCCCACCCTACTACCTCATCCCCATATTTATTTTTGTTTATTTTCACTAATCTTGCACTCCAGTATCTCTATTTGCACATCATAATTTGCACATCCTTCATTCCTGTGTTAATGATGATAATTTTCTGTAATTTATTTCTACTCTATAGTCTATTTATTGTCCTACCTCCCAACCTTACTGCATTTTTGCACTACATTTTGCACTCTGTTTATAGATTTTCTATTGTGTTTTTGACTGTTTGTTTAATGTGTAAATCTGTGTTGTTGTTTTTTTGTCGCACTGCTTTGCTTTGTCTTGGCCAGGTCGCAGTTGCAAATGAGAACTTGTTCTCAACTGACCTACCTGGTTAAATAAAGGTGAAATAAATAAAAAAAATAAAAAAAATGCTTCATTCAGATTTACAGTTTATTTAAAAAAAATTATTTAACCTTTATTTTACTAGGCAAGTCAGTTAAGAACAAATTCTTATTTAAAATGACGGCCTAGGAACAGTGGGTTAACTGCCTTGTTCAGGTGCAGAACGACATATTTTTACCTTGTCAGCTCGGGGATTCGATCCACTGGTGTTGAATTCCCCTTCCTTGAATTCCCCTTCCTTCCTGTGTATCAGTGGGCGTCAGTGTTGAGTTGGGTGGCTTTAGAGCAGGAGAGGATGCTGCCTGTGGTGTTGGACCTCCTGCAGACAAACAGTGACCTGGAACTGCGTTCCCTCACTGGCCTCCTGAGGAACCTGTCCCGACACAGCAGAAACAAGGACGACATGGGTGAGACTCTCAACCACCAGTACCCCACACTGTTCATTTCTACCTCTATCTCTCCTGCCCACAACCTTGTATCCATCCATTTCATGCACATTAATCACAGTTCCCCTTATAAGGAGACTTTAAAGAATGGTTATTTCTCTCCCTTCTGACCTCCAGCTACAAAGGTAGTGAACATTCTGGTGACCAAACTCCCCAGTGATGGCCACCAGAAGGAACCCTCCAGTGAAGTGGTGGTCAACATATGTGGGACCCTCAACAACCTGGTCGCAGGCAGCTCACTAGCAGCGAGAGACATCACCTTCTTTGACGGACTCCCCAAGCTTGTTGCAATCAAGTTTTCCCATGACAACAGGTTAGTGAATCTTGTCTCTCAGTGTTCCTGGTTTTGTTATTCATTGTATCTGTCTGGCTCCCGTTGTGTTTGACTGGGTTTATCTCCTACTGTAGCTCAGGGAAGCTGAAGGCTGCCAAGGCTGCTTCCACTGTACTCTTCAACATGTTCCAGTACAGCAAGCTGCATAAAGATTATAAACAGGTGAGACTAACACCATTTTAACATAGACATTGTGATAGATAGGGTTGGAGAGCAGGAAACGGGGGGGGGGGGTGTTCATGGCCTCTAACCTCTTGTCTTGGTCCAAATGGTTCTTTATTTTCTTTATAGCCTCTAACAGTTAGTCTAACTCTTATGTTTCTCAGTTCTGAGCATTCTCCCCTCCCCTGGATGCACTGATATCCCCCATAGTTCTTTGGCACAACAAATATAAATATTTTCACTAAAGCTGTTAATGATTACCTTTTCATGGAAGTAAATTGCAGCTACTGCAGTTATCAGTTAAAGTTCATACAATATAGTTATCTGTTATCGGTTATGTATTTCGACTAACTTTTATATCATGATTTTCTTTGAGTTGTTTTGTGGTTTATTGAACAGGACCAGTAAAACACCTTGGCTTGGTGGTTGGCAACTGGATAGCCTTCTCCTTTGTGCTATATAGTGCTACTTGAGTTTGTAGTGCAGTGACTTGTCTCTTGTTTCCCTGGATGGTCAGTTAAATGGTATGTGTGGAATCTGAAGGTGGAACGCTGGGAGCAGCCATTCGTTTTATCTTGGCAAGATAATGGCTGTCTGTTTTTTCTCTGTGGAAAATATCTATCTTCAGTTGGCACTTGTAAACACTGTCCCTTTATGTGCCCTCTTCACACTGTAGAATATTTAGGCATGTTTACTAGGGCCGGGACGATACCAGAATCCCGAAAAATTGTCATAGACTGTTCTCTCTACCTCACGGCAAGCGGTGCCAGAGCGCCAAGTCTGGGACCAAAAGGCTCTTGAACAGTTAATAAAATGGATACCTGGACTATTTACACTGACCCCTTTGTTATTTTATTTTGTTGCACTGGCTCTATGCACACTCACTAGACTCTACCCACACACTCACACATACTACACTGACACTCAACACACATACACACACACTACATATGCTCACACACACAAAACACGTATATTTATACCACACACACACACACACTCACACATATACATTCTTTGACACTCTTCACATGCGCTGCTGCTACTCTGTTTATGATCTATCCTGATTGCATAGTCACGTTTACCCCTTCCTACATCAGTGGAGGCTGCTCAGGGGAGGATGGCTCATTATAATGGCTGGAATGGATTCAATGGAATGGTATCAACCATATGGAAACCAAGTTTGATGTGTTTGATACCATTCCATGGACTCCATTCCAGCCATTATTAAGAGTCGTCCTCCCCTCAGCAGCCTCCACTGACCTAAATGTACACATGTACATATTACCTCAACTACCTCGTACCTCTGCACATTGACTCGGTACCGGTATTGTCTTTATATTATTTTATTGTGTTACTATTTTCCTTTTTTTATTTAGAATTTTTTTTTTTGTACTTTATAACTCTGCATTGTTGGGAAAGGGCTTGTAAGTAAGTATTTCACGGTAGAGTCTACACCTGTTGTATTCGGCGCATGTGACAAATAATATCTGATTCATTTTGATACTCGTTAGTATCGTGGCAAGGAAACAAAACACAAAGCAGATTTAACTTCTTAAGTCCTAATGTTGGAAACAAACATCATTATGTTGTCATCCAGAGTCACATTTATTTATTTTCCAAACTACAGCACACGATATTCTACATACCTGCAGGTTTTTAACGGACCAAAAAGTTTGATCTGCTTTGTGTTTTAATTTTTGTCATGGAAAAAATATTGCGATACTGGCATCGTCCCGGCCCTACTATTCACCCTGCTTGATCTATGTGGCCTTATCCCTTGTGTTTTACAGAAAGGGTTCACGAGGTGTGACTTCGCTTACACAGCCAATTAGAGCAGACTGCTTGGCCCGTTGACTGGATTGATATTCTGGACCTGCTGGTAGAGCCTGCAGGAGGTCCCCCACAATGAACCTGCCACATCTGGTCTCCAATGGATGCATTGATGGAACCTGAATTCTTCTGAAGAATGTATTTACCGGCCGCCAAGGACTGAGGAGAAGCAGCTTTTCTTTACTCAATATATTTTTTTATTGTATCACATTTTATTGGTCTATCAAAATGGACTGATTTACCAGCTTAATATTTGTATTGTCGTGAGTGTGTTGGATGACTGAGGAAACTTCGCTACAGATTCAAGATGAACAGGGCGGTGTGTGTGTACGTGGTGTATGTCTGTGTGCATGCAGGTGTGTGAATGTTTGGGCTTAGTGGACTCATCCTGTAAAAGGCATTGGAAGCCTGCTTTCATCTCTGATAACACATGGGCTCAACATGCCATTCCTACAGACCTACTGGGAATACAATCCTCTAGATGCTGTTAGTTATACAGTACATGGATGCTTCACTGAGAGACGAGACAGGATGGGTGCCCTCCAAACTCCCCTTTGAACTAATAATCATCAGAGCATTTTAAAAAGCCCCTGCTTTTAATCACTCCAGTCCACTTCATGGTGATACAATGTTTTCCTGTTCCATCCAAGGAGGCTCTTCTGTGTTTATTTTCACCCCAAATAACTAACAATAAACATAATCTGACATGACCAGACAGTTGTCCCCAGTCTGTCCTTTTAGAATGAAAATAAACGTCTCATGATCTTACCCCTCCCTCACAGATCTGTGCTACATTGTTTCATAATGGTTACTAATCGTAAACCCTCCCTGCCTCTGAAATTCACTCACCCTTGTGTAATTTATGACTAAGAAATCATTTGTAATAATGACGTCTTAATAAAGTGCTGAGGAGTGCTGAATATGAAACCAGACTACAGTACTACCCAGTACGATCTCAGACACATTGGAGTGAAGCATAGAAGAGTTGGAGGTGTCTGATACAGGGAGTTAACCCAACTGAGGTCACTGCACACATAGGTCATTACTTCTCTGCATTATTTATCTACATGGGCTAGCTCAGACTGTGTTAGGTTACAGTATGTGAGGTGAATTGCTTCTCATAAGTAACAGTTTAATTTAATTGATTTGGCATGATACATGATTGCATTGTAAAGATACAATCAAACTAAAGGGAACTTCTGTTTTCACTTTTACTGGTAAGTTGAATTACATGCACATAGTATGGAGGTTGCTCTGAAACGTTTTGCCTCCCGGTACTCTGCCTTCTCTTGTGGGAGGATTTGTTCTCATTGGCGGCAGGCCAAACGGGGTGTTTAAGTTTATAGATACTGTTCATCAGTCTGGCAGCACACTATGTGGTGTGAACTGTGGTGGGAGGGTAACGATCTTCTCCGGGAAGTCATGGGAAATGGTGGGGGTGTAAAAAGACCAGATAAAGGACAAAGACACCGGATAACAACCCTCTTATAAAGGGAATGTTGAAAGCCCTGGAATGCAGACAGTAGGGGTTGGCTTGGTTTTATCTCCTCTGAGATCTGCAGATAGGGGGTTAGAGAGTTGTAGGGAGAAACAACAAACGTTAATAATAGAGAAAATAAGATTGTGATGAACTGTTCTACCATGAGTTAGTCTGATAAGTCCACACAAAAATTATGTTTTTATGTAAGAACAAAAGTCTGTTTTATATGCTCAGTGCGACCTTAGTATTTCTGCAACCTCACTGAATGCATTCCGGATATGAAGTGAACCCACTAAGAGGATTTATTTTATTGGAACACTGAGAATATTTTTGGTTTAACTCTAGTAGACGGGATGAACTCAATGAGATTACAGGCCAGGGGACATGGATAGAGTAAATAGTTTTAGCTACAGTAAGATTACATATAGTTAGGAACTGCTTTTAGCAGACCATGTAGATGAACCCTTACATTTCTCTGCACTTAGCCAAATCTGTTTACACAAGGTAGGTGAGGTAGTTTAGTGTTGTATATAACATTGGTCTGTAGAAGAGAAGACCACTCTGCCCTCTTGTGGTATACAGACACTATGATCATAGAGAGCTGTTTCATGGCAACCTTCTAATGAACCAAATGTCCATATAACCTATTTTTATCTCTTTCTTTTATTTACATTTACCTTATGTGAAAAGTTGTTTTGTTTGTTCATCAGGCTCAACTTGTTAGGGAAATAGACAAGGTGCGGTCCACCAAATGGCAGTTAATTGTGTGTACTTAGCTTACCAGGAAAAAAGTGGAGTCCTCAAATACACATTCTGCTGAGAGTAAAATCACTGCAGGCTTTAATCTTTGTCCCGTCTGTCCATCAAAAGTGAGAAGCAAATGGACAAAAATACAGTGTATTTTCACTCAGGTGACTGAGACTGATGAGCAAAACCCTGTCACATACTGTATGTACAATATACAGTATAATACAATAAAGCAACTCAAAATGTACACCTTTCCAACAACAATACATTATAACAAAGATATTCATCTTTCACAAAGATAAATTACATTACACACTTCGTGATTCCACAGTCATGTGAAAAAGTAAGTACACCCCCTGGAAAGTTCTCTTTTCTTTTACATATTTGGGCTCCCGAGTGACGCAGTGGTCTAAGGCACTGCATCTCAGTGCAAGAGGCATCACTGCAGTCCCTGGTTTGAATCCAGGCTGCATCACATCCAGCCGTGATTGGGAGTTCCATAGGGCGGCGCGCAATTGGCCCAGGTTTGGCAGGGTTAGGCCGTCATTGTAAATATGAATTTGTTCTTAACTGACTTGCCTAGTTAAATTAAAATAGTAATAATTTGGACAGATGGATATGTAATCTTCTCTGCAACACTATTGACAGATAAAGGTTTGCCCAATTTAACAAATCACACACACAAAAGCAAACGTTGAAAATGTTATGCAATTAAAATAAACAAAAATGCCTTTTCCTTATGGGGAAAAAGTTAGTACACCCCTACCTTTACCAAAAAGAATATCAAGACACAACTGACTTTTGCCAGACAACACCTGGGTAAAGTCAGTTGTGTCTTGATATTCTTTTTTGAGAGCAAAGGCTTCTTCCTTCCAGACCTCCCATGTAGGCCAAGTTTGTGTCTTTCTGACAGTGTACCCATGCAATTCGACATTGATTGTGGCAAGAGAGGCCTGTAGATCCCTTGATGTTACCCTGGGGTTCTTAGAGACTTCTATGAGCATCTTTCGTCAGCTCTTGGGCTGACTTTGGTGGGACGACCTGTCCTAGGTAGTTTGCCAGTAGTCTGAAATTTCCGTCAGACAGTGGAATGATGTACTTCGAATTCTAATTTTAGACATTTTATGTTATGGTAAAGGCAGGGGTGTACTAACTTTTTCCCCATAAGGAAAAGGCATTTTTGTTTATTTTAATTGCATAACATTTTCAAAGTTGTTTTTTTTGTGTGTGATTTGTTAAATTGGGTAACCTTTATCTGTCAATAGTGTTGAAGTGAAGATTACATATACAAGAAAAGAGAGAACTTTCCAGGGGGTGTACTTACTTTTTCACATGACTTTATATGTTGAGAGAACATTGAGGTTACTAAAAGCATGTAAACAAGAACATATCAGGTTCATTAACATGAAAAATCACAACAGTATTTGCAAAACAGGTTGTCACACGCTTACCAAATAATACAACTACCGCAGTTCGCCTTGTAAAACATTAATATTGTCCAGAGTAAGGGAGTCGATAAATTTCAACTCAGGTTTTCTATTTGTATGGCATGTACAGTTTGTGAAATAAAATGAACCCCAACTCTGATACTGTGTTACTGCTAGGTTAACCTAATGCAGCAGGCGTAAAATAAATCTACACACTGAAGAAGGCTGCAAAGTCGAAAGGTCTGTGTATGCTATCCCTGATGTAGTGAAAACAAGTTGTAAAAAATGAAGCAAGCTTTATGCAACATGGAGTACGGACCCATCACACCTTTTTATTTTTATCTGAATTCACACGTTTTACGCACCAACCAAACTTCTGGGAGACTGCCACAGTTCCCTTTTGATTGGGAAAAATAAAGGTCTAAAACTTGACGAGAAGAAAAAAAACTGTCAGGGGAGGTTCTCTTCTGCACTGTTCAACCAATCCAGTAAATCTGGAGGAGGAGTTAAGATGGAGTGTCACCTTGTTAACATCCAAAAGCGGAAGTAGTGTCAGAGGCTCTCTTTCCATTTCCCCTGAAAATAGGAACATCTGGTTGTTGGGGACTCGGCCAAGGCTACTGCTAAAGAGACTGTATGGGTCATCAGTCATTCATACAATGTTACGGACCTCTTCTTATGAAACACAGTTGTGGTCAGTTGTGGTTTGCTTATATGTGAAATAGAGTTGAGTAGTCGGATCCCTGTAGAACCTTGTTGCCCCGATGCGCTGTGGTTGACCATTAATCACACCGGTATAAGTAGTGTGTCGGCCGTTTTGGGAAAACTCAGTGAAGTTGGCTGATGGTACAGTCCTACCTCTCATAACGACCAGGCACTAGCTATGCTGTAAGATGCTGATCTCAGGTCAGTGCAGAGAGCATCACTTTTAATTTGTATTTTTTCAAATCTTCAAAGTCATGTGTCATGCTGGTCATGTCTCAGGATGTCCCTCCGTTGCGGATATCACACATCTGTGGACTGGCTGTACTTCATTTCCCTGTCAACACAGACACAACCACTTGTTTTAATTAGATCATGGAAATAGTTATTCACACTATGGTGATAATAAGTTTCATGCAGCTGAAGTATGGCAACACTCTAACGGTAACACTTTATAATACATGTTCATACAAGGATTATTGTGGTAGTCTATAATAATACAGTATGTTTAAACTCACCGTAGTTCCTCTTTGAGTCTAATGAGTTTATCCTTCAGTCTCTGGTTCTTCACCAACATGGGGGAGTCAGGCACGAACCAGGCAGCAATGAATTTAAAGATGACCACTACATGCTACAGAGAGAGGTGAGAGACAGACAGGCTTGTTGAATCATATCCATGATATTTGGCATTGCTCAATGGCCATTTGGAGTTGCAAGGATAAGGGGTTGACAAAACCCTAAACCCAACTTTTTAGTTTGGAATTCAGTGACTCCTTATGTGCCAAAACTATACTGAAAATATTCTAAATAGTTTGATGCAATGAAAGACATACCTCAAACAGGACAACGAAGGCAAAGCGTACAGCCATGATGAGCCAGAACTGGGAGGTGAGGCTGTAGTCAACATCACTTCTGTAGTCTTTATATCTGGGAACACAGACTAGTTTCACAATCAACATTCCCAGCAGCTACCAATTTCTCTCAACAACTATTGGTATCACTGGACTGGGTTTCTTTCTGTTTGTGACTGCATAGACTCTAGCTACATGTATGGATGAGCATTGGTTGCTTTGGTTTCTGATTATAACAAACACTAATTTAATATAAACAGTGAAATTAAGATATGGGCAGAAGGGTTGGGCCAGACTTTGGTAAATAACAGCTTCCGTAGTGGTAGTGTTGACCTAGTTGTACATCACAGATACCCACCTGCATTGTGTAACATTGAAGCCGGTCTCTGTGATCAGTTGACTGGGTAAAAAGTCGCTACGCACGTTCAGGTCTGTTGTATGAGCAGTGGATAGGGTGTCGTTGATATAGCCCTTCATACAGCTATAAGGGGAAAAAGGGATTATGGTCATATAAAAGCAAACCTGCAGTACCCTGCAGTACCCTTCTCCAACTCATTATGTTTTATGCAGACCTGCAGTACCCTTCTCCAACTCATTAAGTTTTATGCAGACCTGCAGTACCCTTCTCCAACTCATTAAGTTTTATGGAGACCTACAGTACCCTTCTCCAACGTGTTCAGTTTTATGCAGACCTACAGTACCCTTCTCCAACTCATTACGTTTTATGCAGACCTGCAGTACCCTTCTCCAACTCATTAAGTTTTATGCAGCTAACCGTTTAGAGAACCCGAAACATGCCCCACGAATCAACACAAAACGTACATTTAAAAGCATACAACATTTGTAGGTACAAGATAGATTGCTTATACAAAATCATATTGGAAATACATTTACATATCCAATTGTCTGGGAATTTGGAAACAGAACTAAAGTAAGAGCCTTTTTCACAAACAGCTTGAAGGGCAAATAAATAGTCTCATAGTAACGTGGTGAGTCAGTATTATTACAACTACCAGAGGTTACCCACAGTGCTTTGTTTCATATGCAAATTAACCCATTTGCCCACATGAGGGCAGCATGGTTCCTTACGCCACTAAAGACTAAACTATGGAACTGTTGAAGTCTATCTGCCTTCAATCAGATGACATTATCAACATTATTACTACAGCATTAATTTCTTTAATAGTCCAGACAATGCTCTGTGAATGGTCTACTCTTAGGTTAAGTGCAACACAAGCACCAGTCACTGAACAAGTTCCTACAGTAGAACTTACTGCACATCAGCTTCTCCGTTGGCACAGGGTCCGTAGTGGTAGCGATAGACCAGCCGAGGGATGAAGTCTGAGGACACCCCAATGACTAGCCCATTGGCAATGACAGCCAGAACACCAATAGCTTCCAGAACGTTGGTCCATATACCTGAGGAATCATATTATGTGATGAAGCACAAAGACATAAAGCACCAACAAAAACATGGTGAGGAGTTTACCAGGGATGCACAAGCTTTAACATATACTGTTTTAACTCACCAATATCATTGGTTTTCTTTGGGACTAATCTACGTTCCAAGCTGACCATCTTGATGGCATCCAGACGGATCTCAAAGATATTGTTGATGAGGGCCAGGAGAGGGGCCAGAGGGAAGGCCGCCACAAAGATGGTGGTGAAACTGAATTGAAGAACTGCATGGAGAGTGGAGTGTAATAACACAACAGAGATTTAACATTCAATTCTGTGGATTGGGAAGTCAATAAAAATACCTGGGCAGAATCATTGAACATAAAAGTGACCATGAATCACAGTGTACGAGAGAGAGGGAGAATCACTTCGGTGAAATAAATTAAAACGTTGGACTTATAGAGAGACAATGAGACATCCATGGAAGCTAATGATTTGGTCATGTGATGTACCTATTTCCAGAAACTCATTGAAGAGACTGAAAGAGTCGACATCATTCAGATCGTAGTTGCGCAGCCAATCACACAGCTTGCAGATATCACATGGGTCATGGCCCCTCTTCTCCTCTTTGCGACATGCATTTTTGTAGCAGTGGCCACACTTCCTCTCCAGCTTCTTAGTTGTAGTCCTTCTGAAGTAACTCTTGAACCAGCTGCACAACGACATAGGACATACTAGAGTGAGAAAGTATGATACTCCACTTTGGATGTCTAATTAGATTAATTATAATTAATTTAATTAATTAACTAGAATTCATATTTGCATGGGGTTTTATCGTCTGACTGTGACAGTCAAACGTTTATTTGCGTTACCAAAAGCTTATTCAACACATCAAAGGGCTTATTCAACCTATTAATTTTCGCAGAATGTATCTATGTTAAGCAGGTAGATAAGCATAGCTATATATACTGTACTTACGGCACAGTAAACTCAAAGATGTTATTCAGTGTCTGTTTGAGCAACATGATGATGGCCATTTGAATGAAGAGATCAGTGAGGCAGCCACTGGGATGACACTGGCAAGGACAGGAAACGGCAGAGATGGTAACAGTATAAAGACACTCCAAACCATTCTTCCGTGTCATAATCCCATGTTAAGTAATATACATATTTTTTAAATAGTGACGAGCTACCCACCTCCTCCAATCTCCATTTACCAGATATACGAACATAGCTGCCTGGGCGACCGTTTATCCTATGCACCAGAACAGCATGTTAGATTCATTGCATGTACGCAGCACATACTGTATGCATAAACGTTTAAAATACTTACACATTTACGGTTCAGAAGGATTCAAACATTTCAGGGATCACAGACACATGGACACTTGTAGATACAGAAAGCACCTTCTCCATACAGCTAAGCTCACATGACATCTGACACAGAGCAGTACTTTACTAAAGGTTTTCACTTGGTTTTAGGCTAGTCTGCAGGCCATGTACTGTCAGCCCAAGCCAAATATTAACACTACACGCAGGAACACACACACACACACACACACACACACACACACACACACACACACACACACACACACACACACACACACACACACACACACACACACACACACACACACACACACACACACACACACATTGCACTCCGTACCTGCCCAAGAAAAATGCCACATATATGAGTGAGGAGAAGAGGGTGAAGAACTGGAAGGTAAACATCTTGACAGTGAAGCTCCTCTCAGTGGCCGCAAACGACTGTGTCTTCTCTGCAGGCAAGAGCAGCAACATTAACTTAATTAACTGAATTACTTAGCTAAGTACAATTGCATCTGATAGAATGACATGAACATGTACATGTTTGATTGTAAATTAAAATGTTCAATGCAAACTTATGTTCTGCTCATCCAAATTAAGATGTTCCTCTTCAGACTCACCTATCTCACACAGCTTAAATGCCACCGCCTTGTTGACCTATCCGGGTAAGATAGGAGAAGAGTTACGGACTGTGCAGCTCTACATGACTTAGAGAGGTTGCTGGTTGAACTTACTTTGGTCATAACTTGCATAGTGAAGTAGTGTAGGACAGCACCCAGCATTACTGCTACAGTGTTGGCATGGTCCCTTACAAACTCCCATGTTCCCTCTGACAACAGCACAGTAGCAACCACACGGAACACCACCAGAGCCTGGGTCAGCCCGATGATCAGAACCAACTGGTAAGAGAACACACACACACATTGAGAGAAACACATTGACTGAACCTGAACTAAGCACGGGTATGGCCCATGATGAAAACTGCTACGTCTGTGATGCAATATGGTACTGAGTGACTGACTGGAACTGACCATGAGAGTGACCAGCACCAGAACTAGAGTGCTGTGCAGATAAGAATGGCGGAACTCTTTGGGATGGCAGTCTGGATCATTCACTACTCCCAGGATGAGCTCCTCCTGCAGGCCAGAAAGAACAATATTCAGGATTATACCACAGCAGGAGTCTGAGGTCATATCAATCACACAATGGTTACCTACCATAAGATGACAGAAATCAACGGGACATTATTTTTGTTATTTGAAAGAGTATATGATTGGGTAATATCACTGAGTAACAGACAACCTAAACCATGCTAAAACCATCCTATGGTGTACAGTATACCCAGACATATAATGGTTTCTTAAGCCTGAGTGAAGCCGTACCTCTTCCTCACACCAGTCAAAGACTTTCCATTTGGACACAAACGTTGCTTTGTGTCTCTTCCACAGCTCCAGAAAAATGGTAGCTGGAAAAATAAAAAGGACATGACAAAGTCAAGATTTATCTGAATTAAAAATGTATTGGTTGGAAAGAATCAGTTTTATCCTGTGTGAGAGACTTACCCCAGACTGCCATGAACATAGCAAAGGCCACCGTCCCCTCATTGTCAAACAGATGACTCACCTGCACACAAGACACATTTTGAACATACATCAACTTTATTAACTATTTTTGAAATAGTCAAGTTTGCAATGCAGTATGGTAGAATGACATGAGTTACCTTGGCATAGGTGCAGGTGTCACGCAGCTGCCATACTTGACACCATTTGTCACACCTCGGGCACATAACAGTGTTAGACTCACAGACCTCCTTTCTGTAATGCAAAGACACACAATGCACCTTCAGAAACACATGAGAGTTTAAAAGAGGAGCAACCCCATGTAACCTATTTTTTCTTCATACTAAAATGTCAGCATCCATCAGCTTAATAAAGAGTTTGGCTCAGTGGGTCTGTCAACTCACATGAGGGGGCTGGTGTTGAAGAAAGCCAGCGCATACAGGAACACAATCACACCCAGAATGGCTGCAGGGATCAGCAAGATGGTGTACCAGCCCAACCACAGGTAATACAGAGCCACCTTCTCTCCAAAGTAACTCCTGACAGATACATATACATTTCAGTTTGCATGTTCAAATTCAAACCAGGAAAAGGACATTCCTATTCAGTTAACACCCCTTACTAGGTTTCCAGGGGGTATTTGAAAAAATATTTCATTAATATGTACAGTTGTGGCCAAAGGTTTTGAGTATTGGTCTCCACAAAGTTTGCTGCTTTAGTGTTCTTAGATCTTTATGTCAGTAGTTACTATGGTACACTGAAGTATAATTACAAGTATTCCATAAGTGTCAAAGGCTTTCATTGACAATGACATTCAGTTTATGCAAAGAGTCAATATTTGCAGTGTTGACCCTTCTTTTTCAAGATCCGCCCTGGCATGCTGTCAATTAACTTCTGGGCCACATCCTGACTGATGGCAGGCCATTCTTGCCTAATCAATGCTTGGAGTTTGTCAGAAGTTGTGGGTTTTTGTTTGTCCAACCGCCTCTTGAGGATCGACCACAAGTTCTCAATAAGATTAAGGTCTGGGGAGTTTCCTGGCCATGGACCCAAAATGTCCATGTTTTGTTCCCCGAGCCACTTAGTTATTACTTTTGCCTTATGGCAAGGTGCTCCATCATGCTGGAAAAGGCATTGGTCGTCACCAAACTGTTCTTGGATGGTTGGGAGAAGTTGCTCTCGGAGGATGTGTTGGTACCATTCTTTATTCATGGCTGTGTTCTTAGGCAAAATTGTGAGTGAGCCCACTCCCTTGGCTGAGAAGCAACCACACACATGAATGGTCTCAGGATTCTTTACTGTTGGCATGACACAGGACTGATGGTAGCGCTCACCTTGTCTTCTCCGGACAAGGTGTTTTCCGGATGGTCCAAACAATCGGAAAGGGGATTCATCAGAGAAAATTACTCTGCCCCAGTCCTCAGCAGTCCAATCCCTGTACCTTTTGCAGAATATCAGTCTGTCCCTGATGTTTTTCCTGGAGAGAAGTGGCTTCTTTGCTGCCCTTCTTGACACCAGGCCATCCTCCAAAAGTCTTCGCCTCACTGTGCGTGCAGATGCACTCACACCTGCCTGCTGCCATTCCTGAGCAAGCTCTGCACTGGTGGTGCCCCGATCCCGCAGCTGAATCAACTTTAGGAGACGGTCCTGGCGCTTGCTGGACTTTCTTGGTCGCCCTGACGCCTTCTTCACAACAATTGAACCTCTCTCCTTGAAGTTCTTGATGATCCGATAAATGGTGGATTTAGGTGCAATCTTACCAGCAGCAATATCCTTGCCTGTGAAGCCCTTTTTGTGCAAAGCAATGATGACGGCACATGTTTCCTTGCAGGTAACCATGGTTGACAGAAGAACAATGATTTCAAGCACCACCCTCCTTTTAAAGCTTCCAGTCTGTTATTCTGACAATCAGCATGACAGAGTGATCTCCAGCCTTGTCCTCGTCAACACTCTCACCTGTGTTAACGAGACAATCACTGACATGATGGCAGCTGGTCCTTTTGTGACAGGGCTGAAATGCAGTGGAAATGTTGTTTTGGGATTAAGTTCATTTTCATGGCAAAGAGGAACTTGGCAATTAATTGCAATTCATCTGATCACTCTTCATGACATTCTGGAGTATATGCAAATTGCCATCATCAACACTGAGGCAGCAAACTTTGTGGAGACCAACACTTGTGTCATTCTCAACTTTTGGCCACGACTGTAGTTTAGTTTCACAGTTTAGTGTCATCACACCACTGAGGTAAATTACCTGTTATATTGCTATTTGCATGCTGTATATTTAAGCAATAAGGCAAGAGGGGGTGTGGTATATGGCCAATATACCACGGCTAAGGGCTGTTTGTAGCAACGACGCAACGCAGAGTGCCTGGATACCATGAGGTCCCTTATTTCTATTATAAAATGGTTACCAACAAACAGTAATTAGAACAGTAAAAAGTACTTATTTGGTCATACCTGTGGTATATAGTCTGATATACCACGGCGTTCAGCCAATCAGCATTCAGGGCTCGAACCACCCAGTTTATAATCACTCTTAATCATCCTAACCTTTATTTATCCTTTAGATAAGAACATCAGAGGTTCTGTGTGGATATAACCACTAGCTGGCTTACTTCCTGGTAACAGAGTTGATTGCTTTGAAAGTGAGAGAGATGGGCCTTTTCTCATTTGGTAAAACGTCCCTTCTCCGCCCTCTCTCCTCAGTCTTCTTTCCCCAGTCTTCTCTCCTCAATGACCCAGAAACCGATAAGTGGTCGAGTATTGTCAATTTCTTAGTAGGCAAACGGAAGATGGTCCTCCCTTCCTCAATATGGAAGCACAAATGTGTCCTACCCGCGACCTTCGTGGAAGGGTTTTGAAATCTTCCACACCCCCTTTGAATCAACTATTGTTTTCTCGAAGGAGAAAAGCATACAAACATTTAAAAACAATATTCTACTTATCCATTTATAAATCAAATGTATTGCACAACTAGCTAGCTGAATTTGTTTTTATCACTTTATACATGTATTTTGGGATTCCACCCTGTAAACGTAATTTTTGTCCATGTGCTATTGGAGAAGGAGTCTCATTTCATACAAGCGCATTTTCGTCCACTTTCCCCCTTGTCGCCGGCTTTCCTCAATTACCTATGACCCTTTTCAAAAGGAGGCCAGAGAGGAAGGAGGTGAGAGGACGCAGGAGTTGATGAGCAAATCCAATTGAGAAAAGGCCACAGTGAAACCAAAAGACACAGAAACACAGCAGGATATATAGAAGGTCTTACTTGACATCATCAAAAGGCTGGGCGGTACAGAGAGCAGACCATCGTGCCCACTTTTGTTTCAACACCTTTTGCTTGTTCCTCTACAATAACAGAAAGAGGCTTATACTGTAGATGTTTTTAACATCAATGAATTTCATATGGGCTACTTATGATCATACAAGGCAAATTAAACAGCAACAATGCCCCTCAAAAGTCTTATCAGGTATAGGAATAATTAAGGAGATAGCTTTTTTACCTCATGCAGGCAGAACGTGGCCTCAAAGACACCCTTATCCTGGAGCTCTCTGAGGTTCTCTGTTGTGTTGAAATGAAAAGGAAGGTTAGAAGTGCCAGACAATCAAGGTCAGGGACAAATATGTTGTTAAAGAGATCAATGGAGGGAGCACTTCACATACCTCCTGTGTTTATATGGGTGTGGTGTAGGATGTAATGCACTACTCTGATCCTGAAAGAAAAACAGAAACAAGGTAAGAGGACATGTTGGAAGTGAACGCTATTTGCATATGGAATGTCATCTTTGCATATGGAATGTAAAGAGTGAGAGTTCAATGTGTCGCACCTGGTTGAGTGAGGGATACTGACGCCCTTCCGGTCGCCGCTCCAGTTGCAAGCATCAGACACCTTTAGTAGGTACCTGTACTTGTCAAAGATCTCCTTCGGGGCCCGGACACCATAAAACACCTTGTCATCATGAAGGATATCCTGACACAAAAACAGGCAAAGTTGAACCAGTGGAAATTTGATCATTTTGGGTAGATTGGCCATGATTTTACAGTATAACTTGCACACATTCTCAACAGTTATACACATCCCAATAAAATATTGTACACATCCCAAGAAAGTTACATTGTCTTAGCATCGGTCCATATGGAATTTAAACATGATTCAACCAAAGCAACAAACTCACTGTCACTTTCATGTTTTTCTTCCTCAATTGGTCAATAAAAGCCATCTGCTTCAGAAACTTTAGGTTTTTCTGGTCCTCAACTTTGTCAGCAACTAGAACATAATCATATGTCCTCTGCTGGTGCTGTGGGAAACACACACAAGGCTTTCTATATTCTAGGTACTGTGTCATACAAACAGGTTGATTCATTATAACCCGTATGGCTCTAAGTTATGAATGCAGTGAAATGAATAGATGGTGTGTATTGTGTTGTCTCTTACCAGAGTTGGGAGTAATGCCTCCATGGTATTGTCAAAGCCATCCATGTTCATCTCCTGCAGCTCAATACCATCCTAAAAAAGAGAGACAATGTGACATCTCTCCAGTGATACAGGGGCTGGCCCTCCTCCCTACCTCACTGCAGTAGTCTTACAGGCATGTGCCAGTCATCATGGAGCACAAGGAACAACTCAGCTAACTCATTTCACACAATGGTCAATGATGTGCCTTCATTCACTACAGCCATGCATGTTTCTTTCTAAGACCGGTCAGTCTTTCACTTTCATTCTTCCAGGATCCCACAGGTTTTTCCAGATTACAGGCCCCAACACGCCCGTCAGTGAAAATGTTCCATAGACTGCTCCTCACACCGAGTGGGTGGGAGGGCTTGTAGAGGTTTGCTGTACAAAACGATGGAATTATTTACACCTCTGAACAAAATCTAAATGTTATATTCTAAGGCCACACTGAGTTTTATGCTCTGCTATGTCTCAAGATATGATCCAATCTTGACTGATCCTGTTTTGGAGGTGTGCCACTACAACCCTCTTTAGTGCAGTGGTATAAGCTTCAATTGAGGTAACCTGTTTCACCAGTAGCACAGCCAAGAAGATCAGGCAAACGTTGGAAGTACGCTGGCTCTGATGTATGGTAGTGGATATGGCATGGGTTGCCAGAGGAGATGTGTCATCCATCAGGCCTCAGCATCACATAAATCATACACTCTTCAGAGCAACACGGTACAGGGTAAAAAGCTGAGACCTGATAATTTCTCAAAGATCTGCATGCTTAAAATGATGATCATGGTGGGAGACTGTTCAGCCTACTTTGAGTGAAGTTATGCTTTAGAACTCAAAGGCCAGATGAGTGACCTTCAAGCCTGTGAGATATTTTAAATTGGTCTGGGATTTTTGATTATTTATTTTAGCTGCTGTAATGAATCTAGCCTATATGGTCATACTACTCTGAGGGATAAAATAGTTTCAGGGAACCTCACCTACAATGAGCCACTGTCCTGTGTTGTCAGCCCAAATAAAACACCTGTAATATGAGGGTGTGTGACGTTTGACCCACATCTAGTCCATTGATAAGGCACTGTAGAGCACTTTTGGTACAGTAACATAACACTACTCAGCATACTCACACACAAACGTACTGATTTCTGATACAGCAGTTTTAGCTAGACGGGAATATATTTGATCTATGATATGCTATGACCGTCACCTCAGAAAAGTATCTAAAAAGCAGCCTCATAATCCATGAATGAGTATAACATTTAAAAATTACATTATTCAGTCCAACTGATCACACATTGATTTTATACTCCTTCAAAATACTGTAGGCTACATATTTCTTAAATAGTTTGCAGGTGAGTTGTTTATAACTACTTTTCCTCACCTGATCTGGATCCTTTAAGTACATGTTGCAATATGCTCGTAATCAAAATTGAGCGAATATTGAAAATCCCAATTCACATCGGTCTTTGGAGCACCGTTTTCTTCATTACTCACGAAACGTTTACCCTACTTCAGACAGGGAGCTCTAATTATAGTAAAAATAAAATCTGAAAAACGACTGTACTCATAAAAAAAAAGAAGTTTACTTTACTTCCGCGTTTCACAGTCAATTGCTTTCAGGTAGGTAGCGTCACTGCTTCTCAAAGGTGAGGCGCTTCCCGTGGAATAGCAATGCGGCCGTCTGGTCATAATAGGACAGTCGCAGTCGTTTAATAGGTATACAGTTAGTGACCAACACGGAGGCTCTTTGTATCTCTCTCTACCCCTCAAAGTGCATGCAAATTATTGTGTAGCAATGTCTATGAAACTCATAAGCACATTCATCAAATATTGTAATATAATAACACGTTGGATATCTTTTAGATTAATCACAAAAGAAACACTATTGGCTTCACATCAGCCACGGAAAATACAGGAACAAATATTTATATATTTATTAGTGAGAAAGAAACTATTTAATTGTGGGAAGACTTTACTGCTCCAATAATCAATAATAGTTGTAGCAATAGGAAAAAGAATGCCACTTACAAGAGTCTACTACAAATACAATTGTTTACATTACACTTCCAACAGTATACTTGACAACTAAATTCAATATTCTTTAGACTTAGAAACAGCCATATACATTAGCATTACTGACAAGTGCTTTTCATGTCAGTAGTTAAAATTCATTGAAAAGTCAAGAGGCAGAAACCATTCCCTTGATTAGGAAAAACTCCTCTGGTTGAGGTTCTAAAGGGAAGCACTAAAATACAGTCCATATTCAGGGTCCTCCATTATTTCCAGAAGACTTCAATTGATTAAGGTCTTCAGTCCTCATCTTTCTCTGAAGTCTTGCGGAAGTTCTTCCTGTTGACGTTCCGATTAATGACGAAGCCAATAGGCGGCTGATCCTTCCTATCATTCAGCGCGCCCTCTTCGTCCCCCACCGGTGTCCACTTCCTCTTCCGCTCACTCTCCTTTGGGCATTGGGGGGCGATTGCTAGGCCTACATCCTCCTCTTCTTCTTCATCGTCTAAGTGACAGAGGCCCATCCCTGCCTTCTTGGTTCGATCAGGCTTGTTAACTTCTGCAGCGTCATCCTTTTGTGGACGGCTAGGCCTGGAGAACACAATCTTATGCTCTGAGCTACTGCTCTGGCCCTGGTTGAAAGTAGGTACAAAAGGCTCTTCAGGACCATCTGCCACCGTGCTCTCCTTCTCTTTCTTATGCTGCTGCAGGCTTTGTATGTACTGCTGAGCCACCATGCTATTCTTGCTGTCACTGGTCTCTGGCACATCCTCCAGGTCGTAGCGTGTCCAGCGCTCAGGATTCACCAGGTAATCTGGCACTCCTCTCTTCTGAGGAGGCTTGCTGACCAATTCCCCCACCTTCTCCCCATAATTCTTTCCACTTGGCAGCAGTGGGGGTGGAGGGGGACGTGCAAAGACCCCGTCAATGACATTGTCCTGGCCCAGATGGGATGAGGTCAGCTTAGCGGCACTGTCCAGGCAATCAAAGATGCTTCGGCTGCGGTTGGAGAAGCTTGAGCTGCCACCTGTCAGACTGAATGCGGGTTTCTTGGGACTGGGACCAGGGCCAGAGTTATGGTGCTCTTCATCATCATCAGATGAGGACAAGTCTTCCACCTCTGGGTCTATGGACTCATTACGCTCTTCAGGGTCGGAGTCACTCAGAGAGAGGTCATCTGTCAGCTTGATGGCGTCACTGTTGGACAGCTTGTTACGGGCACTGTCTCCGTGGTCCTCTTTCTCACACATTGCTCTCAAGGGCCTGAGTCTGATACCACAGGACAAAATGACGACTTTCACACAGTCAAGGGGTCAAGAGCCTGGAAGAGTATGAGAGGGTTATTCTGAGTGGTAATTGAAACATAATCTGTATGGTAATGTAGCATGCATTATAATAATTTTTACTTTTTCAAGAAATTACTGACCTTAGCCTGGTAGAGCTGCAACACCTCCACTTTCTGTATCAGTGAGGTTTAATGGTGATGGCAGTCCTTCCACCCTGAATAGACAACCAGAAAGATAGATATTAAAATCAGCAACACAGATCTGGTAATTTAAAGTTAGGCCTATACTGTAAATAATAAGTACATTGACAGGTAAAAACAATGAAACCAACATTTCAGAACAGTTGTAAAACATCAACACAAGATGTCAAGTGTGACATCAAGTGTGGTGAGTCAACTGCAGATGAGTAGGCCTCAGTCCTCTGCAGCGTAGTGTGAACATTGAGTACTGTAAGTGGGTGCATCTGTACCGAGGGCCTTCTGATAATGTAATGTTTGGCATCTTATGTAATGTTACCGTTTGTGTGAGGAGGTATCTTACTGGAGTTGCAGACTCACAGGTTGTGGGAGCTGGTTGGGATGCTGCTCAGCTCAGATAAGACAACAAATGTGTGGGGGTAGATGACAGCTCCAACTTTTGCCATGATGTGACCAATCCCAGACTGAAATTGTGTAGCTACAATCTGTAAAAAAAAAAAAGTATATATATATATATATACACATATACATACATACACATACAGGCAGATCACAGTCCGTTACACACTCACTGTATACAGGTAAACTGTGATTACATTGCATACACACAACCAGTCAAATGTTTAGATGGATCTGCATACAACACAGTAGCTCTGGTCCACCACGCAACGACAATGAGTTGCCTTATATCCCGCCCATAGAGATACTGTAGTTAGAGGACGCAACATTGTATCTATCCCATTACGATGTCTGCTAGAGCATGGGCAGCGCCACTTAGGCCATTTCCATTTTGAAGTAGTCAATGTTCTCCTTCGATTACTTCTACGGAGTTTGTTCAACTGAAAGGGGGCATACTGCCACCTGGAGTGTGTTTGAACAGGTATAAAGCCAAGGTTGGCGATTTACTGCCGCCTGCAGTTATGGAATGTTTGTTCTGTAGTATAATTCATTGGATGATCCCTCCTGATGACCTGTATGGATTTATGTGATCCTTCCTTAACCTATAGGAAGTCCGACCCAGTTGACAACTTAAAAATGGTTAAAGTCGTCAACGGCGCGGCCCATCCTAAAACAGGCCTGAGTCCTCCATCTAGCTCAATGATACTGGCAGACAAACTCTGGTCCACGCAGCTCGTAGTGCAAATCCCGCGCGTGGATCAGGATCTTTTGACAGTCAACAAAGAATTCATAAGCCGTATTTTTGGAGAAATTACATCCCACAGTCTAAACAAAATATGGTTTACTTTGGCGAGTTACGAAAATTGTTTTATGAAAGAATATGGAAAACGACAGAACGGGCATATCGTCGTCGTACGATGATGGACAAGAGCTAAGCGACTACGCCCCCAACATTAGTAGCTAGTTTGTGCATCTCTCAGCGTTCCTAGATAGCGTTTGTTTGTCATGGTATTTGGTGGGAAGACAGCAGAAAAACAGAGGGTTGAGTAGTTTACCACGAAGTAAACCCGTTCTGGAAATCGACATTGGAGATCTAGCTAACGTTAGCTAGATCTCCAACGCCGACTTCCATAACTGGCTAGCTAACGGTAGCTGTAACTGACTTTGAATAAAAGGAGGGTGGAACACAACAACCACACAAAGCATTCTATAGCTTACAATACTTCATTGATACGTTGGAATGTGTTCAGTAAATTATCTAGTTACTACATAAAGCGTTGAAAACTAGCTGCATCTCCGGCTTTACCTTGTTCACGCTGGCGCTGCAACTTCGGTTTGCAATCTATGCAGGGTAAGGTAGTTTTCTTCTTCTTCTGTGGGTTTTATGGCAGACTACACCCCAAAAGGTGTATTGCCGCCACCAGCTGGACGGTTTGAACCCCCAATATTACAGTATTGCATGCAATATTGCATGCAACTCCTTCGCTGAAGAATCTTTCAGCCCCAGGAACCCCTCTGCCGCAATCCCTATTATTTATATCTTCCTGGACCGTCTCTCCACCTTGGCAGTGCCATTACCATAGCTATAAAAGCCACAAAGTCCACCTTCTTAACCTTTAAAATGTCAGGATCCTGCTGGTGAAAGGCAACCCCACCATTCAAACTCTCAACCCTTTTCACAGCTGCTGCATATGAAATGTTCTGTAGAACCCTGACTTTGGCCACCTCATTCTCTTTCACCCTTTTGGGGCATTCGGAAGACGTGGGTTCATGGTTCCCACCACAATTGCGACATGTCACATATTCATACATTTTATAACACATAATATGATCCTTTCCGCAACTTGGACATCTCGGCTTCTCCCTTCTGCAAACACTTGCTACATCATTTATAATGATCACACTGAAATCTCAAATGGATTCCTCAAGATTGGTAATTTGTTCAACTGCTCCTCATTCACAAACCGTATTCCTACAAGATACCAAGTGACATTCTCTTCTCTGTACTCTACTTTGCTCCCTTTTCATTTCTTTTGGACACCATTCCAATTCTCCTTGATTCTACCGCTATTAGAATCCATTTCATCATCTGCTTCCGCCATTTTTTTCCGTCCACAACCACTCGCAGCGCGGCCACAAGTAGCCTCCTACCCTTCCTCTCCCCGCTCCTTCCTTTGGTGGTGGGCTTATAACCCAATCGTCGATATCTGGTTTACTGCCACCTACTCTTCTTTGCTGAGGTATAACGGCGGTTGGCATCCAATTTCTGTTGCATTACCGCCACCAAGACTGGGGTATAAATCCATTCTACTTTAATCCACAAAATGGATCCATCTAACCCTACGGTCATTTAAACCAACCACCCTATTCCACTATTTAACCCTAATGGCCTGGGAGGACAGAACACCACCACTCAACTCTTCTGAAGTCAAATCTCATAGGCGACCTCCAAATACTTCTATGCCGCTGAGACCACTTTTTTTTTCAGTGACTTAAGTCCCATCTCTGCCGTACAATTGATAACCATCGCTATGAACGCTAAGAATCCAACCTCACTGATGCATAGTATCACTTGTTGACCTATCCCTTTGTGCTGGAACATACCTACTCTAGGCCTACTCACAGGGATTCTCTCAGGATCCCTCACCCTTGACCCATCCTCCTCTACTTTCTTCAATGCCTCAGCACAAGACACCTTCTGTACCACTTACTCTGACCCTGGCCAACTCAACCTGCCTCTCTCACACCGACAATTCCGATCCCCAGTAAAAACGGGAACCCCTACAGTTGACACACACAACTGTTTCTACCTAAACTACCGATGTACATCCTCCAGTGTTTCCCCCTAGTAATTCCCAATAATTATTAGTATTTTTCTATATAAAAAAAGCTATAGAATTTAGGTAACATTTTAAGAACTATCACCAATCTTCAATTAGTACTGTACTCTGGCAGAGAGAACCTCTCTTGAATAAAATGTAATTATATTTTAAATCAATTAGGCCTAATTATAAGATAAAGTTTAAAATTGTTTATATATATATATTGATTGAACTGTTGATTGGCAAGATTACAAGCATGCAGTTTAATTGGTGGACTGTGTTTGAAGGAATTTAGCAGGCTAGTCAGTTACGATGGATGCAGAATTTACAAGGTTTGAGTTAACAAGGGTGTTGGTGGGATGCAGGCGGACAGCGCCGGGAGAAGATAGAGTCTGTTATGAAATGATTAAGAAGGCACCTGATAATGTACTGGAGGCTATAGTAGGGCTGTATAATAAGGTGTGGAGGACCGGGGTGTTGCCAGATGGATGAAAACGTGCAGTAGTACTACCGTTTGCCAAGCCTGGTAAAGATTCGGAGAAGGTGACTAGCTACAGACCTATATATGTGTAAATTAATGTAAAAGATGATAGTGAAGAGATTTATGTATTTATTGGAAGGTAGGGGCTTGTTAAGTGAAGCACAGAGTGGGTTCAGGAGAGGGAGGTCTACTGTAGATGCATTGGTGGTGGTCAGTTCAGAAATAGCTTAGGTGTTAGCGATGAAATAAATGATGACGGTAGTGTATTTTGACATTGAGCAGACATATGATACCATGTGGAGGGAGGGAGTATTGATTAAGTTGAGTGCACTGGGTATTGGGGGTAGAATGTATAATTAGATTATGGATTTCTTGTTCGATAGAGTTATACAGGTAAGGGTTGGATCAGTACTGTCAGAGGTGGTCAGTGGTACCCCCCAGGGCAGTGTGATTAGCCCGGTGTTGTTTACACTAATGATAGATGATGTGTTTAAGGAGGTAAGGCAAGGAATGGGAGTGGCATTGTATGCAGATGTTGGGGCTGTGTGGAAGAGAGGTAGGAACAATAAGTATGTAATGAAAAAGATGCAAAAGGTGGTTGATATGGTTGAGAACTGGTCGAAAACATGGGGTTTTAGGTTGTCGGTGACAAAGTCCTGTTTCATGGTTTATTCTAGGAGAAAGGGTGTTGATGTTCGGCTGCATATGTATGGACAGGATTTGGGTTTCAGAATTTAAAATTTGGTGTTATGGTTTGATGAGAGGCTTACGTGGAGGAGACATGTTGAGTATGTGGAAATGAGGTGTAGGAAGGTGCTGAATCTCATGAGGGCAGTGGCAGGACATGATTTATGGGCAGATAGACGAACGCTGTTGTATATGTATCAGGCACTGATTAGATCGTATATAGATTATGGATGTTTTATTTATGGATCAGCTGCAGAAATGGTGGTACAGCATCTAGACAGGGTACAGTCACAAGCCTTGAGGTTGTGTGTGGGTGCCATCAGGACTACTCCGGTAGTGGCATCACAGGTGGATACGGGGGAAATGCAGCTGAAATTAAGGCAAGGATTGTTGGAAGAGAAATATGGGTAGAAAGAGGGAGTATGGGTGGACGATTGGTCAGAAAGTGGAGGAGTATGGATTGGGGGAGATAATAATTGTCCCGGCAATAGCTTTTGGGCCGATCCCACCGTGGTTATTTCCGACTCCAAGTGTGGATGTGGGGATGATTGAGGACAGGAGGGAGTGGGAAAAGGAGGACATGAGTATGTTGGTTGAGAGATATATCAGTAATCGTTATAATGAATTTTTGAGGGTGTATACGGATGGGTCCAAGTCAGCAGATGGGGTAGAGTGGGTGCAGGGGTGGATATATCTGAGTTCCAAGTAAGTTTATGTAATAGAATGACTGATATGTGTGGGTTTATACGGCGGAGATGGTGGCTGTGATAGTTGGACTGAGATGGGTAGAGGATGTGAAACCAGGCAGGCTGGTTATTTGTTCTGATCCAGCAGCAGTGTTGAATAGTGTGAAAATGGTAGATCAGATAGGGAGGATCTATTAGGTGAGTTGATGGGGATATTGCTGGGATTGGAGAGAATGGGGGTGGTAGTGAAGTTTTGTTGGGTCCCATCTCATGTTTGAGTAGAGGGAAATGAAGAGGCTGATTTGGTGGCGAAAAGGGCTGTGAGGAGGATGGAGGTAGATGTCCGGGTCCCATTGGGGCGCAGGGAGGTCAAGTCCTTGATACGGGCAGCAGGGATTGATGTATGGGAGAGACAGTGGGGTGAGGGTAGTACAGGGAGACATTTTTACAGACTGCATAGGTCAGTGAGGGTAGAGGTGGGAATTGTGGGGTGTAGGAGAGAGGAAGTGGTATGGAGCAGGTTACGGTACGGACACACAGGTTTGAACGAAACATTAAGAACAGCGGCAAAACATGATACAGGATTGTGTGACGAGTGTATGGTGCTGTAAACAGTGGAACGTGTAATGTTTTTCTGTGAAAGGGAGGATGTTGATAGGGAATAGGTTATGGAGGCTAAGTGGCTAAGTGGGGTTGGGACCTGGGTGGTGTTCTTGGGTGTGGGAAAGGGAAGGAGGCAGTGATAAAGTGGGTGTTTTCTTTTCTTAGGAATACAGGCCTTATTAAGAGGATATAAAGTAGGGAGGCCGTGACCGGCCTCAATCCAGTACAGTAGGTGGCGGTATATGCACCTTCAATTGGTTGCGATCTGCCAAAAAAACGAAGAAGAAGAAGAAGAAGGCTAGTCAGTTATGCTGTACATAATGTTAATTAATTTGGTGAGAAATTAAGGTTTTTCAAAACCGTACAAAATGACCAAACATCAAGTTTGAGGCCATTCACATGGGTAACATAACCCTCACAGACAGGATTCAAATGCATGATGCACGAATTCCCAAGCGCTAGTTGTGTGAATAATAGGCTGCTTCTTTCTTCACAATGATTTGCCTAAAGAATGTGCTTAGTTTTGCCACTCCCCTTTAATATGTATCGTGGCTAGTTAAGCAGTATGAGTGCAATCGTAATAGGATAGGATATGTCAAAACAAAGGTGGACCATTCTTTCAACCAATGAATGCCAGAATCGTTGATTTTGGTGTGAAACCCAAGCAACAAACTTAAATAGTGTGGCGCGGATCGAGTCGTGGGGTGGCACCCTCTCTCTCCGTCCTCACTTTCCTAAAAAAGCAGCTGTTTCCTTATTTTCGGTGGAGAGGAGACGAATAACGGGAATGGCTAGGGATGAAACGTTGATCGAAATGAAGAGCGCAGTGGCTTCCCAGATTGGAGGTAAAGAGCACATTCAGAGGTTAGACTACTTTGGTAATATAGAAGGTAAACGTAGTATAAGTATGTTAAAAAGCTACTTTTCTGTGTTGGAATTGTGTGGGCGTACCCCAACAACAGAATGGTGTGGGCATATACTGGTCCCCAAAAATATTTATGCTAGTAGACTGCTGACACCATCCTCTATAAGGAGAAATCAAGCTTTTTCTGTTTTGAGATACAAGTTTGAGGCAGTGGTTTTAATGTGTTTTTTCTATACTTTATGCTTTGGCCACAAATACCAGTCAGCAACATTATTTGGGTAAGTGAGATTTTTACTGGGCAGTAATTTAAAGCCAATCGCAGAAGTCTGTAAAATGGGATGTATTTGGCAATTTCTTTGTTGATTTACACATCAGCATTCAAAGTTATCAGTATTGTCCCCAAATAAGTTAAGTATTATAATATAATTATAATAATTTCCAAGCAGGTTTGTGACCAAAATAATTGCAGATGGATGTCTTATTCAATGCAAGGTTTATCTGTTACATACAGTGCTAATGTATAGGCCTAGTAAAGCTGATACAAGCAGCACTCTGCTTATCTATATCCCTCTATTGAGAACTTATTAGTCACTGCACACTGCACAAGGATTTCAGCTTGAAACTAGCCATTGCTGTGTCCATGCCCTCCCTTTTAAACACCATCAACTGCCTCATAACTGCAGTATTGCTCTTGCCCCCTACATCTCCCCTTAATTTACTCTTGTGCTCCTGTGTGAATAAGCTGTGTCCTATGTTCATGTTTTCCCTTAAATTTCATGGGGAAAAGGAAAAAAGTTATGTCCTTAACTGTCTAGTCATGGGTTTGTAAAATACAACACAAATTGGATTGCTAATTGTTTTCAGTTATTCCCTAGTTTCAGCATGTGACTAAAGCCAGTAGGCCTCTAATCCATATCTATAACCTTTGCTTTGTGTAGAGCCCCACTGTCCCAAGGTAATACTCACATAAACACACACTAGAGACCAGATAGTTGTTAACGTTGAGTGCATGAACACTTTTATCTGCTTATAGTCTCTCTACCTTGAGTGCCCATCTAGACAGGGAATAGACAACGATGCTATGGACTGACTGAGCAGTCACTCACTGAAGAGATATGTAGGGAGGGACTGTAACAGTACTACTCTTTTTCCAATTGTGCTTAGTAACAAATAAACCTAAAGGTCACCACCCACTTTGGCAATGCAGAATATATTATTAGATCACATTTGTTATGACAAAAATGTTAAATTTTGTCACAATTTGTGAGAATGTGGCAGTGTGCCTATACAGAGTTGCCTACAGAGACGACTTGGTCTACAAATACAGCCTTCCACTGCAAAATGTGTATAGCTGTCATGGTAGCAAGGGTCCCTCTATGAAATGTTGCTGGTTGAAAGGTAGCTCCGAAAATGTAGAGCTGCTGTGGGTAATAAGTAGATTTGAACAATCACAAATGTTCCTTTTGTTAAAAATACTTTGTAGGCTGCAATTTATGTGTGTAACCTTTATTTAACTAGGCAAGTCAGTTGAGAACAAATTCTTAATTACAATGACAGCCTACCTACAGGGTCAGCCATAGTAGTACGGCACCCCTGGAGCAAATTAGGGTTAAGTGCCTTGCTCAAGGACACATCGACAGGTTTTTTCAACTTGGCTCAGGTATTCGAAGCAGTGACCTTTGGGTTACTGGCCCAACGCTCTAACCGCTAGGCTACCTGCTGCCCTATTATGTAGGGCTTCACAGAAAGAAAAGTACTTGAGCATTCATAATGTCGACAGTAAAGTGGTTTCAATAATGCCGCAGTAATTATGGCTGAGATATTGTTACATCCATCTCTCCTCTGCGGGGAAGTGAAGTGAGTTGGAGCAAGTTCACTGAAGGATTGGAAACAGTCCTCTTAGCATCTCACCCCTATAGGGCGGCAGCTAGCCTAGCGATTAAGAGAGTTGGGCCAGTAGATGAAAGGTTGCTGGTTCAAATCCCTGAGTTGACTAGATTAATAATCTGTTAATGTGCCTTTGAGCAAGGCAGTTATTTATTTTACCTTTATTTTACTAGGCAAGTCAGTTAAGAACAAATTCTTATTTTCAATGACGGCCTAGGAACAGTGGGTTAACTGCCTTGTTCAGGGGCAGAACGACAGATTTTTACCTTGTCGGGGATTCGATCCAGCAACCTTTCGGTTACGGGCCCAACACTCTAACCACTGGGCTACCTGCCGCCCCAGGTAGCCCAGTTAACCCTAATTGCTCCTGTAAATCGCTCTGGATAAGTGTGTCTGCTAAAATGTGAACACAAACCATAAATGCAAGATTCCCCAAAGAAATTCTGCTGCCCATTTTATATATTTTTTTGACAGTTAGGTATTACAGAAACATGGCCAAACGATGGGGCTCCACTATCATTGAGTACCAAGGCATTTCTGTTCCCACAATAACATTGATGCTTTTAACTTTGAGTTGACTGAGCAGGTTAATTGAATGACAATCTGTCACTTGCCCTTTGGTGTTAAGGCTCCTTGTTAATAAAGATCCACAGTATGGCTGACTACCCACCCTGGGTCTAGATAGTGTGGAGTTCTGTGTTGATAGACTTCCCTTTCACACCAACGGCTTTGTGTTGGCTGTTATCAGGGAAAACCTTCCGGCACAATAACAGAGGAAGATACATGTATATGTGTGTCTGTGTTGTGTATCACCATGTTGACAGTTTTATGTAGGGACTGAATGTGAATAGACTTCAGGTTCATCTGCATCTATAATACAGTTCTATTACAGAATCATTGATTTTTGATAGTTATATTACCCACATGCTCACACTGGCTGCCTTGTTATGGCTCTCATGGCTCTATATAATTGAAATAGCCAAAATAGTTGTATTGAAAGGTTCTTATAAGGCACTGTAGTATTATCAAAACCTAGGCCTGCTATTCTACAAACAACACCTCTCACTATCTCAGTAAAACCTCTATTCATTCAAACTCAATGCTTTTAGTGATGAGACCTAAGCCTTTCATAGCGTATTGCCAATTCTAGATGCCTAATTGGTCTTGATCAGGGGCAGTCAGGCACAAACTAGGCCTGAATAATAATCTTTGCATTACAGCACTCACCCTTAATCATTGATGATCTAATAAGAAACTGTTATTAGACAGTTGTGCTCTGCTTCCATTTAAGGTGTTTAATAGCGGGCTAGGGAGGGCAAGCCAGTGAATTAATCTTGGCTCACAGACTAGGAGGAGCCTCAGCGTTTCCATGGAAACTGGCTCAGTAATTATATGTATCTTTGATAGCTGAGCAAGACAGACTGTGGGCAGTATCTGAATATCTGAATATAGGCGGCAGGGTTAACCCATTTCTCATTTCTGTTGATGTCTGGGTTTTTCTCCTTTCACCTCCAATAGGTTATTATCCTTCTTTGGTTTTCCACAATTACATTTCATTGGCCATAAGCAGATTAATATTGAGTAACATTGAGTAACATTGATCGATGCACTTGATCACAGTGGGCTTTGTAATTGTGTTGCATTGTGGGTTTAGGAAGCTCTGTGCCAAAGAATTCCATGTGCTATCTGTGGGTTAACCTGGGCATCACATCTGATTAGGCTAACAGGCAATAGGCTACAAACAACAAAGGACAACAGTTTGTTTTCATGTACTCAGTGGTGATTATGCAATATGCAACAAGGCCAAAGGGTGCAGATGACGAAAATTAGGGGAAAGTTTCTGAAGGACAAAGTCTGTCTCATTCAAAAGGCATAGCATTAGAAAGATGACATTTCATGTCTGTTTTAGAAAAGATAAAGCATGAATTCTGCTATCTGCCCTGTCCATGAACCCTAGCTGGGAGGTGCACCACAGTATTGGCCCACTCCACTGATCTAACTTTCTGGGTTTTGTCAAGGCACAGTGCCCATCTGGGACTAGGCCTATTGTATCCTGGAGATAAGCAGGGAAATGTTGTTTGCTCCGTGTGCAGAAAGTTATCAACAGACAATGTAAAAATAGGGATTCAAAACAGCTTTCCAACTGGGCAAAAACTGGTTGAATCAACATTGTTTCCACGTGATGTCAACAAACATTTGTTATGTGATGACGTTGAATCAACATGGAGAACTGATTGGATTTGAAAAAAGTCATCAACATAAAGGAATGTAATATTTTTTTTCACCGAACTTACAACCTAAATCCAATGACATGGAGTTTTGTTGATTTCACGTTGAATTCACATTAGATGACACAACCAAAACAAGAGTTTCTACCTTTTGCACTGGCAGTATGACCTCCCCCTAGACACCCTATGCTGGTTAATTTAAAGCATGCCTAATAAAATGTATTTAAAAACCCTAAAGTTAGCATTTTGTGACTTCAGCAAGGTTAACAAAAGCAAAGCATGGATCGGTCTCTCTTCCTACAGGGTAAGGAAACCAATGTAATTTTGTAATTTCAGTGAACTATCCTGTATGTTGTCTTTCCCCCAAGAAGACAGTACATGAACTTGGGAATGATGTCAATAGTTAGGCTATTGGAGCCATGAGTCATGTATGTTTGAGCAAGTCAAAAGAAGCCAGTCTGATGTATCATGGTGCTAATTTTAGCTGGAGCTACAAGGATGATAAGCGTTTAAACATAATAGGTCACATCAGGCCATGGTAGCAACATGGTGATGTTGTTGTGTATTCATTGTGTCTCACGCAACACTAACATCCTTCAACAATAGGATGTATGTTGCACAAGCCTCACATGCTGGCCTTGCTGTGTGTAGGGCCATAAGACATATGGCCGGTTAGCTTACCTTGTTGGTCATGAGTGAATGAGAATGTTGTGAATGTCTGTGGCCTACAGTTTCCCTGATCAACTAATCAGCTCTAGTTATGTGGGGGATGAATGGCACATAATGGGCCATTGATTTCCATGTAGTACTTATTGACCTACAGTACCAGTCAAAAGTTTGGACACACCTACTCATTCAAGGGTTTTTCTTTATTTTTACTATTTTCTACAATGTAAAATAATAACAAAGACATCAAAACTATGAAATAACACATATGGAATCATGTAGTAACCAAAAAACAAATCAAAATATATGATATATTTCATAGCCACCATTTGCCTTGATGACAGCTTTGCACACTCTTGGCATTCTCTCAACCAGCTTCACCTGGAATTATTTTCCAACAGTCTTGAAGGAGATCCCACATATGCTGAGCACTTGTTGGCTGCTTTTCCTTCACTCTGCGGTCCAACTCATCCCAAACCATCTCAATTGGGCTGAGGTCGGGTGATTGTGGAGGCCAGGTCATCTGATGCAGCACTCCATCACTCTCCTTCTTGGTCAAACACAGGGCCCCCACGGGTGTTGTCAGCCCTCTGCTGTACTCCCTGTTCACCAATGGCTGTGTGGCTTTGCACGACACCAACTCCATCATCAAGTTTGCTGATGACACTACGGTTGTAGGCCTGATAACCAACAACAATGAATCTGCCTGTAGGGAAGAAGTAGGTGAACTGTACAGTACAGCAACCTCTCACTTCAACGTCAGCAAAACAAAGGAGTTGATTGTTGACTTCAGGAAGCAGAGGAGGTAACGTACCTCGATCCACATCAACGAGTCAGTAGTTTTAAGTTCCTCGGTGTCCACATCACTTGACATGGACCAACAACACCACCACTCTTGTCAAGAGGGCATCTCTACTTCCTAAGGCAGCTAAAGAAATGTGGCATGCCACCCAGGGTCCTCTCCACCCAGGGTCCTCTCCACCCAGGGTCCTCTCCACCCAGGGTCCTCTCAAAATATTACACTGCACCATTGAGAGCATCCTGACCGGTTGCATTACGGCCTGGTACGGACAGGAATTTCTCCATCCACGACCACAAGGCCCTTCAGAGGATGGTGAAGACAGCCCAGCACATCACTGACACCGTGCTCTCACCCTTCCAGGACATCTACTCCAAACGGTGCCTGAAGAAGGCCTGCAGCATCATCAAGGACCCCACACACCCCAGCCATGAGCTGTTCATTCCATTACCATCGGGCAGACGGTATCGGAGCATGAGGTCTGATACCAACAGGCTCAGACACAGTTTCTATCTACAAGCCATCAGACTTGTAAACACATGAACAGGACTGACCACCTCCACTGACTCTCCTCACCTTAGTACGCATGCACTAACACACACACACACACACACACACACACACACACACACACACACACACACACACACACACACACACACACACACACACACACACACACATTCATGCTACACACACATCACAGCTGCTGCTGATAAATTGTGCCTTCCTGTATGATACTTACAGTATGCTGAAATGTTCCTATTTTCATATTTTATTATTTCTTATTGTTGTTGCATTGTCGAGACGGAACCTGCAAGTAAGCATTTTGTTGGTTGTATTCCATGTGTATCCTGTACGACTAATACAACTTGAAACGTGAATAACAAGGGAAGCCCAGTAGCTGAAACAAAGAGGAGGTTCATCAGAGGAAAGTAGCCTGAAGCTCAGGCCTCATATTACCATTTAAACCACTAGCCAAATTGGCTTGGTCTGATGAAACACATAATTTACCAGGCTCTCTAGAGGTTTATCTGGCTGAAACAATAAACAATCAGGAGGGTACTGTGACTGTCACTGGAGAGTAGACAGGTGCTACCGGTGTGGAGCAGGTGACACAGTTGCTGTTAGGTCCTAACAGAGTAAGATTAATGTATTCCTATCCTCACGCTGCCACTTTCTGTGATTTAACCAAACAGGGACTATATCAAACATATTGAACAGCTGGCCTGTTTCTTTGAGGCTAGTGTGTCTGTCTCAGTGGTGGGTGCAAAAACAGTTTTTCTGCTACTATAACTATTCTCATTCAGAATTTGTGTATCTGTTATATCATAAATCCATCTGCCAATGTCCAGCAGCACTTTGTTAAGCAGACTAACACCTTTGCCCTGTCTGTGTCTCCTCTGAAGAAGATGGCCTCTGAAGAGGATGATCCTATTAACAGGTACGGGCAGATGAAAGGCTTAATGTGACGCCTGTCTGTCCGTCCATCCTTTCATCCTCTCCTCTCCAAAGCTCACCTCATACTCAGTGTCTGTGTCTGTATGAACTGCTGTTAAACTTGTTCTGCTTCTTGGTTACTCTGAGGCTTGTGCTGTTTGCTCTCTGCTCAGCCTCCCCCATTTAGCGGCTACAGAGCCAGGCTCCTCATAGCACCAAACCCAGCCCTATACTACTCTTCCTCCCCTGGTCCTGTGTGAGTGAGTGCCAAGGCCCTGGGTTTACCAGTGGATTTCTCCATTTGATTTAGTATAGGAAGCAAGGAAATTACCTTTCAAATATGCTACATTTATTGAATTTACCTATACCTTATTTGACATTTAAAATATATTTTTTAATGTGATTTGGTTTCATCTGTGCATCTCTCTGTGGATTATTTGATATTTCAGAAGTAGAAACATAAGCAGAAACCTGCCAGATCTCTCCCTTTATAAAGATCTAGGGCCAAGGTTTAAGGCCAACGTTCCTAGGAGATGCTGAAAGAACACCTGCACTGAGTGCATAAATATTTGTGCTTTTTTCCAGCACCCAATAAATAATATGAACTGGGTGATTTGAGCCCTGACTGTTGATTGGCTGAAAGCTGTGGTATATTTAAGCAATAAGGCCCGAGGAGGTGTGGTATATGGCCAATATACCACACCTAAGGACTGTTCTTATGCATGATGAAACGCGGAGTGCCTGGACACAGCCCTTAGCCGTGGTATATTGACCATATATCACAAACCCCTGAGGTGCCTTTTTGCTATTATTAACTGGTTACCAATGTAATTAGAGCATTAAAAATGTTTTGTCATACCCGTGTTATATGGTCTGGTATAACATGGCTGTCAGACAATCAACGTTCAGGGTTCAAACCACCCAGTTTATAAAATACTTTATATCATGGGTACGACAAAAACATATTTTGGGACTGTTCTAATTATGTTGGTAACCAGTTTATAATAGCAATAAGACACCTTGGTGTTTGTGGTATATTGGCCATATACCACACCCCCTCGGGCTTATTGCTTAAATGGATGTGCACGACAATGTGAGATATTCATGACTCCAGACTGCCCACTGAAGTTACTGGTAGGTCAGCTACAGTAGGATGAGATGTTCTCTAGGACTTCACCAATGGGGTTATCAATGTCAGTTTCATTTAGAGTGGGCTGGAGACTACAGACGTGTTTACAGTAAGTGGGTGTTCTGCAGACAGTAGGCCTAAGTGAGTGTTATTTACCTTCACAGTTGGATCTCCTACTATCTGAATGTGTGTCTAGTTCCAGAAGGTGGTACACTACATGACCAAAAGTATGTGGACACCTGCTCGTCAAACATCTCATATCCAAAATCATGGGCATTAATATGGAGTTGGTCCCCCCTTTGGTGCTATAACAGCATCCACTCTACTGAGAAGGCTTTCCACTAGATGTTTCCGCTAGATGTTGGAACATTGCTGCGGGGACTTGCTTCCATTCAGCCACGAGCATTAGGGAGATCGGTCACTGATGTTGGGCGATTAGGCCTGGCTGCAATTCATCCCAAAGGTGTTCCATGGGGTTGAGGTCAGGGCTCTGTGCAGGCCAGTCATGTTCTTCCACACATTGAGCTCTACAAACAATTTCTGTATGGATCTCGCTTTGTTTATGGGGCCATTGCTGAAACAGGAAAGGGCCTTCCCCAAATTGTTGCCACAAAGTTGGAAGCACAGAATCATCTAGAATGTCAATGTATGCTGTAGCGTTCACTTCACTGGAACTAAGGGGCCTAGCCCGAACCATTTAAAACAGCCCCAGACCAATATTCCTCCTCCACCAAACTTTACATTTGGCACTATGCATTGGGGCAGGTAGCGTCCTCCTGGCATCCTCCAAACCCAGATTCGACTGTCGGACTGCCAGATGGTGAAGCGTGATTCATCACCCCAGAGAACGTGTTTCCACTGCTCCAGAGTCCAATGGCGGTGAGCTTTACACCACTCCAGCCGAAGCTTGGAATTGCGCATGGTGATATTAGGCTTGTGTGCTGCTCGGCCATGGAAACCCATTTCATGAAGATCCCGACGAACAGTTATTGTGCTGATGTTGCTTCCAGAGGCAGTTTGGAACTCTGTAGTGAGTGTTGCAACCGAGGACAGATGATTTTTACGCGCTGCACGCTTCAGCAGTCCTGTTCTGTGAGCTTGTGTGGCCTACCATTTTGCGGATAAGTTGTTATTGTTCCTAGACATTTCCACTTCACAATAGCAGCACTTACAGTTGACCGGGGCAGCTCTAGCAGGGCAGAAATCTGATGAACTGACTTGTTATAAAGGTGGCAACGTATGACGGTGCCACATTAAAAGTCACTGAGCTGTTCAGTAAGTCCATTCTACTGCTAATGTTTGTCTATGGAGATTACATGGCTGTGTGCTCGATTTTATACACGTGTCAGCAATGGGTGTGGCTGAAGTAGCCAAAGGGGTGTCCTCATACTTTTGCATGTATTTATGTGTTAAACCATACTGTGGTAGTTTTATATTGAGGATATGTGTTTCCCATTGTATTCATTTTTGAAAACATAGAAAAATGTGTGTTACTTGTGTGCTGAGGTGAATGTGAATTTATGTATACTATGCGTATACTATACTGTTAATGTGTGTGTGCATGCATACCTGCGAGTGTGTGTTAAAAGTGGCCTTGTCCGTGTTTGGTAACACACTCCCTCTGTGTTTGCTCAGCTCTAGACTTATGGCTGTGCTTCAGTAGACAAAAGTTACAGTTAGCAGTACAATCGTCACAGCTTGGCACAGCTTCTGTAGAAAACCCCTCTGCTAGTTTGACCTTCATAGGGGTTAGGGATGCCTCTCATTGGCTTGCAAAGCACTCAGTTAAACCTCTGGTTCGTAAAAGAAAATACCCCCCTCATCCAATGAAAGAAAGGCTCAGGGCAGAGGTAAGCTAGATTGTGTCATGCCTCTGACTGGGCTGCTGCCCCATCCACAGGAAGTGCTTGTTTCCCAGAATTCAGAAATAACCAGGAGGCAGGCAGCGCTGCAACATGAGCACATTCCCTCTAGCAGGGTCTGCCAGGCTGGGGGAGTGCGCTGCTCTGCTGCTGGAATGCTGTGTGTTTCTGTCTGTGTGTGTCTAGATGGAAAGTGTGCTTCTTGTGCTAGTGTTCCTGGGCCTTTATAGGTGTATGTGTTTAGTTCTTTCCTCTGGTTTTATCTCTGAGAGCTCTTGAGAGAGTGAGTGTCTTCATGCATATACAGTGGGGAGAACAAGTATTTGATACACTGCCGATTTTGCAGGTTTTCCTACTTACAAAGCATGTAGAGGTCTGTAATTTTTATCATAGGTACACTTCAACTGTGAGAGACGGAATCTAAAACTAAAATCCAGAAAATCACATTGTATGAATTTTAAATAATTAATTTGCATTTTATTGCATGACATATGTATTTGATCACCTACCAACCAGTAAGAATTCCGTCTCTCACAGACCTGTTAGTTTTTCTTTAAGAAGCCCTCCTGTTCTCCACTCATTACCTGTATTAACTGCACCTGTTTGAACTCGTTACCTGTATATTAGACACCTGTCCACACACTCAATCAAACAGACTCCAACCTCTCCACAATGGCCAAGACCAGAGAGCTGTGTAAGGACATCAGGGATAAAATTGTAGACCTGCACAAGGCTGGGATGGGCTACAGGACAATAGGCAAGCAGCATGGTGAGAAGGCAACAACTGTTGGTGCAATTATTAGAAAATGGAAGAAGTTCAAGATGAAGGTCAATCTCCCTCGGTCTGGGGTACCATGCAAGATCTCACCTCGTGGGGCATCAATGATCATGAGGAAGGTGAAGGATCAGCCCAGAACTACACGGCAGGACCTGGTCAATGACCTGAAGAGAGCTGGGACCACAGTCTCAAAGAAAACCATTAGTAACACACTACGCTGTCATGGATTAAAATCCTGCAGCGCACGCAAGGTCCCCCTGCTCAAGCCAGCGCATGTCCAGGCCCATCTGAAGTTTGCCAATGACCATCTGGATGATCCAGAGGAGGAATGGGAGAAGTTCATGTGGTCTGATGAGACAAAAATAGAGCTTTTTGGTCTAAACTTCACTCGCCGTGTTTGGAGGAAGAAGAAGGATGAGTACACACCCAAGAACACCATCCCAACCGTGAAGCATGGAGGTGGAAACATCATTCTTTGGGGATGCTTTTCTGCAAAGGGGACAGGATGACTGCACCGTATTGAGGGGAGGATGGATGGGGCCATGTATCGCGAGATCTTGGCCAACAACCTCCTTCCCTCAGTAAGAGCATTGAAGATGGGTCGTGGCTGGGTCTTCCAGCATGACAACGACCCGAAACACACAGCCAGGGCAACTAAGGAGTGGCTCCGTAAGAAGCATCTCAAGGTCCTGGAGTGGCCTAGCCAGTCTCCAGACCTGAACCCAATAGAAAATCTTTGGAGGGAGCTGAAAGTCCGTATTGCCCAGCAACAGCCCGGAAACCTGAAGGATCTGGAGAAGGTCTGTATGGAGGAGTGGGCTAAAATCCCTGCTGCAGTGTGTGCAGACCTGGTCAAGAACTACAGGAAACATATGATCTCTGTAATTGCAAACAAAGGTTTCTGTACCAAATATGAAGTTCTGCTTTTCTGATGTATCAAATACTTATGTCATGCAATAAAATGCAAATTCATTACTTAAAAATCATACAATGTGATTTTCTGGATTTTTGTTTTAGATTCCGTCACTCACAATTGAAGAGTACCTATGATAAAAATTACAGACTTCTACATGCTTTGTAAGTGGGAAAACCTGCAAAATCGGCAGTGTATCAAATTCTTGTTCTCCCCACTGTATGTCCATGCAGTTGCCCTGAGGGCAGTTCATGTCAACACAGTATTGTGTGGGGGTGTTTTGACATCTGACCACAACACAGTTCCACTGACAGACGTAATTGGAGGGAAACTGACTCGATCATCTGCAAAATCATTAGCAAATCTGTAGAAAAGTAATGTGGGTGGAAACAGAGGGATGCGTCATGGGATCTCCTGGGCTTCAACTAGTATATCTGATGATACACCTTTATTTAACTAGACAAGTCAGTAAAGAACAAATTCTTATTTACAGTAAAAGTAGTTAAAGCTATGTTATTTATTTTAGTTAAATAACATAGCTTTATTTTTCTAGGATTCATTTAGCCAAATGACTGTATGTAGTGAAGGTATCATACATGACCACAGTGAACAAGCTTGACATTTTCATATCAAGTGTATGTTGTGTCTCATTAAGACCTATTAGGCTAATTGGTGTGATGAGACTGGAATAATTAGGCTTCTGGACTAGTGAAGTAAAATATTTCAAAGACAAATAACCCATTGCTTTCTCGCTCTCAAATAAATGAGTGGATATCACTGTCATTTGTACATTGTAAATACTGTAGTTTGCTGTTAAAGGGGCAATCCTTAGACCTATCCCTCTGGGCACAGACATCAGTTCAAGTAAATGTTTTATTTACATTTGGTTGAGTTTTCAACTAACGTGAATTCCCCATGACATTGGATTTAGGTTAAAAGTTGGGTGAAAACTTTTTACAAATCCAATCAGTTTTCCACAATGATTCAATGTCATCACATTAGATTTTTCTATTGAAATGATGTGGAAACAACATTGATTCAACCAGTTTTTGCCCAGTAGGATAGATGCAAGGACTGACCTTCAAAGATTATAGTTTTAAGCATGTTTTGAGGCTATACAGTGTTTGTTTACATTTACAATGTTTACAAACATTGGATTTAAAACTGGTCTATATTTTGGGTTCTGACGGGGTTTGACGGTTAAACTAAGCTCATGAGGCATTTATAAGTTATATTCTTCAAGAATCAATGGACTCATATATATCGTTATACTGTTAATGTATATCCTAAATCCAAAAATGGATGTAGCAACTGCTGATTGACCCTTTATAAAATCATGTCTGCTCGTGTTTCTTTTCTCTACACAGAGGAATATAATGGCCCCAGTCATCATAACTCTTTAGAGGACGAAGGGACACAGCTACCTGGACACACAGAGGTGAGTCCCATGACCCCATGTTGACCTGCCTGGACCCTGTCCTTTCCTTATACATTTCCATATCCCTGCCCTAGTTGACTTTCCCAAGCTCTCTGTTCTACAATGCAACGGGCAAATTAATTGAAAGCAACAACCCCCCCTCCCAAAACAAACACATCAAATTATTTACATGATGGCAGAGGTTAACACAATTTTGAAGGTATACTAGGTTAGTAGATTAATTTCTGCACTTATGTGCGTATATGGCTGTACGAAATGTGCTTGTTTTTAGTCTTCCTCCACATGCTTGATCAAGCCTCATCCGTGATCAATATTCTTGCTCAATAGTGAGTGTGTATTGAAAATAGGTTGTTTTGCATCTCTTTGTGTACCTTGCCTAAGCTGGGAACAACTGACCTCTTTATAGTACTGTTCTCATTGTTCAATCACAAGACTCTCAGAGAGCTCCTCTCTTTATCAGATGAACTCTCCCCAGGCAATAAAGCACAAACTAAAATACTGCCTACAGAGAGAATATTAGTGTGTCTGTTATGTGTCTGTGTCCTTTTTCACTATCGAGCATCAATTTGTTTTTCAATAAATAGGGAATTTGAACACTTTCTCTCTCACGCATATTCAAGCGTGCTTTGACACATAAAGGCGGAAGGCCATACATTTCAAATTGTTCTAATATGCTTTCTCCAACCTAATTATGTTGATGACCATGTGACTGTATTCTGTATCCACACCCTGTTTCCTTCCGCCCTGTTTGTGGGTGTGGGGGCTGATAAGGGGATAAGGGGCTCTGTTTCTATTCCTGACCGCAGTGTGTCCTCCAGAACCAGGATACTGCTTTATATAGGGACCCGCCTAAGCTAATTGGACTGAAGCGCTTTTCCTCCTAGTCACACGGTGAAACAGACCCCACACAGGCAATCGTTCTTCACAAATTAGGTTCAAAAGATGATGTAAGACCTGTAATCGGTGAACATAATCTTATGGGATAAGAAAAGCCATTTTGCTCCACTCCAGGTCCAAGGCTGTGTCGATAAGTTTTTTTTCCCTCTAGCACTGTAAATACTCAGCTGTTCCCCTCAGGTGGAGAAAAAAAATAGGAGTAAACAAACCGGGTTGAGAAACAACCTTAACCCCACTCTACATACAATCTCCAGAATTTCACAAGCATTTTAACTTTTTAACAAGGGAGCAGTTTCTCTATACTGAGATTTTCTCCTCCAGCTTAATATGCTGGAGTGTGGAGTGTTGAACTGAGAGTAGCTGAAACCCTGGCAAACTGGAGTGTGGGGCATTGTGATTGAAGAGTATTGTCAGAGCCAGGTTTGTGGCTTGAGTCAAGAAGTGGCTGTAAACTGGTCTGGGATGATCTGAGAATATCAAGGCTAGGTTTAACGTTATTATAAAAACCAAAAAGTTAATTTCAGGCCCTAGTGCAGTATGTACCTCTTTGGTTGCCATAGTTGAGGGCTAAGTTTAGTATAATGATAGGCATGCCATCCTGGAAGATGTCCAGGATCCACTGCCTCCTAACTCCTATTCAAGTTACATAAGACAAACTACACAAAAGAGAGAAGTTCCACACTTATTACAAACATGAATCTGTTTATTTAATTTTGGGTGTGTCCTAAACTATATACTAAACTACTACCATGTACTTTTTAACATACCTCGTCACATTCAGTAAACAGAAGAGAAATAGTCTGTGTTAGTGTCCTGACACTCTTCTCTGTCTGCCCTCCAGACTGACAGACTACAGCAGAACAAAGACACTGTATTCTTCAGGGATGGGGTTCGCAGGATTGACTTCGTACTGTCTTACCTAGATGACAAGGATGGAGAGAAGAAGCAGGTGGGCAGTGGAGCTCACCATAATCTACACAAGGACAGAGAGCATTGTGTGGTTACAGTTTATCAACACGGACAAGACAGCACAGTGCGTTAACCTTGGAGTGGTCATGCTTGCTTTGAGCCTGAACGGCTTTAATAACAACACAGCTATTTTAGTTTTCCGTTTCAAACCGTTTTGTCACAGTAAAGACAGTGTCTGGAGTCAACTGACCACATGACCAGCCTGAATTAGGGCATTAAGAGGAGAAGGTGGCTAATAGGAAGTGGCTGACAAGATGCCAGTGGTTGAAACTTTGTTGTTGCGGTAATTGCATTACTTCTTTCTTAACAGAGAAGCAAAGATTTCATGCCACAGACAGACCATGGACAAACCAAGGTTCACTATTACAAGGCTAAGATGCCTGTGCCCTCTAGCTTCTGATTTTTGTATCTCCCTCCCCAGGATAAATGATGAGAGTGAATGGGGAAGTTAGAATAGAAGGACAGATGGCAGGATAAAGTGATAGCAGCGATGATAGAGGGGGAGGGAGATACAAGGATAAATGTTTTTCTGCCCTGGTCTTTGCGTGTCTGTGTGTCTGTCTCTGTGTATTTGTACAGGAGAGGAGGAGGGAGTTTGAGGCCAATCTTAAGAAGGCTGGACTGGCGCTTGAGACTGAGGACAAATCGGTGAGTTACCCATCTGTGGCACGCGGGTGTCCTCTAGTGGTCATCATGCAGCAGCACATCACATTACTGGAAAGTGGGGAATAGCTCAGCAGCTTTCTTAAAGGGGAATTCCACTCCACAGTCTTCTTTCCTCAGTGGTAGAAGGGTGTTTAACATACACTGAGTGTACAAAACATTAGGGCTCTTTCCATGACATAGACTGACCATGTGAAAGCTATGATCCCTTATATGATCACTTCAATCAGTGTAGATGAAGGGGAGGAGACAGGTTCAAGAAGGATATTTAAGCCTTGAGACAATTGAGACATGGGCTGGGTATGTGTGCCATTCAGAGGGTGAATTGGCAAGACAAAATTGCCTTTGAACGGGGTATGGTAGTAGGTGCCAGGCACACTGGTTGGAGTGTCAAGAACTGCAAAGCAGCTGGGTTTTTCACTCTCAACAGTTTCCTGTGTGTATCAAGAATGGTCCACCACCCAAAGGACATCCAGCCAACTTGACACAACTTTGGGAAGCATTGGAGTCACCTTGTAGTCCAAGCTCCAATGAATTGAGGCTGTTCTGAGGGCAAAAGATATATGCAACTCAATATTAGGAAGGTGTTCCTATTGTTTGGTATACTCAGTGTATGTTTCTATATGTTTTCTTTGCAAACCTTTAGTTGAACATGTTGTACTATATTTAAATGGAAAATGTAGAAAATTAATACATCTTTTAAACAATTCCTCGGTTTTATGCTTAAATAGTATGGTCAGTCAAATTGCCTCTCTCTGTCCTCTCTCTCAACTCATTCCTCTTAGGACTCAGATGATCTGAAAACGTACTTCCTGAAGATCCACGCCCCGTGGGAGGTGTTGGCCACCTACGCTGACGTACTGAAGATCAAGGTTCCCTTTAAAGCCAGTGACATCCCCCACGGACAGGACGTTCCACTGGAGTGGCTCTCCCGACCGTTCCGCCTGCCAGAGAGGGTGATGCGGCCACAGCCTGACTACTTTACCTCTCCATTTGATAAGGACAAGATAGACTTCTTCCTCATCAATGACCGAGACACCTTCTTCCCCCCCTCCACACGCAACAGAATAGTGAGTACAGTATCTTAACACAGAATCCACAGAGACACACACAAACACATCCTGATCTGATGTTCCTTCCTGTCAGGTATACTACATCCTGTCTCGCTGTACGTACTATAAAGAGGACCGCAAGGAGAGAGACAAGAAAGGTATCAAGCGGTTGCTGAACAACGGGACCTACACCTCAGCCTTCCCACTTCATGATGTAAGAAACATGTGACGCCCTACCTACATCTACACATCAACACACTCACAGTAGATTTCATGTGATGATGTCAGATTTCTAGAACTGATTATTCTCTTGTCTCCTATGCTGTCAGTGTCGATACTGGGAGAGGAACCCAAATTACCAGTGTGAGAGCGAACGCTACCACCTCTATAAGAATTGGGCTAGGTTCCTCTGTTTCTACAAGGAGCAGCCCCTCAACCTCATCAGGTCGGACAACATCGGCTGGACATCTGTTACATTTCTCCCATGCATAGACGCAATGATCTACGTGTATAACAGTGGTTTCCAGACTGTGGGGCGTGCCCTCTAGGGCTTTAAGTCCGGCTTTAAACTTACTCTTGAAAGTTGTAATAGTAGAATGCACTAGTACAATTATTGATTCCCATTACTATTGGGAATTCCCATTACTATTATTAATCCCATTACTATTGCAATGGGAAATTGGGTAGTGCGTCATCAGTTCCTCTTGTCATCTTAGTCATTGCATACCTTAGAGAGCTATTTATAACTTGTCAGCCCATGTCAGATAACATTTTTTATTTAGCTTTTTTAGCCCATAGATATTGTAGTAATAATTGTTGTCATTGAAATATCACATGAACACACATTAGACATGGCAAAAATGTATAGAATTGCAAGAACATAAACTTTTGCAACATTTTCTTTACACCCCATGAAAAAATGTGTAGATCTGCAGGAAATAAGCTTTAAACCTGCTAAATTCTCTCCACCAACAAGAGGGGTGTGAACAGTTTGTGTCATGGACAGTGCTTGTGCCCATAGACCAAGGGTCTATAACAGCATGCAAATACTGTGTATCTGTCTTTTGTGTAGTTTCGTTGTGGCATCTATCTATCCTATCTAGTCTGTCTGTCTGTCTGTCTGTGTCTGTCTGTGTCTGTCTGTCTGTCATCTAAGTGTCCCTACTCCCTAATGCCAAATAAGTTGAATTATCTCTGTGTTGTTAACAGGAAGTATTACGGTGAGAAGATCGGGATCTACTTTGCCTGGCTGGGCTTCTACACAGAGATGTTGTTCTTTGCTGCGGTCATGGGCGTCATATGTTTTACCTATGGTGTGCTAAGCTACGATGACAATTTAACAAGGTTAGTACCACCAGAGGGCAGAAAGGTGCCTTATTTGAAAAATAGGGTTTAAACAGGCAGCCTAATTCTAATATTTTGCCTGATTATTTGCAAAAGATCTGATATCATTGGTCAAAATATCAATTATTGGGCTGCCTGTTTGAACACAGCCTTTGAATAATGCCCAAGTGGGCTCTCATACACATACACACACACACACACACACCTGATGGTGTTTATTCAGTACAATAATAATGATTATGTATGTTGCGCATCCAACATTACACTAAATCACACAACGTTTTCAGTCTATACAGGACATGTATAGTCACGTCATATCAAATGTATTAATGTTCTTTCTCACTTTCTATTCTTCCTCTTTATCTCTCCCACAGTAAGGAGATATGTGACCCCAGCATTGGAGGGGGTATTGTGATGTGTCCGCTGTGTGATAAGAAGTGTAGTTACTGGAAGCTCAACTCCACGTGCCTCTCATCCTGGGTAAGGGAACCCACACAATTTATTCTGGCATTCAGTCACAATGTAATCTTTCCTCAAATGGCTAATCAGAACTCTTGATGATTTGCCATTACATCTAATTCTTGATGGCTCCTCACACTTTAAAATAATGTCTGTGTAAGTATTCTGCATGACTAGCTTATTCTTATATTGTTTAAACCAGCCTGTCAATAAAACCAGTGAAATCTCCCATGCTGAGTGTGCAGTATGTCATCTTGCTGTGGCCAAAGCACAGCATGTCATTTCCCCTGGGTGGTTAGGAGCTCATCCTGTCTTGTGTTCCCTCTTCCAGCAGTCCCATCTGTTTGATAACGAGGGGACCGTGTTCTTTGCCATGTTTATGGGGATCTGGGGTAAGTGTCTGTCCACTCTGTTACTGTATTTAACCTGTTGGAGAATTACAGTACATCCCCTGTGAGGGCGACAGACTGTTACTGTTAGAGTTTAATGACCCGCCAACTCCCTGTCGGTTCTGCAGTGACTCTGTTCCTGGAGTTCTGGAAGCGACGGCAGGCCCAGTTGGAGTATGAGTGGGACCTGGTGGATTTCGAGGAGGAGCAGCAGCAGCTCCAGATCCGCCCGGACTTTGAGACCAGGTGCACTGACCAGAGACTCAACCGGATCACCCAGGTAAGGGCTGCCAACTTGTTATTACATTACAAAGTATTCAATGTCATCTACTGACTGGGCTTTCTGTTCTTTGTTATTGTGCAGGAAATGGAGCCATACCTACCCCTCCCCAAAAAGTGTAGTCGCTTTTGCCTCTCCGGGGTTACTGTTCTGTTCTGGGTAAGCCAACATACTACACCAACTCTGTGTAGCTGCAAGCATTTGCTAGCCAGTGTTCAGTATACTGTATTTGCACTGTAGCATGTGGATATGGTATTCTCCACAGATGCTTCTGATTGTGGCCTGTATCACTGGGGTGATAGTCTACAGGCTGGCTGTGTATGCAGCTTTCGCCAGCATCATGAAGGACAGCCCCACTAAGAAGATCCATCTGGTGGGCTCTCTCATCACCCCGCAGCTCGCCACCTCTGTCACCGCCTCCTTCATCAACTTTGTTATCATTATGATCCTCAACTTCTTCTATGAGCGAGTGGCCGTCTGGATCACTGATATGGGTGAGGAGGAGTAGCTTGCTATCATGACGAGTTTCTCAGGAGGATTAGGAAATGTAGGGAAATGGAACACAGATGGCACATCAAGTTAAAGTGATGTTTACCCCAAGTCACATTAACTACACATTTACTCATAACTCAGCAATACATTTCACCCATTAGTTTAGGTAGCTGGTGAGCCTTGGATGCCTCTGACCCATTAGTTTGGGTAGCTGGTGAGCCTTGGATGCCTTTGACCCATTAGTTTGGGTAGCTGGTGAGCCTTGGATGCCTCTGACCATTAGTTTAGGTAGCTGGTGAGCCTTGGATGCCTCTGACCATTAGTTTAGGTAGCTGGTGAGCCTTGTATGCCTCTGACCCATGAGTTTGGGTAGCTGGTGAGCCTTGTATGCCTCTGACCTCCTACTGCTTGCTCCAACAGAAATTCCCAAGACACATCTGGAGTATGAAAACAAGTTAACAATGAAGATGTTCCTCTTCCAGTTTGTCAACTACTATTCTTCATGTTTCTACGTGGCCTTCTTCAAAGGCAAGTTTGTGGGTCACCCAGGCAACTACACTTATATGTTTGGAAAATACAGCAGGCTGAGGAACGAGGAGGTGAGCTTTGTCACACAGCATCTACAGCATATGAACACATTCTACTATATAAAACTCATACTTTTTGAAGAATGAACTACAGTATTTATGTTTTGATGTCAAACCTAACTGTTAAACACCCACTGCAACTTATCCCAGTGTGACCCAGGAGGCTGTCTGATTGAGCTGACCACTCAGCTGGTGATCGTCATGACAGGGAAGCAGCTGTGTGGGAACATCCAGGAGGCCCTACTACCGTGAGTTACACTGACCTCTCCCCTACTTCTGATAGACTGCAAAATGTACCTCGATGACCTTTCAGTTGCATATCTAATCCACCATGGGGTGTGAACCAGCTTGAACTTGTTAAAGATGTCTGACATTCAGTATGTAAATTATACTCATGTGACCTCCTCAATATTCTCTCGATCTATGTTGTATCCTGTTAGGCTGCTGAGGAACTGGTGGTGCAGCAGGAAGGCCCGGAAAAACCAGTACAGCCGCTGGGAGCAGGACCACGACCTGCAGAACTTCAGCCAGCTGGGCCTGTTCTATGAGTACTTGGAGATGGGTAAGAAGGCCCCTAACCCACTCCACTCTCTTCCCACATAGACAGGAGACTGTGTAGGGCTGTTCATCAACATGCTCTCTCTCTCTCTTTCCCTCCTACTCAATTCAGTAATCCAGTTTGGCTTCATCACTCTGTTTGTGGCCTCTTTCCCCCTGGCCCCCCTGCTGGCCCTCTGTAACAACATCCTGGAGGTCAGAGTGGATGCCTGGAAGTTCACCACCCAGTTCCGCCGGCCTGTGGCAGCCAAGGCCCACAACATTGGAGCCTGGCAGGAGATCCTTAATGTGGTAGCCATCTTGTCCGTTGTCACCAATGTGAGTAGGAGTAAAGCTGGTTGCATCATTGTTGTTATTAAGTGTTCAAATGAATGTCTTAATTGTTGAACAGACCCATTTTATCATTCATATATACTGTATAATCAAAATACAGTAATTCAATGTGTCTCTACATTTACATTTTACACTCTTATCCAGAGTAACTTACAGTTAGTTAGTGCATACATGTTCATACTGGTCCCCCGTGGGAATCGAACCCACAACCCTGGCGTTGCAAGCGCCATACTCTACCATTTGAGCTACACGGGACCCCTCTGAGCCCCTCTCATGCTCTCTCATCTCCCCAGGCATTCATCATGGCCTTTACTTCAGACATGATCCCCCGTCTGGTCTACCTGTATGCCTACCACCCTGGCTCTGAAGCCACCATGAGTGGCTACATCAACAACAGCCTGTCAGTGTATGACATCTCCCAGATCCCTCTCCTCAGTACACCCGAGGAGGGGGCGATTCCTGCCTGGTTCAACAGCTCCTTTATCACCACCTGCAGGTGGGTAGAGACCACAATGCCAGGGCACTCACTTGCACATTTTATATGTCTTGACTTCACTTGACGTCTTGACTATGGAGCTCTTATTGTATTAATCCAGATGTTTACCGAGGACTGCACAGTTCAATGCTTGGGGTTTAGTAGTATTGTATGTAGTTTTTGTGTCCTGACATTGGCCCTAAATGTCTCAGGTACCGTGACTACCGCTACCCTCCAGGCCACCAGAGGCAGTACTCCCATACTATGCAGTTCTGGCACATCTTGGCAGCCAAACTGGCCTTCATCATTATCATGGAGGTAAGCTATCCAAAATATGTCTATCGAACACAACACATCTCTCCACTCTAAACCAGCAGGTACTCTCTCCATTATATACAGTATGCAACAGAGCCCAGTCTTTGCCATCACTGTCTTTCAACATGTTATCATCTGTACTTCATAAGGTGAGTGTGCGATAATGATATGCTCTGTAAAAACCCTTTTCCTTTCTCATCAGCACGTGGTGTTTGTGGTGAAGTTCTTTGTGGCCTGGCTGATCCCGGATGTGCCGTCCGAGGTGAAGGCTCGGATCAAACGGGAACGATACCTCATCCAGGATTACCTGCACAACTACGAGGTTGAGAAGCTCAAGATCCAGCTGAGTCAGAGTTTTATCAATGAACCCAAACCTGAGGTCTGAGTGCCTGTAGGCCCCCAATCAGTAACTCACACCCACCTGGCTAACCTAACTTGGAGGGTATTGCTGTGAAGTCTCCTCCACTGATGACAAAGACAAATACAGTAAAGGGTTTCTGTCAGTGCACCAGTCCTATCCACTGTTTCTCTTTGTTTTGTTCTTTGTTCATTTTCTAATGAGCAGCTAGCAGATTTCAACATTTTCGCCTATATTAGGACTTTCATTGGAGGCAGGGACAGACTAATTTGATCGATGACCACAACTCATCACCTTTTCTCAGTCTCCAATGCTGTTGCAATGCAAGCTCCTATTGTTCAGCTTGCGTCATAACCTCGGTGCAATGATGTTTCTTGCAAGTGAATCAATCATTCAGTGCCAGTGTTGATCATGATAGGATATTATGCAATCCTACAAAAGTACAGTTGAAGTCGGAAGTTTACATACACTTAGGTTGAAGTCATTAAAACTCATTTTTCAACCACTCCACAGATTTCATGTTAACAAACTATAGTTTTGGCAAGTTGGTTAGGACATATACTTTGTGCATGACACAAGTAATTCTTCCAATAATTGGTTACAGACAGATTATTTCACTTATAATTCACTATATCACAATTCTATTCGGTCAGAAGTTTACATACACTAAGTTGACTGTGCCTTTAAACAGCTTGTAAAATTCCAGAAAATTATGTAATGGCTTTAGAAGCTTTTGATAGGCTAATTGACATAATTTGAGTCAATTGGAGGTGTACCTGTGGATGGACCTACCTTAGAACTCAGTGCTTCTTTGCTCGACATCATGGGAAAATGAAAATAAATCAGCCAAGACCTCAGAAGAAAACATTGTAGACCTCCACAAGTCTGGTTCATCCTTGGGAGCAATTTCCAAACGCCTGAAGATACCACGTTCATCTGTACAAACAATAGTACGCAAGTATAAACACCATGGGACCACGCAGCCGTCATACCGCTCAGGAAGGAGACACGTTCTGTCTCCTTGAGATTAACGTACTTTGGTGTGAAAAGTGCAAATCAATCCCAGAACAACAGCAAAGGACCTTGTGAAGATGCTGGAAGAAACAAGTACAAAAGTATCTATATCCACAGTAAAACGAGTCCTATATCGACATAACCTGAAAGGCCGCTCAGCAAGGAAGAAGCCACTGCTCCAAAACCTCCATAAAAAAGCCAGACTACAGTTTGCAACTGCACATGGGGACAAAGATCGTACTTTTTGGAGAAATGTCCTCAGGTCTGATGAAACAAAAATGGAACTGTTTGGCCATAATGACCATCGTTATGTTTGGAGGAAAAAGGGGGAGGCTTGCAAGCCGAAAGAACAACATCCCAACCGTGAAGCACGGGGGTGGCAGCATCATGTTGTGGGGGTGCTTTGCTGCAGGAGGGACTTGTGCACTTCAAGAAATAGATGGCATCATGAGGAAGGAAAATTATGTGGATATATTGAAGCAACATCTCAAGACATCAGTCAGGAAGTTAAAGCTTGGTCGCAAATTAGTCTTCCAAATGGACAATGACCCCAAGCATACTTTGAAAGTTGTGGCAAAATGGCTTAAGGACAACAAAGTCAAGGTATTGGAGTGGCCATCACAAAGCCCTGACCTCAATACTATAGAACATTTGTGGGCAGAACTGAAAAAGCGTGTGCGAGCAAGGAGGCCTACAAACCTGACTCAGTTACACCAGTTCTGTCAGGAGGAATGGGCCAAAATTCACCCAACTTATTGTGGGAAGCTTGTGTAAGGATACCCGAAACGTTTGACCCAAGTTAACCAATTTAAAGGCAATGCTACCAAATATTAATTGAGTGTATGTAAACTTCTGACCCACTGGGAATGTGATGAAAGAAATAAAAGCTTAAATAAATAATTCTCTCTACTATTATTCTGACATTTCACATTCTTAAAATAAAGTGGTGATCCTAACTGACCCAAGACAGAGAATTTCTACTAGGATTAAATGTCAGGAATTGTGAAAAGCTGAGTTTAAATGTATTTGGCTAAGGTGTATGTAAACTTCCGACTTCAATTGTATGTGCCAACCAAGTTAAATGCTATTGGGATTCATGGTATTGTACCAGACAATATACAGCTTCTTGAAAAAAATGTAATCTAATGCTCACCTTATCCACAATATCATAATATGTTACTAACATATGTCCAGCAAAGACTGACAAAGATATCCCTTGGTTTTTATCAGAAGCTATCTAATGAATTACCTTTAAAGAAATATGCATGTTACATAGAATGTAACATATAAAATCTAATTTATTTGCCTTCAAATGTTGGCATGTTATCTGCTTCAATTTGGCTGTAGCTGTGCTACATTAAATGTGATGTGTTTTCATTTCATTACTAATGTATTTGAGATCTTTTCATGGGATTCAATGTAAAAACTGTAAATTAAAGGCCCAATGTAGCCGTTTGTATATCAATATCAAATAATTTCTGGGTAACAATTAAGTACCTTACCGTAATAGATTTCCATAAAAATTGGTAAAAATTTTCTGAAGCAAGAATTTTTCTAGGACTGTCTGGTAGTAGTATGAGTGGGGAGGGGGAAACTGAAAACTAGCTGCTATTGGCAGATTGGTTTGGATTTACCACATGGTGATGTCACCATGGAAAGCTGAAACTCCCGTCCATGCAAACCTGATGATTAGAAAGTCCTGTGTAGATTGTATGTTCAACCAGCAATTATCAGAAAATAACACTGATCACATTTTTTCACACTTTTAGTGTTAGTTTCATCAACTGTTGTACAATTTTGATAGAAAACACAGGAAAAACAGCATTTTGACGGCACTGGGCCTTTAAAAAATGATTTCTCCAAGCTGGGTAATGATAGATAGATAGAGATACTGCAATGGTCCAAGAGGACAAAACATCCATACGTCTACTGATTATATGTTTGGTCTGATAGAGCCCCTTCCAATGGATATAATCTACACTCAGTTTGAAATGTTTTGAGTGGAATATTAAGTTATACCATACAAAATATTTGCCTTGTTTTGGGGGTTGCATTCCTCTTTCTTGTTTAGATTTCTGGCAAGATATGCAACTGTATGTGTGTTTTCTTTTGGTGTGGGACCAACATGTGTTTTTGCCTGTATTACTCACACGTGAATATATTTGCTCTTTATTTTGATGCTTATCAAACTCCTTGTAAGCAGGAACATCTGATTCCTCAGCCCTTTTAGTCATTACTCACTTAAGTTAAGTTGAGCATTCCTATCTGCTTTTTCTGTCATGCTCTAATGTGTGTGCATTCAGTAGCACAATGGGAAGCCTTCTCTTTTTAATGTTGTTTTAGCACAGAGCACTTACAGTGGGGAGAACAAGTATTTGATACACTGCTGATTTTGCAGGTTTTCCTACTATCAAATACTTGTTCTCCCCACTGTATACGGGACTGATTTCGTTTAGCCAGTCTTTCAGACATAAAACTCCACTACTTTATCAGTGTTTTATGTCAATCATTCCAACATGTCTGAATGGTCTCATATTAAAGGGAAAGTTGACTTTAGATTACGTGTTTCAAAGCAATTGTTATTAAATTATACTTTAAAAGGGACTGCAGCTTATTGAATCGATTTCAAGTTACTGTAATGTGATTTGTGCAAACAGAGGTGTTCGCTATACAGTATATAGACTCAGAGTATGCCTCACAATCTCTTGTGTCCCATAGACATTCAAGGTAAGGATTCATGCGTAGTTTAAGAACTTGGGTGAACGGTCCCCTTTTCTGCAATCAATTCACACTATTTTATCACAGCCTGTATACACATGAAGAATGTTGGGATATGTACAGTAGTTGCTACATTAATTTCAGTAAACAAACATATTATTTAGATTGTTGTACAGATTACATTTGTAAAGTATAGTTTACTCAATGTAAGATTAGGTCATTTATTGATCAGATTTTTCTGGGTTCTTCTGTTTTGAACTAATCTGTTTAGTAAATGTTAATAACCTCTCATGCTGATGGTGTAAACTATACCCTTGGACAATTTTACTTGCTATAACTATAACATCTCTATCTCAGGCTTGACTAACACCACTCTAAGCCATACAGACAAAATCCCTTGGGAGACACTTGACTCCTCAAGCCATAGTACATGACCAGTAGCTCAATGCCTTAAATGTCTATGTTTACTTTTCGGGATGTTCTTCAAAAAGAACATTGTTCTATTCCTATGATGTTTCACAACTCATATGTTTTAATATCATAGTCTGTGTTGTCTAAATATGTTGTGTGTTTTGCATGAAAGGCTATTGACATTATAAACAACATTTTGATACTGTAATAAAATATTTCAGGATTTTAAATGTGTGCACTTTACCATTACTGTATAACTAAGAATGAACGAATGAAATTCACATTTATTTACAGTTCAAAAACATTGTCAAACAAACATCTATAGAGTAGAATAATACAGGAATGACAATAGTAGCCATTTCATACGAGAAATAGTTCAAATCTTTGACAAAGAACAGTTATCATCACGATTTCATCCCAGCCAGTACTGCATGTAAAATGTACTGAAAACGGACAGTAATTATGCAAAACGCCCGCCAGATGGCGTCAGTGCATCAATCCATTTATACGTTATTAGCATTAGGTAGCTGCCATCTTATTTCTGAGTCTGCATGTGTCTCTCAAAGGTGTCGGGCTCTCACATTTTAACATTTCACAATAACCCAACTTCAGAATTAATTGTGGTGGAACTGCAAGTCTTACGAAATAGTCATTAATTGTTTTATTTTATTTATTATTTGCAACGTTGTTTCAATGAATAAGCATGGAGTGACCTCCATCTTATACCCTTTGATGCTATAGTTTCAGTAATGTGTGTGTGTGTGTGTGTGTGTGTGTGTGTGTGTGTGTGTGTGTGTGTGTGTGTGTGTGTGTGTGTGTGTGTGTGTGTGTGTGTGTGTGTGTGTGTGCGAGAGCTAACGAGAGAGAGCTGGGTGAAAGTGTATGTGTGTGTGGGGGTGATGCCTAAATTATTGATGGATTCCTGTTTTCACGAGAGCTCATTCTAGGGGAATCAACCCCTCATCTGGTTTCCATAGCACCGCCCTCCAGAGGCTAAAACAGTCTTTTGATATAGGCTACATGTAAGCTTCATGCCTGATATATAAAAACAAGTATTGGGAAACGTTGTTAAACTGAAACTGACTTGCGTTTGTATGTCACCATGCATAGCCCTCACACTTTGTAGGGTTATGATTTCCAAATGCAATCAAACCATCTAACCGTACCTTTTCTTATTCCAGCCCGAACCACTCCCTAAAACAACAGCTTTCAGGACAGTAGGCTTTCTTTAATATTGCTCTGGTGATCAGACATGGAGATGCGGCGTGCACATTGCGCAGATAGTGTGCACGAGGCTGTAGCTGACCTTGGTGCTGAACCGCCAGAGGTTCTCGCGACGTCAGAAAAGCTAGCGCTCTCCACATGAGACGCGCGAGCCCCGCTCTGTGGTTTATAGAAGCAACTCCACACACCGCTAGTTCCCGCTTCTACTGGTTGTTTTCTGTTTTAAATGTTTTACATTATATGGTTATCACCGTAGACGCTTCTAACGTATTTCTCTTTCGTTCGCTTTAGGAATTATCTGTTGATTTTCATCGCTATGGCATTGCATGCACTTGTAGGTGAGGCGAACGATGACTTTATAATGCTGAATGTGGAATCAGAGCTCATCTGATTTCTCTCATATGTAGGCGTTTTTACAGCGATCGTCGCGTGATAGGCTACATATCTTGTCTGCTTTTCTTATCAAATAATCTGATACATCGCTTGCTCCACGGGTTTGTTCGGTCACATTGCACCGTAATATGAAGCTTAAACAGTAAAACATTTTGAGAAAAACATCAAATTTGGATATGGAGTCCATCAAGATGAGAGCCAAAGAGGGGATAAAGGAATTTGGGGCGAAGACCCTGGGGCAGATGTACAAGTAGGTTTGAAATTCAGTTTTATATGCAGAGTAATGTTTAAACATTGGGCTGGTTATGATTTCTGTATTTTCAAGTGATTGGCCTACAGTATGATGGTGTAATGGTGGTGTAATATGGTGGTGTAATATGATGGTGTAATGGTGGTATACTACTGTACATTACGTTCCTATCCTATGCAGAGAAGTGTGTTACTTTTATCTCAAACAGCTTGCAGTCATGGTCACGCCTCTAATAGACGTAGTGGGAAAATCATGCAATTCTGCATAACCTCGTGAAAGGGCAGGCAGGACCTTGATGCATGTGGAAAAAGTCGTTCATATATTTATGCATTAAACAGATAGCTGTGAAAAATTGCAGTGAACTAGCCTAATATGTATGCGATTAGATACAAATCCACGGAGTGTTATCTTCGTTTGGAATTGGCTTGTGACCGGGTCCCTGTAATATTTTACATATTTTACTGAAAACCTCCTGTAGTTGTGTGAGGGTATCTATTTCATTATTTACGGGATGGGTATCGATTTATTACTAGTAGGCTCAACATGTAATATATGTTTCTTGCTAAGTGGCAAGGGCTTTATTCAGACATATTATGATGCTTGTAATTGTAACGTACTGTCAATCAATATATTGTTGAAGCTCTAAATGAATATATTTCGTTTTGGTTTGAATAAAAAAAAATTGATTCATTGTTGCTTCCTTCGATAGGCCTATTTGGATTCCAAATCCCATTTTAAACCTAGGCTGTATGAAATAACAGTTACATGTATTTTTCGTTAGGCATAACGAAATGATCACCTTCATGTAATTAATGTAAATGACGCATTATGTGCAGTAGTTTTGATATTCCAAATGTTTATTATAAACAGGATTGCTTAAGTAGCTATCTTCACTGTTATTGTGCCGTTGTGAATAAGATAGAGAGTTACTTATCATTTTTTCCTTATGCCAATTTCACTTAAAACATTGTAGGTATAGGCTTAATACTGGAACTGTAGCCTAAGCTTTATTTGGGCTTATTTTTGGCAAACGAATTAATTCTGCATAAGGCCATAAATGCATTTGAAACCGCAGCGTGAATATTTTCCTGGAGAGATGAGCAACTGCCCAATTCCTGAATGCTAATGAGGATGAAGGTGAGCGGTTGCTGCAATGCGGTGGACGCATCTTCATTCGCTTCTTGCTCCAATGTACGATGCTTTTTTTGGCATTCGATTAAATTGAACCTGGTGCCGCTAACACACAGCGCTATTTTATATTACTAGTTGTTCAATTACATTGCTAAAATAGACTTTTCGATTAATTTCTGGTTCATGTTAGTTGTCATGTTCTCAATCATGTTGGTTATCATTCATAAAATAGCGCCCCCAAGTCTTTGGGGCGAATAAACTAATCTCATAAAACAGCGGATTGAATAGGCATAGATATTTAATGTAGACCTAGATAACCCAATAAAATGATCTTTCAATACGCTATCCGAAGAAAATGGTTTTAAAATATAAATAATTCTCCCGCCCTTATTTTCAAAAACGTCTACATTTTAAATACTATTATTTGACATGATGCAGGCCATATTTGAAGGCTACAGGCTATAATATATAAACCTATAGGTATATCATTTAACTTAATTACCTGCCTACATTTTTACTACACTAAAATGACTTTATTATTCATAACATTAAAATATCAAACGTAGGGTAATTTTTTTTATTTATCTGGCTGTTTGCAGGGTGATGGAGAAGCGACAGGGAACTGGTGAAGTTATCGAACTAACAGAGGATGGCAGGCCCTCTGAGGCCCAGGAGAAGAAAGCACCCCTGTGCGACTGCACGTGTTTTGGGCTGCCCCGCCGATACATCATCGCCATCATGAGCGGTCTAGGCTTCTGTATCTCCTTCGGCATCCGATGCAATCTGGGCGTGGCCATCGTGGGCATGGTCAACAACAGCACGATTCACAAAGATGGGAAAATCATCATCACAGAGGTGTGTGTGGTGCACACTTTACTGACGTCAACATCGTCTCACCGCCCTCCTGCTCCATAATTTGCCGTCCCTAAAAATAGTTCAGATGTTGGAGATCTCCTAATATTCTCACACTTGACCTGACCTTATATTGCAAAGAAAGAATAAGCAAAGGCAGATACATAACATTTTCCTTAATGTAATGGTTTTATAGCGAGATGTATTTTGCTTCATGCTTTTTCAGTGCAGCCATAATAGGTATGCCACAACCATAAACTATTGTATCATAATAACACAACATTTAGCCTGTTTATCCTACACATCGAAATGGTATACCATATATGATAGTAATGATTACAGCTCACATTTCTGCTACTCACTATATACCTATTTGCTGTTATTAAGGTTATTATACGGTATTATACGTTTTGTGAATTATTGTATTGAATTATAATGAATTATACATGTTAAGAGGATGTATTATGATGCTCCATCGATTTTTCTATGGTTTATTTTATTGTCTTTGTTTTTATTTCACCGGAAAGAAAGCAAAGTTCAACTGGGACCCAGAGACAGTCGGCATGATCCATGGTTCGTTTTTCTGGGGCTATATAGTGACGCAGATCCCGGGAGGGTACATATGCTCGAGACTGGCAGCTAACAGGTAGGCTTACATTCATTCCTTCTCACAGTCTCAAATGGGATTTATTCGTTATTATTTAATTGATTACTAACATGCATCAACATGAAATGAACGACCCTCAAGAAAAAAAGGGAAATAGTTCTGATTTATTTGAGTCATAAAGAGATATATCCAATATGTTTCTTCCGATCAACTGTGACGATGACTTGGATGTCGGCTACTGAAGCATGGATATATCATCGGTTTTCAACTTGTTATTATGACACCTCTTCCCTTCAGAATAAAGTATGTGATAAACGAATTTTCAAACAAAATGAAAATTTTAATGGTCTGAAAATGTTGCGGACACAATGGCATCCCACAAGGGTAGGCTACATATATTGCGACCCAAGGTTTAGCAGACTGTAGGCCTAATAACCAGTGTGACACTGTGACTGCAATGGAGTTGGCCATTAATGGGGATTTAATTTGGGAGGGAGCCGCTCAGCCGCCAACGCTGGCAGGGCCATTGAGATTTGACCGTGTCGCTCCGGTCCACAGGGCTTTCTGCCACCTGTTAATGAGGTCCCTGGGGGGAGCCGTGTCTAATTTGCTGCATTCTGGGGACATGGCGACCAGCCCGGTCCTCGTCGCCAAAGGCTTACTCACGCTCATATGCATGGTGCACACTAAACACGGCATATAAATAAGGTTTAGGCCTAGCCTACATGAGGCCTGAGCAGCATTTAAACATAAAATATCTAATAGGAAATCTAGCTTTAATTACTATATATTTTAGTGGGTCTTTGGCCCACTGTTCATAATAGAAGTGTCCATAATCATTTGGTGATCGCAATTTATACCCTGAATAGACATGAAGAAAAACAATCCATTTAGCAACATAATATGTTTTGTTAAGTATATACAATATTATTATTTGTTGAGCAGGCTATTTAAATATATACGATGTATTACATTTGTATAGTCTAGTTTAATGTATAACATATTTATTGTCTATATGCTTTCTTGATTGACAATAAGATGTAATCGAATCAACCTGTCTCGTGCCATAGAGTTGCCTCAATCGGATTAGAGGTCGTCCCCCGCGTGCGGGTGGGAAGGGCGGGGTCTCCGGGTGTGTACAAGACGTGACAAAAAAAATAAAAAAATACCCTGGTTCGCGTAATACATTAGGGATTGCCTCCACTGGCTCAGCTGCGCTCAAACCAATGCATTCTGCTGTTGGCACTCCCTGCCATCACGCTTTAATTTCTTTCTCCAATTCAGTTATTGCTATCTAACCTAAATTGAAAAGTTAACGGTGCATTAGCCAATGCTTTACATGAAAAAAAATCTAAGTCTTAAATATTTTAATTATTCAAGAAAATATATATCGTAAGATTGGCCATTTCATTTGATTAGAAGAATAAGAACAACAGATAGGCCTTATATAACAATTCGAAAAAGGGATAGATAAATTACATGAAATAGCCTATTCGAATAGGACTATCTCCATTTCCAAAGTAAGCCAGTAAACGAGTGTGGAATGTGATATGTTCGATGGGTCCCTGCTGAATTTAGCCGAAATGGCCATAAAAAAAATCAGAGTTTAATAAATTAAACGTGAAGTCAATGAGAGGCCTAAGCTATGCTATTTCTGTTTCCCGCTTTGAATAATACATTGGGCAATACATACTGTAAATAAACCTTAAACAAATCGCTAGGCTTACTGGATATATGCTATTTCTGTTTCCCGCTTTGAATAATACATTGGGCAATACATACTGTAAATAAACCTTAAACAAATCGCTAGGCTTACTGGATATATTGGTTATCAAAATTATATATAGTCCTACGACATACGATATATGTACGTTTTTATATTTCTCTTTCTTTTAGGGTTTTCGGTCTAGCCATTTTCCTTACCTCGACGCTCAATATGTTAATTCCCTCCGCGGCAAGGACGCATTATGGACTGGTCATCTTTGTGAGGATATTGCAAGGGCTGGTGGAGGTAAGGACTTATTTAATTCAAAAGTCACATATCTGGAGAGCTCTTATTGATATGCAAATTGTAATAGAACCTGCGTAGGCATATCCTGTCAAAAGCACAGTTTTCGAAAACAGCCTGTTTTCATTTGTGGCATTTCGATTATGATTAGGCTACAGTATATCAGAGACAATAGAATAGACGCAGTACAACAGCCAGAATACACCCTGGGGAAATGTGAAACTGTTGTATTGATCTGCAGCTGGGTATCTGTTGTGGGAAAGTCTTTGTATTTGTATTTGTATTTATTAAGGATCCCGTTAGCTGTTGCCAAGGCAGCAGCTACTCTTCCTGGGGTCCAGCAAAATTAGGGCAGTTCATACAATTTTAAAAACATAACATCCTCTCCTCTAAGTCTTTTATAAAAAAGATGTTCTGCGATTTTGACACAAAAATGAACTGTCCTGTAATATGTCAAGTGCAGCAAAGAAAGACCTAGCAAAGCTGCAGCTGGCACAAAACAGAGCAGCATGCCTTGCCCTTAACTGCACATACACAACTAACATCAACAACATGCATGCAAGTCTTTCCTGGTTGACGGTTGACGAGAGATTAACTGCTTGTCTTCTAGTTTTTATGAGAAATATTACTGTGATGAAAATTCCAGATTGTCTGCATAATCAAATAGCATACAGCTCGGACACCCATACATACCCCACAAGACATGCCACCAGGGGTCTCTTCACAGTCCCCAAGTCCAAAACGAATTGACGGCAATGCACAGTATCATACAGAGCCATGACCACGTGGAACTCCCTTCCATCTCCAATTATTCAAGTAAACAGCAAAATTACCATCTAAAAATATATAAAACAACATCTCATGGCACATTAGGGACTGTGAAATAACACACACACACACACACACACACACACACACACACACACACACACACACACACACACACACACACACACACACACACACACACACACACACACACACACACACACACACACACACACACACACACACACACACACACACACACACACACACACACACACACACACACTTTAGTTGTATTGTTTGCATATCTTTGTATTTAAAATCTGTTTAACTGTTCTTGTCTATCAGTGTACCAGTGTTTTCCCATTGGGCACAGACGCCAATTTAACATAGATTCCACATTGGTTCAACAACGTTGATTCAACGAGTGTGTACCCAGTGGGTTGTTACTTGTCATGTTTTATGTTTTTGTGTGGGCCCCAGGAAGAATAGCTGCTGCTTTGTTAAAAGCTAATAGGGATCCGAATAAACCAATAAACAACATATCTATTCTGCTCTCTGGTAGTAACATCACAGTTAGGAACATACTGGACTAGCCAGCATGTCCACTGTCCAGTAGGTATAGTGAAACATGAGATGTTGGCAGCTGCTGCTGCCTTGTATAGTAAAACATGATGCCATGTTGATACTGAAGGGCAGGCTACATTCACTGTCTCATAATAAAACACATCCAGCTAAACTGATACACTATCCTGGCAGCAGAGCCAACCATTAAAAATGATTTGAACACCATAGATGGAATTTTTGAATAATACTTTATTGTCCATTATCTTGCTGAGAATGGAAATGTGTATTTATGCTCACAGCCCTAACTCATTACTAACTAATTTCAACGCAGTAATTCTCTTAAAACAATTGACTATAGGCTGCGTTGGATGTGAATGATAGACGTAGGTTTCAAATGAATGTCTTGTGAGAATGAAAGTTGTGATTCAATAACAACAGCACATCTACGTTTTTGCCATTGATGGTTGAGGTTAGACTGGGCCAGTAGCTCCCAACTGGGCACACATTGGTTGAATAAACGTTGTTTCCACGTCATTCCAATGAAATGATGTTGATCCAACGTGGAATAGACGTTGAATTGACTTCTGTGCCCAGTGGGTCCTCTGTCTCTTGATTTGAATGAGCCATCAGGTGACAAAGGCTAATCTGGTTATATCTTGTTTTTGTCTCTGTAAGGAAGGGCTTCAGTGTTTTGGGTATATTCAGTAGATCGTGCGATATGAATTAAGTTGGGAGTGGTATACATTCCATGTGCGTACAGGAGGACCTTAAAGTGATCCAAATACTGTGCAGTGATCTCAGATCAGTCCAATGGATAGCTGGGATAAATCTCCTCCTGGCATGTCCATGCAGATTTTATTTTCCAATAGCACACTCTGTTCCAATTAGCAGCTAATTCACATTTAATGGCAGCAGCATTGTCAGTGTTATGAGAGTCTCATCAGTTAGCTCAGAGCACCGCGTCTCTTATTGATGTTAATCAAAAAGGCAATGAAGAGAGAATGTTGGTTTTTGATTGTGATCATATTTGATTTACAACCATGGCAGCTCATATCTAGTATTATCATCTCTTGGGATTGTCAGCTCAGTGTAGGCAAATCTATTATCAGTATGTCTTATGTTTACAATTCGTCCCATTATTCTGTGACAATCTATGTTTGAAACCATCAATTTGTATCACACAGTTTCCTACATTTAGTCTTTAAAAAGGCTGTGTGCAACCTCATGTTTTTTTATTTTATTAATCAGTTGGGCCAAAATGGGGGAAGTATTTGAAGGACATGTGAACAAAGATTAGAAGACAAGGTTAAGATGACAAATTAATGTTGCATTTACCTAATGAAACCCATAGCGGGTACTGTAATGCTTTACACTATATCTCAGCTAACTCGTTAAGGGCGATAGACTGTAATAAGGCTCAAGCTTTAAGGCCTGCCCACTGGGCACACACTGACTGAATCAACGTTGTTTCCACGTAATTTGAACCAACATGGACTAGACGTTGAATTTATGTTTGTGCCCAGTGCGTGGTTATTTCATGTTCATAAATGTTTCTTTTTACCTAATGAAACCCATAGGGGATGGTAACTGTAGCAAAAGGCCTACCAGTTTAAGAGATTACATGTTACCTCAGGAAAGGTAGCCTAACGGTTACAGCGTTGGGCCAGCAACCGATAGGTCACTGGTTTGAATACCTGAGCTGACAAGGTGTTGATGTGCCCTTGAGCAAGGCACTTAACCCTAATTTTCTCCAAGGGCGCGATACTACTATGGCTGGCATTGTAAAACAACACATTTCACTGTCCCTATCAGGTATTTGTGACAAATAAAACACGTTTTTAATTAGATGTTTTAACCCATTGTGTGTGGTAACTGTAAAAAGTCTATACTTAGCTACACCCCAGGATATCGATTATTAAGGGTGGTAACTATAGAAACAAGGTAGCTTTATTCACGTCAGGGGAATTTAGAGAAAAGTGTCAGCCTATTTGCAACGCACCTCCTTGTTTGTTATTGCATTTCCATTTTCAAGTGTTACAGTTGCGTTCAGTAGCGTCTATGAATCACATGATTACGAAGGCATAAATGTATGAAAGTGTGTAGACTTATTTAAAATGTATGTAGTTCTGTACTTGTGATGTACTTGTGTGCATGTATTATGTCATGTTTCATGTTTTGTGTGGACTCCAGGAAAACTAGCTGCTGCTTTAGCACTAGCTAATGTGGATCCTAATAAAATGCTAAATACTAAGGGTTAAGCAGTGTCCATTGCTATTGCCATACAGAGCAGGATCATCAGAAGTTTCTGGCCATCTTTTTCATTATAACTTAATAATAATAGCAGCAGTATGGTTTAGTTTCAAAAAGGTACCTACTCTCAGTTGCTCATGGTTCTGTGGTATGTGTGACCTACCCAGGGAGTGACCTACCCAGCCTGCCATGGGATCTGGAGTAAGTGGGCTCCCCCTCTGGAGAGGAGTCGCCTGGCCACCACCTCCTTCTGTGGTAAATATTATTTTCAATAGTATCTTATCTTATCTGTCACACTATGGTAGTGAGGAAAGAGGTAAAGTAGTTGTAGTGCTGACTATTTAGACCATTTCCTCTTGCAGGTTCCTATGCTGGTGCTGTCATTGCCATGCCTCTAGCAGGGATCCTGGTGCAGTACTCAGGCTGGTCTTCTGTGTTCTATCTCTATGGTAAGATAGAGTTCCATGGCGATGTTATAGCTTCCAAATGTAAAAAGCATGAGCTGATGTACACCCATCCTGAAGAAGGCACTGCATGCTGAAACGTTGGTTAGGTTGACCCATTAAATTGTTGGGAGCATATATAGAGTTTTCAACTTTCTTTCTTTCTTTTTATATAGCTTCCAAATTAGATTTTTGTTTTGTTTTGTCATGATCACATTCTAACCAACAACCTATTTGAAAATATGCTGAGTATAGTACATCCTCTTTATGACATTTTAAAGCTGGTTGCTGACCTTTCAGACCTCCAGACCATTGATTTCTCCCCAATATTTTGGTGTGTCTGTTCTCCAATACTTTTCCATCTCTCCCTGGACTAGATGAATTTGGGCTTTCTGTCTGGGGTTTAGTCTTTGGGGGATTTCAGAAAGATCAGGCTGCCTGTGAAGAATATATGGCTATCGTATAGGCCAATCTTTTCACATACAACAATGGCACAATTAAAACACATTTACAATAGGGTTTCTTTAGCTTTGCTGCTTGGACCCCTAATGACTGGAATAGATACATAATCCACAATCCATATTTTATTTCTCCTGTGTAACAATCTCAATATCACTATGTAGGGTGCTTTGGGATCTTCTGGTATATGTTCTGGATCCTGGTGTCGTATGAAAGTCCTGCTGTACACCCTACCATCACCCAGGAGGAACGTGTCTACATAGAGGAGAGCATCGGGGAGAGTGCCAAGCTCATGGGCCCTGCTGAGGTGAGGGACAGGGCTTGAGGTTGGTTGAATAAAAGTTGTTTGAAGGGTTTCAAACAACTTTCACTCAACTAACCTCATGCCCTGCTTCTCTGTTTCAGTGAAATAATCAAAATCTGTGTGAAAGTTTGACAAAGTTTTATAGTAGGCCAATAATTTTCTGAGTGATATTAGGCCAGAATTCTCAAAGTCTTCAGTCGACTTCTCCTCAAATCGATTCCTATGATATTAAATTGGGAGATGATGCTATGCCCCACTTTCTACTCAGGCTTATTTTGATCTCTGCTCCCCGGAGGCCTCATGTATAAACCGCGAGTACGTACAAAATATACCCCAAAATGTGCATGTGCCAAAAAAAGTTGACATTTATAAAAATCTAACTTGTGAGAATGTGCTCAAACTTTAGGCAATGCTAGTGGATCTGCTAGTGGATTGAAAATCTATGTGTTTTAATGTTTTAACATATAGACATATACATCTTTTTCCTATTTATTTTATTTTCATAAACATTGCAGTATAAATTCCTCACTTTTTCTAGCTGTGACAGGTTCATATTCTCAAAGTAGCCATACAACAAATGACCATGCGCATCTCTCATTTAATTGGACCTAGTAGCCTAGTCGATGGACCTAGTAGCCTATTAGCAATCCCATAGGCAGCACGGTTTATAACATACAATCGAATTTAACAGGTAAACAGTTGATATTTTACATTGAAGTAGGCATATGTTGGCTACTGCAAGTACACAATGTGGTCTCAGGGCAGTCTCTGACACTCTATTTAGTATGGTATGTTACATTTCGTTAGCCTCCTGAGACCCAAAAACAAAAGTTTTGGATTTTATTTTTTACGTAACATAACATGTGTTTGGGATAAAAACAAATGTTTTGGGTGAAAAATATGGTTATTTATCTTTTATTTTAAGTGCAAAATTGTCCTCTGTAGGATGTAAATATTACTAAATTAACATTAAACATTACAGTCAATGGGTACAGTAGGTGAAAAACATAGTTGCAGCATTTGTGTGTCCACTACAGCTCTTAGCTCTTATTTAATGTGAAACAAATATAAACTCCTGACAACTCACTTCCTGAGAAATGTACTTACTAGAAACAATTTCAATATCAAACTCATAAAAATTATCATTAATAAATACATACACTTCTTTTCAAGTTACCATAAAATGTGCAGATTTTGTATGGTAGACTTTATTTTTAGAACCTAGTCTTGGTATATTGGCCATATACCACAAACCCCCGAGGGTGCCTTATTGCTATTATAAACTGGTTACCAACGTAATTAGAGCAGTAGAAATTAATATTTTGTCATACCCGTGGTATACGTTCAAAGCTTTAACCACCCAGTTTATAATATGATTTAGAGGACTTATAGTATCATATATCTTACCCAGTTGTACAATAGCATACGAATTGGATGATGTCATTTATCATACGTATTGGATGACATACACATTGCTTGTGGCACCATAACAACAAAGGAGAATTATGGAGAGAATTTATGTTGGCGGCAAAGGTTTATGTCTAATGACAAAGGTTAGGAGAACTAAAATGAACAAAGGTTAGGTGAATTTACGTAGCAGTTTAGAAAAATTGGGTTAAGAATAAGGTTTAGCTAAAATACAAGAGTTGTCCCTGAAGCGACTCCAACATGCAACCTTTGGATTGTTAGTCTGTCGCGGATTAAGGCATCAGCACACTCCAATTTCGCTGGCGCCTAGCCAAACTCGGCTAGCAGAACCAAACGAGTGTGCTCATACTCCCTTGAAAAACGAGAAAAAAGCATCAAGACCTCAAAATAGTCAGTTAATCAAAGATAACTCAAGGAATCTGTCAATAATTTTGACGTTTTTGCAGAGGAGATCTTAGTCGCACAATTTTTTACTGACTAGGATGTTTGGTGCAGTATTTCTCAAGTCGTCTCTCTTTGAATGAGAACAGGCACTTCATTGAAGAATGCCTACTGTTGACAAATCGCCGACGAGGGGGCGTTAGATGAAGGGGCGTAGACTTCGGCTACCGACTTCGGCTTGCCTGGAGAAAAAATGTTTTGTGCCCGAACAGCTGACAAAACCCTTGCCGAAGTCCAAAACGAACAAAAACGTCACAAAATGTTGTCATAATATATGCACAAACTGTTTCTGTTTCGGCCCACCCATCCTCCCTGACCAACCTCCCACTTTCGCTTATGTCCAAAGTAACTACACCATTAGTAGGTATCATACAGTATGTTTTGGAGGTCCTCAGAAACACGTAACAAATATTTCGTATGGCTCTGAGACCGGGCTGAAGTACTGAAATAGATTTTTTCTGTTCTAGTACCCTACCCTAAACAATGCTTCAGAATTCGCAGGCAGTCCATCATATTTAGGATGGGGGAAAAGTCAATTCAAAACATTGATGAGTTCTGCTGACAGGGTCTTTCAGAAAATGACTGTTCTATTGCCAGCAACAGCAGAAATGACTGCAGAAGATTAAAACATTCTGGCAATGCAGTAAATCGACCGGTAGCTTATGTAAAATATTTGACAGTATGGGTAGGCTACAGTATTCGCTGTGTGATAGGAGCATAACATCATAGCCTATTTAATCTCAGAGCCTATAGGAAGGCAGGATATACATGTAGAAACCCAATAATCTAATGATAAACTAAATATCAATATAAATCAATTAATCTTTTGCATAGAAGTGTGGGCTTATACACAAATATACAGTGGGGAGAACAAGTATTTGATACACTGCCGATTTTGCAGGTTTTCCTACTTACAAAGCATGTAGAGGTCTGTAATTTTGATCATAGGTACATTCAACTGTGAGAGACGGAATCTAAAACAAGAATCCAGACAATCACATTGTATGATTTTTAAATAATTAATTTGCATTTTATTTCATGACATAAGTATTTGATCACCAACCAACCAGTAAGAATTCCGGCTCTCACAGACCTGTTAGTTTTTCTTTAAGAAGCCCTCCTGTTCTCCACTCATTACCTGTATTAACTGCACCTGTTTGAACTCGTTACCTGTATAATAGACACCTGTCCACACACTCAATCAAACAGACTCCAACCTCTCCACAATGGCCAAGACCAGAGAGCTGTGTAAGGACATCAGGGATAAAATTGTAGACCTGCACAAGGCTGGGATGGGCTACAGGACAATAGGCAAGCAGCTTGGTGAGAAGGCAACAACTGTTGGCGCAATTATTAGAAAATGGAAGAAGTTCAAGATGATGGTCAATCTCCCTCGGTCTGGGGCACCATGCAATATCTCACCTCGTGGGGCATCAATGATCATGAGGAAAGTGAGGGATCAGCCCAGAACTACACGGCAGGACCTGGTCAATGACCTGAAGAGATCTGGGACCACAGTCTCAAAGAAAACCATTAGTAACACACTACGCCGTCATGAATTAAAATCCTGCAGCGCACGCAAGGTCCCCCTGCTCAAGCCAGCGCATGTCCAGGCCCATCTGAAGTTTGCCAATGACCAGCTGGATGATCCAGAGGAGGAATGGGAGAAGGTCATGTGGTCTGATGAGACACAAATAGAGCTTTTTGGTCTAAACTCCACTCGCTGTGTTTGGAGGAAGAAGAAGGATGAGTACAACCCCAAGAACACCATCCCAACCGTGAAGCATGGAGGTGGAAACATCATTCTTTGGGGATGCTTTTCTGCAAAGGGGACAGGACGACTGCACCGTATTGAGGGGAGGATGGATGGGGCCATGTATCGCGAGATCTTGGCCAACAACCTCCTTCCCTCAGTAAGAGCATTGAAGATGGGTCGTGGCTGAAACGACCCGAAACACACAGCCAGGGCAACTAAGGAGTGGCTCCGTAAGAAGCATCTCAAGGTCCTGGAGTGGCCTAGCCAGTCTCCAGACCTGAACCCAATAGGACATCTTTGGAGGGAGCTGAAAGTCTGTATTGCCCAGCGACAGCCCCGAAACCTGAAGGATCTGGAGAAGTTCTGTATGGAGGAGTGGGCCAAAATCCCTGCTGCAGTGTGTGCAAACCTGGTCAAGAACTATAGGAAACGTATGATCTCTGAAATTGCAAACAAAGGTTTCTGTACCAAATATTAAGTTCTGCTTTTCTGATGTATCAAATACTTATGTCATGCAATAAAATGCAAATTAATTACTTAAAAATCATACAATGTGATTTTCAGGATTTTTGTTTTAGATTCCGTCACTCACAGTTGAAGTGTACCTATGATAAAAATTACAGACTTCTACATGCTTTGTAAGTGGGAAAACCTGCAAAATCGGCAGTGTATCAAATACTTGTTCTCCCCACTGTATGTGTACAAATATACAATAAATCTTGCAGAATGCGCGGACAGGCACTCTCCATAGGCTGCATGCTTGTTGTGTTTCTCTCTTTCTCACCACTGCTACGCTTTCACCGGTAACTCGTGTATGTTCCTCCCTTTTGCTCCATCGTAGAAATTTAAGACCCCCTGGAAAAAGTTCTTCACCTCCATGCCTGTCTATGCAATCATCGTGGCCAACTTCTGCAGAAGCTGGACCTTCTACCTACTGCTTATCAGCCAGCCGGCCTACTTCGAGGAGGTGTTTGGGTTTGAGATAAGCAAGGTGAGACCAGTGGAGTGTTTCCAGGATAGGGAACCAACCTAGCCAAACAGGGTTTCTGGGGTATGGTATTCAAGGCCTAGGTGAGGGATGTGTGAAAATGTTGTGCAAGGCTCTGACTTTAATACCTCTTAAGACCTCTATGTTGATCACAACTGTTCCTGTCCTGAGGTTGGCATGGTGTCTGCCCTGCCCCACTTGGTGATGACAATCATTGTACCCATCGGAGGGCAATTGGCTGACTACCTACGCAGCAGGAACATCCTGTCTACCACTACAGTCAGGAAGATCATGAACTGTGGAGGTGAGAGAGCCCCTTCAGTACATCATGCACAATTATATCCAAATGTGTTTGATAAAATAATAATGCTTTTACACAACCTGTATGATCGTGATACAATGACTGTAGCAAAGCAATTCTGTTTGGGACTGTAATTAAATTACAACTGTGATGTCCCATAGCCCCTGGGTTACTGTAGCATGTGTGTGACTGTCTGTCTCTGCAGGGTTTGGCATGGAGGCTACGCTGCTGCTGGTAGTGGGATTTTCCCACACCAAAGGGGTGGCCATTTCCTTCCTGGTCCTTGCTGTGGGCTTCAGTGGATTTGCCATATCAGGTCAGTGCCTGTTAAACACATGGTATCAGAAAGTCTGCCAGTATAGATCCCAGCTGCCTGTAGGAGACTCCTCCCTTACTCTGTGTAGACAGAAAAAAAACCGACCAACTATATCGTAGATTCTGTCTAGAATGTCCACTATTTATTGCAGGTTGACGTTTATTGTCATGAATTTTGCCATGGAGGCAGAACTGAGCGATTTCCTCTAGATGGCCAGCTGCAAAGTCAAAATTGGCTACATTGTAAAAATTCAAGAAAACTAAACTTAGCTTTTTGTCTTAATTTAAGGTTAGGGTTAGGCATTAGGGTTAGCAGTGTGATTAAGGTTAAGGTTAGGTTTAGGTTTCACATCAGATTTTATGACTTTGTGGCCAGCTAGTGACCACTCTGCAGAGCTGCCTCCAGAACAAGATTCATGATGAAAAACTCTAACTTGCCTATTTATCGTTCAACAGCCACCGATGTGGTCTAAAAAGGACTTGCAATCAGTAATATCCAGCTACAAAGGGAACAGGGTCGATTTCTCACATTTCTCAAATATCTATTCCAGCTGATGCTTGTGGCTGCAAGGCAGACCTTGGTTTTACTACTACTACTCATTTTTCTTCGGCTTTCTCCTGGAGTATTTAATAATTCAGTGCAAGTCCCAGAGGAGCTGCCATACAGGCTGGCAGTGTGCTGCTACAGAGGACACTCAGTGTGGGGGAGGAGATTGGCTGGCTAGCTACTCCCTTTGCAACAAGATGGCTGCATGCTGCTTTGTTTTTCATCGCAATTTATTTTCCATTACATTTATATTACGTTTGGGATATTTCAGTAGTTTTGATACATCCCCGTACAACTACTCCATTAAGGGAGACGTTCTTAATTAAAGAAAAAAGGTAATTACTAATGGTGTTTTTTATTACCTACCAAGAATGAGCAAAAGCTCTAGAGACCTTAAGGGCTAGATTCTATCAGATCTGCGCTAGCCGACACCCACATAGAGGTTGTCTGAGGTGGAACTGCGTTACAGCTGTCAAATCTACAGGCGGCTCCTTGCGTCAGTTTATCGCGGACACTGCCATTGGATGCAAGTACGAAACCAACCGACTTTATAATCCAACTTTATAATTAGAAGTTCATGCAGCCGCGTTAGTTCAAACACTTGGATGCGTGATGTTTTATTATCTGATAGGCTATGAATCCCCCCCCCCCCACCACCATCCAAATGAACATTAAAACTTGCATTAACCTACACTTTCTATCGCCGTTTTGAACTTCTAACGCAGTGGGGGTAATAAGGAAGGGAGGGGTTTGTGACAAAAGCAGCCACTCACTTATTTGTCAGTTCGTACCACAGTTACACCTCCAACAACAGTCGCTCTGCGGATGTCGGCCAACACAGGTTTACTCTCGATCTGATGGGATCCAGGTCTAAGTTATATCAAAATGATTTAACCCTGAGAACTATAACCCCTTGATTTTATTTAATCAAGTGCTAATCAATTGTTGTCTTAGAAATCTGTCTTATAGAGAGTAACTTCACACTTAAAATCTTGTATTTCATTCTGATCGTTCTTTCCATCAGGATTCAACGTCAATCACTTAGACATTGCTCCACGCTATGCCAGTATCCTTATGGGCATATCCAACGGTGTGGGCACCCTGTCTGGCATGGTATGCCCATTGATCGTAGGTGCTATGACAAAAAACAAGGTAAGACATTCTGTTACCCTTGGAAAGTTCATAAAACATTATGGTTAAATGTATATTAATTATCAGATAGAACTACAATTCTCTGTGACTTTGTATAAAACAATTTATATCCCATCTGTCCCTATGCAGACTCGAGAAGAGTGGCAGTGGGTGTTCCTCATCGCTGCTCTGGTTCACTACGGGGGAGTCATCTTCTATGGCATCTTTGCCTCTGGAGAGAAGCAGCCGTGGGCCGACCCAGAGCTGACCAGTGACGAGAAGTGTGGCTTCATCGATGAGGATGAGCTGGCAGAGGAGACGGGCGACATCACCCAGAGTTACTGTGCCCTGGGTGGCGGTCCGGCCAAAACGTATGGTGCCACTACGCAGAACGGGGGCTGGGCCGACGGCTGGGATAAGAAGGAGGAGTTGGTCCAGGAAGAGGGAGGGCCGTACGGCTACAGGCAGGACCAGGACTATTCCTAGAAACAGCAGACACACTCACCATCACACGGTAGACTTATTTTGTAGTGTTTACCAGTTTAGACGAAGTCAAAAAACAAACAAAAAAGATAACAATCCATTGTTGTATGTTTGCACAAATTCTAATCATTATTTCAAAAGATAACATTTGTTCAAAAGATGGTTTTATTGTACAAATAAAAAAAAATACTCTAGAGATGTAATACATATCAAATTGGCAGATCTATTTGTAAATGTAATATGCATATAAATTATAGATATATTTATTTGGAGTGCAATTGTGTTTAAGTGTGAACCATTTCCACCTCATCAGTCTGAGCTTCTTCATTCTGGAGAAGCCTGTTATGTACGATCAGACAAGATTTAACTGGCTTCCTGGATCATCATGCCTAAATGTTCTTATTACAACTCCTCATGAGCCAGCCATTGCAGTGTAAAAGAAACATGTCATTGTAAAAAGGGGACTTAACCAATAATGAGACTGTATGTCTTGGGTTGTAGAGTATCTCTTCTGAATGCACTGAAAGTAGTGTCCTTTTAATGTACAATATAATTTTATTTTCTTATTATTAAGCGTTTGCAAAACTGTCTTTAACACAAACAGTCTAGACATAAAGATACAATAATTTGTTTGAAGAACGACATAACGCTTTTGCCAGCTGATGTAAAAGAATGTTAATATGCATGAAAGAAAAAAATGACGAAGCGTTGCTCATGTGTTTACAGTACCATTTCGAGAGCATGGGACTATACGGTTCTATCTGCATTTTTGTCCAAATTCAGTTAGTGACATAGCCTTGTTCTGTTCAATGTTCTCTACCTATATAGTGCTCTAAATACCCCAATTCATGTTGTTGTGTTCAAAAGAATACTAGATAAATATAGCTGACACCATTCAAACCAATGAGGGTTCAGAACTTTGAAGCCAATTGTCTCAGAATCATCTTTTTGCAGATAGAACCTTATAGTCCCAAGCACTCGATTTCAGGCCTATAACAATGTTACATCAGTTGTTAAAAGTGTACGTTTGGAGGTTACAAATGTTCATAACTCAGTTATGTAATTCTTAGGATCATTATGTCAGTTTTATTGTCTGGTCAAGCCAAGTAATTTCAAGGTATTTCAATGAGATGTGTTGTTGTTTAAAGGTAATGTTGGTCTGAGGTGACTAAACAAATATAACTATGATGTATAAAGAGCACATGGACAATATATAGAAATTGCCATATTTTCCATGAGAAGTACCATTTTGCCGGCATGCTTCCCGGCACTATGAAGGGCCTGAGCAATGCAGAGAAAGACAATTCAGTCTAGCATTTAGACCAGCCAGCCGATCCAGAAGTAGCCAATCAGTACATCTACTGTACAGACAGTCCAAATGGATTGAGTCAGCAGGATATATGTTTTGAAAAGGGAACATTTTTAGACTGGGATAGTGATCCAGACAGACAATGTTGTTAAAGAAAACTATACCTTGCCAGTCCAGGAGGACAATTAACCAAGTTGGTGAGTGAGATTCATATTACGTCTACTTTTAAAAACATTAGAGCGTTACTGAATAAGAAAACATAACAGTATAGCCGTTACTGCCTATGTAATGTATGTCACATTAAACGTTTACCATTCCTAAAAGAGTAGGTAGACAATCAAAAGAGCAGCAAGTCATCATGTAGCCAGTGTGTAAAGAGTGGGAATGACCAGTGTAGAAATACTGGGTTCCAGTCAATGATTTATATATACACTAGATGACTGACAGGGTGCTCTGTTTAGAAGCCTCTCATTGGCCAATACATAGCATCAGCAATCCAGGGTTTATATACATCATTGGTTTCAGTAGCGTGTCAGGGACCTAAACCTGCTTTTCACTGTCTGTCTGTGGAGACCTAAAGTCAGCACTTCACAACGTATTTATGGAAATGTATTTATGCATGGAACAAAGCCGTAGTCTGAATGTTCTTACTTTTTTATTTATTTCACAAAATGTATTTTGTCTCTCAAACTGTTACTAATGTGTCAATTTCTTTGAACAATTAACCAAAGGTAACGTGTCGAGCTGGGTTTTAACAGGAGGGCTATATATTAAGGGAATTGCTGGACATTGCAGTGAAGGCCTCTGTAGGCCTTTCCAGGTGGCGCTAACCATACTCAGTGTACAAAGCAATAAATCCATGGTAACAGTTGTTGTCAACCATTGAACATTTAAAACACTAGCATATGTAACTAGAGTGTTTCTTTTTTGTTTTAAGTCGTGTTTTTTGTGATATCAAATATAGAAAATAACAAACACAAGTACTTGTAAAAATATAAAATCTATGTAGTTAGAGTCCTCCACACAGCTCTTTGACATGCTGATAATGCAAGGAGTTTGTGAGGGGACTGCTCACCAGAAGAGAATGATACCCTGGGCCATTCCTGAGACATGGATGATGGCCTTCTCCATATCTCTATGGTTCCACTCCTGTTGGTGTCTGCGCATCTGTTGTTGTTCTCTACAGTTTCCAGTGGTCGTTTTGGAGGGTGTGCTATTGTTCAGTTTTTTTCTCTCTCTCTCTAAACCCTGTTGGTTTGATTGATGTGTGTTCTGTCAGTGGCTGGACCCCTTTTGCCCCCTCAACCATCTCTAACTACCTAATCCCCTTCCATTGTTGCAATATTCAATGACGTGAAGATTGTCTGTAAAGGTGATCTAACATTTACAAAAATGGCAGATGTATAACATGAAGTACCGGTACCTTCTTCCTGTTTTGTGCCTCTGAGTGAAGTTACAGTGTGATTCTATGGCTTCTTTTGCTGTGTCAATTGAGAGATTTGTTGATGTCAAAATGAAATGCTCTATATATCCATTTTATATAAAAACAAATGAACAAAACATAGCTTGTATGTGTCAGTATTTGTGTGAACACATCCACAATAGTACAGCTCAATCAGTGATGTCTGTATAGACAGATGAAGAAGCTTGACTTTAAGTCCAACTTCTGTCTTTAAGATTCCAAAGGGGAAAGGGCCTAATGTGTCTGACTAATGACATTGATATAATGATCCTTCAGAGTTACATGCTTGCTCCAGAGCGCCCTCTCTCCCAGAGAATTTGCTTCATGGTATACCATGCAGAGTTCACCTTGCACTAAGCTTACAGGACATGGTGACCCCTCTCCACTAAAGGACCCTTCCTCCCTCTCTATTCTCCTTATTTGACTTGTAGTGAAATCAATGGACCAGTCCCTCGTGCTCAGCCGAACCTATTGACTGTTCTAACCTCTTAATGGAGATGGGAGGGAGGAGCAGCACTTATAGGGCTATTTGGAGGAACTGCTCGATTCATGGTGACCCTTGGGACTGAAGCCCCCCTCATGGTGGGAGACTCACAACACTCTTTATGAAACAGGTTGAGGGAATATTTCCTCTTTTGCAACATTCAGCACTAAACTGGTACACCATTTTTTACAAATTGTTAAATTGATAGATTGAGTGATTGTTAAAATGTTGCTTTGAAGACCAGCATGATTGCTAAGCATGGTTGCTTAGAAGGCACAGATGAATTGTTGAGGGCTTCCCCTCTTGCATTCTCTGCTAATTGATACCAGCAGTCAGTAAAAAGATGACCTTCAATTCAAATCAATATTGGCTGAAACTGAAAGGTTACAGTCTCTGTTAGACTTCCCTGTGTCTCAGCATGTGCCTGTGCATTAACAGAGAATCCTGTCACCCTGTCATGCCAATTGAATTAGCTACCTTCTACTCGCCAACTAATTTACAACTGAAGAGATGACTAACTCCTAATTCAACTTTATTAACTGTGATTCATTCATTACATGTCTCTTCCCCTAAACCCTACAAAGGTAAAACAATGTGTTAGTATTCCGCTATTGTCCTGGCTTAGTAGATAAACTTAACTCCAAATAGAATAGGCCAATAGTTCGGCAGCTGTCAATATGTAGTTTTGTCATATTGTCAACTGTTGACTGGTGCCCTGGAGAAAACCAAACTGCCACCTTTAATCAAATATATATTCAGCTGCTGCTCAATAGCATTTAACACCCGATGAAAGGTACCAGTACACAGGAACAGGACTAGAGAGGTTTTTCTGCACTAAGGACATTTGTTTCTTGGTGGCTCTGTGAGGTGTATTTCCTGGTTTCTCTGCTAAACAGCAGGATGTTTGCAGAAGCCATGGGGGCGGAGCTCCTTTGGTGATTGATGGCACCTTCTGGATCAGCAGAGGATAAACAATCAAGGGTGAGGGAGAGTGTAGACACAGACACCCTGCAATTACACCTTGAGCCATGTCCTGGCTCAGCCCATTGCTTTTGTTAATTTGACAGGCTCGATAAATGTGTCACCAGCCCCATAAATTATATCTTCTCCCAGCCAACCAGCCAGAACGGTCACGGTTCTCATCCCATAGCAAACAGGGGAACTGACCCATAACCCTCTGTGTGACCATCAACCCATCTATTATACCTAAACTGTCTATCCCTATTCTGTTCTATATGGTTATTAAGGCAAGAGAGCCAAATGGAAGTGCCTATGTAAGTATGTGCGTTTGTGTGTACGTGGTGTGTATTTACATGTATGCATTATGCATGTGTGTGTGTGTGGTGGTGTTAGTGCATACCAGAAGGTGTATCTACATAAGAGAGTGTATGTCCATATGCTCAGTGGTTTAAAGATGACTGCTCATCTCTGGGTGGGGGGCAGGTGATACAGGGGCCCCAGGGGACCATGAGGGTAGGCTATGTGAAGCCAAAATCACTCTTTGATGACTGGGGCAGCACTGGGGCCCATGAGACCCTCTGGGCTTCATAAATAACACCCTTCTCCACATACAGCCTCCATGATACAGGGAGGAGCTACTGAAATCATTGTCCCAGGACACACCTCCAGAGAGGATAATGAGAATCACACCTACCATGCATCCAGCATTTCTGTGCATAAAACACTGAATGAATGAATGAACTGTCAGTAGTAAAGTGCCATGAACAGTACAACCCACATAGCCTGACCCCCTCTCCAATAGACCACTGCTACAGATCTCATCTATAATTCTGAGGTTTCATTACATTGGTGCAATAACACACAAAGCTAGCGTCTGATTTTTAATTGAATGAACTCTGTCGTTTGGATTCCAGAATGGAACAATAGAATGTATAATCGTATTAGTGTAATGACCCGGTTTCCTCTAGGATCCCTGGACTAGAAATATGATTCCACTCTCATATCACATCTCCTCTCCCCAGCCATCTTCAGTCATGAAGGACCATGTGACTTTTCACAGTGTTGCATGAATGATCATAGTAAGGCAGGATGCCTATTTGGCAGGGGAGAGGCCTGGATTGGCTGGTTGAGAACCCGCCTCTGGCTCTGGCAACGTGATAGAGAGTGGAGTGGATTGGCATGTGTTGCTGAATTGCATCACCCCAGCTCTGTCTGTGTGTGATGTGCGTCACAGGTAGGAAGCCAAGGGGAAGTCTCTGGGGCGTGGCACGATAATGGTTAGAGGGCTGAAGATGCAGGTTCTCGGCTTCGTCTGGCTTCCTCTCAAATTACACTGTACAAGAGCTGCCTAATATCACACGTATAACCAATAACTGTGTGCCCACAAGCATAAAACAAACAAACACATGCCCGCACACACAAACACACAAACACACACAAACACACACAGACAGATGGACAGGTGCTCTCCTCTCCCTACTCAAAGAACTGACCTCTGTGTGTAGTTTTCCATTAGTAATATTGTTGCACACAATACTGTCTCTCTTACTGTTTTCAGAATGTCAGTGAATGCGGTCTTCAAAGGATATGCCAGTGTTTGTAGTGAAGCCCTGCATCTAGAGTAGCATCAAAGGAGATTTTTACAGGATAGATGAGAACATAGAAGGGAAATGTTTTTCAAGAGGAAAGGTAAACGTGACAGTGAATATTTCGCACTATATCCTCATAAGAGGATTCAAGGACATTGGTTCAGTGGTAGAAGCATTAATTTGTCAGAATGAGACACAGTGGGTTTGGGAATATGGGTTTGGGGATGTTTTTCAGTGTGAGAGATGATCCTGACCTATAAATAAAATCACATAAAAATGTGCCACAAAATAAAAAGGAGAGTGTGCATCACATGGTTAGAAACAGAAAAGGGTTTTAAATTATAAAATCTGAAAAGCAGTTAAAATCTATAAAAGGGAAATGCTTCTTTCATCCTTGCATTCTTCATGCCCAGGGAATTACCATGTGGTAGCATGTTACAGAAGAGGGGATGGAAGACAAAACCTGCACGTACAACCAATGTGTTTCAGGACTGGACAGCTCCACTGTCACAAACCTGGAATGGAAGGGAAAACAACAGACGTGTGTAGCGGATGGAGAAGTAGATGGAGTAGAAAGAGTGAGACACGGGAAGGGGGGGGGGGTTCAATTAATGGAGCTTAGGCACGTGTGTATGGGGGGGGTCTACTGCCAAGGGTTTCTCATTCAGCCCTGCATGCCTCTCAGCCTCTCAGTAGATCTTCACCAGATGGGAGGTAGGGAGGGTTGGAGGGTCACAAGGGTGGGGTGGGGGGGCTCTCCTGAACCCCAAGCATTAGGCCTCCCTTTGTCCTCTTGGCTGTCACCGATGGCAGCACAGTGGGGTTACACAGGCAGGCACATTGAAAATCTCATTAAAAAGTGAGAGGAGTGGCTGAAGGAGGCTTTAGGAGGCTTTCTAATAACACTACATGGGGAAAGCTTGCATATTGGATTCAATCACAAACATCTGCCCCCACCATAACTCACTCTATCAACAAAAGGATATATGTTATGAAATGAAGAAATCATCACAATGTTATAGACATTTTACAAACTGCCATATTTGACCATGACAAACACAAAACAAGACTGTGACTTGTGTTACACATCACCAGCATTATAAGTCAACCAGTTTTTCAGGGCCGCATATAATTATATTCTCTTCCTTTCAAACAAATGTTTTTCACTCACTTGTCAACTAACCAAAACCACCCACCCACCCACCCAACCAACCAAACAACCAAACAACCAACCACCCACACTCCCAAACACTGCCCTCCTCCTTGTCCCTGTCCCTGGTCCCCTCAGCCTACCCTAGTCCCTTCCTCCACTTTCTCCCTCTATGCTTTATTGATTTCATGTTGTCACCACTCCTCTCTATCTGATTTCATTAGTCACAGTGAGGTGACACATCAGATGGAGGGATCTCAGAGAAGGAAGAGGACAACACAGGAGTGACAGTATCACAGTCTCCCATCTTGTTCAGTGTTAAGATGGAACACAATGTAGTACTTAGGGACTGAGTGGGCTCTACAGTATGTGGGTTCTATTATACTGTATGATATTGTATCCACAAACTTGACTGAGTGATGATTTCCAATGTTTGTCTATTTAAGTGCAGGTGTTCCTCTTTTGAACACTGCTCATTCCTCACGTCACTGAACCTGTAATTTACCTTTTAACACAGTGAATGGGGGATTCAACACCCTGTCATTTCACTCATTGTAAGATTACACACACACACCAATTGGCCTATCATCCAAACCCTATCAATGTTACAGCCACTCGGATAACCAAATGGATGGCAGATACACTATGTGCTGCCAAAGGATTTGAATTATCTTCTGTCTTTTCAGCTTAATGATTCCATCTTTCTTGCATTTCTAATATGAGCGTTTCGGTGCATTCCAATTTTCCCTGGACTATTTAGTGAGCTTTCTGATCAATGTTCATTTATTTCTTCTGGATTTATATTAGATGTTGTTTGTCTCTCTTCCTCTGTCCTCGTTTTCCACTCTCTTTAATCACTCACTCGCTTTCCTTTTTCTCTGTCCTGCATTAATGAGCATGGTATTCACTGCTGGGGCGTACTGTCCCTTTAAGAGCGGAAGGTGTGAGAGCAGACACCATGTGATGGATGAGTGAGAGGGAACAAACCATAGAAAATTAACACATACAAGGGGAGGCACACAAGGGACAGTGCCTTGACATTTACTGAAGAGAAAAAGGACTGCAGTCTGATTCTCTCATAGACAAAGACGTGCCAAAAAAAACAACACAATATAGCATCTTGACATCAAGGCAGAACTATAGAAATCAGCACAGAGGTTGGTAGTTAAAGAAGGTGTCAGAGCAAAATGTGTAGAGTGGGGGACAGAATCAGAAAAGGGTCACGATGAATGTCAAAATGAGTCAGATTGAAAATATGACCACTGTCACTGTATTTCTCTCATTATGTTCATTCCCTGTTAATATGCCCCCCCCCCTGTCTCTGTTTGAAACTGCATGGTGACTCAGACACTGCAGAGCTGCTAGGTCTTACATGATATGAAATTATTCATACTGCAACGGACATTATCTAACTCTCTTTCTCGCTCACACTCACACTCACACTCACACTCACACTCACACTCACACTCACACACACACACACACACTACACACTACACACTACACACACACACCAAGCATTTAGCCTCACCCTCAGTACTCACTACTAACCTTCCCCTGCAGCTTGCCCGCTAACAGCCTGGCACGGATAGTGAGCTGGCGTACTTATCAAAGAAATCCATTACCAGACTATGCTCTTCCAATGTACCTAGACACCTGAATACATACATAAACTGAGTTTAATGATGCTCTCTTCACACTGCCTTGACCACACATCACACAGGATGAATGTAAGGCTGTCAATCCACACGCCTCCCCTCAGAGACATCCTGCTCTCTCTCTGTCTCTTTCTCCATTTCTCTCTCTCAAATTGAAAGTCAGCACTGCATGGTTGGTATGTCAGCTGTGAAAAACCGCACAGTCTTTTAAAAGTATTTTCTTAGGTCTTGAAGGCTTCAGCAAGTCAGTCAAGCACAGGCCTTCAATTGTAAATAATAGTGTCCACTGCCGAGAGACAGAATATGACAATGAAAGGAAAACTGTTCTGCAGAGATAGGCCTGAGAAGAATGCTTGACACTCTTTTTTAATTTAGCTTTCAATTGCCTTCCCAGTTCAGGCACATTATGAGCACTATAGAATGGTTTGTGTTGCTTTAACAGCTTGGTGCACAAGCTCTTCAAAATGCCCTCGCAAATGGATTACTTAATGCCACACCCCTCCTTCAAATAAACATGCACGCTGTTCTCACAGACCTAATGCTTAACTGTCTTGTTACTGTTGCAGATAAAATCATGTCCCCTGAATGGGTATTGGCAGACATGTTTGTGCCGTTTAGAAAGAAAATGATGATGGGAGTGGGAGATATAGGGAAGTAGGGAGGAGTGGAGAGGAAGGAGAGACAGGAAGTAGGCAGGAGTGGGGAGCAAAGAGGGGGAAGAAGGAGGGATGGGAGAGGGAGAAAGAACAGGTAGTAAGGAGGAGGGAGGAGGTGTGGTTAGGAAAAGCCTGTTTAGTCCGTCTTACTGCTCTCTGAGTAGCGATGCTGCTCCCACATGAAAGTGGGTTGTGTCGCATGTTACGTGACGTCGTGCCACAGCCAGCCACACGCGACACAACCCACAACCCACTTCACTTTCTACCCCTGGAGTCTAGCCAACGAATAAGCCAGGAACACAGGGGACCACAGACAACAGATGGAGAGATGGCAGGAGGAGAGGGAAAGAGAGAGGAAGAGAGTGAGTGAGTGAGTGAGTGAGTGAGTGAGTGAGTGAGTGAGTGAGTGAGTGAGTGAGTGAGTGAGTGAGTGAGTGAGTGAGTGACCGAATGAGTGATTGTGAGAGAAAGAGAGACAGAGAGAGACAGAGAGAGATGGCAGGAGGAGAGGGAAAGAGAGAGGAAGAGAGTGAGTGAGTGAGTGAGTGAGTGAGTGAGTGAGTGAGTGAGTGAGTGAGTGAGTGAGTGAGTGAGTGAGTGAGTGAGTGACCGAATGAGTGATTGTGAGAGAAAGAGAGACAGAGAGAGACAGAGAGAGATAGAGTGAGAGAAACATAGTAAATGATATGACACATAGTGAGAATAACAGAAATTAGTGGTGAGAAATGTAGTGGAACAGATGGCTGTGGCACAGCATACATGTAGTGTATGAGAGACAACGGGGAGAGTGGCATGCACTCCCATTGGTCACGTATACTGAGGCTGTGATGTCACCACAGACCTTAGGTACCTCTGTGAGAGAGGGTTCCTACAGTACAGTACTATCAGCCCCCTCCCCAAGGACAGCAAACGATGCACGTAATAAGTGAGGACTGGGAACTGGGAAGATGCAGATCAGTCAGTGCTAGTTTGTTGTAAAACCAAGTGAATATGTGCTGGTGTCTGTAACGCACCACAACGATACAGGTCTTTCTCTACCTTATGAGGGAGTCTAGTTTTAACTGAAACCCTGACTCAGTGAGACTCAGTGAGGGTCTGCGTTCCTGTGTGTTGGGATGCTCATCAGAACTCCTGACTGCAGTATACCTGTGTATGTCTGTATTAGCTATGGCGGTGCACATCCAGTACATGACTAGGTGTGTATGTGTGCATGTATAATATCTGTGTGTCCTCGTCTACTTCTTTTTCTATACACCTTTTGTCCATCTTTCCAAAGCTGATTTAGGTTGTCATGGAGACCGGGACACTTGTGGAAAAGAAAACAGAAATCTGGTTGTCATGAGATACTCTGAGACTGTGGGGTCGAGGAGAGAGAGAGAATGAGAGTGAGAGAGAGAGAGTGAGAGCAGGAAGACTGCGACAGCAACAGAGTGGTGAAACCACAGGCACAGCTGAAATCACACTTTCCTTTCTATGCTCAGGCCAAGTGGTGTGAATGCAGATAAGATGACACGTTGCAGCCATATGCACATGCACACAGTCTCCTGGAGCCAGAAGTTGTGTCTGCTCATCATGACCAGGTATCCTCCAACATGTTTAAACAGGCTTCCACCATCGGTCATAACACTGGGACCAGGTTTCTAATCCCTCACCTGACAACAAGGGTTAAGAGACTGAGGAGTGATAATATAGACATCACAGGCACTCCATCACATAATAATTACATTTCAGTGGCAATCCATTGCTTCCACACTCTAAGGATAATCTTGTTAAAACCAAGTGGTCGGCATCCCAGTGACAGAGAGAACAGGCAGCCTCTCTCATACAAAGGCTCACAGAGCAGCCAATGTTTGAATGAATGAACGAATGCACAGCTTTTGTTGAGTAACCTTGGTGCTGGAGAGCAACATTCATGCAGAGGTTGGTTCAATAATCTTGTTTTCCTTGTAATATTTTGCTGAAAGATTGGTTAATTTCTGATGAAGAAAACACTGAAAAGGGAAACGCTGAAATTTCACTTGAATTAGATGTGTTCGTTGTATTATAATGTCATAAAATGTAATATTCCATTATGATGAAGTCATTATAATGGCATGTGGGGTGAGGGTGGAACTTGAAAGCCACAATGGATAAATGTATTGGAAATAACTGAGAGAGAATTAATTCAGTACTAACTTACTTAAAATGATTCACCAATATACTTCAATACATCCCCTTTTGGCAGGAATGGATAATCCTAACAGGACTGTTTGTATCCTACACAGCATATCATATACCTTTTTCTTGGCTTGTATGTTGAGCAGTCTACTAAGTAAGTAGCTATATCTCCCCCTGGCGGCTGGTTCAAACACTGCACGATCATGAACGTAATACTGTATACTGTGTCTAAAATATACTACAGACGCTATAGAAAAGAACATATTGTTATATTTCTGCACAGCACAATGACTCAATCACCAAAAGAATGCCATTGGATAGTTTAGTTTGTCAAAATCCGATCCCTATTTAAATATTTGTAATTTCCAGGCTGCCTCCGTCTCATTTTCTATGTAAGATCAGCACGATAATGTGACAAAGCAGACAGCCAGTGTAATTACTTTACAACTGTACCCTGCAGCTACTGACCTGCCGCCCTGGCAGCACAGGCTCCAGTAATATCAGGTTAATTTGTCTGGCAGGACTGACATGATCCATTAGACATTTTTATGAACGTCTCACACCCACTCCTCCTGTGCTGTCCTCGAGTTTGACTGAATTTTCCAAAGCTCTGGTTAATTAAGAAGAGGAAAACAAGCTGATTAAAAATGAATAAGTTCATTTGAGAGCCAGAGTGAAAAATAATAAAGTACTTAATTTTTTATACAAAGGTAGACAGAAAATACTTTCTGACTGGCATTTAATATGTCAGTGTTTTTCCACTGATTGTGTTCAGTGTTTAGTGTGTGAAAAATTACTAACAAGTTCATACATGAGCGCAGCATATCCCCCTGAAAACTGTCCATTCTAATTTGACAGAGTGATGAAACATTGGTCTATACTTATACGTGTGACCAATCTGATTGGGCACGTGTTCTCTTGACCCTGGGGACCAATTTGAGTGGTGCACAGCAAAGGGTTTCCTGGATTTCCATCACCCCCTACACCATATTTGGGGAGACACTAATGGTTCTGGTTGTCATGGAAACATGTGATGCCATCTGTCAGGGTCCTGCTCACTGATCCATGTCGTGTATCTGAAACATTGTTTTTAACACAATCTCTGGTCCCCCTCAGTCATTGTAAAAACAGAGAACCATGCGATTATGTAATTAACAAGGTAGTTTCACTTCCAATAAATTCTCCTCTAACAAAACATCTGAAGCACAAATACTGTAGTAAAAATGTTACAGCAAAATGTGAATTTACTTTGAAGGATTTCACATAGGACATTTCGACAATGGAATCCACAATGAAAACATGCTGTTATATATAAAAAAGTGTATTATAGTACATATTTTCTACTGTATAATACTGTACATAGCAGTACACAAAGAACAACAGCAGCCTTCCTGTTTCAGACACTCTACTGTTAATGAACTCTGTTGGTGCTTATGAGTCATTGTTAAATGGTTTAACATGCCTTTAACACACTGGCAGCACGGCCAACACACACACAAAGATTGATTCCTCAGGTCACATGACGCGACTCCCAACATCAATCTGTCCATCATGAAGTCAGCTTTTTCAAATCTCTCTCAAAGCAATCTTTCAGACAAACATTTGTTTATGCAAATATGTTTACTCTCTCTCTCTCTCTCTCTCTCTCTCTCACTCTCTCTCTCATTAACAAGCACACACATATATGGGAGTCTGATGGGCTGAATGTTAACCAGTGCAAATTAGGGAATGGGCTGGTGGCAACTGGGAAGTGGTGTGTCTGGTGGGCTTTACGGGCACAAGAGACCTGTCCCCTGGGATGGAGTGATGGATCATCCCCACCCTCCTCCTCACAGTGGTTAGCATGTAAGCACCTCAGCGCACACTAGATGGATAGCTGCCCTTAAGCTGCATCCCCCCACCCCTCCCTCTCCTTGCCAAAAAGTCTAATTAATTCTGCCTCCCCCCCCAATAAACACCAATAAACAAGATATTAATGAGCCTGGTACAGGGGCGGGAGAGAGGATGGTTTACCAGCTGATGTTGTCAGGAAACAGGGAGGTGGGAATAGTGGGAGAATGGTTTGTGCTGGGCTAGCATACCGTAGGTACACTCCATAATTGTCATAGGCTACAGACAGACCTGCAAGATAAATCAAGAACTATACTGTCAAGACTGTTTGCTTTATTATGATGTGTAAATGGAGTGGATTAGTACAGTAATCTATGCCATGCTGTAGACTATGCTCTGCTTTACTGGTTGATACGATCTCATCCCACTTGATGGTTATCAATGATAAACAGTGCCCTCTACTGCTAAAACTGTTGAAAAGTAGAGCAATATTATTTTAGGGTTTTGGCCTTGTAGTTACTTATGGTTTAGAAAATAGCTTACTAATTATGTCTCCGTCCACACCTTTTCAAAACATGCTGGATGTTATATCTCAAACTAATGTCAAAAGCCCCCCTTTTGAAGAAAAAAGCTGGTGTAGGGAACACTGTCTTCTTCTTCTTCTTTCCAGAGTAGCTGGTGTAGGGAACACTGTCTTCTTCTTTCCAGGGTAGCTGGTGTAGGGAACACTGTCTTCTTATTCTTCTTTCCAGGGTAGCTGGTGTAGGGAACACTGTCTTCTTCTTCTTCTTTCCAGAGTAGCTGGTGTAGGGAACACTGTCTTCTTCTTCTTCTTTCCAGGGTAGCTGGTGTAGGGAACACTGTCTTCTTCTTCTTCTTTCCAGAGTAGCTGGTGTAGGGAACACTGTCTTCTTCTTCTTCTTTCCAGAGTAGCTGGTGTAGGGAACACTGTCTTCTTCTTCTTCTTTAAATGTGTATTGGTGGATCGCATCTAACTTGAAAGGTGCATACACCGTCTCCTACTGTATTGGAGTTTGACGGTGGGGATGGTGTTCTTGGGGTCATAGGCAGCATTCCTCCTCCTCCAAACACGGCGAGTTGAGTTGATGCCAAAGAGCTCGATTTTTGTCTCATCTGACCACAACACTTTCACCCAGTCCTCCTCTGAATCATTCAGATGTTCATTGGCAAACTTCAGACGGGCCTGTACATGTGATTTCTTGAGCAGGGGGACCTTGCGGGCGCTGCAGGATTTCAGTCCTTCACAGCGTAGTGTGTTACCAATTGTTTTCCTGGTGACTATGGTCCCAGCTGCCCTGAGATCATTGACAAGATCCTCCCGTGTAGTTCTGGGCTGATTCCTCACTGTTTTCAAGGTGAGATCTTGCATGAAGCCCCGGACCGAGGGAGAATGACAGTGCTTTTGTGTTTCTTCTATTTGCGAATAATCGCACCAACTGTTGTCACCTTCTCACCAAGCTGCTTGGCGATGGTCTTGTAGCCCATTCCAGCCTTGTGTAGGTCTACAATCTTGTCCCTGACATCCTTGGACAGCTCTTTGGTCTTGGCCATGGTGGAGAGTTTGGAATCTGATTGATTGATTGCTTCTGTGGACAGGTGTCTTTTATACAGGTAACAAGCTGATATTTGGAGCACACTCTTAAAGGGAGTGCTCCTAATCTCAGCTCGTTACCTGTATAAAAGACACCTGGGAGTCAGAACTCCTTTTGATTGAGAGGGGTCAAATACTTCTTTCACTCATTGCAATGCAAATCACTTTATAACATTTTCGACATGCGTTTTTCTGGAGTTGTTTGGTGTTATTCTGTCTCTCACTGTTCAAATAAACCTACCATTCAAATTATGGACTGATCATTACTTTGTCAGTGGGCAAACAAACAAAATCAGCAGGGGATCAAATACTTTTTCCCCTCACTGTATATAGTACATATATATATATAGTACAAAAGAAACCAACATGTATATATATTATACACTTTCAAAAGTTGTTGAATTCCCTCCACCTTGAGAAAAGGCAGACTTGAATTAGTCACAGCGCAAATTCCTATTATGTTGTACCTGGATTCCACTGTAAATACTGAAAAACTCTTAAATTAGTCATCGCTAATGTTACCTGTCTCATGGTGAGTAGTGAACATTCTTGCTTTGAGCACTCAGCACCACTGTTTTATCAGTCCACCACCAGCAAGTTTCCCGCAGAGACTTTAATCATCTCCATCTGCTATTAAAACGTGCAGGGGTTACTTGTGTGGGTGGTCTTTATGACTATTATGTGCAGGCAGTATCTTGAAATTCAGACCAGTCACCTCGTGTCTTTAGATTTTTGGCGCGTCGTCCATTCGATGTAGGCGAGCATTACGGTGGAGTCATCAATCAAAACAGTCGTAAAAAGTTTTGAAATTGGACCTCGACAAATGAACAACTTATTATCTTTGTCACAACGTCGTTGACAGCGCTATTTCGAACACCTACAACTTGTAAGATGACACCAGCAGCTTTCACAAGGCTCACAGGGGTGTTTCATTGAGTGGTGGAGGTAGCCTACGTTCTTATTGTACATTTTCCATATAGCGGACCCGAGAGGATAACCTGTAAGTGATGATAGGTGCTGCTGTGCAGACACACAGTCTCTTTGTTGATTATTACTGGATGAACGTATTGACCAGTTGTACTTACTCATTGACTCTGTAAGTATTTGCTTTATAATGTATTATTTCTATACAGAGAGGCGATTAAGATATTATGAATATTTAATAATGAAGGTCATTGATGAGCATGGTGATGTACATAATTAATAAATAGCCTGTGTTTTTTTTGTTTAGTTTGACCACTATCTCCACTAGTTGTCATTCTACTACTCACCTCTAGGCCTACTAGAAAAACAAGTTGTTGACTTTGTGACTTGTGATCTGAAAAGTGAAGCTACATATAACATGTATGTATTTTACAAAATGCATTAGTTTATCATTGACATATCAGTGAAATAATGATGATTTCAAGCGGTAGCATTCATTTTATGTGATACATCCTAAGTAATAGATGGTAAACGACAGCTGCATTGCCAAACCTTAACATTAGTTTTGAACCAGAATATAAAAAAAATGTTTTTTTAACTAAATAAGTATGGATGTGCTTAACATTATACTCCATGAAGAAAAACATCTCACATTTACTAGAATTGATCTAAGTGCACCTATGAGAAAAAGGGAATCTCCCTCAAAGACTTTGTTAGCCAACCCTGGACAAACTTCCAACAGGGGCACTGAAAATAGTATATCAATAGTCATATTGAGGTATGTCTGGGGCCCAGAGGGCAAACGTTGGGCCAAAATTTACTCAATGAACAGCTTGTACTGTGGTCACTGTTTATTTTATAAATGTCTCCTTAGAACCATCCCCCCAAAAAATATGTTGGGTTTTAGTGGCCAAGTTATTAAAATTATTTTCCAGTGGAATTCTAGAGCAGCCCCATTGTTCAAGGTGCATAAACAGCAATCAGCAATTGACCTTACAATCCTATCTGCCGGTCTGGGGTTTATTTAGTCTGGAACCAGCTGAGGGATAGACATGCACCAGGGCTAGAGTCCAGCAAGATGTAGCCTACCTACCCTCCAACCAACCCTTTGAATATCTTACCCCAGTTAAGCTGTTTTGATCTGAGACTCAATACTTGGCGACACCAGATCTCTGTTCAAATACTGTTTTAGAATGGTGTAGCTTCCAGCAATGCTGTTGGACATCAACTTGAGATTGCCCATCTTGTTCTTCTTTGAATAGTTCATTCAAACTGTTTGGAAAACGGATATTTAGATCAGGGGAAGTCTCTGAAATAATTTATAGATATGTGTTCATAGTTGCCACAAAAAGCCTGCTGGTTGTTCGGTGGTCAATTAGTTCCACTTGACAGTCATTGGTGTTTAGTAAAGGGCCTCTCTAAGTACATACCACAACACAGTGACACACACTGCCATTGGCAATTGCCTTTGTGTCAGGACAAGCAGTTGTCAGTTTGAGGTCTTTTCTGCTCAAACTCTTGAAGCTTGAAAGGAGGTACTTTAATTTCAGGATGAAAACATTCTCTCAGCCTGTTGAAAGGACACTATAAAGACCCCTTGTGTCTGAAAGGTAGGCCAGGGACCTTTGCCCTCTTTCCCCAGGCCTGGATTGTTCTGTAGTAGAGGTGTGAATGTGGCACCTGTGTGTTCTGTTAGAGTGTGAGGCTCCCAGGCCCGGGGCGGTCAGCCTGAAAAACAGCCACATGCATGGCAGACAGGCCTCCGTCTACTCACCTACGCCTGCATGGTGCGTTTACAAAGCCACCCTACTAAGGTCGCTAAGATGAACATAGAGGGGCCATGAGTCTACAAGATCATCAATCTGATCTGGTTGAGGGCTTTGTTGGTACATTGACCTAATACTGCTGCTGTAGATTGTGTGCTTGCTGCATCATCTACCTGCTTTCACTAGCAAATGGACTACATAGGTAGTAACAGCCATTCCTCCTCCTTCCTACCTGTCTGGGTCTCCCAGGTGTCTCCCTTAACCTGGCGCTTGTTTTGCATAAACCAAGTACGCCTTCCTGCCCACATGAAAAATACTATAGCATACTATGGTATAAATACTATAGTATTCACGGACTGCTCTGGCACTGGAGCGGAGCGGAGCAGACGGCCGGACCCGGGCTGGGCACCGGTGGAGCGGACTGCTCTGGCACTGGAGCGGATCAGACGGCCGGACCCGGACTGGGCACCGGTGGAGCGGACTGCTCTGGCTCAGGAGCGGAGCAGACGGCTGGACCCAGACTGGGCACCGGTGGAGCGGACTGCTCTGGCATGGGAGTAGAGCCGACGACCGGACCCGGATTGGGGATGCTCACTTTGGGCCCCACTAACTCCAGCTCCTTCCTCTGACTCTTACACTCCTCCCAACTTCGCCTGAACAGCTCTCTTAACTCCCTCCATTCTCCCCCATTGCATTCCCCCACGCTCACCTCCTCACGGCAATTCTCTCCCCCCTTATACTCCGGCCTCGGCGACTCGTTTCTCAAGACAGCTGTCTCTAATTGGGGATAATCAACAACCTGTTAGGACCTGACTGTGGCCATCCCACTCACTCTAGTGGGAGTCAGAGGCCTGGCCTCAGTCAGGCCCTCACACAGGGACTGTAGTGACGCCTCTTGCACTGAGATGAAGTGCCTTAGACCACTGTGCCACTCGGGAGCTTGATTGAGTTGGGTTGAACTCTTGCTGTAGTAGGCTATTAAAACTTTAAACAGAATGGCTGTCCTGACGTATACAACTAGAAATGTACAAAAAAGATTAAAACCCAAGGAAAACCTACTGTACCACAGGCTGACAGACAGGTAGACGCCCCTCTGACAAAGACCTGATTTACAGATAGAAATGCCTCACCCCAAATAAGCTCTCCAACTCCCTCCTTTGATGTGCCATATTCAAATGTTGCAAAATGTTTTAAAACATTAACAGCTTCTTTGCCTCCTGTCCTGCAGGCAAAAGAGGAAGGAACCATGAACAGTCTGGTGGAAACAGAGGACGACCAATACAGTGCAATACATCTCACTGGGCTCGGAATATGTTGCCCCCTCAGTCCCAAACACTGCCACGATGGGCCTGGCCTGGAGAGCCCACAGCAGTACACCAAATGGCTCCCCAGCCGCCACGAGGCCAGCCTGCTGCCCATGAGAGAGGACCTGGCTCTCTGGCTCAACACGTTTCTGGGTAGGGTGAACTTCACATGGTTTTTCTGTTGTTACGAAACACCTGCAACTAACCTGTAACCATCTTGGTGTTTAGGGCTTTTAAAACACTTTTAACAAGGAATGTGTCTAAAATATGGCTAAGATAATGTAATGCATTGGTTTAGCTAGATTCTTGTGCAACATAGGCCTATTTTTTCAATTTCTGAACATCAATACAAATGTCACCCAAGGGCATACCGATTATGCAAAGAAATTGGATCATACTTTTTATATTGGATAATGGGGACCTAGCTATTGGTTGGTCCTCTATATGGTCACTTAAAGGAACCCTGTTAAGATTCCAGGGGAACAATATTGTTGGAAGGAAGTCAGGAAGGGCTTGAACATGTCACAGCCTGTGTGTGTCTTTGTCGAGGAGATGACTAGACAATATCCGTCATTCACACATAGGGATCGACTTGCAACAATGTAAAGCCTCACATAAGTATTTTCTAGGTCTACAACCAGGAAGTTTGCTTGAGAATGATGTTGTTAATAATAATTCAGTTTAATATGGAATAATAAAAATGCAGATCATATTACTCCAGAGCAAAGCCCTTATCATTATTCATGAATAATGCCAGAGAGGTCAAGTACATCTGTGTCATTGCAGTGAGTAGTAACCTCGGGACAAAAACACCTGTGTAATGACATATAACGCCCTACATGATAAGTATATTAGCTACTATATAGTCACTTATCATGTACAGCAGATTCTTTTAGTAATAAGGTATAAGTAAATAAACCATTATTATTAGATGTAAAGCACACCATGATACAAGACAACTATTTGATGTCAAATGGGCTTCCCTTTCTGTGGCCTGTTTAGCATGGTGTTGGTGACTGACATTTCTCACCACAGACTCTGGGGTCACGGCTGACAGCCTGATGGACAGGCTGGATAATGGGGTTCTGCTGTGCCAGCTTGCCGAGGAGCTACAGGAGAGGATGATCCAAGCCAGCAATGGCAAGGTAACATACAAACATACATGACCATAGACAGCATACACTACATGATCACAATTAAGAATATCTATCTTTCATCAACTTACTTATGCCATACAGCTGGCTGTATTTCAGTGGCTCAGTCTAAAGATACGATCTGCAATCAAGCCGTCTCAATATTAGAAAGGTGTTCCTAATGTTTGGTATACTCAGTGTATTGAGCTGAATTGGAGTATTGACACTGACTTGGTGACTGTCTCTGTGTATTTTCCCCAGCGCTTCGTCCGCAGGGTGATTCATTGGCGAGCTGATGCTACTTCTGGCTCTTTCTTTGCCCGGGACAACACTGCCAACTTCCTCTACTGGTGTCGGAAGATTGGTGTGGATGAGACCTACCTGTTTGAGTCTGAAGGTTTGGGTGAGTCCATCTCCGTCTGGGACTGACAGGACACAAATCTGTCCTTAAAGAGCCAATGTCCATCTAGTTATCTGTCTATTTGAGAGAGAATCTGTCCAAGTGTTTATCTGTAAATCTCTGTCAGAGTGAACACTGAAATGGTGTGGCTAATTGGCAACAGACCCTACAGTTAGTTAATTAACACACTTCTGCCCATTCTAATCTGTTGTAAATCTGTGCTCAGGATGTGCGACTTCCAGAGACTTACCAGAGATAATCTTTTTGAGAAACAGTCTGCATACAATTCACAAGATGTCCACAAGACGTTCACAAGACGTTCTGACCCCTATCCCATCTCTTCTCTTCCATACATACTCTATCATACCCTCTCATCAGACCATGGGAGGCCTCTGGCAGTAGTGTCTGGAATGGTTTCTTTCTTGTGCTGGTTCTGGAATGGTATCCTGTTCTGGATTAGTAACCGGTCCCCTGTAGAAAGACTGCGTTGTTTCTCATTTGGTCCTCTTCTCTGTCCTCTAGAAGCATGGCCCCACTGGGAAAACACTCCAGTGTCACCTGTCTTTGTCCTCCACTGACTCCCTGGCTTTGATCTGTGACTGTCACTATGAGAACGCCAGCCATGCTTCCTCACTAGCTGTAAAGGATTTAGAGAGTGGGTGAGAGGGTTCAAAGGGAATGAAAGAGACAGATGTTCAGGTGGATCAGTGGAGATGGAAAGCAGGTCAGTTCACAGTGCTAGCTGACTCTGTACCTTGAATAGAGGAAGGATATAACTTCTTCTGTGACTTGGATTCCTCTTGTCTTTGGATCATGTTTCACTCATTCACCTCTGTTTCTGTTTGATGCCTTCAGTACCTGAGGAACATCTTCTGTCCCTGTGAAATGAAATTACATGTTAAAAACAAGAGACTCCAATCTACCACTTTCGAGATCCTAACTTTGAAGGCTACAGCTGATTAGAGGCATTGAGCGTGCTGTGTTCAGCCTGCATGACCACGTTTTCTTTACACACGTGTCTGGCGCCTGCAGGGATTTGAGTTCAGCCTCAAAGATAGCTGGGCGCTGGAGAAAGGCATAACCTCTCCTGAGTCCTGACTGACATTCACCCGTATTCAAAATGCTGCTCTTGTTTTCCTTTTCCACAAAGATAATGTTCTGTTTTTATCTTTGAAAACATCTCTTTTGGCAGCTGAATGATACTCCTTGTTACTGGGTAGCATGTGTGTGGTGTTTGTGGTTATTGAAATGGTAACACATTGGTTTGATCTTTATTCAATTTTGCCTGTGTGCCTCCTCATATTCAAATAGCTTGGTGCAGGATGAAGGTTGTTTTTGTGTGTCCTGACATACTAAAAGTTTTTATGGTTTGTCAAGGGTGTTCATGTAAACGCACATTTAGCTTCTGTTCATGCTTTATACATAAAGATAATACATTAATATGACAGTATTTGTTTAGCCATGACATAAGTTCTGTGTGTGTGTGCTTTATGGGCAGTGCTACACAAACAGCCTCGGGAGGTGTGTCTCTGTCTTATAGAGCTGGGAAGGATGGCAGCCAGGTGAGTTGTCATGATCCTGTGTAGATCATTCACTCACAAATATTAGACTTGCACAACTGCACTTCTCCCAGTTCATGGAATCTTTCTTTCCCAACCGTCTAACAGTCGTGGTGCCTCACTGACTCGCTCTCGCTCTCAGGTATGGTGTGGAGCCCCCAGGGTTGGTGAAACTGGAGAGAGAGATAGAGAGTGAAGAGGCAGGGTCTCTATCCCCATCATCACCTCTGGCCTTCCCCTTCCCCTCACCCACAACTCTTCCCTTAATCTTACCACTGCTCCGTGCTCCTACACCCCCTGCCTCTGTAACCCCGCCTCCCAGTCCAAGTCCACCCCCTTCCCCAACCGTTATAGACCCTACTTCTCCAACTTCCGTCTCATCCTCATCAACCACCACTAGTACATCTTCCACTCAAACCTTGTCTGTTACCGCTGTCACAGCCTCCACTCAGACCCCTCCCACAACACCAACCCCAGATCCTATCTCAGCCCTGAGCCATACAGAAACAACTGTCTCCCCCTCTCCACCACCTCGTTCACATCCTCCACCACTGCCGTCAACTCCATCCCAACCCTCACCCTCTCCCTTACCTAAGCCCACGGCGCATCGTCCAAGCAAATCATCGGCTAAGAAGATGCCAAGCACATGCAACTTGTTGGATGACATTGTAAGTACTTCCTCTCTCAAATAGGCCTAAAGTAACCATGAATTACCTTTAATTGTTAGGAGAAATACAGAAGGTAATCAGTGTTATCTTGCCCCACTGACTGTATCGTAGGAAAGATCTTAAGTATTGACCTAGTCTAGCACACCAGACTTCCTCCCCAAATGTTTATCAAACATTCTTAGTGTTGATTATGCTGGTAGGTTGCCTACGGGTAGGAGGAGGTTCTGTCTTTGCTTGCTTTATCTGAGAGATGTTTTGTGTTCCAGGTGAGGAACATCATCGAGGACCCGCCATGCAGCTGCCCCACTAAGTTCCCTGTGGAGAAGCATCCTAAAGGCCGCTACTGTGTCGGGGAGAAGGTCCTCTACGTACGGGTATGTCTACACCCCTTCCTTCACCCTAATTGTCTGGGTTAATAACCCTCAGGCGGTTGCTTGAAACCATGGAAGTAGATTATATTTATATTGTGCTATACAGCAGTGAGTGACAACATAATGTATAGGACGCATACTGTACGGACATAAAACATTAATTTAAACCAACAACGACATAAGGAAATGTAAGGACTTTAATTTGTTGGTATTGACTTACGACAACCATATTACATTCATTACATTTCCTTATGTGGTTGTTTTTTAGTCAAGTGATATGTAAGAATATTGAGCAATGAGGGCATGTTTGCTGCACTAAGCTGCAATAAGTGGGGATCTGTAGAGAGGGACTTGTTCCAGGCAAAGCCCCATGGGATACAGGGTTGCTTGGCAACGGCAGACTGAGTTCACACCTTCTAATGGGGAAAAAGTCTTATTAAAAAATGCCCAGGTTTGTATTACCTGATATGTCCTAATATGTATTGAATGTGTCTTACAAATAAGTTATTCTATATTATTGTGTTAAACAAAAAGTGAAATCTTAGCTATAATGTAAAATTAACATTTATACTTGATTGAGTGAAATGTGTCTTTTGCCTTTAGTTGCTCCAGGTGTAATATATTCTGAAATGGACTGTTCAATTCCAAAGCTAATTTACCAACAATTGGATGGGGTCACACTTTATGGGCTCAATGAACCAGCAATGTATCAATTACTTCCTAAATGGCCTTGACTGACACTGTAGCATCGTCTGTCTTCTGTCCACACTGAGCAGACAGGCAAAACCAAATATTGTATCTCATCTTTTGGGGACAATTGGTCACCAACAGAACACCGTTTTAATGCTCAGTTAGTCTTATTGAACTCCACTGGCTTAGAACGTGTTACTCAATAGCAGTATGTGATTGAGCTGTCTTTGTCAATAAGCTGACACGCTGAGTTACAACTGCATTCCTATTCTTTTTCCCTGAGCAACAGACACATGATGTTTACTTCCCATTTAGATATAATGGCTGCCTTAGACTCATTGAACACCTGTTTCTCAGTAATAGTCAAATGTCTAACAAGGAAAAACATGCATTTACGCCACATCAAAGAAAATGGATGTCATAAAAATGGATAGCCAAGGGATGTTGTTGGTTTATGGCCAAGTTCAGTGAGGCTGTATTTCTAGGATGAACATTTACAAAATGGAGAAATATGTGTACCCTGAAGGTTTCATGGTCAGGGCATTGTAGTTTTCCTTTCTTTCATCCTCAGTGTTTCTCGGCAACCAAGGTCATATGACTGGGGTTTGGTTGCATGTGAACCGGTTGTCTGTTGAATCTCTGTATTTTTCCTGATATTCCAGATGCCCTCCCTAAACACACTTTGGCATATTTTAGTCTTCTGTGGTTTCCTGAGCATAACTGCTAATTACAGATTTAATTAATTACAGCAGCATGGACTTCTGCCAGGCTAATGTACCTTTTTCACTTTAGATTGTCTATGTGCCTAACATCTTCATCCTAACTGTAATTACTGTACAGCAGAGGTATTCAACCGGGGTCCGCGGCCCATGTACTGCAGGGGGTAAACAAAAATATAAATAAAAAATACATTTTATTTTATTTTATTATTTAAATGTTATTACAAATATCGCTAGCAACAACAGAATAAATGCATTTTGAATAACAGATAAAAAACAAATACAGTATATATTTTATTGTCACCCACACCAGAAAACAGGATATCTTATTTTCTTTCTAATGTCAACCAACGTATGATGGGGGTCCCTGGGTCTCCAGTTGCCTCAATCACTAAAAAACACACTTCTCTTCTCTGTATGAATAGAGCACTACAGTCCACTCCCCTGTAAAGATGTTACACATGTGTATATGTGCCCATTAATTCCCATTAACCAGGCCCTGATAACCCCTGTCTGTCTGGCTGACTGGCTGGCTGGCTGGCTGCACGAGTCCTGTGATGTTTGCTGGGTGTTTGCTTGGTTTTTTAAAGAGCAGAATCTATTGATTACTAAGACCAAGTCATTAGTGGTGTGATTTAATCAGACAGCTCATTGGCCTGGTATGACACCCCCTCTCTCCACTGGAGATTTTTCAATCATGCTAGCCCTGGAGGGCTCCATGCATCATTCTCAGCTGTTGAAAAAAGGAAGGCTTTTCTTCTCCGAGCCTAATTAAGCACCAGACTTTATAGCAGGGAGGGTAACTGTCTGTCTGTCTGGCAGTGAAGAGAAGGGAGGAATGAAAACCTCTTGCAATATTATCTCACTTCCACTACTTCCTATTTCCATCAGAACACATAGGAGCTTTGTTTGGTTTTCTGTATATTTTAGCAGTGTTCTGAAAGTTATAAAAAGAAGACATATTTCCATTAAGCAATCATTGAAGTTCTATGGGATTACCTAAAAGGAAACAGTTGTTTCATTTAAGAATAGGTAGGAGACGGTGGTTCGGTTATATTGAAGTCCCAGCCCTTTTTGCGAGTGACAAGATCCTCCCATAGAGTGAGATACATGTGAAGTTTCTATTTTTGTAGAATACATTATCCAAGCCATGTTACCCACAAAATAAGATTATACAATACAATTACTCCATCTCTCATGTAATGACCAATGCAATCCCAATAATCTTTCCTCAGAAGGGAATGGCTAAAGCCTGGCCCCTAGTGGATGATGGGCGAAGGCCTCTTCCCCCATTAGCATTCTCATGAATTTTTCAACAATAAAGGAGAGGAAAGATAATCAATAGAGCTGCCAGAGAAGGAGGACACAGGGGAATCCAGAAGTCAGTTTATGGGCTGTAGTCAAGGCACACATGTGTGGGGGGCAGGGCTGTTAGAATGAATGTGATTGTATAGAGATAGAAGAAGATGTCTGCCACAGGGGGTTGTGTGCTGAATTGCTGAGAAAGTCTACTTGCATATTTTTACTATGTGAATATTTAGTTTTGAGAGCCATAACAGTCATAACGTATTTTGACTAGTATTCTGAGTTGACTAGTGTTCTGTGACATCTGCAATTAAATAAGTACAGTAACCCAAATAATCTATTTTCCTCATAGAGCTCTTGAAATGTGTTGCATTCGAGAGACTATTGGAAAGACAAATGCCTAAAGCCTACAGTATTTTATCCCACATTTGTATGGACAGCTCTAACCTAAGGTTGATGAGTAGAAAAAGCCTAAATAGGTGTGCCCCCCCCCCCCCCCCCACGTCCTCCGTCCTCCTCTTACCCTTGTGTTCGTGTGTTATGTCCAACTTGACCCCGCTGTCAGTGATTACATTTTAATCTGCTGGTGGACAGCTGAGGCAGATCACGTCTCAGGGGCTCCTTGGGTTGGTAAATGGGATTATCAGGCATTGTCTGTGTGCACGTGTGTGCTTGTGTATGTGCATGTGTGTATTCACTTACACTCCTCCACCGTCCATCTCGCCATTAGTATGCATAGTGGAGGACAGGAGGCGTATAGCAGGGGTGTAAATCTGCTTGTATTATCACATTCTCAATGGCTCCATAATGAAGGGGTTATGGGTGATAAGGAAGGAGGGGGTGGGCCGGTGTTGACAGAAGGACGGATGGCCAGGCAAGGCCTCTTGGGATTCTAGATGTCTGTGTGGAGCTACAGCTTTGTAAAGAGACAGCGCTCTCTATTTCGCTGCTTTCATTTTCTTACAATCCGACTGTATTATTTGAGAGCTGTTGCCATGGCAGCGTCATTTTTGCACCAGACCAGAGGGTGACATGTAGAGGAAGGTGTCAATGCAGTAGTTGTCAGAGGGCTTGATTTAAAGAGTGCTGGTCTCTCAAGAGTGTTTGCCTGCTATTACTGGTGTTCTAAGTGTAACTATGTACATGGTGACTTCACGCCAACATACCATTTATAAATGCTGTGTCCTCTGTGTGAGTGCCTGCGTGCCTGTGGTGTATGTGTCTGTGGATTAGTCCACTGCATGTGCTCAGCTGGCATCATGAGGCAGTGTTTCATTTGGCTTAATGAGATTTTGACAAAGCTGTCTCTTTCTATGGCTCAGAGATCATTTGACTTTCATGAGGGCTGTTACACAGGCAGAAAGAACTGGTAAATATTTGATTAGAAGGGTATCTTCTCTAGCTCAGAGCAGTTTCAGTCTGGGGAGGGGATCATAACATTTTCAAGGTTACTATGCCTTGGCCTACTTGAAATCAGACACAGGTGAAGGGGCATTCAACACCAAGCTAAGTACTGAGCAACAAACAAGTGCTTTTGTTGTGATATTGTTGAATTGGTTAAGTTGCTCAAATGGAATAGCACTCATGGGTTTTATTGTGCCTGCTGTCTCTGACTATCCCCTCCATCTTGTTCTTCCTGCAGATGCTGAATGAGCGTCATGTGATGGTGCGCATCGGGGGCGGTTGGGAGACCTTGGGATGTTACCTGCTAAAGCATGATCCCTGCCGGAGTCCACCGGTCACCCCGGTCAGGACCTGTCGGGTCAAAGGCAAGTCCCCCAACATGAAGGACCTCTCACCACTGTCACCAGACAGCTACATGGTGGTGGGGGCACACTACCGTGCCAAGAAATAAAACATGCCACAGCTACAGTGGGGCAAAAAAGTATTTAGTCAGCCACCAATTGTGCAGGTTCTCCACCTTAAAAAGATGAGAGAGGCCTGTAATTTTCATCATAGGTACACTTCAACTATGAGAGACAAAATGAGAAAAAAAAATCCAGAAAATCACATTGTAGGATTTTTAATGAATTTATTTGCAAATTATGGTGGAAAATAAGTATTTGGTCAATAACAAAAGTTTATCTCAATACTTTGTTATATACCCTTTGTTGGCAATGACAGAGGTCAAACGTTTTCTGTAAGTCTTCACAAGGTTTTCACACACTGTTGCTGGTATTTTGGCCCATTCCTCCATGCAGATCTCCTCTAGAGCAGTGATGTTTCGGGGCTGTCGCTGGGCAACACGGACTTTCAACTCCCTCCAAAGATTTTCTATGGGGTTGAGATCTGGAGACTGTCTAGGCCACTCCAGGACCTTGAATTGCTTCTTACGAAGCCACTCCTTCGTTGCCCGGGCGGTGTGTTTGGGATCATTGTCATGCTGAAAGACCCAGCCACGTTTCATCTTCAATGCCCTTGCTGATGGAAGGAGGTTTTCACTCAAAATCTCACGAAACATGGCCCCATTCATTCTTTCCTTTACACGGATCAGTCGTCCTGGTCCCTTTGCAAAAAAACAGCCCCAAAGCATGATATTTCCACTCCCATGCTTCACAGTAGGTATGGTGTTCTTTGGATGCAACTCAGCATTCTTTCTCCTCCAAACACGACGAGTTGAGTTTTTACCAAAAAGTTATATTTTGGTTTCATCTGACCATATAACATTCTCCCAATCCTCTTCTGGATCATCCAAATGCTCTCTAGCAAACTTCAGACGGGCCTGGACATGTACTGGCTTAAGCAGGGGGACACGTCTGGCACTGCAGGATTTGAGTCCCTGGCGGCGTAGTGTGTTACTGATGGTAGCCTTTGTTACTTTGGTCTCAGCTCTCTGCAGGTCATTCACTAGGTCCCCCCGTGTGTTTCTGGGATTTTTGTGATCATTTTGACCCCACGGGGTGAGATCTTGCGTGGAGCCCCAGATCGAGGGAGATTATCAGTGGTCTTGTATGTCTTCCATTTCCTAATAATTGCACCCACAGTTGATTTCTTCACACCAAGCTGCTTACCTATTGCAGATTCAGTCTTCCCAGCCTGGTGCAGGTCTACAATTTTGTTTCTGGTGTCCTTTGACAGCTCTTTGGTCTTGGCCATAGTGGAGTTTGGAGTGTGACTGTTTGAGGTTGTGGACAGGTGTCTTTTATACTAATAACAAGTTCAAACAGGTGCCATTAATACAGGTAACGAGTGGAGGACAGAGGAGCCTCTTAAAGAATAAGTTACAGGTCTGTGAGAGCCAGAAATCTTGCTTGTTTGTAGGTGACCAAATACTTATTTTCCACCATAATTTGCAAATTTTCTGATTTTTTTTTTCTCATTTTGTCTCTCATAGTTGAAGTGTACCTATGATGAAAATTACAGGCCTCTCTCATCTTTTTAAGTGGGAGAACTTGCACAATTGGTGGCTGACTAAATACTTTTTTGCCCCACTGTACATGGGGGGGGATTGACTGACCTTCATGCCTTAAAGTATTGATGGACTTGGTATTTTACCCAGTAGGGCTACCTTCTGTATACCACCCCTACCTTGTCACAACACATTTAATTGGCTCAAACTCATTAAGAAGGAAATAAATTCCTCTTCAACAAAATACCTGGTAAGGTGATATTTTTAAGATTAGTTTGAAAAAGTTATCTTACCTGTAAAAACCTATCCTGTAGTCTTAAAACAATTCATTCAGAAAGGCTAGTATAGCCGAGAGGTAATGGTATTGGAAAGGGAAATGGGGATACTAGTCAGTTGGCGTTTATAATTGTATTTTACTACATTGGATGAGGGGTCATCTCAAGACTGTCCAGTCATTTCTCTATAAGAATTATTTTATTGTATAATAAAATATTTTTGATAGTACCCTGAGAGAAGACAATATAGAAGTAGAGGGATCATTTATGAAACATGTTTGTATTTTCCATTATTTTATGTATATTTTGGAATGTACCCTGATTGAATATCATGTAATATCATGTAATGACATCTCATGTTTGCCTTTTTTAATGCCCATGTGAACTATCAATTTATCGGTAGTCAGTTGTCCGATGGTTAGCTACTACCCTGCAGCCATCACTCTTCCTCAGTTGCTGGAAAATACACGACTGAGGACACAGCCAGAAAATACCCAACTCTCCTCTAGGTGGCACTGTGTCTTAAGCAATAGATGGTACAAGCAACCAGGGTTTCTTAGCCTCAATGGCTGCGTTTAGACATGCAGCCCAATTCTGATCTTTTTTTAATTAATTGGTCTGTTGACCAATCAGATCAGCCCTAAAAATCTAATGTGAAAAGATCTGTGATTGGTCAAAAGATCCATTAGTGGAAAAAAATATCAGAATTAGGCTGCCTGTCTAAACGTAGCCTAATATTATTACAGGGAATTCATCCATTGAGTAAGTCTAGCATTTGGACTAAATCAGTGTCAGCTCACTAACTGACAGAGATGTCAGCAACATCCATGGGATTGTTTTTAAAACCTCATAAATTCTGTATTAGTTTGGAGAATGAACATTTGCTATATACTGATGAAAGGCAAACAGATGGATTATGTTTTTTTTTATTTTATTGTGAAATTATGGCAGTCATGTAATTCCTCTGAAATATAAATAATGTTTTCTGTGTTTTCTGAATGTGCCACATGTCCAACCAAAACCTTACTGCAGTGGTTGCAAGAACCATAATAGCCTGTTTGATTATAATGTACATGTAAGCCCTGATGAGCTGTTCACAGGAAGAGGTATACCTAAGCTCAGTGTTTTTCTGTCGTGACATAAGATGAAAATACATTAATAATACAGACACCGCGGACTTCAGAATAGTATATTAATTACATTTTATTTCAGTAAAATAAATTAAATTTAAAAAATGGACACAAGTTTGAATACATTAAAATAAATGAACCATAATGATCTCATGCGAGACTATAATGTCTTTTAATCGTCTTTTTCCATCCGCGGTGGATTTAACCAGTATAAATGACTTGTAGAAAATCATTGCAGTGCTACTTAAAGAGGTACCACTTGAAATTGTGGCATTTGTACACAGCGTCCCACAATGCTCACCTTGAACACTTTGCAGTTCCTCATGAAACACTAGAAGTCCCAATAAGATAAGTATTTTGCTGTCACTTTTGCATTCTTGTATTTCATTCTTTCTTATGTGCCCATTTGACAACTTTTTCAGCAATCTTGCTATGCTACCCAGATTTTTCTCAATCAATTGGATTAGTAACACAACCTTTATCATCATTCAAACAACCCAATTGCAATACATTTATTGTTTATTGTAGCAATTATCCATGCATTCAATACCATTGGCCAATTAAGAGATCTAAGGGACTTATATGGTGGTATAAACTGGAGGAGGAGACTGGATGACCTCAGAGAATGGCAGAAGAACACCGCCAATATTCATAACTATTTTACAAGTCCGAGTTGGTGCTACATGTGGTAACAATGTTTGGATGTTTCACTTTGAAGTCACTTTGAGGCAATGTTTTTATCTACTGTCAAATACTAATTCACTGGAAAGGTTATAGCTCATCACCTCACCACATAACACTGCAAAAAAAGTGTCACAATGACTGTGCTTTTTTAATATAGGTAACAAAACAGTGTTCCTTGAGTACTCTGTACTCACAAAATACATAAAGTCCATCTTACCTGTAATAACATCTTAATTCATGTGCAGTGCTAGCCTCAAAAACCTGTCTGAACCTAGACCTGCCACAAACAAACTCACAACATGGCCTAAGTTTCAGCTCAGATACTTTATGTAATACACAAGTGTGCTTATAATTCTCAAGTCCTGTGAGAACTGTGCACTTACAGAGTACATTAATTAAATGTTACTCAAATGAGGGCCTTTTGACCTCTCCTTGTCTCTATAAATTGCAAAGGGGACTCAGAAAACTGCAAAGGGCCAGTAAGACTGGCACTGAAATTAAGAAATGGTGAGCTCCCTCATTCATTCAGCCCACTTGCAGGAAAGTGGTTGACTCAATAGGGATACTTCCTGCTGAAGTGATGCAGATGGTGCTTTAATAGGACATCATGTTGTCTGCTTACAAGACACCACATTATTGGTCTTGTCTCCAAGTGTCTCCCCTACTGTGGAAGAATACAGAGAACAGATATGGGCAAGAGCAGACACCCCTGCCTCAAACGAGAGAAGAGAAGGATTGTAAGACTGGAAAAAACAACATCCCAGTGGTTACTGATGTAAACATGACATTAAGTATGACTTTTCACAGCCCTACTGCTCTCTCAATGTAAATCTCAACATCACCCATTTTCACTTACAGAAGAATATTAACAGAAATGTTCTGCTGAATAAGACATGGATTCAATGATAACATTTAACAGAAGCTTTGGGAATCTATGCTGTGCAAATACCTGCATTTTGCAGCAATTCACACAAACCAAATCACTCAATGCATTGACAGTTTCTACAATGTGTTGTGCTATGTGAAGATTTTTGTGCCAGAATACATAAAATGCAAGTCCAACACTGGTGTCTGCTGTTCAATTCCTGGCAAATCCAAGACGGCCGGTATTGTCACTTATAACTGTAAATTACTGTCTCATTGTTTCTAAGTTTGAATGCGTTACCAGAAGGTAAGCATTTTTTAAAATTGAACCCAGTACTTCAACATACAATACTTACTGTTACTTAAAGGTCCAATGCAGCCATTTTTATTTCAATATCAAATCATTTCTGAGTAACAATTAAGTACCTTACTGTGATTATTTTAAGTTAAAATGTTAAAAGAGAAACAAAAATAACTTCTTAGCAAATAGCAATTTCTAAAGCAAGAATTTTGCAAGGACTGTCTGGGAGTGGTCTGAGTGGGGAGGGGAAAACTGATCAAAGAGCTCTTACACTAACATGGCATTATCATAATTTTCACAATTTCACAGTATTATTCCAACCTCATAGTGTGGAAATATATACAGTGGGTGAAATAAGTATTGAACACGTCACCATTTTTCTCAGTAAATATATTTCCAAAGGTGCTATTGACATGACATTTTCACCAGATGTTGGTAACAACCCAAGTAATCCATACATACAAAGAAACCAAAACAAATAAGTTCAGAAATTAAGTTATGTGTAATAATGTGAAATGACACAGGGAAAAAGTATTGAACACATGAAGAAAGGGAGGTGCAAAAAGGCATGGAAAGCCAAGACAACAGCTGAAAACTATCAGTAATTAAAAAGCAATCCAGCCCCCTGTCAGTGCAAATTAATATCAGCTGGTTCAGTCCCAACTGATGGCCTACAAAAAGGTCTCATTGCCAAGGTGTCACACAAGACACATCTCATGATGGGTAAAAGCAAAGAGCTGTCTCAAGACCTTCGCAACCTAATTGTTGCAAAACATAATGATGGCATAGGTTATAGGCGCATTTCTAAGCTTCTGAATGTTCCAGTGAGCACTGTTGGGGCCATAATACGGAAGTGGAAAGACAATCATTTCACCATAAATTTGCCTCGACCAGGTGCTCCTCGCAAGATTTCTGACAGAGGAGTGAAAAGAATAATCAGAAGAGTTGTCCAAGAGCCAAGGACCACTTGTGTATGCACACTCACCACGCAAGACTCCATTGCTGAAAAAAAAAGCATGTTGAAGCTCGTTTAAAGTTTGCTGCACAACATTTGGAAAAGCCAGTGAAATACTGGGAGAATATAGTGTGGTCAGATGAGAGCAGAATTGAACTGTTTGGATGTCATAATACACACCATGTTTGGAGGAGAAATGGCACTGCAAACACCATACCAACAGTGAAGTTTGGAGGTGGGAACATCATGGTGTGGGGCTGCTTTTCAGCAAATGGTACTGGCAAACTTCACATAATTGAAGGAAGAATGAATGGGCAAATTTACCGAGACATTCTTGACAAGACAATCTGCTGCCATCTACCAGGATGACGAAGATGAAACGAGGGTGGACATTTCAGCAAGACAATGATCCCAAACACTCAGCCAAGGAAACTCTCAATTGGTTTCAAAGAAAGAAAATAAAGCTGCTAGAATGGCCCAGCCAATCACCTGACTTAAATCCCATTGAAAATCTATGGAAAGAACTGAAGATCAAGATTCATAGAAGAGGCACCTTCAAGATTTGAAGACTGTTTGTGTGGAAGAATGGGCCAAAATCACACCAGAGCAATGCATGCGACTAGTTTCTCCATACAGGAGGCGTCTTGAAGCTCTCATTACCAACAAAGGCTTTTGTACAAAGTATTAAATAAATATCAGTAAGTGTGTTCAATACTTTTCCCCTGTGTCATTTCACATTATTACACATAACTTAATATCTGAACTTATTTGTTTTGTATGTATGGATTACTTGGGTTGTTACCAACATCTGGTGAAAATTTCATGACAATAGCACCTTTGGAAATATATTTACTGAGAAAAATGGTGACGTTGTTCAATACTTATTTCACCCGCTGTATATAACACAGACAAATCACATGTTTGACTGCACTGGGCCTTTAACTGCCTCTGCTACTCTCAAACAGTACTTACTTTGCCTTGCAATCACTCTTATTCTTCTAATCATGAAGCATACAATTTATTCCAGCAAAAAAACATCACTGAAGACCTAAATCGCCATTGTTACCTTGAAACAAACAGAAAAAAAACATTCTTATTCAAGAGTTACTTTATACAAACAATGACCTGAATCTACGTAGAGATGCATTTGTACATACTGAATCAGTTCTGTATTTTAACTTGATGTTCCACCACTTGCATTTCCATTTTGTGCTCTTGGTCCTCTGCTGCAAGGAGCAGGTTTTAGGCTTAAGCTGTAAAGTCCTTCCTAGGGATAATGCTTGATATCAGTCAGCGGATTCAAAACAATGGACAGTTTATGGCAGCATAATTTTTTGTTGCGAACAATAACAAACACAGTACAGACCACCCAACTAAAAGAGGAATGCCACGTTTTCTAGTTTGTTGGTTTGTTCCATTTAGAGATGTTTGTTGTTTCTTTCTAAGCTCTTGGAGTGTGTGCGTGTGTTGTGTGTGTTAAACGAGAGCACCATTTTAAGACAATTCCTCTTGGAAAAAAACCCAGACAAACAGTCGCCTTTAGGCTGCCATAGAGTTAGTAGTCAAACGTTTAACAACTAAAAGGTCTTGCCATGTCCCAAAGTATTCTGGGGGCCATTGCTCTGTGTGTCTTACATGTACAGTAAATAGTACAGTTTGGTGTGGTTTGTCTTTGATATGTTCTCCCATGTACAATTTATCTGGTACACTCTTGATTCAGATGGATGACAGGGGTGGTATGGACAGGGAAGTGGAATGAGGTGAGATTGTGGTTGGACAAACAATGTTGGACGAGGTTTGATGGGTGTTGCTTCCATGTGCATTCTGTGGGCCAGTCACACGGTCCCATCACACGGTTCCGTTCTCCTGCCTGGGCTTGTGGACGGTTGTACGGGAGGGGGTGCTTAGGGATGGGGCCAGGGTGCACAGGAATCCAGCCAGCAGAGTGAGGCCTAAGCCCCCCCAGGCACAGAACATGGACCAGCCGTAGCCATGGCTAATATCCTCTGGGAGCCCATACATGTAGCGTGGGTAGCGGGATAGCTCAAAGTTGATGCCCGCCACACACGTACACAGGGAGATAATACAGCATGTTCCTGAGTGAGGACAAGGAGAGAAACAGAAATGTATGGGATTCACTGCTAAATCATTCACAGCAACTTGAACTATATTCAGTATTATGCCATTCCTATGGTGGTAGGCCTAGCGGGTTAGCCTGACAATAGCTGGTAACATCTTCACACACCAGAGATGGCATGAGTTTGACAGAGATGTAAAACAGAGATGGCATGAGTTTCTGTACACCTTATTATATAAACACATATAGCTCTCTCTCACACACAAGCGCATATACCCACAACTACTGTAGTCTACACAATGCATCAAACACACAGACACACACACACACACACACACACACACACACACACACACACACACACACACACACACACACACACACACACACACACACACACACACCAAACAGAGAGAGGAGCCAGCTCTTACCTCCCATGAGAAAGAGTAGTCCAGCTACATACTGCATGAGGTCATGCTGCTGACAGCAGCCCAGCACTCCGATAATCCAGCCAAACAGGATGATAGATACGGCCATGCCCACAAAGCCAGCCGTCATCCTGCGTAGATCTGCACCAACAGACACACACCTCAATCATTTAGTGGACAAACAACAGTGGAGATCAGAACAGGAGGTCCAGTGGGATCTACAGCATGCAGAGCACAGAAATGCAATGTCTGCACAACCATATTCACAGCATTATAAATCCCTGTCACTTCCTTCCTTCCTTATCTTTTTGAAGGATATCAGAACTAGAGAGGGCGACAGAGAGGGGTGAACAACGATAACAAGAACTGAAATTGAGAGGATTGGTTTTATTACTATTGCTCTCAATGGCCGCCACTTTACATTTGATCCTGAGATAACAGTTAGAGAGAAAGAGAACTAGAGAAATAGAAAGACAGAGAGAGAAAATGATTGAACACAGGGAGAGTCCAGACATAATGTACAGACAGACAGACAGACAGACAGACAGACAGACAGACAGACAGACAGACAGACAGACAGACAGACAGACAGACAGACAGACAGACAGACAGACAGACAGACAGACAGACAGACAGACAGACAGACAGACAGACAGACAAGCAAGCAGGCAGGCAGGCAAGCAGGCAGGCTCAGACTTACGGAGTGCATGCCACTCATCCTGACGGATGGTCTTGGTGATGTTGATGGGTAAATTCCGCGGAAGGACGGAGGAAGAGTAGTGATACTTGACTGGGATGCACCGTTGAATCAATCCTAAAGAAAAGAGTTTATGATTATGATAGAAACACAGTCTTGATAAGATCGTGACAAAACAGGCTACTTTGCAGACAATAAACTCAACCACACTGAATATGGTGGCTCAGCTAAATATGTAGACACTACGGTAGTTCTAAAAGAGAAAATTGTTATGAGTCCTTTGTGTCACTGTGAATGACGTAGTAATGAAATATCCTCAGTGTGCCTCTCAAAGTGAGAGACAGCTAGCTGTGATTCAGAGCAGAAACAGCATCCGGCATCATTCATGTAGATCAGCCTCTAATTAGGCTCTCTCAGTGTGAGGTGGTTATCCAGACCAATTATACCAACAGGAAGAGAAGAGAGTTGCATTACTGTTTCATCATATCACTGTGATGAGATAGACACCTATGCCCAAATGACATTATTATTGCAAATATCTTCACATATTTCAGGATGTTGTGCACTCTAATTATTGTAGTTAATTTACCAACAGTTACTTGTTAGATGAATAAATTATTATCAGGGAGAAGGGAGATTTATGCTGGAATATGTTTATGATGTGATTTTAGAAGAAAACCCCTGCCATAAAGCCTAGTCAGTCACCATCGATGGAAAAGGCTATACGGTTCTGGCATAAAACATGGAAAAGTGTGAATGTTCAAAAAAGGGTTTGACAAGGATTTGGCATGGAGTTCACTCAGTTCAGAGTACAGAAATACATAATTCATTGTTCTCATGACAGGTGGGGAAGCACACTCCTGATGAGCAGTGAGACATTTATATCCCATGACTACTTCTGCAAAAATCTAACATTGTGTGAGCCTCAAGACCAAGAGCAATGGATGGATACCAATTTATTAAGCACTTACTCAGTAGCAGATCTGGCTAGCTACTCGCCATTATTGTTTGATACATTTTAGGTGAAAGGCAGCAAAAACAAGTCATCAAATGTGAGAACCCAATGTTGAGAAGGGGATATCACCAAAACATTGGTATTGACCCACCAAATGTGAGTTGTCAAAAGTCACAGTGTGAAGCTCCACTCTTAGAACACCTGAACTTCAGCTACAAACGCTCAGCTACGTGAAGCTAAGGAAGTCAAAAGTACTGTATGCAGGCTAAAACATGGATCCAACATTTTTCACCCTCATATGGAACTATAGCAGCCTGAGGGAGGAACTAGACATTGCTGTATTGAGTTCCATGTCCCAGTTACTGAGGAGAATCTATAGTATTGGCCAAATGAATTACTTTCAATGTGATCTGGTCTCATAGTGTGGTGGTAGCCAGATCTGTTTGTGCTTTAGCCAACTCATCTGTCATTTGTTGTCATGCCATACATGTAGCATTGAATCGCAAACATATCTGGCTAGTAGCTACCCCCTGGTCCCACCAGGTTACTTATATCAGTATTACTGTGTTGGTGGTATACAGACCTCCTAACTTCACTAGTCTAGAGACACTTTGAGGTTTGAGTTGTGAGGTGTCTGCAGATGCAGACCAACACATCATTCTGATAAACAAGGGAGCAACTAGAGAGAATATAATGTTGTCCAGGGGGCCTACGGGTCTCAATGCAATTCAACCTGAGTGTGTAGTACATTTAGCTGTCGATGTATGATATGCTACAGATTACCTTATTCTATCTAAGAAAGCAGCTCACTTTCCCACAATTCTGACAACAGTTACTGTTTACCTCAGCATGAGCATCATTCCACCAATTAGCTTTCACCTAATTTTAACAATTTGTCATAAAAACCACATGTTCAACTTCATATGTATTTTTCTTCCCATCTCAAGTAAAAAATAAATCCACGTATGACAGGGGGAAACGCAATATTGTTATGTGAAACAGGGAATGGCAATTAAATGCAAGCTTCACCCAACAAATTACATTGTTAAAACATTTCTAGGGTTGACGTGTTATGCTCGACCCGTTCTGTTTTTTCCACCCCAAAACACCAGAAAAGGGCCAAAAAATAACTAGCTCACCTGCTTTTACACTATGATTTTACTATAGATGTGTTGGTTGTTTAACAAAACCGATGCATACGGAACTATGGGGCAAAACAGACAGGGTTGGCTTAGATCGTTGACAACATGTAAACTATATTTCCTGTCCAATGTTTATTGAAAACAAATACATTTGCACAATGAGCACTTACTTGTTGTCTCTCAAATACATCGTTACAGTTGTTGGTTAGCTAGCTAGCACATTTTTGCCATATTAGCATAATCATTACATCAGTGAAAATACCTCAAAACAAGACATGGTATAAAGAACAAGATAAAACTAGCTGAAACGAGCCACCTACGATTCCCCACATGGCAGCTTGTCATTGTTCTTAGCTAGCCGTCCAGAATATCAACACACAGACTTCTGACACATTGAATCGCCAGCATCGTTTTCGTGACGTTGTCAGCTAACCCATTTATTAGATCTCCAATGTTTCTTTTGTAAAATGAATAGTTTCGTCATATAAAAATGAGAGTTCATTTCACGTAAAAGGGTTGACCTTAAAATGAGGGACAGACGTAAATGAATCACTAATCACATTAAATAAATAATCATCTTCAGAAATTACTTTTTCAAAGCAACAAAATAATGAGGGCTTTACAATGATGGTGAAAACGTGGATACATGTTGGGGATAGTGGGTTAAAATCTCCTAGAAGTCACAGAGGGTGCACAGTGTGACATGTCAGAATGCTGAATTGTGACACTTCAGTCTTTATTCTTATTAAAAATCCGATTTATTGAATTCTCTATGTGATCTATATTAAAAGGCACTTAATTTAATATAACAGGCCTTTAACCCATGAAAATGTATGTGTTCACTGTCCTCTAGGCCTACTCTGGACAGTTTGAATCTGATTGAATACATTAGGGAAACATCCTGGTAAATAAACATGCTATAATTTGTGGGGAATTGTCCAAAATGTTCAGTGTCCTGAATTTCCCTTGAACGAAGGTACTGTGTTTATGATAACATTGATGCTTTCGTTCTCTCATTATTCCTCAGAATCTCAAGAGTAGTTAGGCATGAACGCCTCATTGCATTGCACAGAAAGCCCTGCTGTTATGTGTCGGACAAGGCTGTTCTGCGAGAGTTCCATGAACTGTGATTTTCTCTCCTGCAGCTCAAAATTCCCAAGAACCAGGATGTTTATTAATAATTCAGCCGTTGCTCTTCTCTCGGTCTCCCCCGTGGCAGTCGACGCATCACTCATAACACATTATCTAGTATTTTAAAGTAACAGATTCCAAATGCACTCAGCAAAATCAAAATGTCCAAATAGCACCTGAGACAAAACCGTTTCGCTTTTATAAGGGAAGACCCCCTTCCTCCGCCATAGTGTGCTACTACTAGGCAAACGGGCTGGGCGCAACCCCTAAATAAAATTCAGCACTCTGGACAGCGCTGTACACACAAAGCGTAAAAAATACGAAGGTGTCAAGTCTTCGGCGTCACGTACACTACTGGCATTCCCATCTATATTATTTACTGTAGGCTACTGTAGTTTACAATGATGAACAAAAGCCCCACTTGTAAAATAGTATTTTGGCAACGGCCCTACAGTGACAGTTACGAGCATCCCCATGCCCACCGTATCAATATGATCATGTTGAGCTTAGATCTGAGCATCATGCTTACACTCAGTGAGCAGCATCAGCACCACATCACACCAGGGCCTGATGTAGGCTATTAGCTGTAGCATCCTTACCTTTATATATGAGGTCCTCTGTCTCCAGGTCAAATCCATCTCGAAGACACTTTCTCCAGAGCCCAGATATGGTTGAATTGAACTGGCGACTGCAGTGGGACTCCATAGCTGATGCTGCGGCCAAAAAGTGCCGTTTTTCCCTAATAAGAGGCTGAGCTCCGGCACTTGCACCATTACCTTTCCTTTCAATGCCCTTTGGTGGCATCTGGAGGGGGAGATTGCTATTTGAGATGTAGATGTACCCCGGGTCGTTTCTCTTGTTGGCGTAGTTTTTACACCTTTCTCGGTGTCTCCGCGCATCTGTCTCATACCAATAGTCGGTGCAGATTGCCATGGCTAGCAACCCCAACGCACAGAACGCTAAGAACAGCCCACTGCTGGTTAAAATTTTCATGGCGGCCATCTTCCCCACTCGATGGAGAGCCCAGACAGTCGCGAGAAGAATCCTCGGCTGCCGTGATGGTACCCCGTGTCAAAAATCACGACGGCGCTCACAGCCTCATGGAGCTCTGAACAGCAAACATGATGGACGCCCCGGTTCTCTTGGGCTAGATGCTGTCTATTGTCCCGGCAGATGTGATGATTTTTCTACCATCTGTTTTGGTACTGGAAAGAGGAGAGGGGATGGATGACGACCAGTGTTGCGAGGAGTGGGTAGTGATGCAATGCACTCTCTCTCCTCTCGGGTTTCAGTAGGATGGGAAGAAACTAACCGCTGGCTATAGATCTCCAACAGCTTGTTCAATAATCATAATAATAATAATAGGGGTAAACATGTATGATTAAATATTCATACATTGTGTTAATATACGAATTATATCATATTTATTATTAGTAGTATTATTGTTATTATTAGGGACATTGTGATCTACTACAACTGTAAGGAACTGACACAGTTGTTTTACTATCATATGAAGTATTTATATATTGGGCCATGTTTTATGCATCATGAAGAAACAGACACATGTGCATGGACCACATCCTGGATCAAAACCTTAATTAAATGTTATTACTAGAATAATTACATTATTAATAGAGTAATTACCAGTGGGGAACCGTCAGGGCCCTCTACGCCCTCAGAGAGGGCCTAAGGATGGATACCAATCGGTGTATATTTTTATATACTATAATTTGTAATTTTGTTTTCATTTATTTAACATTTTTCTGTCTTAATTGTAATGATGAACTGAATATCTTCAGTTTGTGTTCGAAAAAGAAGGGTTAATATCCAAGAGAAAAAAATATCCAATGAGAATTTGTTTTTGGTTATCTCTTGGTAGAAATAATCTAGCTGGGCTCAACGCTCATTGGCTAGGCCCTCAGGCTTTGAATAGAAGGCACCAGCCAACGTCTTGACATTGACTTCAATTAGAACAGTAGGAATGACAGTAGAATCAACCAATCACAAATAGTCTTGTAATAGGTGGGACAATTGTATGATGCCTCAATGCCCTCTAGAGGACTTAAGTATACGTCACTAATTCAGAGCCAATAGCGAGCCTTATCTTGTTTTCTCACACTTGTGCCTAGCTAGCTGGCTAGCTTTTTGCGGTGAGTGTATGTAATGATGGCGATGGCAACTGCAGAGAGTGCAATCGAGGACGATGTGGTGGCTAAATTGTTAGCATCGCCCTTTTCAAGACTAACCTTCTTCTAAATGAGCAGCGGCACAATGAGACGCTTGGTGAGTAGACTTTTTGTTTTCATCTACAGCTTGCTTTTTGTTGATATCTTGTTCATATACTTTTTAATACAATGTTTAAATTATTATTACAACTTTAAATCAGGGCTTTGTGATGGCCACTCCAATACCTTGACTTTGTTGTGCTTAAGCCATTTTGCCACAACTTTCAAAGTATGCTTGGGGTCATTGTCGACCAAGCTTTAACTTCCTGACTGATTTCTTGAGATGTTGCTTCAATATATCCACATAATCTTCCTTCCTCATGGTGCAATCTATTTTGTGAAGTGCACCAGTGCCTCCTGCAGCAAAGCACCCCCCACAACATGATGCTGCTACCCCTGTGCTTCACGGTTGGGATGGTGTTTTTCGGCTTGCAAGCCTCCCCCTTTTTCCTCCAAACATAATGATGGTCATTATGGCCAAACAGTTCTGGTTTTGTTTAATCAGACCATTTCTCCAAAAAGTACGATCTTTGTCCCCACGTGCAGTTGCAAACCGTAGTATGGCTTTTTTATGGCGGTTTTGGAGCAGTGGCTTCTTCCTTGCTGAGCGGCCTTTCAGGTTATGTCGATATAGGACTCGTTTAAATGTGGACATAAATACTTTTGTACCTGTTTGCTGTTGTTCTGGGATTGATTTGCACTTTTCGCACCAAAGTACGTTCATCTCTAGGAGACAGAACGCGTCTCCTTCCTGAGCGGTATGACGGCTGCATGGTCCAATGGTGTTTATTTTGTACAGATGAACGTGGTACCTTCAGGCATTTAGAAATTGCTCCCAAGGATGAACCAGACTTGTGGATTTCTAAAAAAGTTTTCTGAGGTCTTGGCTGATTTCTTTTGATTTTCCCATGATGTCAAGCAAAGAGGCACTGAAGGTAGGGCTTGAAATACATCCACAGGTACACCTCCAATTGACTCAAATTATGTCAATTAGCCTATCAGAAGCTTTTAAAGCCATGACATAATTTTCTGGAATTTTCCAAGCTGTTTTGTCAACTTAGTGTATGTAAACTTCTGACCCACTGGAATTGTGATATAGTGAATTATTATATAGTGAAGTAAAATAATCTGTCTGTAAACAATTGTTGGAAGAATTACTTGTGTCATGCAAGTAGATGTCCTAACCGACTCCTAACTATAGTTTGTTAACATGAAATCTGTGGAGTGGTTGAAAAATGAGTTTTAATGACGAGGTCAACGGTGTTAAGTTTATGGAATTTCTCGCTTTGCGGTGTAGGTTGTCTCGTTTATACCTGGCGCTTACATGTGTCTTTTTTTCCTGATCTTTTCAACATTCTACACATGGAATTATAATTTGTCTTATATCCGCCCACTGTGCCCGCATTGTAACTAGATGTCTTGGTCCCTCCCTGTATGTAAATTGTTTGACCGACATCCTTTCAAAATAGTGTTTATTTATTTTAAGACATAAATACATGCCAAGGATTTTAGGTGTGATACTGATGATTTAAAAATGGTTTCGCTGTCCAGATCCATCTACACTTGTAAGATATCCAGACACTATGGGAGAATCTCAATTGCATCCTCTCCTCACCTCCTTCTCAAAACCCATTGGAGGATGTCAGAGGACCTCTGGCTTTCTCATCCAGTGGGTTTTAAGAAGACAAGGCAAAAGCATGTGAGGAGTATTCTATTGAGATTCTCCCAATGCTTGCCTGACTACCTCCGGAGGGGGTCAGGAAGATCTGATCACAACGAGATCACACTGCGTCTTTTAATCAATCGTCTACACCTGTCTGAAAGTGTGGGCACAATCAGAATGTGGACAAGATCAGGACAAATTGCGTATGTATGATAGAACCAGCTATAAATGGGGCTTCAGTGTCTTAACTCACAGGAAGGCTCCCACAGACAATAGGCTTCTCACAGGACTAAGGAAGGTAATCTGCAGGGGAGTCGTCATGGCAACAGGCTCTTGTCAAGAGTGAACAAACAATCAATACCCTCCTCCTCTGGCTCCCATTACATTTTAGGCCAGGACTCTTTGCTGCAGAATATGTGCGTACAGAAAATGTTTTTTTACAGTGGAATTTTGTTTTGATTGCATAACATATAGATGCATAATCTCCATATCTCCAAAGCCTTCACTTACTGTAAATTGTGAACATGCAACTACCAAGGGTGAATAAAGTGCCTTCAAAAATGTATTCACACCCTTTGACTTTCTCCACATTTTGTTGTGTTACAGCCTGAATTAAACATTTTGTGTCACTGATCTACACACACTAACCCATAATGTGAAAGTGGAATTCTTTACTAATTAATTAAAAATTAATAGCTTCTATGTCTTCAGTCATTAAGTATTCATCCCTTTTGTGGCAAGCCTAAATAAGCTCAGGGGTAAACCTGTGCTTAACAAGTTACCCCTTTGAGCATGATGCAGCTATTAATTACAATTTGGATGGTGTATCACTACACCCAGTCACTACAAAGATACAGGCGCTGTTCCCGAAGAAAAAGAAAACTGACCATGAGGCGAGTTGTTATTTTTTTTAAACAGTTAGTTTAATGGCTGTGACAGGAGATAACGGAGGATGGATCAACATCGTACTGTAGTTACTCCACAATACTGACAAACATGACCGAGTGAAAAGGAAGCCTGTACAGAATAAAACATATTCCAAAACATGTATCCTGTTTGCAACAAGGCATTAAAGTAATACTGCAAAAAATTTGGAAAAGAAATGCACGTTTTGTCCTGAATGCAAAGCATTATGTTTGGCAAAATCCAACACAATACATCAGAGTAATACTCTTCATATTTTTAAAGCTTGTTGGTGATTGTATCATGTTCTTGTGTATGCTTGTCATCGGTAAGGAATAGGGAGTTTTTAGGATAAAAAGAAACGGAATAGAGCCGAGCACAGACAAAACCCTAGACACTGCGAGACAAATTCAACTTTCAGCAGGACAATTACCTAAAACACAAGGCCAAATATACACTGGAGTTTCTAGGTACACTTGCAAAAAGTCAGGGATTTTGTAGGCATATAGTCAGGTGTATGATTAAACAATTATACCAAACAGGTGCTAATGATCATCAATTTAATATGTAGGTTGAAACACAATCATTAACTGAAACAGCTGTGTAGGAGCAAAGAAACTGGTTGAGGAACAGCCAAACTCAGCTAACAAGGTGAGGTTGCTGAAGACAGTTTACTGTCAAAAGTCATACACCATGACAAGACTGAGCACAGAAACAAGACACAAGGTAGTTATACTGCATCAGCAAGGTCTCGCCAAGGCAGAAATGTCAAGGCAGACAAGGGTTTCCAGATGTGCTGTCCAAGCTCTTTTGAAGAAGCACAAAGAAATGGGCAACGTTGAGGACTGTAGACACAATGGTCGGCCAAGGAAACTTACTGCAGCAGATGAAAGACATATCATGCTTACTTCCCTTCACAATCAAAATATGTTCAGCATGCCATCAGCTCAGAATTGACAGAAAACAGTGGGACCCTGGTACACCCATCTACTGTCCGGAGAAGTCTAGTCAGAAGTGGCCTTCATGGAAGACTTGCGGACAAAAAACCATACCTCCAACATGGAAACAAGGCCAAGCGACCCAACTATGCACAAAAACACAGGAACTGGGGTGCAGAAAAATGGCGGCAGGTGCTCGACTGATGAGTCAACATTTGAAATATTTAACTTTGCAGAAGGCAGTTTGTTCACCGAAGGGCTGGAGAGCAGTACACCAATGAGTGTCTGAAGGCAACAGTGAAGCATGGTGGAGGTTCCTTGCAAGATTGGGGCTGAATTTCTGCAAATGGAGTTGGTCAGAATTAATGGTCTCCTCAATGCTGAGAAGTACAGGCAGATACTTATCCATCATGCAATACCATCAGGGAGGCATCTGATTGGCCCCACATTTATTCTGCAGCATGACGACCCCAGAAATAAGAACAAGGTGTCCTGGAAGTGATTGTATGGCCCCCACAGAGACCTGATCTCAACATCCTCGTCTGTCTGGGATTACATGAAGAGAGAGAAGCAACTGAGGCTGCCTAAATCCACAGAAGAACTGTGGTTAGTTCGCCAAGATGTTAGGGCCAACCTACCTGCTGAGTTCCTTCAAAAACTGTGTGCAAGTGTACCTAGAAGAATTGATGCTATTTTGAAGGCAAAGGGTGGTCCCACCAAATATAGATTTTTCTTCTGTATACTCACTTTGCATTTTGTTAATTTATAAATAACTTAACATATTAGCATTTTTTCACAGCTGCCTAAAACTTTTGCACAGTACTGTATATTGACCCTTTTTGAAAGCACTGTATAGTAAAATCAAGACCACAAATATTTTGCACAATATTTTATTACATTTAAAAATTATTTTCCTTAATAAATTAAGCTCTCATTATAATGAAGGAGTTCCAAATATATATCTGTCTTTGTCTTACTATCAAACGAGCATTGTTTGCAATTGAAAAATACATGCTCATTTTGCTTGAATATAAAGCAATGTAACAGATTAACCCAACACAAAAAGCAATATGGTGTGTGTGATGGAGTGGTGGAAATCGTAACAGAATTCATTACAATAATATTGCACTATGCTACTTTCTGAACTACTTCAATAAATACTTAGCAGTACAAGCAGATACAGAAACCAATAATACTAACGTGTATATAGACTAAAGCAGATACAATAAATATAAAATAGCCTGAAAGATGAGAAAATTTAAAAGCAGCACATGAGCATACAATTTGAAGAATGTAAGGAAATGTGTATGCATTTTAGTATGTTAGGTAGTAAAGCCATGTGAGATTAAGTTTATACAGTATGCATTAGCTGCTCATGTGTCTGATAATACCTGTTTGTGAGTATGTGCATATGTGCAATAAAACAGAGAATAAGACTGATTGTCTGCCCATTATGGTCTGATGCTCTCAGATAGTCCAGTTACTTCCATGAAAGCTTCAATAAGCTTTCTTTGGCTTTCTTGTCGTTTCAAAATGTCTGCCTCTGGATTTGGCACATCAGTGTCCACACAGATAATAGTCAGAGGTCAGCAGATAAGGTGGACACAGTTGGTCTAGAGTCCTGATAGAAAAAGCAGGTATCATGATTTAAGGTGCCGTTTGATTGTCGGATCGCTTCCATGTTGATGATGGCGATGCTGATGATAGGATCTTTTGGCACTATGTGGAGTATTAAAAATAGTTCCATACAATAAAAGGGTGATTGAATGCAATCTGACTTATAACTCTATAGAAAGGGGGATTTGTTTCCCAGTCCAGTGAATGTTGCTGTGATGGTTTTGAATTATACTTTGGTAAAGCAGGCTTGTCTTTTGAGCTCAATCCACTACGGCAGACAAGACAGCCATGACAGCAATGCCACAGCACATGAGCAGGATCTGCAACAGGGAGTGTCTGGAAAAAATTAAATACAAAATTAAAACTTGCTTCAGTGTCTGCCCATTCATTTTCATATTAGCGTAAAAAAATTTTCCCCCTCTGCGTATTTAGTCTCTTAGGAGTTTATAGTGAGTATTTTCATGGTGGTCAGTGGCTGTCCAGACTGACCAGTGTACTTACCCGAGGCTGGTCTCCTCCAGGAGGTCAGGCACCACGTTGACCAGGGCTATGTACAGGAAGCCTCCTGAGGAGAATGGTAAGATCCACGATGTTGCATTTTCTACACAGAATTAAGTGGAATGAATGAGACATTTGGTTTGACTTAATAATTAAACAAAGCTTTTCATGCTGCTTGGAGGCCAAAGCACTGTAGGCAATATGGTTCCCTGATAGCCTATGCCAAGGGTGTGGACAGTGCTCGACATGGGCAGGAGCTCACCGGAGCAGAGTACCGGCACCTGAAATGTTCTACTGCTTTAGCTTGGGCACCGCTTATAGGATATTAGCTCAAATGTTCTGTGCAGTTCGTGCACCTAAATATAAAACAGTACCGGCACCCAAAATAAGTACTGGCCCTTATTTCAGTCCAAGTCAATCACCCGGTGTGGAGCTGTAGTTTTAGAGCTCTGCTGCTGTTTTGTATATGGAGGATGATAGGTGGCTCACCCGTCCCTCTGGGAGACTGGGCACACAGGGCGAAACAGGCCCCTAGCACCCCTCCCAGGGCTGTGGACAACTGCATGCGGGCGGCACTCCAGCGGTCAAACCCTGCACGCAGCAGGATGGCAAAGTCGCCCACCTAGAGATGAGCAAACATCATGCAAGCCATGTGTCACAGACCACATTAATGTAAGCAATGTGTCACAGATTCCATTTATGTACGCAAAAAAAGATGGGGATATCAACTAGAACTGAATCAACTCATGACAAAAAAACTAAGTCATAATTAGCTTTCAATGGCATGAAGTATGTTACAAAATAATTATTCAAAATAAATAGGTCACATCCCCTAAAAAGAGTGAGTTTGAACTTACCTCATGGGGGATTTCATGGAGCAGGATGGCAAAGGTGGTGAGACACCCAACCTGTCAGGAAATACATAACATGTCGCTGATCAGGCTCTGTTAAATATATACTGTACAAGACACGTTTCCAATCCTATACTACTCAAACACTGATAACTCTTGTACTACATGACAATGTTTGTTTCATGCATCCAACTGGGCTTCTACTTCGATAAACACTATCATTGCTGCATATAGGAGTATGAGTGTATGATAGAAACCAATATAAGTGGGATGCCCATATGTGTGAGAGACGTGGAGACATCTAGCTAGTTTACTTCCTCTCTGGCAAACTCTCCCTTTGGCTCATGCTGTTAGCCTTATGCCTCTCCAGCTGGACTTTCTCCCCCACAACCGTCGGTAAAGTAATACTAATTCTACATCAGAAAATAGCATGGTAGAATTCATGGTCCTTCAATGTTCTGTGCTGTAATAAAGACAATACTTAGTATCGAAATCATAGAATTGTGTTGTTGAAACTAGTCTCTTAAGCAGGGGTGCAGTATCATGCCCATAGTGGATTGAGCTGAGAATAGTGCACATTATGGCTATGAGAATAGTAAATGTTTTGGCTAAGTGAGAGCTGATACAGCTATTTACAAGTCTGCCAAGGGGTTTGGGTCCTCTGCCAATCATGGTCACGAGATGGGCATGAGCCGCTCAAAAAAACAAAAAAAACACCTTTCATAACATACTGTAGTCTATACTATGTCGGCTCTAAGTTGAAGTACTGTATGCATTGTTTATTACCAAGTTGCATTTTGTTGAAATGTTTGTATTGAAATTAGTAACTGCTATTAGGCTTCATTCACATGTATTAAAAACCCACGCATGGTGGCTATTTAGTATAGAGCACCTGGACAGACTGTTCATTGCAGATATTTGTACTGCAGACTAACTCACCTTCCTGCTGACCAGGAAGCTTCCTGCCACAGCCAGGCCATGGGTGAAGTTGTCAATGCAGTTGGCCAGCAGGTTCAGGTACCCAACTGTCTGCCAGATAGAGAACACAGAACAAAGTCTGTACAGGTTAACATTCAAAGGATCCCACAGCTGACTCACATTGAAGTCATATACATAAAACTAAAGAGGTTACTTAGTACAGAGGATAACAGTTTGGTGGCTCTCTGGGAATTTCAGTTTGGTGGCTCTTAAGCAATGGAGACTTCCAGATGTAATTTACATATGGCTTGTTAAAATGAACAATTTCCTGTCAGACTAACCTTACCCATTTGATCTAACTTACCTTTATTTTCTTTGGCACTTGCTGCAAGCTGCTATTTGGCTTGGAGGACGAGCTCCATCTACCAGAATTGAGCCCATTGATGTGGGACAACACCTCACTACTGGAGTCTGAGCTATGGGAGGTCTGAGGAGAAGGGGTGACAAAGAAAACTACAGGCATTAGCCCAATCAGAGTGAAATTCCATAGCATGCAGAGGGTTACATAGTACACTACACATATACATTACATTGAATCACAACATACAGTACTGTGTTTCTTCTACGTCATCCATAGCTTCTCTCCTCACCCCTCTTTTCCAACCACTGACTGCACATCCTAAAATTCCTGTCATAGTCATCACATCTTCCACTGCCTTTGCATGCTTTTTTATTTTTATTTTTTCCTCCAAGTATGCCCCAGGTCATTCTCCTTTCCCGAGCAGGGCTGACTTCCCTGTTCAGAGCCATTTACAGTATGTAGTCATTTAGTAGTCAAATTAAATGAGAGGGAAATAGCCTGCTGTATTCTAAATGTGGCTGGGATATGTTCTCCATTTTTGTAACCGCAGCAAAAGGAAGAAGTCATCAAATTGTACATAACTTCTGTCCCCTTATGTGTGAGTGGCATGGTTCATTAATTGGAGAGTGGGAGTATGACCAGGTGAGATCATGATTCGTGACATATGTCTGACTTGAACATTAACGCCGCCTTGATACTGACATCTAAACATGCTTGATAAGACTCCATTTGTGTTAAATCTGCCCTGAGTCTCACTATCCACCTCTGAACACTCTCCTCTGGCCTCTCTGAAGTAGATGTAGCAGCTGCTTCCTCCCCATCTCTATAAATAGCTACAATGAATGAGCCCAGACATGGACGCCAATCTTCCTCCTCTTGAGCAAAAGAGAAGGAAGAGGAAAGTTGTGTACACACACACACACACACACACACCTTTTGCGAGTTGAATGGGGCACAAGGATAAGAAACTGAGAACTACCTGAAATTAAATTAAGGATTATCTCTTGAATAACACAACATTTTAACATATGGGATCTCAAATGCAGTAGGATTTAAAGTGGTGGTTTTTATACTTCCCTCTTCATCAGCAACTTAGAGTTGACTATATCAGTGAATTAAACAGATCAAAAAGGAAGCCTACAGACATTAAGGCCTTCAAAGACTGCAGTTTTGTACCTCGGTTGTACATACTCTACAAGAAGCTCTCCCATTTCTACAGAGCAGAGAACATCTCAACTCACACTGCCAGACAGGGAAAATGCACCACCCAAAACCACTCCATACTCTTATATGCCAAAACATCAAAAGAATCCTGAAGCTAATATTCTGCACTAATACCCACTCCAAATCCCATATGAAAAAGAGTCTCACTGGTATTAGAGAAATGGAGGGGAGAGAGAATAAAGCTTTGATCCCAAGCGTGTCTAGCAGATAGACACTCAGGGCTATGGCACAATGGGTTCCTCCATGAGATTGTGGGGGTATTGGAACGGTAAGGTTTATCAGTAACCCCGTTTCCGCAAAAGTGGTTTCTGTGCACTACATCACAGCCTTTTATCCACAACACATCAGTTTGATGGAAACAAACCTCTGGTGGTAAAATGTGCATATTTTTTTATGCATACATTATAATATTCACATGAAAATCTGTCCCAAATTGGATGGAAACCTAGTTTAAGACATTTGTTTGACTCAGACTTCTTATTTTCCATTTGGACTCAACTTGAAGTTATAAATAAGACCATTCTGGAAGATTCCCACTCAGGCCAGAATGTGTCATTACAGCACTGTTTAATCATTACCTTAAGGTGGCCTACAGAAGTTGATTGAAGTTAAAATGCTAATGATTCATCACTGAAGAGTGGAATAAAAACTGATTGTGTTTTCTTCAGAGTTATCCACAGAAGACCAGTTGAAGATCAGCTCAGATCAAACAGAAAGCCCTGGACAGAGCCAACTGATCCACTAACAGCCCCACCGCGTGGAAGAGCAGTGCCACTGTGGTACCAGTGAAGGGATTAATGACCACTGGGCACACATTCTAAACAAATATGTGAGGGTTCCAGCATGTGGGATGAGGGTGTGTAATTACATGCCTGACATTCACCTTCTTTGGAAAAACATGCCCACTATTTCTTTAAATAATTTGGGGCTATAAAAGAGTCGTATGCGGTGCCTTGACTCGACTCTCTGTTGCACTTCATTTCATGAAGACAACATGGACAATAAAAACAGCATTGAACTACTCACAGGGACATGCTGGCTGTTACCAATGGAGTCCTCCTGGCTGTTCTCATCTGGGAACATCTTCTCCAGCAGAAGGAATGACAGCATGCCCATGATAACCCACAGGCCCTGGGTCCTGTAGTGGAGATGGCTCTCATCTGAACACAGGGAGGATGGAACAGACATATTTTAACAGGGATGATGACAACAAACTAATTGGATAACTTTCTCTAGGATTGCATCGTGACCCCTTTCAGATAGATCAGTGGAATGCAGGCATGGCTTAGGGTTGCTCATCATCACCACTGAGGACTTCACACAAGTCAGCAAAGCATTTAAAAGTATTTCTACATGACGACCAGAGGACCTTAGGTTAGGGAAACTTAATCCTGGGCCAGGTCCAGTTGCCATGAATAGAACTGACATGATTCCTTACTATACAGTGTTTCCCAACTCCAGTCCTCCCAACAGTATACATTTTTGTTGTAGCCCCGGACAAGCACACTTTATTCAACTCATCGATGGCTTGATGATTAGTTAACAAGTTGAATCAGGTGTGCTTGTCCAGGGTTACAATAATTAAAAAAAATACTGTTGGAGGACTGGAGTAGAGAAACACTGCTCTACATGACAGAGGCATGTATGTTTACAGAGCATATATATTTCTATGTGAAAGTTCCAAAATGTTGCGTCCTGCTGAACGCACCCCTGGTAATCCTAAATTATTCTACAAAAAAAATAAAATAATATATATATATATATATATATATATATATATATATATATATATATATATATATATATATATATATATATATATATATAAATATATATATAAATATATATATATATATATATATATATATAAATATAAAACACGTAGGTGACCGATAAGTGATCCCAGAAATGTTCCATAAACACAAAATCTTATTCCTCTCAAATGTTGTGCACAAATTTGTTTACATCCCTGTTAGTGAGCATTTCTCCTTTGCCAATATAATCCATCCACTTGATAGGTGTGGCATTTCAAGAAGCTGATTAAACAGCATGATCATTACACAGGTGCACCTTGTGCTGGGGACAATAAAAAAATCTGCAGTTTTGTCACAACACAATGCCACAGATATCTAAGTTGAGGGAGCGAGCAATTGGCATGCTGACTGCACGGATGTTCACCAGAGCCGTTGCCAGATAATTTAATGTTAATTTCTCTACCATAAGCCACCTCCAATGTTGTTTTTGAGAATTTGGCAGTATGTCCAAACGACCTCACAATCGCGTGTAACCACGCCAGCCCAGGACGTCCACATCCGGCTTCTTCACCTGCAGGATTATCTGAGACCAGCCACCAGACGAAACTGTGGTTTTGCACAAACTGTCATAAACTGTCTCAGGGAAGCGCATCTGCATGCTCGTCGTCGTCACAAAAGGTCTTGACCCGACTGTAGTTTGGCATCATAACCAAATTCAATAGGCAAATGCTCACCTTCAGTGCCCCATGGTGGTGGTGGGGTTATGGTATGGGCAGGCATAACTATAACAGCGAATATACAGCAACTTCGCCCAGTCATTGAAGAGAAGTGGGACAATATTCCACAGGCCACAATCAACAGCCTGATCAACACTATGCGAAGGAGATGTGTCGCGCTGTATGAGGCAAATGGTGGTCACATCAGAAACTAAGTTGTTTTCTGACTCATTCCCTTATCTTTTTTAAAAGGTACCTGTGACCAATAACTGCATATCTGTATTCCCAGTTGTGAAATCCAGAGATTAGGGCCTAAGGAATGTATTTCAATTGACTGATTTCCTTATATGAACTGTAACTCAGCAAAATCTTTGAAAGGGTTGCATGTTGCATTTATTTGTTCAGTGTATATTTTTGCACTAAAACTAATTTGAAGTCATATTTGACAAATCTTTAAAACTGAAGATAATATCTGCACTTCCAATGTTCACTTATTCAAAAAATAAATGTGGTAGCCAGGGAATGTTAGCCGTCATTCCCTGTCTGGCTCTGTCGGTTTGAAAAGTGTCAAAATCAATCAATATTGCTGACATGTCAGAGCAGTGATATGCAAGCCTATGGACGCACAGGCATTCCACTGGTCTGTGTGAAGGGCCAGAAGAGGTATACTGGTGTGAATAAATAAGCACAGGCAATTTGAGTGGGGATGTCTCCAGGAGGAATAAAGAAGAGGATAGAAAAAACAGGAGGGTGGCTGAGAGAAGGTTGACCCACCTGGGCTGCAGGAGTGGAAATGTGCCCAAGCCTCCGGGAGCAGGTGGAGGAACACGTCACCCAAGAGACCACCAATGGCAAAGCTCAGGAGCTGCTTTAGCTTCCGACAACCAGCTGGAGACACACAGAGAGTAACAAGAGAGAAAGAGACGGCAATTATGAAAAGTATAGTTGAGCTAGGCTGTATAATTCATGATACAAAAAGTGCTGGTCCTTCCCAGTTTGAGCTAAAACATTTACAGGCTTCATTTAAAATAAATTGATTTTCTACTGCTAGCTTTTAAATGAATAGCCATAACATGTTTTATGTCTATTTAAACATTTTAATATTTCCATGAAGTATGACTTAATGATGACTATGACTGAATTAAAGAAATAGGCCTAGTGGGTAATTTCTTGATTTAATTTATTGGATCGATTTGTTCTCATTTCTGAATGAACAGCTTCAGAGAAAGCAATTGCCATTGCTATGATATTACAACATGGGATTAGAAATCTGACGTGCCTGTCCTTACCAAGACTAATAAGCACAAAGGACCTGGAAAGACAAAAGCCAGTGCTCGTCAGTGTTAACTGGGTTTTCTGAGAGGTGTTTAAATGCAATACAGTTTCCTGGTTTCTCTTCTTTTAGAGTCTCAAGAATAAAGCATGGTAATGAGGACGCACCCAATTCAGCATCATTGCCATTGATACATTTATCCATTATCCAACTAGGCTTATGTCAGTGATACCTTTATAATGGCTTTATCTGGTAACCAAAAAATGTGACATTTGACCCCAATATAACCCATTTGTAACACTATATGCACATAAATAGTACCAATATCTCACAAGGTTAAATACTCAAGGCAAAAAAAATAAAATCAGCAACGCAGCTTTGTAGGTAGTGACTGTGGCCTCTATATAGTCTACTTGAAGGCTGTGTTTAAAAGGGTGTGGTCAGGCAGAGTTCAGAGACATGTTTTATCTCATTAGCAGCAGTTTCCTCACCAGAGGAAAATAGAGGTGCTATTGCGCTACATTTAAATGGCTCTAGAAAAAACAGAACATGGGAGGCCTTAATATATATATATTTTTATGATTTAAAATTATGACCAGCTCACGAGGGCCCATTGATAATGTGAGGCCTGAGGCATCTGCCTCTTCTGCCTAATGGTAAGTCAGTCTGTCTATTTCTGGGTATGTGGTGATCGAGGCCTATCCAGTGTGGCTTGTTTTCAAAGAGTAGGCCTACATTAGTCTGGCTAACAGCCAGGCTTACATATTAGTTTAGGTCACAACTCACCCTCTGTCTTGAGGGCTGCTCCGGCCTCAATAGGAATAACAAGGAGGGGGAAAATTCCACTTAGACCTACAGCAACAGACCCAACCAGAGAGCAGAGCCAGACATTGGCACGTTCGCTTGCAAAGAAGTCGGCTAAGGCCTGGAAGCCTAGGAGCTCATCTGGAAGCCCTCGGCCTGATCCAGCAGCTGTGGCTGTGGCATGAGCCATGGCTGCCTGGGACATCTTCTTACCACTGGACACCCCACTGGAGGAGACGACCAGCAGGGCGGCACCAGTGAACAGTGCAGCCAATGCCCAGCTGGGCCTACCACCTCCTGCTTTCATCCGTCCCACGTTCCAGAGAGCACCTGCAACCAACAACGACAATGTTGCAAGATGGAGAGGTCATCATAGAATGTAGATAGGCCTACAGGCATTCTTAAGTCAACATAGATGCTTTTTCAAACAAATTGTATGCCCATTCACTGCCAAGCAGTTTGTGTAGAAATGTTAGGCTAAGGTTGAGATATACTGTAGTGTGTGACCAGTAATGGGTGACGACAGATTAAAAATGGACAGGACAAAATAAATCCCATGATAGGGTAGACCTCCCACCAAAACAGATTTAAAAAGTGCTCCCTCCATGAGCAACTGCTTAGGTTGATTAGAAAATGTCTGCTAATGTCTAAGAACGTGTCTAAGGGGACCTATTGCACTGCATCTTGACTTGAACTAATCAAAATAACTATGGGTCACGTTTAATTCAGAAAATTATTATTATATTAACTTTATATGGCTGTATGTACAGTATGAGAATGCTCATACTGTACAGCGCCTCATTTTGAATGTGTCCATCAGAGCCCTGTTCAGACCGAGGCAAATCACAAATAAGGGAGAAAGAGTTGGAGGCTGTTGTGAAGAATTCGCAAACATGGCTTGCAGGAACAAGTGAAATGGATGCTTACTTCAACGTTAGTTATAGGATGATGATTATGATATCCTGTTGTGTGTTGCCAGACAGCTCGCGCAGTAAAAGTTCAGACGACACAGTAAGAGCTAATGTTGCACACGTTCCGAAAAGGCCCAAACGTTGTAATATTTTCCTTAATTCTAACAACTTGTAGCGCAGTTAACGTTAATTACAATGTAATAAATCTCACTCACTGTAGCAACAACTGTATCTGCTACGTTAGCTATGCATCGCATGGATTTATTTAGCTAGTTAGGTGACTTTTGTTTTTATTTATAGCAACTGGTTGACAAAAAACAGTATCCTACATCAGTAGCCTATAATCTAATTCACCCTGCTGGCAACCAACCTGCTGGCGAAAATTCTGGTCGTGACGCATAAAGAGCTGTCTATAAACAAACTCTGCTAGCACGCTTTGCTAGCCAAGCCTAGCATTTCAAGACTTGGAAGTTTAAGCCAGCAAGTTAGGATTGCTATACATAACATACATAAGTAATGTGACAAAGAAAAACGATATTAATATATTTTACCCTGTTGTGATTCCTAAAGTTCTTGCACCAGTGTGTCCCTGCCATCCAGCTTGGTGAGGCAGGCTATTGCTGTTGATGCCGAAACTGCAGATAACTACTTGTTAGCCAGAGCTAACATTCCTGCCACGGCTTCCCGTTTTCCAGAGGAGCCACGTCACCGGAAGTGTATGTTTTATTCCTGACAGCATGGCCTGGATTTGGATGCGAGAGAGGGATGACAAAATATAGTTTTGGCACATATGTTTTGAATGGAGGTTTCTGGGGTGTATTCATTACGGAAACCGTTTACCGTTTAAGAACCAAACAGAGAAAACGGGACAAAATCGAGCGGGACCTACCTGGATTGGTCCAATAGAAACTATCGTTTGCGTTTTGTAAACTGTTTCTGTTGCAAAACGTTTTGCAACATACGAATCGTTACGTTTTGCAACAGAATCGGTGTGATGATTACACCCCAGGTTTGGCATTTGTCTGCAGTGCTGTAGGTCTATGTCATGTGAATGTTTGTGTCAGTCAGGTATCTTAAATACAGTGGTGGAAAGAGTACTTAAATGACATTTGAGCAGAAGTCAAATGAATGACAGAAAAGTACTCAGTTACAGTAACGAGAGTATACTATTTGTAATTAGTTATTTTACACATCTGCTTAAATAGTAGCCTATCAGATCGCCTCAAAATAAAATAGAAAGACAATTCCACCAGGGACACAAAACATGAACGTTAATAATGAAATCATAGTGAATATAATTACAGACTCATATTGTGCTTTCAAAATAAGAGAGCATATTTATACATAGTCTAAATGGGACAGAAACTGTGCCTTCAGGGCAACAACAACCCTCTGTACAAAAAAGTATTCAAGGCTTGTGTTGTTGTATTCACTCTGTACCAGTGACCTGGAAGGTGATGGATTGTGAAAGAAATATTGGGGAGCCATGCATTATGATTCATGATGCAGTTAATGCCATGATCTATGGAATACAAACTGACTCCTGACAAATATGTCAGGATTCCTACACTGTATCTTCATGCCTTTCTAGTTTGACCACCAGATGGTGCATTTGACAGTTACGGTACAGAATGTTCTAGATGTTCTACGGTATGGCCCTCTGTAATCTCGTCCACCAGCCGGCTCTCTCTCTCTTGAGCCTAGGGATGAGATTGGATTCCCATAAATACTCTGTTGATACAGACGATTTCCTCTGTAATGATAACTCTTCCGTAAGATTATTTGTGAGATCCATACTGATGACACAACTATGAAGTGTGCATGTGTGTGTGTGTGCGCACACAGGTTGTGTGTGATTCTGGGACTCTCTTCTTTGACCATTAGGTGTTGCTGTGAACCTGACTCTAGTCACTCCAGAGAAGGCCATCAAACTAGCTGCCAATGACTTCTTTAGACAGCACCTGTCCAAGGATGGGTGAGTAGTGCTCAGAGGCCTCTTTCAAACACCTGCCTGAGTGTGTGTTCAGAATAAACATTTGTATCAAGAAAAAGTATGACATTAATCTATAACACTGTTTGTACTCTTTTATTCTATTTTATGGTGAAAAATAAATGGTAATTTATTTATTTATTATTATTTTATTTGTATTTTGTTAGGGGGTAGATCAGCTTTAATATTGCAGATAGATTGTGGGTTCCATCAATGTAATTGTCTGCATCATTTCCAATCCCCCATATGTTTGGGGTAAATATATATATATATATATATATATATATATATATATATATATATATATATATATATATATATATATATATATATATATATATATATATATATATATATATATATATATATATATACAGTGGGGAGAACAAGTATTTGATACACTGCCGATTTTGCAGGTTTTCCCACTTACAAAGCATGTAGAAGTCTGTCATTTTTATCATAGGTACTCTTCAACTGTGAGTGACGGAATCTAAAACAAAAATCCAGAAAATCACATTGTATGATTTTTAAGTAATTAATTTGCATTTTATTGCATGACATAAGTATTTGATACATCAGAAAAGCAGAACTTAATATTTGGTACAGAAACCTTTGTTTGCAATTACAGAGATCATACGTTTCCTGTAGTTCTTGACCAGGTTTGCACACACTGCAGCAGGGATTTTGGCCCACTCCTCCATCCAGATTGCTGGGCAATACTGACTTTCAGCTCCCTCCAAAGATTTTCTATTGGGTTCAGGTCTCCTTAGTTGCCCTGGCTGTGTGTTTCGGGTCGTTGTCATGCTGGAAGACCCAGCCACGACCCATCTTCAATGCTCTTACTGAGGGAAGGAGGTTGTTGGCCAAGATCTCGCGATACATGGCCCCATCCATCCTCCCCTCAATACGGTGCAGTCGTCCTGTCCCCTTTGCAGAAAAGCATCCCCAAAGAATGATGTTTCCACCTCCATGCTTCACGGTTGGGATGGTGTTCTTGGGGTTGTACTCATCCTTCTTCTTCCTCCAAACACGGCGAGTGGAGTTTAGACCAAAAAGCTCTATTTTTGTCTCATCAGACCACATGACCTTCTCCCATTCCTCCTCTGGATCATCCAGATGGTCATTGGCAAACTTCAGACGGGCCTGGACATGCGCTGGCTTGAGCAGGTGGACCTTGCGTGCGCTGCAGGATTTTAATCCATGACGGCGCAGTGTGTTACTAATGGTTTTCTTTGAGACTGTGGTCCCAGCTCTCTTCAGGTCATTGACCAGGTCCTGCCGTGTAGTTCTGGGCTGATCCCTCACCTTCTTCATGATCATTGATGACCCACGAGGTGAGATCATGCATTGTGCCCCAGACCAAGGGAGATTGACCGTCATCTTGAACTTCTTCCATTTTCTAATAATTGCGCCAACAGTTGTTGCCTTCTCACCAAGCTGCTTGCCTATTGTCCTGTAGCCCATCCCAGCCTTGTGCAGGTCTCCTTACACAGCTGTTTGATTGAGTGTGTGGAGTCTGTTTGATTGAGTGTGTGGACAGGTGTCTTTTATACAGGTAACGAGTTCAACAGGTGCAGTTAATACAGGTAATGAGTGGAGAACAGGAGGGCTTCTTAAAGAAAAACTAACAGGTCTGTGAGAGCCGGAATTCTTACTGGTTGGTAGGTGATCAAATACTTATGTCATGCAATAAAATGCAAATTAATTATTTAAAAATCATACAATGTGATTTTCTGGATTTTTGTTTTAGATTTCGTCTCTCACAGTTAAAGTGTACCTATGATAAATATTACAGACCTCTACATGCTTTGTAAGTAGGAAAACCTGCAAAATCGGCAGTGTATCAAATACTTGTTCTCCCCACTGTATATACTGTATATATACACTGGGGGCCAAATGTTTGGAATATTACTCATTCAAGGTTTTTTTTCTTTATCTTGTAGAATAAAAGTGAAGACATCAAAACTATGACATAACACATATGTAATCATGTAGTAACAATCACCCTGATTAACTCTTTAGTCATACCCCACTTTATATATTTTATATTTGAGTTTCTTCAAATAGTCACCCTTTGCCTTGATGACAGCATTGCACACTCTTGGCATTCTCTCAAATACATTAGAGTGTGTAGTTTGAGAAACAGACGCCTCACAAGTCCTCAACTAGCAGCTTCATTAAATAGTACCCGCAAAACACCAGTCTCAACGTCAACAGTGAAGAGGCGACTCCGGGATGCTGGCCTTCTAGGCAGAGTTGCAAAGAAAAAGCCACATCTTCTTCTGTCCAGTGTCTGTGTTCTTTTGCCCTTAATCGCCTCTTCACTGTTGACGTTGAGACTAGACACTCTAATGTACTTGTCCTCTTGTTCAGTTGTGCACCGGGGTCTCCCACTCCTATTTCTATTCTGGTTAGAGCCAGTTTTATGGCTTCTTTAATCAGCACAACAGTTTTCAGCTGTGCTAACATAATTGCAAAAGGGTTTTCTAATAATCAATTATCCTTTTAAAATGATGAACTTGGATTAGCTAACACAACGTGCCATTAGAACACAGGAGTGATGGTTGCTGATAATTGACCTCTGTACGCCTATGTAGATATTTCATAAAAAATCTGCAGTTTCCAGCTACAATAGACATTTATAACATTAACAATGTCTACACTGTATTTCTGATCAATTTGATGTTATTTTAATGGACAAAAAAAATTGCCCAAAACTTTTGAACGGTAGTGTGTATATATATATTTTTCCTTTATTATTTTCCCCTAACCCTACCATCCCTCCCCTAATTGGAGTACAACTAATGAAAAACAACACTTAGGCTTCTGCTTGCAGCTTATACATACCATATACAATTTACGGACACAGTATATTTTACAATAGTTACCTTCAGCTCCACTCAACCCCTCCCATCTCTCTCTGAACACCAACCAGTTTTTATTTCTATTTGCAATATATTCTATAACTGTGCTGTGATGTTTCACAAAAGTTCTGAACCTTTCTATTCTCATAGATTCTACATATTGTAAATTAAAGATATACATTTTTGCTAAGAGCATTATTATATTATTGATCGATTGACTATGGCTTTTTAAATCACCCAGCAGTGCTATTTTCAGAGTTAGCTCCAGGTAAATGTTGCAATTCTTCAGCCATTCCTGAATCTGTGACCAAAAACAAGCTACATATGGACAGTACCAAAACAAATTATCTAATGATTCTGTCTCTTCGCAGCAAAATCTGCAGAGCTGGGATGGTTGTATCCACCATATATATACAGTGGGGAGAACAAGTATTTGATACACTGCCGATTTTGCAGGTTTTCCTACTTACAAAGCATGTAGAGGTCTGTAATTTTTATCATAGTTACACTTCAACTGTGAGAGACGGAATCTAAAACAAAAATCCAGAAAATCACATTGTATGATTTTTAAATAATTAATTTGCATTTTATTGCATGACATAAGTATTTGATCACCTACCAACCAGTAAGAATTCCGGCTCTCACAGACCTGTTAGTTTTTCTTTAAGAAGCCCTCCTGTTCTCCACTCATTACCTGTACTGCACCTGTTTGAACTATGGAGGTGGAAACATCATTCTTTGGGGATGCTTTTCTGCAAAGGGGACAGGACGACTGCACCGTATTGAGGGGAGGATGGATGGGGCCATGTATTGCGAGATCTTGGCCAACAACCTCCTTCCCTCAGTAAGAGCATTGAAGATGGGTCGTGGCTGGGTCTTCCAGCATGACAACGACCCGAAACACACAGCCAGGGCAACTAAGGAGTGGCTCCTTAAGAAGCATCTCAAGGTCCTGGAGTGGCCTAGCCAGTCTCCAGACCTGAACCCAATAGAAAATCTTTGGAGGGAGCTGAAAGTCCGTATTGCCCAGCGACAGCCCCGAAACCTGAAGGATCTGGAGAAGGTATGGAGGAGTGGGCCAAAATCCCTGCTGCAGTGTGTGCAAACCTGGTCAAGAACTACAGGAAACGTATGATCTCTGTAATTGCAAACAAAGGTTTCTGTACCAAGTATTAAGTTCTGCTTTTCTGATGTATCAAATACTTATGTCATGCAATAAAATGCAAATTAATTACTTAAAAATCATACAATGTGATTTTCTGGATTTTTGTTTTAGATTCCGTCACTCACAGTTGAAGAGTACCTATTATAAAAATTACAGACTTCTACATGCTTTGTAAGTGGGAAAACCTGCAAAATCGGCAGTGTATCAAATACTTGTTCTGCCCACTGTATATATATATATATATATATATATATATATATATATATACAGCGGGTGAAATAAGGATTGAACATGTCACCATTTTCTCAGTAAATATATTTCCAAAGGTGCTATTGACATGAAATGTTCACCAGATGTTGGTAACAACCCAAGTAATCCACACATACAAAGAAACCAAAACAAATAAGTTCAGAAATTAAGTTATGTGTAATAATGTGAAATGACACAGGGAAAAAGTATTGAACACATGAAGAAAGGGAGGTGCAAAAAGGCATGGAAAGCCAAGACAACAGCTGAAAACTATCAGTAATTAAAAAGCAATCCAGCCCCCTGTCAGTGCAAATTAATATCAGCTGGTTCAGTCCCAACTGATGGCCTACAAAAAGGTCTCATTGCCAAGGTGTCACACAAGACACATCTCATGATGGGTAAAAGCAAAGAGCTGTCTCAAGACCTTCGCAACCTAATTGTTGCAAAACAAAATGATGGCATTGGTTATAGGCGCATTTCTAAGCTTCTGAATGTTCCAGTGAGCACTGTTGGGGCCATAATACGGAAGTAGAAAGACAATAATTTCACCATAAATTTGCCTCGACCAGGTGCTCCTCGCAAGATTTCTGACAGAGGAGTGAAAAGAATAATCAGAAGAGTTGTCCAAGAGCCAAGGACCACTTGTGGAGAGCTTCAAAAAGACCTGCAATTAGCAGGTACTGTTGTCTCAAAGAAAACAGTAAGTAATGCACTCCACCGCCATTGCCTGTATGCACGCTCACCACGTAAGACTCCATTGCTGAAAGAAAAGCATGTTGAAGCTCATTTAAAGTTTGCTGCACAACATTTGGAAAAGCCAGTGAAATACTGGGAGAATATAGTGTTGTCAGATGAGAGCAAAATTGAACTGTTTGGATGTCATAATACACACCATGTTTGGAGGAGAAATGGCACTGCACATCACCCTAAAAACACCATACCAACAGTGAAGTTTGGAGGTGGGAACATCATGGTGTGGGGCTGCTTTTCAGCAAATGGTACTGGCAAACTTCACATAATTGAAGGAAGGATGAATGGGCAAATTTACCGAGATATTCTTCACAAAACTCTGCTGCCATCTACCAGGATGATGAAGATGAAACGAGGGTGGACATTTCAGCAAGACAATGATCCCAAACACACAGCCAAGGAAACTCTCAATTGGTTTCAAAGAAAGAAAATAAAGCTGCTAGAATGGCCCAGCCAATCACCTGACTTAAATCCCATTGAAAATCTATGGAAAGAACTGAAGATCAAGATTCATAGAAGAGCCCCACGGAACCTTCAAGATTTGAAGACTGTTTGTGTGGAAGAATGGGCCAAAATCACACCAGAGCAATGCATGTGACTAGTTTCTCCATACAAGAGGCGTCTTGAAGCTGTCATTACCAACAAAGGCTTTTGTACAAAGTATTAAATAAATATCAGCAAGTGTGTTCAATACTTTTTCCCTGTGTCATTTCACATTATTACACATAACTTAATTTCTGAACTTATTTGTTTTGGTTTCTTTGTATGTACTTGGGTTGTTACCAACATCTGGTAAAAATGTCATGTCAATAGCACCTTTGGAAATATATTTACTGAGAAAAATGGTGACGTGTTCAATACTTATTTCACCCGTTGCTTCCTCTTTAAAAATATTGTTTGGTGAATCATGTGTGACTCCGTCATTTGCAACAAGTTTTAGTAAATCATTTTTTGTAGTATTTCTATGTCGAAGATTTCAACATTTTTTTTGCATTTTTTCCCACATTCCATCCAGTTCACTTTATTTTTTATAATATATTACACTTGATCTTTATTGAATAAGTTCCTCCATTTCTTTTAGTTTTTCCTCTAACGTATTATGTGCCTCTATGGTACTGTTTTTATTGCTATCTGTTTGTACTGTTAGTCCCTCTTTTTCCTTTCTTAATATGAATTATTTTGACATAAATTGCTTTTGTTTTAAAGATGAGTATTGAATTGCATGGCCTCTAAAGGCACATTCAAAAGTGTCCCATACAATAAGGGCATCTGCTGTACCTATATTACAGTATGTCGGAAAAAGTCAGTTATATATCCTTCTGCCCTGTTTAAAAACAAGTTGTCATCTAATAGGCTTTGATTACATTTCCAATATCCTCGCCCACTTGAAAATACTGTAATAGTAATGTATATGCCAATTATTTGATGGTCTGACCACATACTGTCCCCTATCAACAATTGTTCTCCACTATTCCACCCGCTAAAACCTACCCCCATCCCAAGTTGGATTGTCATCCAAGTGACTGGCAGACCACACCTGTCCACCTGTATCCCAAGGCCTTTGATACCCATCCTTTAAAAAGAGCACACCCACAGAACAGAAGCGGATTAACTGCCAAAAGCATTTACAACGCACTCACCTCGATTGTATAGTATACAGTTATATTAAAAAATCTTGCATATCTTACTTTATTTCCACAATTAATAAATAATATGTGTAATAATGTTGGCAGTTCATACGATGGATTGTTACCTATAACCAGGATTGGCATTACAAACATTTCATTTTTGGTAAGCAATTATTATTATTATGATTCATCCTGTATTGTCCCTAACATCATTACCCCATAGCAATATATTTGGGACACACACACACACACACACACACACACACACACACACACACACACACACACACACACAGTCATTGTAAATAAGAATTTGTTCTTAACTGACTTGCCAACACACACACACTGGTCCTCCGTTGTGAACATTTTCCCAAGCATCTCTGTGCAGTCAGACCTTTTGAGTATTTTGTGTCACCCGGGCCACAATAATTGCCCCCTCTCTGATTGTCCAAGTGTGACCCCCTCCCTATTGGTTACTGCAGCTAGTGTTGCCAGCACTGCCACTACCTGGGTGGGGGCACCCCACAGGACTAGGTACAAGGTCATCAAGGTTCTCATTAGCAGCTTTGAGAAATTCCTTGTATATTATGCTCACCCATCTGGGGCCTTTGGCTTTATTGGACCAACCCTGCCAGGCAAGCTGGTCTCTGACCACCTTAATCTTTCTGTCTTGGCTGCATATAGGCTACTTGCAGTAAGACTATAAAACAGATAAGGATTTCTTCTTAGTGTGTGGGTCGCTCTGGTGGGTGTCTAGGGTACAGAGTTGGGGACTGTTCCATCATAATAAGACAACAAATAAATAAACTATATTTATAATCTATTTTAAAATGTATATCCCAAATCTGCACAAAATTGAAAGCGCTCTGTCACAACTCCTGCACGCAGACACACATGGGCTCAGGCATTTGTTCTTTTTTCACTCACTTAACTCCAGACTTTTCCTAACACAAAAACACACACCCCACCTTCCACCACAATACACCCACACATACCCACATACTGTTCCTTCTATGTCCTCTATTCACTGTGTTTTTATCTCTACCATCTTGATAAAAAACATTTTAATATTTTTGGTGCAACACAATGGACACACAAGGGTCTTGAGAACAAATGCAGATTGTTTGTGAGAGGTTAACATAACAGAAAATGTGAATAATGTCCGCACTATGAGTCATCCCTGGCTGTCTTGAGCAATGCATATAGAAAGAGGAACTTATGGTTGGTGGGACAAGGGCCCATGAAGCAGAGTTTAATGGAAAACCTAGTGTGTGTGTGTGTTTATTTGTGTGTGTGTGTGTGTGTGTGTGTGTGTGTGTGTGTGTGTGTGTGTGTGTGTGTGTGTGTGTGTGTGTGTGTGTGTGTGTGTGTGTGTGTGTGTCAATGGGTCATGTGATTTAACTTTGTCTTCTATCCAAGTCTTGTCTTATGGTTGGATCTTGTGAAGCCCAGTGCATTGGGGAAAATGAGGAATCGGGAATAAGAAGTGAGAAATCTGGATGTCCCCTTGCATGTCTGTCAGGGGCGGCTCCATGTCATTGTGAAAGAGATGACGGCCACCGAAACTGCTTGTGATAGTCAGGCAGGAAACCAGGGTCAGGGTACTCTCTGCGGCCTGTATATCCAGGCCATGCCCTCAGAACCATAATTTTCCTGACAGTTGCTCTCTTTTTTGAGAATGGTTTTTGGGATCTGATATTCTGAGTATCCTCCGACACATATGCATACAACCAGTTTTTTATTATCTTGGTAGACAGCTGACAAAACAAATAACTACGACTTACATTTGGATAACCCACACCCAAAGCAGTGTGTCCACTCCATTATATTATAAACAACTCTCTAATGTACAACCAAATCAATAGGGGCCTGTGGTGTGCAGTTCATCATATGGTTATCTAATGGAGTCTATGGCATACTACTGAATCGCACCTGCAGAATAAGGACTGGCAGGAGCAAGTGCCTCCACAGACAGAGCAGAAAAAAGGTCACAGACGACTACCTTGACCACTACCTCTAATCAAGCTTTGCTTTGTGGGAAACTGTTTAGTTACCATCTGGTTTAAGGAAGAAGGAGAAGGAGAAGAAAATCTTTTGAGTTCCAGCTTAAATTGGTAAAATTAAGGAAGTTTTTAGTTCCCTAGTTAATTCAGTGAGTTATAGAAATCTCAGCTTTCTTGCCCTCTGTGGCAATTTGCTTTAACCGACTCAATGAGAATATCCTGCATTCACAGAGAGCATACTACTATACATGCTGCTCCTTGAAGACTTATGAGAGTGACGGTAAGAGTGAGGCTGACTGAACTGAGAGAGACAGGAGGCGTTTCTTCCCACGAGCATCCTTTGATACAGATTGTAATGTTATGAAATATGTTTTTCTGCTGGTTTCTGCTCAGAAGTATGTCTGTATTACTAGTATTGGTATTCTTGCTACTTTTTATTGAATGGAGTAAAAAGTTGATGCAATGACAGAGGAAATTTGGCGTTTGTAGATCACCGGGGAGAGGTTACAGTTGTTTACATTATATCCTTATCCATTATTAGATTTTATAGTCTTACAGTATAATAAATGCTAATTTACCCTTGTTGATCGTTAACAGTATTTTAACTTTGACTGAGAGTCAATGGGTTACATCAAGAGCCAACATCTAGGAAGTAGACCTATGGTAATCACTGACAGCTAATACTTTTTATCCACATTTGTCTTAATTTGTTTCTTCTAAATATAACTACTTGGTTTAGAATATGTTGTCAGCACATCAAAACGAATAACAGTACTCTGTATATCATAACTAGAATGAAGAATGTTTGGTAACACTATTTGGATAGTCCATCTGTAGATGCTCTATGAGTAACATTTCACCTAACTATCTACTAACCCTAGCTCTAACCCTTACCATTATCCTAACCCTTATTATAAACCTAACCCTAAACATAACCTTAGCAAGCAGTTACTTATCAACATAGTGTGTTGGAAAATTCGTACTATCCAAATAAAGTATGACCAAATGTTTAACTGGGCTATATCATGTTTCCAACTATTCAAGCTAAATTACTCTAGTTGTTCAAGAGAGTTTGTCAGAAGATGATTACGTAAATGCTGTCAAAACCAACACAGTGTGGACATTGATCTGGAGAAATTTTGGTCAAACAGAATAGACAGACAAAGAGTGCAACATTTCCTGTTGCGACGGTCTCTGTATCCTGTTTTCCAAAGTCAGTGTTTATGCATGTCATCCCGTTGTGAGAGGGTCTGTAGGTATGCTCTCGTGACCTGAAAGTGTGAGGCCACAGAGGTCTAGTAAAGGCTTTCTGTCTGTCAGAATAAAACTGACAGTTTATGATATATGAATAATCAAAGGTATCAGTTAAAGTCCTGAATAGAAATGTAGGTCTAAATTGCTGCTATTTTGCAATCCTAAAGAATACAGTATTTTGCCATTATTATAGCCTGTAAAAAAACAAATAAAAAACTAAACCAACTTTGATGGGGATGGGGGCCTCAAGAAATGTGAACTCGATCTGCGTACCCACATCCATACCCACACATGCTGTCAGTAGCAAAAGACTCTAGGCTTTTGGGGGCCCAGTTAGAATTTTAGCAACCAGGAAATGGCGATTTCTGCATATTGCATCTTTAAGTTTTAGAGTACATTTCCTGTAATTCTACACATTTTGCCATGTGGCATAAAGAAAATACAGCGTTTTGTCACGGTCCGTGCTGAGGGAATGAGGTGCAGAGCGAGAGGTGCGGAAAAAACAACTAATGTAAACTGTGACTTGTGTCTAGCACACCGACAACGCACTACACAAACAAACACTGATCCACACCCAGGTGGACGTGAAGTGAACATAAATAGACTCCCCAATCAGAGACAACTCAAGACAGCTGCCTCTAATTGGGGATCACCCAAAACCCAACACCAACCCTGTGAGTGTCAGGACCTGACTGTGGCCATCCCACTCCCTTAAGAGGGAGTCAGAGACCTGGCCTCAGTCAGGCCCTTACAGTACCCTAATCCCCCCCCCCCAAAACGCATTCTCACGACTGCGATATTCCCCCCCAACCAAAAAACAAAAAGTTCTAACACAAAAAGGGGGGAAAGGGCGGAGTACTGGGGAGGTTGTTGGTGGGGGCTCCGGCTCCGGCTTCGGGCGTGACACAGGCATTGAAGGCAGCTCCCTCCCTGCCTCCGTGTTGCACGCCCGGCCATGTCCGGACCCCTGCGTGATGGACACCTCCTCAGTACTCCCGCGACGCACCAAGTCCTGTCTGGACCCTGGTGTGGGAGACTCCGATCCTGGAGCGGGTGAGACGACCGGTCCCGGACTGGGCATCGGTGGAGTGGACTGCTCCAGCACTGGAGCGGGGCAGACGACCGGTCCCGGACTGGGCACCGGTGGAGCGCACTGCTCCGGTACTGGAGCGGGGCAGACGACCGGTCCCGGACTGGGCACTGGTGGAGCGGACTGCTCCAGCACCGTAGCTGGGCTGACGTCCAGTCCCGGACTGGACCCCGGTGGAGCAGACCGCTCTGACACTGGATCGGGGCTGGACTGCAGGTCCTGTCTAACCACCGGTCCAATGGAAAGCCCCAACCTCGGAGTAGGGCTCAGTCCGCAGCCGGCAGCCTGGGCACCGACGCAGAGGAGGTTTCCAGCCACGTAACTAGGCTGGCTGCCAGCCCCGGACTGGGCACCGGCACGCTGAGGAGCTCCGACTCCCCAGCGGGACTGAACGCCGTGCCCGTCCTGGGCACCGACTCAGAAGATGTTTCCAGCCACGTAGCTGGGCTGGCTACCGGCCCCGGACTAGGCACTGGCACGCTGAGGAGCTCCGACTCCCCAGCGGGACTGAACGCTGTGCCCAGTCTGGGCACCAGCGCAGAGAAGCTCTCCAGCCACGTGGTAGGGCTGCTGGACCCCGGCGCTGTGAGGAGCTCCAGCTCCCGAGCATGACTGGACGCTGGGCTGGGCACCAGCGCAGAGGAGAGCTCCAGCCCTGTCACCGGACTGGCTACCGTGCGTGGCGAGGAGCTCTGGCTCACGAGCGGGACTGGACACACGCACTGGGGCTTGAGTGCGAGGGACCGGCTCCAGTTACCGGCTGTCGGAGGTGGAAGTGGTGGGCACTGAGTTACCAACGTGGGGTGGCTGACCGAAGGTTGGTCGCGTGGAGCCGGTACTGGGGTCCCTGGGCTGGACACACGCACTGGATGTCCGGTGCGGGAAGCTGTCGCTGGACGTACCGGGCTGAGGAGGCGCGCTGGACGGACAGGCCTGGAGCGCGCTGGAGATCTGGTACATGTGGACGTGAAGTGAACATAAATAGACTCCCCAATTAGAGACAATTCAAGACAGCTGCCTCTAATTGGGGATCACCCAAAATCCAACACCAACCCTGTGAATGTCAGGACCTGACTGTGGCCATCCCACTCCCTCTAGAGGGAGTCAGAGACCTGGCCTCAGTCAGGCCCTTACACGTTTTTAAAGAAAGTCTGCTGCAATTTTACACATTTTGCCATGAAGCGGAAAGAAGATTTAGCAGTTTTAACAGGTAATTTCCTACAATTCTACAAATTTTTGCCATTGGATAGAGAGAAATGTTTGCAATTTTATAACTAATTTCATGCAATTCTACTCATTTTGCCATGGGACCGTGAGAAAAATGTGCAGTTTTACAACTAGTTTCCTGCAATGCTACACATTTTGCCATAGGGTGGAGATAAATGTTAGCAGTATTTAATATGATATTTGAGTGAGAGTGACAAACAAAATCAATGGGGGCCCCCAAGTCAGTAATTCGACCATGATTACTACAAGTTTAGATACTGTAGCTGGCCGCTAGACTAACTTACCAATCTAAAAAATATTTTGCTGACAGGGGCTAATTGACTGTCAGTCAGTGACTGACATAACAAGAGGAAAACTGATGATGCACAACCAAATTTCGGAATTGCACTTTGTGTGTTCTACTATTCTAACTCTCAACAGTAAGTTGAGACCCCGACTGAGTTTGTTCTGACCCCCCGGGTATGTTCTGTATTGCTAAATCAGTACTAATGTCACACTGTGGTCCTGAGAACTCCGAGTATTAAAGCCATAGGAGGATGTGAAGTAAGATGTGTCAATATGACTACTTGCGTGTAAGGAGGCTTTAGCCATCAGAGATATGCATCTTGTGAACATACCTTCACTCAGACATGTCAAACGTGGAGTGCTCAGTCACACCCTGTGGAAGCCTAAAACAAAGCATCCATGGTGCAGGGCGATACAGTAAACACAACAGCTTCCGTGTGCCTTATCTATGTACAGTATCGCCACATAACCTTGGGGTTCCTTTAAAACAAGCAACACAATGATGGTGGTCTATTTTACAATCTTTAAAGTGTGTCTCTTAACATATTAAAGTATTTGTCTCATCTCCTTTTGCAAGGAAAAAGACTGAAAAGAGTTACCTTCTAGTCACCAAACCTGTCCCACGATAGCATAGTTACACACTGATCTTCTGGGCTGGTTTCCCAGACCTAATCTTGAATTAAAAAGTATTTCCATTAATTATGTATTTATATTCCAGTACAAGGCTTTGTCTCTGTCAAGGATCTGTGTCCACAAGTCATTGGTGGAAAACAAACACAGTAATCCCCAAGTAGACATTTTATCGGCTGTGTTTTACAAAAGGGAGAAGCTGGTCTGATCTGGCAGGGATTGATAAGATACGATACGTATTATGTTTCCTTACTGTATGAAAAGGCCCAACACAATCAGACAAGACACTCACTGAAATACCCTATAGGTTTATATTTTAAGTTTTGCGGCCTAGATCATACTGAAGTTTAGATACACAAATGGAGTCATTCACAGCAACCCCCCAACCCCATAAGGAACTGAATCTAAAAGAAAATTTCCCAGTTCCCCTTTTACATAGTATGTGTGTGTGTGTGTCTGTGTGTGTGTGTGTGTGTGTGTGTGTGTGTGTGTGTGTGTGTATGTGTGTGTATGATGATGATGATGATGATGATGATGATGATGATGGTCAAGACTGAAATTGACAAACAGTAGAAATGTAAAACCAAATGATGGGCCTGATTCCGTTGGAATGTTATCTGCCTGTTTCCTGTAGCTTTTTACATTGTGAGAAACATAAATGTTATGTATTGAGCCATTCATTCAAACACAGAACTGAAAGTTTGTTATTGTCTTTCCCGAAATGGGATGAACACAATGCTGCCTGTTTTGGTTTAATCTGGTTTCTTAGCTGTCCAATGCCTAGCAACCTGGAGCCTTATGCATAATGTAGTAGACCAGCATGTGGATGTACTGTGTAAAGCAAAGTACAGGGGAACAGAAATTACACTGTATCATACTCATCAAACTAACTATAGTACTGTCCATGAGGCTGAGGGACCGGCCTCTTACTGAGATGTCCACCAATCTTCACCTAATAGTTCATTTTAAACAGATTTCAAGATCTGGGAAACCTGAATGATTTCTGTCAAAACAGCATATTTTTTTTAGATGTGATAGATTTAAAAAAAGATATCCCAAAAGAGAGTCGTTTGTGTGAAAATAGCCGTGGTGAAAATAGCGTGCTAGGCATGCTGTAACGCACGTAGTGTAGGAATACTAAATGTCATCAGTTTTTCTCAGACAGTTGTGATTAACATGGGGGCCATGGACAGGCTGTGTGGTTTCAACAGCCCCACAAGTGGTGAAAGGATGCAGGGGACTCAAATTAAACTCAGACTGAAAGGCCACGTAAACCAAAATCCAACAAAGTACACCAAAATCAAATGCATAGGCCTACCAAAGTAAGATAGTTATACCGCAACCAGCAAGTCAAACTGATTGTTTGCCTTTATTAATGTTGATTATTAAACAAATAATGCCCTGTATTTGGTGCTACATAGCACATCAAAATAATATAAAATAAGGTTATAACAATTCACAGAAAATTCAAGCTAGTCCTTGATAGAGATAAAGGAGTGGAAACCCAATAGAATACATGGACATCCACAATAGAGCAAATTTGACTCCACAGTGTTTTTGGTTGTGTGTTATATTAAGCTTTGAACAACCAAGGGAATATAATAATCATTCTGATATTATCTTCAGTGCGATTTGGATCTTACTGTCTACAGTATTTAAAGTTCGTTGTCATTATCAGTCTGATGCACTCTTCCTCTGTCCAAACCTACACAAGCCTGTCAGTGCATGTTGCCTTGTGTCCTCACTTCTCTTCAAGTTAAAACAGAGATGTTGTGTCAGGGAGAGATAACTGAGACAGATAGGGCTGGTTTCCCGGACACTGCCTAGTCCTGGATATAAAAGTATACTCATAGTGTGTCCTGTAAACCAGCCCATAGAGTCAAGAGAAATGGTCCTCTGAGCTCTGTACTCATTATGATGAAGAATATTATGGTGAGAAAAACACATTTGGTCAGAAAATAGAATAAAACTTTTGTGATTTCTCAAGAATCCCCCCCACCAACACAACTATTGTCTCAGGAGGTGGTCTATCTCCTCTCCCTTCATCTCCACAGACCTGTGGTGACCCCAGACCTAAGTGGCATTATTTTATCTGTCCAGCTAATCTACACACAGCTAAAACAGTTGTTTTGATAGAAATACAGCATAATTCATCGATGTATGTGAGTTATTATTTCATTGATATGGCTAAAACTACTGTTTTGTTTTTTAATTCACATATTTACACCACTACGTTTATTTGAAGGGATAGCATAATATAGAGAATGACAGGGGTTACTGTGCCGAACCTTGCGGAACACCAAATCCAATGTACACACTGATACTGGTCTGATAAATAGGAATTAAACCAGCTTAAAATGTGAGATGACAATGTTTAGGTATCTGGCATTGAAACATGGTAAAAATGTTTAATATTCGATTTTTAATATTCAAATAGATTTTTATAGTGTATGCAAGATATATGAATATGGATATCTGTACTTTAGCCACACAAAAAAATTTGGTTGCCAATATTTGGTCACTAAGAGATGCAAAGATGCTAACCACTGACAGATGCTATGCTAAAAGACTAACAGTTAAGGCAGACCTTGAAATGATTGGCTGGTTTGGGAGGCGATGCAATTGAGCCTTGATAAATGTGAGATGTTAGAATCTTCCCCTGACAAATCACCAGTGACCAGGAACCACCACCAGACACACTGATGTGTACACCCACAAAGATATACAGAAGTCCAAATATATCAGGTTTCCTTTTAATTTTCAGTCATTGAGTAGGGCTCATTTATTTTATTTTATTAGATAAAATTTGAGTCCCAGAGAATTGTTTGGCTTACAAGTGGATAAAGTTGTGTAGGCAGAGGGAGACATTTTGGGTTTTGTTTGGTGAGAGGAAATTTGGTAAACGTTGTGCAATGGTGCGGGATAAGTTTTGAAAGAGTGTGAGAAACAATTGCAAGCTAAGTGCTTGAGAGTAGATCGGTTCAAGAAGAAGCCTTCATGTTGCATCCATACAGAATGGAGGGGTACCTCATCTCACCTGGTCCTGTAAGTACACAATAAGTCAAACAATTTGTGTTAATTCAGTTATAGGCCCAAGTATATACAGGTATGTGGTTATTTGTTGAGTTTATTTACTTGTTTATATACCACAGGATGTACTTATACAGAAAATGCATCTCAAGCATTGTAAGCTCACTGGATTCAAGTTTGGATTTCAAATGGACATTTATTTTATGAAATTATGATCATTAATGAAAATATGCTAACAGATTACTGTAGCATCAATCATTTTCAAACTCTTAAACTGGTACACAGTGTAGGTGCTTTTGTGGTCTACGTACTGTCAGAAGAACAATAGTTTTATACAACTAACAATATGTATTGATTCACAACAATCCATTTAGTAAGACTATGACCGACCATAAAAAAAAAAACAGCAAAAGTATTATAGGAAAAGTCAATGAAGTTTAAAAAGCTTGTTGTTCAGCTATGTCATTTTCAACAAACATTATCAAGGGCAGAAAGCAATTTGTAAATAGATGTTGAGTGTCAGTTCCTTGGGAACAATAGTAAGACATTATGTGAAGTTTTGTTATGCTTTCAGTTGAGGATATCTTTTTTGTTTTGACAGCCGTCAGAGGACATGTATGAACCCGACATCTATAGACAACAGATGTCAGAATATTCATATCCTTATGTCATCGATGGAGAGAGTCAAGGAGGTGAGCTTTAAAACACACTACAACATTTTTCCTAGTATTAATACCTTATGCATTATCTATTGATAATCTTGATAACTATGATACAATGATTTACTTTTAAAATTAATTCCCCTTTCTCTGATGAATTTACCATCACATAATTGTAGACAAAATTAGGCCTGAGGAAATCACACACAGTAGCTATATTAAAGACAATAGTGTACATAAAACGTATCAAGACACTGCAGCTGGAGCCCACCATGTTGCCCCCATGGAGTACAGGAAACAGATGCCATTTCTGTCAGGCGCTCAACCTACAGTCGTAGTACAACTTTCCCCCCTGGGGTTTATTGAAATGGAGAGGTTCAGTTGTATTTTCTCCTGTAATCAACTGATCCTACTGCCAAGAATAAACTGGTATTTACTAGTATGAGCTATAGAATTATATAGGCTCTGCTCCATTTAAACAAACAAAATTATTACAGTATGCCTGATAATAGAAAATAATAAGAATGACAAGTGTCTGGTGCAGTGTCAGGACAGACCACATCCGATCACTAAAACAAGTGTCTGGTGCAGTGTCAGGACAGAACACATCCGATCACTAAAACAAGTCTCTGGTGCAGTATCAGGACAGAACACATCCGATCACTAAAACAAGTCTCTGGTGCAGTGTCAGGACAGAACACATCCGATCACTTAAACAAGTCTCTGGTGCAGTGTCAGGACAGAACACATCCGATCACTAAAACAAGTCTCTGGTGCAGTGTCAGGACAGAACACATCCGATCACTTAAACAAGTCTCTGGTGCAGTGTCAGGACGGAACACATCCGATCACTTAAACAAGTCTCTGGTGCAGTGTCAGGACAGAACACATCCGATCGAGTCTCTGGTGCAGTGTCAGGACAGAACACATCCGATCACTAAAACAAGTCTCTGGTGCAGTGTCAGGACAGAACACATCCAATCACTAAAACAAGTATCTAGTGCAGTGTCAGGACAGAACAAATCCATAAAACATGTTTACATGCGGAAGGTTTTTAGAGTTTCTACACGTTTTAACACATTTGTGACATTCGGGCTTAAAAGAAAGAAAAAGCAAAAAATGTTTGAACAGGAAACTGTCTAATACATTTAGCTGAACACTTTAAATTAATAACAGACATTGTGTGTTACTTGTATTTGGATTTCTCTATTCCATGATATCTGAACATTGCCTTTTAGTGTACACTTCCTCCAGACCTACCTCTTACTTTATGAACAATTCAAATGTTTCTCTCTGTTCAGATCACTGGGAGTATCACACCACTCATCATGTTCATCCGCTGGACTTTGACAACTTGCCAGAGGGCCACTTCACTGAGCTCCAGAGTGTCCAGCATCTACATGTACCCAGCATGGCTCGTTACAGCGATGTTGACACTCTCTCTCTGGACCCTGGCCTTGGGGGAAACCATCATGCCCTACCCCCACCGGTGAGCCCACCCCCCTGATCCCTCTTTTCCCGTAACACAGACAGAGCTTTGGAGTTGGTCATTCTTTTAAAGTAGATGTAGTTGAAAGTGTTCTGAATGTTCAGGAGAAAAAAAATAACATAACAGATCATCAATCCTAAAGCAAGTAGCAGTATTTATTTCCATGTTCTCTCTAGTGGTAATGGCAATGCCTCAAAAATGCTTAATAACAGGTAAACATAAAATCAACCATCTGGCTTCAGATAAAGAAATTACTATGAAAAGTATATCTGGGCTACTGTTTGTTACTGGTGAGCTGTGTTGCGTGGAGGATGTAGGGTACGCCTACACACAGATGGTTTGACATTGTGGCCTTTTCCTAACTGGGGCCTGCTGGTGTTGCTACAGAACTATAATCTGCCAACTCACTAACGGCTGATGAACAAATAATTCCTTTTTAACCAGAAGAGGCCTCCCCAACATTATGTCACGCACACGCACGCACACACACACACGGATCATTGTCAATCTTCTTAGCGTAAAATCTTACATTGTAACATTGTCAATATTACACTTTAAACAGAGAGCATTAATTAATGAGTGTGGATGAGAATATCTTTTAAGATGCCTTTTCTATTTGTGAATGGAACTGACATATTGCCTCAGAGCAGAAACAGTGGGTTTTTAGCACTGTATGCTGAATGTTTTGACAGGATTTTGCATGGCCAAACAGTCAAACTGCTATAACAGCAACCACACATCACAGCTCATGCAGAGGGACAGTGTCTTATAATCTTTGCCACTGCTGGGCTAATTTGAGATTATTATATCATTCAGAACAGGGCAATGAGCAGAGTTTAACAGATATACAACTCTTGAAAACATGGCGAGGGTTTGAACTTAGAATCATGTAAATAAAACTTTGAGTTACAAGTTGTTATTATGTTACAGTAGTCAGACAAATGTGACAATACCTCTAAGATACAACAGGTCTCCTGACTCCTGATAAAGAGTAAAATGTAGCAAGATAGCAGCGACATGCTAAGCTAATCAGAGCAAGCTAGTTAGCTAAGCATTTAGCAACCTCTTAGCTACTCATGTTGAATTAATAAATGGAGTTCCTGTAGCTAGCTAGGTGTGAAATATACAAGTAAGTCAGCTAACGTTTGCTTTATTGAAATGTTAAGTTGAATAAGCTATATGACAAAAAATACAGGGATGGACAGTTATGCTGCTCCAGGTGCATCAATGTAAAATGCTACCAGATAGTTATCTTTTACTAATGCTGAGTCAAAAATAGAGCTAGCTAATATGCCAGTAAATGTTATTTTGGGTGAAGATAACCATAGGATTTAATTTAGATAAGAGAAATGTCACTTAAAATTTATGCCAAACAAAAACTATTTATTTCAAAGTTTAACAAACCATACAGTGCACAAGGAATCTATGCACAAGGGCTACTTTTAACAATTGACACAGAACATTTTACAAAAACACATTTACTGGAAGAACTGTGGAGATTCAAAAATTGGTAACAGAACTTCTGTTGCTAAATGCCTTGCTAATTAGCTTGCTCTGATTAGCTTAGCATAATGCTGCTAGTTTGCTACATTTTACGCTTTGCTTCAAGTCAGGAGACCAATTCTATCTTAGAGATACTGTTACATTTGTCTGACTACTGTAATGCAATAAGGATTTTAAAACATTACAACTTTTTTATTTACAAGATTCTCAGTTTAAATCCAGTCGGATTTGTTCTACCCTAAACCAATCAGATTCTTTCTGGCCTTAGAACAAAGTTGACTACACTTTAATTTGCGTTTAAGCTCTTTTTATCACACATTATATATGGGAGAGAATCTTTTTAAGGATTCATTCAACTCTACTGTCACTTGATAAATTCAAGGGAGTGGGTATTCACATGAGGCTGGTGAACGGGACGGCTCATAATAATGTCTGGAATGGAGTAAATGGAATGATATCAAACACGTGTTTGGTATCTAATTTGTTTAGTGTGACAATGTGAGTGTGGTGAGCACAAAAAAGGAGGAGGTCGAACAAAAAGGAGAACAATAAACAACAAAGTCGATGTATTAGCTTTTAATATTTCACTGACACGCCTGAGACACAGCTCAGAAACAATAATCCACACGCACACCACAGGGAGGGGAACATATAAAGGGTGTGTAATAATGTGAGTGGACGCCGGTGTGCGTCTGTGTGCGTGTGTAATCGGGATGGAAAACCTCCAGTGCCAACTTTACCGGCAGGAGCTCCCGGTCACCCAAGTCGTAGTTCTGCTCCGCAGCAGACAGTTTCTGTGAGTAGTATGCACATGGGTGCGGTTTCGGGGGACTCCCATGCTGCTGGGAGAGGACCGCCCCCACGCCGACCTTGGACGCGTCGACTTCCACAACAAAAGGCAGATGCTGCCTCTCAGGTCACGGAATGCCTTCTCCGCGTCCGGGGTCCAATGGAGGTGCTGAGGACTGCCTTTCAGCAACGACATGAGTTGCACGGCGATGGAGCTGAAGCCTTGGATGAACCGGCGGTAAAAGTTGGCAAATCCCAGGAAGCGTTGAAGTTTCTTAAGGGTTTTTGGGACTGGCCATGACCTGACTACCTCCATCATCAGCTCTTCCATCTGGACCCCTTCCGGAGAAATGTTATGCCCCAGGAATGAGACGATGTCTGGTGAAGACACACTTTTCTCCTATGACGTAGAGGTGGTTCTCCAGGAGACGTCTCAGGACAGCACGAACGTGGACCTCATGGTCCGGGTAGGTGGGGGAGTAGATCAGTATATCGTCGATCCCAGAACACTTTGTCCAAGTACGACTGGAATACCACAGGCGCATTGGCTAAGCTGTACGGCATTACCAGGTACCGACGTTGTGCTGAAAATGGTCTTCCACTCATCTCCTTCCCGAATGCATACAAGGTTACATGCACTCCGGAGGTCCAGCTTGGTGAAATACCGCGCCCCCCTGAGCTGCTCTATGGCCGGCGGGACGAGGGGCATCAGATACCGGAACTTGACCGTCACGTCATTGAGGCCCCGGTCAAAGTCTCCGGTCCTTCTTCGTGATGAAGAAAAAGCTCGCTGAAGCAGGCGAGGTGGATCGGTGGATATATCCCTGCTCCAGCAACTCCACAATGTATTTCTCCATCGCTGAAGACTCGGACACTGGACCTGTGAGGAGGGAGACACTTTGTCTTCTCGAGGGAAAAAACCTCCTCGAGATCAGAGTACTCCTGTGGACCGTTGGACTCAAGGGCGCACTCCGGGCTCTCCACCGATGTTGATCCGCAGATGATGTTTAGGCAGGTCCTCCGGCATCTGGGTGACCAGTCCTGGACTGGTCAACAAAACTCCCCGTGGCCCCGGAATCGATCAGGGCTGTGGAGACATCAGGGTGAGTACCTCCAGACAGCACAACAGGACAACAGAAAGGGCTAGTGATTTCGGTGACGCACAAGGCACCTACCGTGCCCGTCCGTGCCGTCTGGGTACTCACCCGATTTCTGCTCTGGTCCCGTTTGGAGGGGCAGTTCCTTCAACGATGGCCCCTCTTCCCACAGAACAGGCACAGACCCTGCCGACTCCGGCGGTCTCTCTCCTCCGCGGGGAGCCGCATGAGTCCCAGCTCCATCGCCTCCGGCTCCTCCCTATGGAGAGGAAGAGGGGCTTGACGGCCTAAACAGTCTCGGAGCTGCCCGTCGATGGCAATCGCTTGGGCGATGAATGCATCCAGCGACATGTCTTCACTCACACAAGCCAGCTCCATCCAAACCTCCGCCCGCAAGCCCCTACAGAACGCGTTTCGGAGAGCTGGCCCATTCCAGCCACTGGACGCCGCCACTGTCCGGAATGACAAAGCTGGGATTCCGGACAGTCGTAGGCGCAAAAACCGCTTGCCCGCGTCTCTCCCCTCCGCAGGATGGTCGAACACGGCTCGAAACTGGGTGATGAACCTGGGAAATTACCTCAGTTCCTCAGATCCGCTACCCCACAAAGCCGTTACCCAGTCGAGGGCGCGTCCGGTTAGGAGCGAGATCATCGTGGTTACCTTCTCCCTCTCTGGGACCGGTTGATCCCCAAAATATAACTCACATTGGAGAAGGAAACCACGACAACCCTCCGGATTACCATCATACCACTCCGATAGGGCTCTCTGGAGCTCGCAAACCAGAACGCTGCTAGGTGAAAAGGAAGCTGTGGCACCACTTGGATGTCTCTGGGTTTCTTCACCTGATCGTGGTGTCATGCGGGACATGAGCTCCCTTAACGCTTCAATGAGCTCTCCCATCTCCCCATCCATGACGTGGCACCTATCCTCTAGCCCGGACAGCCGGCCACCCGGACTGGGTCTCCCATCGCGCTCTCCCTTGCTCATGGAGAGGGCGAAAGGGACGAAAATAAAAACTGGAAAAAATGCAAAAAAATGTGGAAAAAAATATGTGAGTGGACGCCGGTGTGTGTCTGTGTGCGTGTGGAATCAGGGGATGGGAATCAGGTGTGGGCGCGTGAGCGTGGCTGCCATCATACTCATGCCAGTGGTTAGTATGCCAGCGAGCCAGAGCGCCGGGGTGGGAGGGGCACCTTCAGGTCGTAAGCACAGTTGTTAATTTAGTAGTAATTACTCAGTGACTACGGCTCCAAAAATAATGAATTGTAATTGTAATTATTTGTTGTGTCCAAGGTGACAAATTACCCTCGAGCTATGGGCTACTTGTACCCCTCTACTCAGACGATGAGGAGCTCAGACGACGAGGAGCCAGGAGGCCGCAGCCCTCCACTAGAAGTGTCTGATGAAGAGTGTCTGAGGGACCACATCGCCCATGTAACAAGGGGAGAATTGGGTAAGGAATTTATTCATAAACGCATACCTAATATCTCACCTTTTGCTTTTGAGGTCACAATAATCCTACTTGTGTAGGCCTACTCCATGTAGATCATTGGTAGGGAACCTCCTCAACTGATCCAGTGCATGTTTAACCATTTTGTACTTATGTCAACATTAATATAGGCAACAAGAAGAAGATCCGTCTGTACCAGTTCCTGCTGGATCTGCTGAGGAACGGGGACATGAAGGACAGTATCTGGTGGGTGGAAAGGGACAAGGGCACCTTCCAGTTCTCCTCGAAACACAAGGAGGCACTGGCACATCGGTGGGGCGTACAGAAGGGCAACCGCAAGAAAATGACCTACCAGAAGATGGCACGGGCTCTTCGCAACTATGGCAAGACAGGCGAGGTCAAAAAGGTCAAGAAGAAGCTGACTTATCAGTTCAGTGGTGAAGTGCTGGGGGGGAGGTCTCACTTGGAGAGGAGGCCATATTCTCATTTGTAGAGGGAGAAACATAGTGGAAGTCCTGAAGAAGGGTAGAGAGAGAGAGAGAGAGAGAGAGAGAGAGATAGTTAACTGTATATAGTATGCAAGATGTTTATCAATGTATTAACTATTGTTTGTGTTCAACAATAACTGTTTTTGCTGCTCTTGTAAAAAGCATTTATGTGATCGTCAAAGCTAATCTGACAAATATACAAGCTTTATGCCACGGCTTGGCTGAATACTCAATTCTGATTCACCGACTTCTACACACTATGTTGGACTCACTGAGCATTGTGCACATGTGACATCAATTAGACATGGATGCAATGTAAACAAACGAAAAGACTGTGATGATGAAATCTTTAGCATTAATTAAATTGATTTGATACTCTGAGATGCACTGACTTTGGACACGCAATTCCTGTTGCTTAACCTTTGTGTCAGCAGTATATTATATTATACGTTAGCTTTTTCATTAATGCTAAAGATCTCTTCATCACAGTCTTTTCGTTTGTTTACATTGCATCCATGTCTAATTGACATGTGCACAATGGTCAGTGAGTCCAACATAGTGTGTAGAAGTCGGTGAATCAGAATTGAGTATTCAGCCAAGCCGTGGTATAAAGCTTGTATATTTGTATAATGGTATTACATGTGTATTACATACTAACTCAAGTTAGCTTGAGACTTTGGGAAGTAAACCCTACTGAACATTGGGAGATTGAACCTGAAACCTTTTCGTATTGTCCCCTTGACCATTACTTCCCTGTCACAACCCCAAGACTTGTTCCTGACATGGGGGAGAGTGAAGAGGCTTGTCACCGAGCCTTTATCATCTGCTTGTGTTCTGAGATGAAGCACAGAGCCTTGCCTCCTCCGAGCAAGGCTGCAATCTATTCCTAGCCTAGAAATACCAACACAGGGATATTTATCCCATGCTCTCATTCATAGACCCCTGTTTGAACTGTATAATAGTGTATATGACCAGTTGTTTTTCCGTACTCTGTGCTCTCTGTATAACGCATGTTGGCATGTTTGTATTTTGGCATGATTCAGTTACATATCTGCACGTGCTGAAAGCATTTCTATTTCTCACACATCATGAGGTTTTAGTCGACTAATCATCACATTGTTCCAGCACATCACAGACTGGCTTTAGCAAATCCTCTGGGAATCACAGCCATGTCTGCAGTGAAAAGTGACGCAAAGTGGGGTACCCAGTGAGGGCGCCATCAAGAGGCCCAAATAATATTATTAACAATATTTGCCCTACAGCACCTCTGGGAGAAAGCAATGAAGAAATACAACTGAAAAGGAGACATAAAAGACTGGGATATAGTTTGAATAATTAAATTGAATAATGCAAAATCATAGAAACAGTGAGGATTGATTTAAGTGAACCCTCCTGCATTTATTACTGACTGAGCAATAAAACGAGGTTGAAAAAAACCCCATGTATTTTTAAGGAAGTATAAGGTAGTTTACGTAATAGCTGGGACACTTGAGACAACTGGGCAGACACAAGGCCAAGGTAAAACACAAAAAGAAAAATGATCAGGATGTAGGGTTAAGGATCAGGGTCAGACAAGCCTTATTGTCCCAAAATACCCCACTAAGGTGGGATTGCTCACCAGGCCCCACAGTTAACACTTCATAATATTTTACTCCAGTCAGTCTGTCATGTCTTCGCTATGCCACCAAGCCTAGGCTTCGGAAGGTCACACATATACAGTGACTTTGGAAAGTATTCAGAGCCCTTGACTTTTTCCACATTTTGTTAGGTTGCAGCCTTCTAAAATTGATTCAGTTGTTTTTCTTCCTCATCAATCTACACATAATGCCCCATAATGACAAAGCAAAAACTGTTTTTTAGAAATGTTTGCTAATGTATATAAAATGAAATAAACTTAAATATCAAATTTCCACAAGTATTCATACCCTTTACTCAGTACTTTGTTGAAGCACCTTTGGCAGCGATTACAGCCTTGAATCTTCTTGGGTATGACGCTATAAGCTTGGCACACATGTATTTGGGGAGTTTCTCCCATTCTTCTCTGCAGATCCTCTCAAGCTCTGTCAGGTTGGATGAGGAGCGTTGCTGCACAGCTATTTTCAGGTCTCTCCAGAGATGTTCCATCGGGTTCAAGTCCGGGCTCTGGCTGGGCCACTCATGGACATTCAGAGACTTGTCCCAAAGCTACACCTGCATTGTCTTGGCTGTGTGCTTAGGGTCATTGTCCTGTTGGAAGGTGAACCTTCACCCCAGTCTGAGGTTCTGAGCTCTCTGGAGCAGGTTTTCATCAAGGATCTCTATGTACTTTGCTCTATTCATCTTCGCCTCGATCCTGACTAGTCTCCCAGTACCTGCTGCTGAAAAACATCCACACAGCATAATGCTGCCACCACCATGCTTCACCGTAGGGATGGTGCCAGGTGTCCTTCAGATGTGACGCTTGGCATTCATGCCAAAGAGTTCAATCTTGGTTTCATCAGACCAGAGAATCTTGTTTCTCATGGTCTGAGAGTCTTTAGGTGCCTTTTGGCAAACTCCAAGCGGGCTGTCATGTGCCTTTTACTGAGGAGTGGCTTCCATGTGGCCACTCTACCATAAAGGCCTAATTGGTGGAGTGCTGCAGAGATGGTTGTCATTCTGGAAGGTTCTCCCATCTCCACAGAGGAACTCTAAAGCACTGTCAGAGTGACCATCGGGTTCTTGGTCACCTCCCTGACCAAGGCCCTTCTCACCCGATTACTCAGTTTGGCTGGGCAGCCAGCTCTAGGAGGAGTCTTGGTGGTTCCAAACTTCTTCCATTTAAGAATGATGGAGGCCACTGTGTTCTTGGGGACATTCAATGCTGCAGAAATGTTTTGGTACCCTTCCCCAGATCTGTGCCTTGACACAATCCAGTCTTTGCTCTGACAATCCAGTTTTTGCTCTGACATGCACTGTCAACTGTGAGACCTTATATAGACAGGCGTGTGTCTTTCCAAATCATGTCCAATTAATTGAATTTACCACAGGTGGACTCCAATCAAGATGTAGAAACATCTCAAGGATGATAAATAGAAACAGGATGCATCTGAGCTCAATTTCGAGCAAAGGGTCTGAATAATTATGTAAATAAGGTATTTCTGTTTTTTGTTTTTAATACATTTGCAAACATTTCTAAAAACCTGTTTTCGCTTTGTCATTATGGGGTATTGTGTGTAGATTGCTGAGGAAATTGTTTTATTTAATACATTTTAGAATAAGGCTGAAACGTAAAGAAATGTGGAAAAAGTCAAGTGGTCTGAATACTTTTCGAAGGCACTGTATGTGTATTACTTCCTTCGGAAATTAGGTTCTGATGTATAATTAACTGCCATTTGGAAGGCTTGTTTGAAATGAAAAAGAATTGTTACATTACAAACATAAGGAAAGATATTTTTCTGTTCACAGTGTTGCCTGGTCAGAAAATAAATGTTAAGTTAACCAGATGGATGATGGAAAGCTGTGGACACGGCCATGGAAGAATTCCTGGAAGTCCTGGTTCACAAGTGGAAAAGCACTCCCATTCCTGCCAACAGATAAAAGGAATACTCTAGCCTCCTGTCTGCTGTTTTCTGAAGCGGCTACTGTTTTTTACAAGGACAGGCAGCGGCACAAATGCAGAAAGAGCAGGAGACCTCGCTGGACTAAGGTTCTAAATTTAACCCCCCACCTCCCATTCCCTCCCTCCCTCGCTTCGCCTGTCATGCAGCTGAGGTGTTGGGCAAAGGGATGGTTGAAATATGGCCTGCAGGAGGTCAGAGGGGTCTGGGGTTGTGTGAGTGTGGGGTGGAGGGATAGGGAGGGATGAGGTGCACGTCTATTATCTCATTGCCGGACAGAGAGTGGATTGGGTCTAGACATCGTGACAAAAGAGGGTGGGTTGGTACTGTTTTGGAGGGGGGTTGCTTAGGAGCCCCACTATTAAACGTAAGGGGTAAGCTGGGAAGGAGTTTGTTAGTTATTGTTGGTTCTTCTCTGGAACAAACGTTCAATCAGGATGCCAGAGCCAGTCAAAAAAACAGGTAAGTGCGCTTGATCAGATTCCATCTCGTTTTACTGCAGCATTATTGTATCTCCAGCTGCTATCTGAAGAAGTCACTGGATTTTCTACCTCCTCTCCCTTTTCCCTCTATAATAACAAATCCCTCCCAACCTGTGGGACTGGTGGGACTGTTGATCACTGATCATCTCATGTCATAGTTTCTTGTCTTCGCAGTTGCATTTCAGAGAGGTTACATTTGAAAGTTGTTGCTGGGGAACTTTGGGGAACTTTGCCATTGCCTGCCTCTGCAGCTTCATATTAGCTATGCATGTCTTCTGTGATGTTTTTTTTCTCTATTTGATCCATTTAAACTGTAAAGGGAGTGTATACTCACTGTACTGATGGTTACATCCAAGCCTTTTAAAAATAAGAGAAGTAACACCCCTGTCTTCCCCCTGTGTGAGAAAAATAACGCCGTCTCCCTACTGTGTTTCTTTGACCACACCCTCCTCCAGCCGATGAGAAAAGGGTATATGTTCAAGTGCTAAGCAATGCATGTGTTTCAATGGTTTAAGACACATACAGTGGAGGCCTACCCAGTTTTGGTTACAAATCAGAGCAACAGGAGAAGTAACGTAAAAGTACAGACCACTTTGAAGTCATGAAGACAGTTGTCCAACCATCATTTCACACTGCAGTGTTTATGTAGTAGCCTATGAAAAAAAAGTTGTTTCTGTCGTCATATAAAATAGTATAATGGTGTTGGGTACCAAAAAGAGTAGATAGAATTCTCACAGAATTCAAATTTTCTGAGTAATGCATATATGTTCTGCGGCAGCAGTTGTGTAAACAGAGCTACTGCATAAACATGGCTAGGTATTTTTTATTTATTTATCTAGGCAAGTCAATTAAGAACAAATTCTTATTTACAATGATGGCCTAGGAACAGTGGGTTAACTGCCATGTTCTTGGGCAAAATTACATATTTTTAGCTCGGGGATTCAATCCAGCAACCTTTCAGTTAAGGGCCCAACGCTCTAACCACTCGGCTACATTCCACCCCTCATATTGAATCCAGCTCACTGTCATTTTATTTTGGATTGTTATAGAGCCCATTGTTACCAAGTGAGTCTGCATGGATGTTGTATATTTACAATCCCCTACGTATTTATTTGGACAGTGAAGCTAAAACTTTTAATTTGGCTCTATACTCCAGCATTTTGGATTTGAGATCAAATGTTTCATATGAGGCGACAAAACAGAATGTCACTTTTTATTTTAGGGTATTTTCATACTGTATGAGATATATAAATTAGATATATAAAGCACTTTCTGTACCTAGTCCCCCCATTTGAAGATGTCATTCTCACAGTGGAGGCCTACCTATTTGGACCAATTCACTTGATTACGAATAATAATGAATGCATCGTGAATAATGATGAGTGAGAAAGTAAATATCATACCCCCCCTCCCCAAAGTGGCGAGAGTTTAGCATGTTTTGGGGGCATGATCTTTGTGCATCTGTAACTTTCTCACTCATCATTATTTATGATTCATTCATGATTATCCATAATCATGGTAGCATCCACATGAATGTTGAAGTGTTCAGAAACCTATTTTATTCTTATTTACAATTAAAGTGACTCCAAAATTAAACAATACATTATTTACCATTCATTGCTATTGGGCACAGCATCATCTGAAACACAACCAGAACAAACTGGAAATGCATCCAAGTTTGTAGCGTCACAAGCTTGATATAGTTATTGCGTGCTATGAATACGGGACCAAATACTAAACTTTGGGCAAAAGTGAATTTGTCCAAATACTTATGACACCTTCAAATGGGGGGACTAGATACATAAAGTGCGTTCATTTCTAAACGGTAAAACAGATATGTATGAAAATATCCTAAAAAAAAAGGGACATTCTGTACTGTCGCCTCATATAGGACATTTGATCTCGAAGTTGTAGCTTCACTGTCCAAATAAGACGGAAAGAATTGTCATTCACTATGGAAAGAGCAACTCAAAAGATCACATGACAATGCAGCCTCCTCCCAGTATCAGTTACTCAGATACAGTATGTCTGCTAAGACATCTAGAGTTCAAGATCTCCCAAAGTATAACAGTCATGAGCTGTTTGAGTAATTTAGCATTAACATCAAGACCCTGCTATCAACCAATAATTATTCTGTAAATCAGGTTTTTGTTGAAGTGTCTATTATAGGTAGAATGAGTCTCTCTACTGACACAAAGATGCTTTGCACTGCATCTGCAAAATAAATAAATCATTTGTGGTGAACTATTTGGACTGAAATAAAACAAGAAACTAGAAGATACAGGTGAACTATATAAGTTCATTGGGTAAACACTTCCTGGTCCTAATGCTAGCTAGCTAGCTGCTTTGCTTGCTCTTTTACCTCTTCTTTTTACAATAACTATTGTTAGTTCAAATTATGTTTCAACACTCATATTATATTTCTTTCTGATTTACTTTACTTTATATGGAGGAATTGGAGTGAAATGTCATATAAATAGGCCCAATAAATACACGGTTGAGGTTAAGGAGGAGATACCAATCATCACTAGCCTGATAAAAAGGAGGCTCACTTGGAAGCCCAGCACAGCCGTAACATTCTTTCTATGCTCGCTGCGCAACTAAAATAGAGTCTCACTAATCCCTCTACGTGCTACCTGTGCCCCTGTCACTGGGGTTGCCTGCTGAGTGCATTTATTAGTGGGGCACATATGCATTCTATATTTAAACCCATAGGGTCATCTTGCTCCATGTGGAGGTAATTTAATTTGTGATGTAATGAGCTGATTGGAAACCATTCCCTGGTTAGAGGGTAACAAAACACCTGACTCACAGAGAGGAGACGTTCTAGACAATAAAAACCTTTCATTAACAACACATTGGAGAGCTCTGATATTAACCCACTGCAATGTAGATGATTGCAATGATAAGATCAGCCTTTTCAGCATTCATCAATTTATAAATGTAAGAGCTTCCACTTTGATGATGGAAACACTATAGGGCAGTTCAACGGTTTTACATCACAATGTACTGTAAAGGTCCATGACAAACTGGGCATCTTGTATCGTGTATCTGTCTTTTGTGTAGTTTTGTTCTGGCATTTTGCACCTGCCCTATGTTTTGTTGTAGCTGCTTGACAAAGAAATGTCCCCCCGGGGATCAATAAAGTATCTATCTATCTATCTATCTATCTATCTATCTATCTATCTATCTATCTATCTATCTATCTATCTATCTATCTATCTATCTATCTATCTATCTATCTATCTATCTATCTATCTATCTATCTATCTATCTATCTATCTATCTATCTATCTATCTATCTATCTATCTATCTATCTATCTATCTATCTATCTATCTATCTATCTATCTATCTATCTATCTATCTATCTATCTATCTATCTATCTATGTTAAAGGGAATTATTTCATTCTGACCCATCCCTCCCTCTCCAGTCTCAGCATTTGCCAAGAAACCAAAGACTCAGGTGGCAGAGGAGGGGGCAACAGTGTTTTTTGAGACAGAGACCGAGAAGCCTGATGCGAAGGTGAGATGGCAGTGCAACACAAAGGACCTTGTCTCTGGAGACAAGTATGTGATCAAGGCAGACGGAAACAAGCACTCACTTACCATCCAGGCAGTCACCAAGGAGGACGGCACTGCCTATTCAGTGATTGCCGGAGGGTCAAAAGTCAAGTTTGACCTAAAGGTGATGGAGAAAGAAGTCAAATTGGAAGTGAAGGATGAAGTGAAGGAGGACAAAGGTGGGAGTCTATGAGGTTGCAGACCTGTGTCCAGAGCCGTACTCACATACTGTATGAGCACAGTGTGAGGAGCACCGAGCACAGAGGCCACCAAACACCATAAGCACCATGTTCGTTGAGCACTAAGCACTGTTTGTTGCACTGCTGGTTGTTATCACCTTGGATCACAGTCTATTTCAGACAATCACTCAGTATGTTTCATTTCATCAAGCACAGAGCACAGTGTGTACTGTAACATTCCCTACATAGTTGATCACACAGCAACTTGTGCACTTTTAGCCTGTCAGTACTGTGTGAGGTTTGATAAGATGGAAACATGTCTGGGGTTAGAGAAAGAGTGGCTGTGGAGAGCTCAGACTTGGAGCAGCTCCAGCCTGTCCAGTGCTGCCATGATTCACATCAAACCCTCCCTGATGACCTTCACCCTGGCCTGACATAAACAGATTGTTTCCTCATGAGTAACCACAGCTGCTCAGGATAGATAGCCACAAGAGGCATCTGACAGGAGATAACACAGTGCACATGGAAACTTGATCCGTTCAAAGTTGATAAATGGAAATATTTGCAAGATAAGCCTAGAAAAATGTGTAAAATGGGACCTTGTCATAAGAGCAGAAATGTTGCAAGAAGTTGTGCTTTTATTTATGTCAGTGGTAATCCAGACTTTCAATTAACAATATTGACAAAGTAATCAAAAATAGATATTTCCAAACTTCTCATAACACTTATAATGAAAAAGAAAATGCCTAGGGGCAGGCAAACCTGTCTACTGCAGACTCAGGTTGGGGTATAACAGGCTCACATCAGCCTCCTCACAATTACCCAAACTGCCCTGGGACATACAGTACCTCTGTCAAAATGAGAGTTTTATTATTTTTTATTTTTTTATTTAACCTTTATTTAACTAGGCAAGTCAGTTAAGATTTTTATTTTATTTTACAATGACAGCCTACCCCGGCCTCCCCTAACCCGGATGACGCTGGGCCAATTGTGCCCCGCCCTATGGGACTCCAGATCACGGCAGGTTATGATACAGCCCGGGATCAAACCAGGGTCTAGTTAACCCATAACTGGTAATGTAAAATGCATAATCATACAAAAATCCTTCATTGGCCTACAATGTAGAATAATAGTCTAAAGCAGACATAATAATCATCAGAACTTATTTAAATCACAATTCAAAGTCGAGTCATTCATTAAATGGGCGTCCTCGCAGGAAGGCCACCTACAACTATTAGAACGCGCCCGCACACAAATATATTACAGATAGGCCTACTCAGAGCCATCTTAATATAGCTCTGGGCCTACCAAAAGATTGTCTATTATTATGACAAGATAGTCGATTGACCGCTCCAACAATGGAAATACATGTCCTTTAAAAATGGAAGGCAGGCGGAAAGAGGTGAGATCAGGTGGGACCATTCTAGCTAATGAGAGGGAAGATACGGGCCATAAATATATACTGTATATCTGTGCCATTATAGCGTCTGTGACTACATGGGCAGCGCCACTGAGGCTGTCTCCATTTTAAAGTAAGCAATTTTCATTCTTCTTCATTGGCTGATTGCTCCCAACTCAGGAATCCTCACCCAGTTGACTACTTTAAAATGGTGGAAGCCTCAATGGCAATGTCCATGTAAAAACGTGTTATATCCATGATGAGTCCTCTATCTATCTCTATGACAACAGGCACAACTCCGATATAAAAATATATTTTTTTAACCTTTATTTAACTAGGCAGGTCAGTTAAGAACAAATTCTTATTTAAAATGACGGCCTACCCCGGCCAAACCCAGACGACGCTGGGCCAATTGTACGCCGCCCTATGGGACTCCAAATCACGGACAGATTGTGATACAGCCGGGAATCAAACCAGGGTCTGTAGTGACACTAGCACTGAGATGCAGTGCCTTAGACCGCTGCGCCATTCGGGAGCCTAAAGTCGTTTTTTTTTCAAAGTTGCCGAAATGCCACGTTCATTCACTTATATCAGTGTATTCGTAACAACCTAAACATTACGAAACTTCTATTCAATCAAATAAGCCTCACGTAGCAAATGAGCAATTCCATTTTTTGTTGACCAAATTCGACACTGTCTCATTGACTTCCATACAAAAATGCCTCACTTTGTGGGCTTATTTTTCGTGATATTGGGCAGAGAAAGAAAACAGCTCTCTTGCCTTGTGAGTCTTACAAAAGTCCATGTGCACTCTAAACCTCGTGCCCACCCAGAGGAGAGGAAATAGTCAATGAAATGCAACAACATAGGCCTACCAAACATGAATCAAAATGTGTACAATGTTACAATAAACGGTAAGGGAATGAAATTGTGTAGCGCTAGCGATTACTGTATGTTTATATGTAATATAGATTTAACAAACATGTTGACCAATTTGGGAAAACAACATCAAACATGTTCAGTAGGCCTACGGAAACAAAGCACTCTCAAATGGTAAGAAATGTTATGAGTTAAGAGAGCTCTCGCGCATAGGTCAAGCTTCGCCACAAAATGTAACACTGGAAATTAAGCCAGACTGAATCATGGTGAGAATCTCAATTGCATACTCCTTGCATCCTCTCTCCTCAGCTCCTTCTCAAAACCCATTGGATGCAAAGGTCAGAGGGGCAGGACCTCTGGCTTTCTCATCCAATGGGTTTTGAGAAGGAGGCGAGGAGAGAGGAGAGAGGATGCGAGGAAATGCAATTGAGATTCTCCCCTTGACAAAATCCAATAGTGTTTGATTGCAGCCTGCAATTCAGGGTGTTCCGGTATGTAGGCATTCCAGCATCTGCAGCATCTCGAGCATCCCATTGGTTCCTGCACGATGCCCCCCCCCCTCGATCATCTCATTGGTTCCTTAGTCTACTAACTAGAGAAACATTCAGTTCTATGAGTCTCTTATTGTAAACTCTTTGTTACCAGAGGAAGCCCAGGGTGGAGCAGGGGACCCAGCAGCTCCAGATCCAGCTGCTATGGACACTGTAGCTCCAGCGGAGGCCCCAGCCCCAGCTGAGACCCCTGCAGCAGTGGACACTACACCAGCAGAACCTCAGCCAGGTGCCAATATACAGGCACATGACACTCCAGGATCTGATGTTTAGACCAATGTTTACAGATTGTTCCACCCATTCTTTGAGCTTCTGGATACACGTTGTGGTGGTGTTGTAGGGTCACAATGCATGACAATGGATACATTGTAATATACTTCACTGAAATCTTGAAAGATAAGAAAAACTTGCCAGTATTTTGTATCAGCTTCACTGCCTTCCAAAGAGCTTCTGTGAAGAAAAACACACACAAAAAAACAGATGGTATAACAGCTCCCAGCTTTTCCGTAGCGCTGTCCTGTTTAACATTTTCCTGTTCCCTTCCCAGAAAGTCAAGCCCCTGACACAAAGACAGACCTCACAGGCTTGTTTACAGAGAAACCCCAGAGTGGGGAGGTCGCTGTGGGTGAGTGACACAATTAGATTTTAGTAATTTCCTCCAGAGCGACTTAGTTAGACACCAGACATGGTAACATTAGGGAACAGCACTCCAGAGATCATAGCCATTCATGCAAGCCATTCATAAAGATGCTATGGGCATGTCAAGGCATGTTTCTCTACTATTGTGTCCAGGTGACAACATCAATTTTGTGGCTAAAGTGAATGCTGCTTCACTGCTGAAGAAGCCCACCATCAAGTGGTTTAAGGGGAAGTGGATGGACCTGGCTAGCAAGTCTGGAAAGTACCTGCAGCTCAAGGAGCTTTATGACCGTAACTCTAAGGTTAGACTTTTGTCCCATCCATTTGTATTTTTAATCCCAGCCCCCGACCATGCAGGAGGCCTTTTGCCTTTTGGTAGGCCGCCATTGTAAATAAGAATTTGTTCTTAACTGACTTGCCTAGTTAAAGAAATGTTAAATAAAAATACATTTTACATACTGTTGTCGATATGTACAGTTGTGAAAATAATGATACAAAAACAGGTTGGACAGCTGTTAAAAGTTGTTCAGCAAATCACCTTTCAAAAGACTTTTGGCTGACATTATTATGACCAGGAATTTTTTGCCTTTGTTTTCAGGTCTACACCTTTGAGATGCAGATCATTGCAGCCAAGCCCAGCTTTGCTGGAGCTTACAGGTGTGAGGTGTCATCCCGGGACAAGTTTGACAGCTGCAACTTTGACCTAACTGTGCATGGTGGGTGCCCTCACACACAGTACAGTCAATAGGGGTAGCTTAACAGAAACTAAATTGTATCTTATTTTCTCCTTAGTGCCTTTCCTTACTAAAGCATACAGTAAATTGAATATCAGTTATTTTTATAGTGCCTATGGTTTAAAATCAATGATAGAGAAATCATAAAGAGATGACTGATTATTCTATCATGTTTCAGAGGCCAGGGCTGTGGAAGGGTTTGACATCAGGGCAGCTTTCAGGCGCACGTAAGCTCAAACATTTCTTTCTTTCTGTGTGTGTGTGTGTGTCACAGGAGGTTGGTGGCACCTTAATTGGGGAGGACGGGCTCAAGGTAATGGCTGGAGTGGAATCAATGGAATGCTATCAAATACATCAAAAACATGGTTTGATGCCATTTCATTTGCTCCGATACAGCCATTATTATGAGCCGTCCTCACCTCAGCAGCCTCTACTGGTGTGTGTGTGTGTGTGTGTGTGTGTGTGTGTGTGTGTGTGTGTGTGTGTGTGTGTGTGTGTGTGTGTGTGTGTGTGTGTGTGTGTGTGTGTGTGTGTGTGTGTGTGTGTGTGTGTGTGTGTGTGTGTGTGTGTGTGTGTGTGTGTGTGTGTGTGTGTGTGTGTGTGCGTGTGCGTGTGTGTGCGAAAGTGAGAAGGATTGAAGGAAAAGTATATCAAGTTGATATTTATCAAGCTGTATCAACAGAACAACACAAATCTACTTTGTTCTATGGACATAACAAAAGCATTTTTCCACAGCCCCAAACTAACAGTCTGTGCATATAGTTGGATGGTTATTTACAGTATGTGCCAATACACTATATGTTACTGGGGTGTAATAGTATCTGTATGGTCCTTTGGATATGTGAGAGAAATAACTATCAGGCAATGCCAACTTGTCAGGAGTGGAGCTGCAAAGAGGAGAAGTGGATAATCAGGAAGGTAGTGGGGGGAGGGGGTTTGCTGCAACATTGGGGGTTCATTTCCAAACACTGGGGTCTCTGATTACCGTAAAGACTTCAGGGAAAGGTTTTCAGTCCCTCTTTTTCTTCACTTTCCGTTTGGATTAAACAGAACCAGTTTCTGGGAATATGTAACTTTCTCTCCGGGTTTTGAGAAGACAGCCATGGTGTGAAAGAGACAGGCTTTGACCTAACTCATCTTTTAAAGAGACCACCTCAGATGTTAAATCCACTGGGTCATCATTTAGCTTAACAGCTTGAACACTGTCATTGTGTCAACTTTGACAGAACCAGCTTCTGATCTGGAGGTGGGAGAGTACAATAGGCTGGGTTAACAAGCAGCTTAACAGCTCACCAACTTTATATGTCACTCAAACTCTCTCTCTGATCTCCCACGGGGTATTTATCAAAACAGTGGAGCCAGCTGCACAAACAGTGAGCCGACGGAGTGAGTTTTGGTCTTTACCCTGGTTTGATGGTATTGAAAGTGTCAGGATGTGTTAAGACACACAGACTTTTTGTGGCACTGGTTCTCCAGGGCTGTCGGATGAGAGATATCACTGGAGGAAGTCAGCACCGTGTGTTGTAATTCTACCACATAAACCACCAGGCCCTCGTTTAATCCTGATCGCTTCAAAGATCAGAGGGAGTAGATAAACACTTCCAGCCGCATATAAAACTGATGTCCTCTCCCTGAGATCCCTCATCCCATTGATCAGTGTGGAATACAGATTCCATGGGGATTTTGACCAGGTGCTGCCATTCACCTTGAGTGCTTTGTTTTTTGTTTGCAAGATTGTTGCTTCTCATGGTTACGCTAGTACAGGGTAAGCATCTCTCTCTCCAACCAACCATCTGTCCATCCATCCTGTGTTCTATTCTTCAATATTTTAATTAATGCAACCACCCCTCATCTATCCACCCCCATCCATCCACCCTTCATCCATCAATCCATCCATCCATTGATCATCACCTATCTTTCTGCCAGAAAAGACAGTCACTCTGTCTCTATCCGTCTATATTATATTTACAGCTCATCCCAAAGTTGTCTTTGTTACTTACTCCTTCAAATATCTACCACCTTAAAAAAATTTTAAGACCCTGTCTGCTACAGTCTATAATTGTCCTCCATGATGAAATCGGGGAGGGGACTGTAGATCTGTCTCCGTCCGTTCCTTCGTACGTTAGTCACACTTGATGTCTCAGACAGCACTGGCCTGATTTTCAAAGAACTTGTGTGAATGATGCATCTTGCCACAGAGATACAGCATTTATAAAATTACACTGATTGGTCAAAGGCAGGAGCTATAGTAATTCACTGAAAATTGTCCCATTGCTGCATCATTCCTGGGGAACGACATGTTTACTGTTGTTTTCAAGGGTGCTGCTCATCTCCTATGGTGATGATGATGACCACACTGTAAGAATTGTGTTATTGGTGCTGATATTTTTACAGTAGTGTGGATGGAAGTGAGGAAGCAGGAGAGTTGGACTTCAGTGCCTTGTTGAAGAAAAGGTGAGTGTGAATTATCTCTGATTATTTCAGAGCAAAACGTTGAGTAAATCAGAAAGCTTGTTTCTCTGGTGCATATTATCTCACTGTGTTCATCTCTCTTTGTCACCCTCCTTCCTCCCCCTCCATTTTCTTCACTGGATTTCACTATACAGAAAGTAAGTGACTACCACTAGTTTACCTAACAGATTGGATTAACGGATTGATTTCAGGTCAGTCTTGCTGCCTACTCACAATGCATCTTGAGTCCTCCTGCTAATCTCGCACTGGTCCCAGACTACTTCTGCCTAGCACCCTCACACCCCTCATGCCCTGTAGAAGGCTCTGTCACTTCTACCACACAAGCTAAAACACATAGAGCGGTACACTCTTAAAAAGGTTCCAAAAGGGTTCTTCGGCTGTCCCCATAGGAGAACCCTTTTTGGCTCCAGGTAGAACCCATTTTGGTTCCAGGTTAAACCCTTTTGGGTTCCATGTAGAGCCCTCTGTGTAAAGTGTTATACATGGAACTCAAAAGGGTTCTAACTGGAACCAAACAGGGTTCTTCAAAGGGTTCTCTTATGGGCACAGCCGAAGAACCCTTTTAGGTTCTAGATAGCACCTTTTGCAGAAGATTTAACACACATCTGAATGCACTAGAAGCTTTCACAACACTTTGTGGTCTGCATCTGTTTCTTCCCTATGAGTGTCACTGCATCATCACAATGAGTCATCACTGACTCTCAAGACCTTCCTTCCATATCCAGTCAAGCACTGGTTTATTTCCGCCTCCATCACACACAAACATTGTTTCATCTCACTCAATCGCTTAATGTCAAACCCATCTCCTAGTCTAGTGGATGTCATGCCCTGACATTTACCTTGATGTCATGTATTGACCTATACTGGCATTTTTTTAGGGTATCTTGTTTGTTGCAGTATAAATTATTCTGATTTCATGTTCCGTATAATTCAGATGAATCATAATTCATTTTCAATATTTTACAATAGCTATGGCACCTTTCTGTATGTCTGCAGACCATTGCAGCATAAATATATTTGATGTAGTTGTTGCTCTGGTTTGTGGTCTTCATGGGTGGGTTCTAGGCTGCTATAATTCCATTTTGGGTACTGCGATGTATATTTGATGTGTGTATGAATCTGTTTGGTTTGTCTTGTCATGCCTGTCGCTTGGGTTCTGCTTCGGAATGAGTGCAGCAGTTTTTTTTAAAGGTTCACCAGGTCATCAGTAAGAAACAATTGTTGTTGATGTAATAATATGCTATCTGATTGTTATGTGAAGACTGCAATGAGTTTTTGAGTGAAACCTGAATGCAAATTTGACTTGTAAAAATGTAATGGCAAATTGCAAGTAAAGAAGAAAATGTATAAGTAGGCCTATTGAGCATGAGTAGGCCTAGCTGTTACTGTGCATGGTCAGTAACGTAGCCTAATGATATTGTTAAGTGATGGCTTCAGACACTGGCTGACCTTGTCCCCTTGTGTCCTCTTTCTGTGCCAGTGCCTCTAAGTCCCAGGTCAAAAGTGAGCCTGATGAGGATATATGGGGAATCCTCCTGAAGGCTCCAGCCAGTGAGTATGAGAAGATTGCCTTCCAGTATGGCATCACAGACCTGCGTGGGATGTTAAAGAGGCTGAAGAAGATGAAGAAGGAGGAGAAGAAGAGCGAAGGTTGGTATCTCTATCTTCCTGAAACCAACACTTATCCTTCAGCTAATACATGATGTATCCTGAGACTGAACCCGTCCTTAAATGGACACTGTAAATACCCGTTTAGGTACTGATCCCTTCAGTCATACCTCACTCATATCTGTACTTACAGCTGTTACCTCTGCAGCACAGGAGGCTGCTGATGGGAGGACGGCTCATAATAATGGCCGGAACTGAGTAGATGGAATGGAATAAAAAAAAATGGAAACTATGTGTTTGATGTAGTTGATACCATTCCACTTTTCTGCTCCAGCCATTACCACAAGTCCTTCCCAATTAAAGCGCCACCAACCTCCTGTGCTCTGCATTGTTAACTATAGGAAAAGTAATTGCTCTCCATGTGTTTGTCTCCAAACCCCAGTTTTCCTAAAGAAGCTGGACCCTGCCTACCAGGTAGAAAAAGGGCATAAAAGTAAACTATGCATTGAGGTGGCCAATGAAGATGTAGATGTAAAATGGCTGAAAAATGGACAAGAGATTCAATCAACTGGAAGGTAGCCATGAGCGGAAAGGGTTTTCTGAGTTTGCTTTCAAATTGAATGAATTACTGATGTACCATTTCTTACAAATGTGTGTACAACACATTCTTATTCCGCATCTCAACAATACAATTAGCTATCTCTCAGATTACTCTATATGTCATGCTAACGTTTC